>CM056171.1:29397915-30085232 GCA_029691765.1 Entomobrya proxima | reverse complement strand
ATCAGTGAAATGCTACTACTAAAATGACTACACCAGAAAAGCTCAACTTTAACAGACTTTTATTGACAGACACAATTTAACATTCAACTGACAAAGATTCAGCAAGACTGACCCTGACCGTTGGGAGAGCACTTCCTTATATACCCAGAATTTTCCCCATTTTCCTTCCCAACCAATCACTGTTCAGCTCTAATTACAATTAACATATTTCCTTAGCAATTAACAGATTACTGCACGTGAGCGTAACGTTCCCAAACAACCTCAGAGCAGTAGTCTCAATACCCCAAACTACGACAGCAGGCTCTTCCCAAAAATATTATTAATCCCAGACCTCTTATATACTACAACACTAACATATACATTTTCTTTGTTAATTCGTATTTAAGTATGCAAATGCATTTACAATATTATCATTTCAATACAATGACAGAATACCCGACCCTTATACTCTACAACAGACCCCTCCCAGTGATTCTGTCCCCAGAATCACTCTCCTGATTCCAGTCTGGTATGCGGTACAAATTTGCCACTGGTCTTTTGATGATCCCAGTAGTGGTCTTGACGTCAACTACACGTACTCGCTTATCCTTTCCTGGATAAACGGCCACCACGACTCCCTTCATCCACTGATTCCTGAGTTGATTAGGATCAGGAATAAACACAAGCTCACCTAAAACGATGTCAGGGCTGTCACGGTTCCATTTTGCACGCAAAGATAAAGATGGCAGGTACTCCTTGAGCCAGCGGCTCCAGAAATGATTTGCCAAAACTTGTGCATGCCTCCAACGTTTTCTTAGTGACAGATCCCCATCATCAAATACTCCCGGTGGTTGCTTCACCCCAGTTGTCCCAATCAAGAAGCAATTTGGTGTTATCGCTTCCGAGTCATCCTTGTCTGTAGATACAGTGGTTAATGGCCTGCTATTCACAGATGCTTCCGCTTCCGCTAAAACGGTCAGTAACACTTGGTCTGTCAAACTCCTATTCTTGAGTATAGTTGTCATTGCGGTCTTCACCGATCTCACTAGTCTTTCCCAAGCCCCTCCCATGTGTGGTGCTCCTGGTGGATTGAAAGTCCACTTGATCCCTTGATTCGTCATCTCGTCCTCGATCCTCCTGGTGTCCACCTCCTTCAGCGCATTCTTCAGTTCCCGGTCGGCTCCTCGGAAGTTCGTTCCGTTGTCACTCCATAGTTCCTCTGGTTCTCCTCTTCGGCTAATAAACCGGTGCAGTGCCATCAAGAAGTCGTCCGTTGACAGCGAGTGAGCGACCTCCAAATGTACTGCACGAGTGCTCAGACAAGTAAAGAGTACTCCGTATCTTTTATCATGCTTTCTTCCCACGGTTACGTCCAGTGGTCCAAAATAATCCACTCCAGTGAAAGTAAACGGCCGACTCGGCTGAGTCACGCGAACTCCAGGTAAAGCCGCCATTTGCGGTGGAACCTGCTTTGCTCTGTCCATGCGACATAGAAGACACTCCTTTGCAGCTTTCTTGACCGGCCCCTTTCCTCCAAGTATCCAATAGCGTTGTCTTAGCTCATTGAAAATCTTTTCTATCCCGTGATGTCCAAAAATGTGGTGATACCATGAAACGAGCAACTTTGTCCATGGATGCGATGGATCCAGAATGGGTGGATACATGGCATGAGTAGGCAGATTTGGTGAGTTAACTAACCTGGTGTTCACACAAATAACACCATCCTTCATTGTGGGCGATAATCCATAGAGCTTTGACGATTTCCCTATTTGTCGACCTTCCTTCAAATCCACCAGTTCCTCTTCAAAGCATTCCTCCTGAACCTTCTGAACCCACAACATAGTCGCATTTCTGATCTCCGCTACTGACAAACATCCAGTCTTTTTCTCGGCTTCTCCACGAATTGCTAAAGAATGGTTGACGACACGAAGTATCCAAGCGGTAGTTCGTGTTAGTCTCATCCAACTGCTAAACCTTTCGACCTTAGGCATTATGTCGGCTTCCACTAATAACAAGCAATGTTCTTTTCTCAGTTCCAAGTCTTTTGCAGATGCGCCATCCAGCAACTTTTCAACTTCCACTGGCCACTGACTCTCAGGTTCCCACAGAAAGCCTGGTCCACAAAACCATCTTGACTCTGGCGTTAAATCAGCAGATGAACAGTCCCTCGTAGCGTCGTCAGCCACGTTGTCCGCTGTAGGTACCCACCTCCAGTCTCTCTTGTCGGTGAGTTCCAAGATTTCACCTATCCGATGTGCAATGTAGGTTTTATACCTTCCAGGGTCTTCTGCTCGAATCCAGCAAAGAACATTTCTGGAATCACTCCATAAAACTGTACGGCTTATCTGTAGATCCAAATTCTTCCTGATGAAGATTGCCATCCTAGCTCCTATCAACGCAGCTTCCATTTCCAACCGAGGAATGGATACAACTTTCACTGGGGCGACGCGAGCTTTGGCCATAACAATATTCACATTCACCCGACCCCTCCCAGTGCACCGCAGGTATGCCACACAGGAAAAAGCTTGCTGACTGGCATCACACATCACATGCAGCTGTATTTCCTCACAATCAGATATCAAAGGCGCAAAGCATCTCGGAATTACCACTTCTGAGATCTTAACCACTTGATTCAAAAAAATCTTCCACTTTGGCTCTTGTTCAGACTTCAATCTTTCATCCCAGTTCGTGTCGTTTCTCCAAATGTCTTGCATCAGCATCCTTCCACGAACCGTCAAGTGAGCAATAAAGCCAAGTGGATCAAAAAGACTCATGATAAGTCTAAGAAACTCCCGTTTCGTGGGCAGTTTCTTTCCTTCCAGAACACCAGCATCTATGTTCCGGAACACAGTCTTGAACTTGAAGCTGTCCGACTTCGGATCCCAGAACAACCCCAGTACTCGCTCAAGCTTATCTTCAGCTTTCAGTTGTAGTGTCTCCTCTACATTTTGGTCGGTAGGAGATACGACTTTCAGAACATCTTGGTCGTTCGAAAGCCATCCACGAATTTCAAATCCACCGCGGCGATGAATTTCTCGTACTTGCATAATTTTCTGAATAGCTGCTTCGGTGGTACTGCAACTGTCCAAATAATCATCAACGTAATGGCGATTAAGAATGGCGTCCGCTGCTTCTGGATACTCATCCTCAAACTCCTTTGCGTTCCTATTCTTAATCCACTGTGCTTGATATGGAGAACTCACCGCCCCAAATATCATCACATCCATCTGGTATACATCCGGAGTTCGGCTCCGGTCCTTCCCCCTCCACAAGAAACGTAGCGCAGGTACGTCTTCTTGTCGAATCCTGACCATATGAAACATGTCCCGGATATCCCCACTGAATCCCACTTCGCGTTGACGAAATTTCAGCAAGACATTGATAAGCGGGCTCATTAAGTCAGGTCCTTGAAGCAGAGCATCATTCAAGCTGCTTCCATTAACTTTCGCGGCACAGTCAAACACAAACCTTAACTTTCCAGGTTTGTTCGGGTTGGTAGTTCCAAAATGCGGGAGATACCACACACGTCCATTTTCTACAGCAGCCTCCTCCGGTGACAACTTGCGGCAGAACTCTTTGGTGATGTACTCGTCAATCTTAGCTTGGTACATCTCAGCATACTTAACATCTTTATCCATCTTCTTTTCAAGAATCCTCAATCTTGACATGGCTGCCTTCCAGCTTTCAGGTAACTCCAAGTCATCCGTCTTCCACAACATTCCGGTTTCCCAGCGATCCCCAACTCTCCTTGAGGTTTCCTCCATAATCTGATCTGCTCGTTCATTCTGCTTAGACTGTGGTAGCTTTTTGCAGTTGACAACGCCAAGAGATTCCAGACGAAATTGCTCCTTGACTAACTCATGCAGTATGGCATCTGGATCCACATTTTCCACAGCCATCATTGCAGCAGATTTTTCCACCGGACCTGGACGTCCGTTGGGACCATATACTACCCACCCAAGGTAAGTCCAGCTAGCAATTGGAGCATTCCTCGGTCCTTCCACGTTTTTCCTTCCTAGTGTCAAGTAGGAATGCGGCAACCCGATGACGATGACTGGTCGTTTTCGCAAAACTTCCGGGTAAGGCACATTTTCCAAGTGACTCCACCTTTTCAAACTTTTGTAGGAGGACATCGGTTGAATTGGCAGCATCAAATTGTTCTTTGTCCTCACGTTATCAAGGGTGAACTCTTCCTTTTCATCTATTCCTCGTATGCACAGTGAGACATTTTTGGAATCCTCGTCATGGTCTTCCTTGCCGCCTTGCCATTTCAGGTATAAGGGCTGGTCTGATCCCGAAAGTCCAAGCCATTCTGCTACGTCCGCCTCAATCATCGTCAGGGTGGATCCCGGGTCCAGGAAAGCATTGACAAGCATTTCCCTGCTCCCATTTCTCAAAATTACTGGAACAACTTTGATCAGCACATTTCCTAGTGGCGATGGCCCCTGAGCGATGACTCCAAAGGTATGTTTTTCAACTGTTGTTGTTGCTGTGGCTTCCTTCTTCTCTTTTGGATTTTCTTCTTTCTTGAATTTAGCAGGTTCCTTGTTGTGGTCTTTTCTTACATCTTGATGAAGAAGCGGGTGGTGAAGGCCAGTACAGTTTCTTACATCACAGGCTACCGGTAATGGACACTTATAGGAGGAGTGTCCCTTGTCCAGACAGGTGAAACACATTCGTTGTTTCTTAACGTACGCCCACCTCTCATGTATTTTCATTTTCTTGAATTTTGGACAAAAGGCCAGCGAATGATCCTTTTCACATCCTAGTCCACAACGAAGATCAGTTACCGCCATGAAACATTCTTTCTTCTTCTTTTGCTGTTGAATTGCAGTATCACACATGAGAACTGCTGCTGATGATACTTCATCCAGAAAGAGTGAAAGCTCCTTGAGATCCGTTGACTTCCCCGTTTTTATCACTTGCCTACTCCACTCAAGTTGCAGGCTATATGGTAGCTTCTTCCGAAACTCCTCCACCAACTGTGGGTTGTTCAGATACAACGGAAGTTGTAGCGACTCCGCTGTAGCACACAAATTTTTGACACCGATTGCGAAGTCCACAAGAGATTGGAAATCCCCCTCCACTGGTGATGCCAAATTCCTCGCCCTTTCTATCATCCGCTTGATGATTTGCTCCGGGCGTCCAAAACGTTTCTTCAACACATCTAAGATGTCACTCAAGTTTGCTGCAGATGAAAGCATGGACTGTACAGACTCCTTTGCTTTCCCCTTCAAGCACTTCTGCAGCCTAATAACATTCTCCTCATCGGAGAATCCACACAGTTCGGTCGACCTTCTAAAACGCGCTTCGAAGGTTGGCCACTCTTCCGGTTCCCCATGGAAATCCGGAAGATCCTTTGCTCCAGTCTGTCTTGCCACGAAAATCTTCATGTCATCGTTGGGTCGAACAGCCTGGATCGCTCCATTGATTGCACTGGCGATTGAATCCGCCATCTTCTTGAAACTGTTAGGTTCTTCTTTGCTCGTAATCTTCAGCTCATCATCGTTTTGGGCATTGATGGATGTTCTGGAAAAGGTGCGGATTGGTGCATTTGCCGATTGGGCCCTTGGCAAATGACCATCCGTTTGCTGTTGAAATATCCCATTCCGAACGCTGTTAGCTTGATGCTCAGCCCATGCGTGTACGTCTACTCCGCCTGATGAATTACTTAGGACGTTTGAGCGTCTTTCTTCCTCGTCTTCTTCGTTTTCTTCTTCGATGATTTCTGACCTTAATAATATTAGGCGCCTCCGGTCAGCTAACCTTTCAGCTTCAAGATTCAACTGTCTTTCTTGATCACGAATCTGTATCAGTTCTTCCTCTACTGCTAATTGCTGTCGTAATCTTGAAGATCGGCTTGATCTTCTTGATCCTGCAGCGCCGTTGTTACGCTGTGGACGGTTCATGGCAAAAATCTCACTAGCATTAGGAAGTCGCTCGGGAATCCTTGATGATGCTTGGCTCCTGACCTCTGCCTGATTATTCGCCACCACTTCGTTGTTTGGATCCGCTTGGTTGATTGGGTCCACTTGTCTGTTTCTCGCGTTAGCGCTTCTAATCTGATGGGCCTCTTCCCCTGTCATCCCGGCAGCAGCCATTGCTCTGGTTGTAGGTGCCATAATGAAATCACTATTACGAAATTGACTTTTTGTAGACTTTCCACAGGACTGACTCAGTTTTAGTTCGAAGGACCATGTACGATGCTCAGTGGTCAACTACAATCAGTGAAATGCTACTACTAAAATGACTACACCAGAAAAGCTCAACTTTAACAGACTTTTATTGACAGACACAATTTAACATTCAACTGACAAAGATTCAGCAAGACTGACCCTGACCGTTGGGAGAGCACTTCCTTATATACCCAGAATTTTCCCCATTTTCCTTCCCAACCAATCACTGTTCAGCTCTAATTACAATTAACATATTTCCTTAGCAATTAACAGATTACTGCACGTGAGCGTAACGTTCCCAAACAACCTCAGAGCAGTAGTCTCAATACCCCAAACTACGACAGCAGGCTCTTCCCAAAAATATTATTAATCCCAGACCTCTTATATACTACAACACTAACATATACATTTTCTTTGTTAATTCGTATTTAAGTATGCAAATGCATTTACAATATTATCATTTCAATACAATGACAGAATACCCGACCCTTATACTCTACAACAGACCCCTCCCAGTGATTCTGTCCCCAGAATCACTCTCCTGATTCCAGTCTGGTATGCGGTACAAATTTGCCACTGGTCTTTTGATGATCCCAGTAGTGGTCTTGACGTCAACTACACGTACTCGCTTATCCTTTCCTGGATAAACGGCCACCACGACTCCCTTCATCCACTGATTCCTGAGTTGATTAGGATCAGGAATAAACACAAGCTCACCTAAAACGATGTCAGGGCTGTCACGGTTCCATTTTGCACGCAAAGATAAAGATGGCAGGTACTCCTTGAGCCAGCGGCTCCAGAAATGATTTGCCAAAACTTGTGCATGCCTCCAACGTTTTCTTAGTGACAGATCCCCATCATCAAATACTCCCGGTGGTTGCTTCACCCCAGTTGTCCCAATCAAGAAGCAATTTGGTGTTATCGCTTCCGAGTCATCCTTGTCTGTAGATACAGTGGTTAATGGCCTGCTATTCACAGATGCTTCCGCTTCCGCTAAAACGGTCAGGGTCAGTCTTGCTGAATCTTTGTCAGTTGAATGTTAAATTGTGTCTGTCAATAAAAGTCTGTTAAAGTTGAGCTTTTCTGGTGTAGTCATTTTAGTAGTAGCATTTCACTGATTGTAGTTGACCACTGAGCATCGTACAGATACAGTAAATATAATGTGTGGGAAGGCGCAGTGTCTCTGACAGCATTCCTCCCTGTCGTCATTGTAATCTTGTGACACATTTTATATACTACATTGCCTAACTTTAGCAAAGATCTTAAGAAACTTCCCGGTAAGATTTCATAGCTTCTCAGAGGGAGCTTATAATGTACGGTATCATCATGCAGGAGGGGTTTATTGGGGTGCACCCGGCAGTCAGGGAGAGATGCATGGTGCACAGTCAATTTTTTCTCTTTCTCCAACAACTTTGTACCATCGTCTTTTTCTCTTTGTCGCTAGAAGAAAAACTTTCTAGAATCCCGTCCATGGGTTGTGTGTGTGACTACTGTTGTAAAATGATAAATTTTAAGAAAAATACTTTGCTGCATGGGTCGTAAAGTTCAACGTGCTTTATTGCGGGTTTCGCTGCAAATGCACAAAATGATTGTGCTTTTGTCTGAGAGTGGACCTGCATTCCTACTGAATTACTTGGAAGGTACATTGAAATTTAGGAAAAGTGAAACGACAGAAAGCTGGTGAAGCATAACTGAATGCGGTTTAGTTTTTCTGTATTCATATTTTAAATATTTTATAGAAAGTACCTATATAAAAGATGGAAATTAAGGAAACCTTACGTATACTGTGCAAGCAAACGGTGTACAATTTAAAGCAAATTCTTTACGTTGTCCGCGCATTCTTTCATTTTTGGCTCACTACTACTGTTACTTCTACGGGATTATTTCCATAAAACATGCTTTATACATTAGCTGAAATGCTTTCTTTGAAATAACAATTCATAGTACTAGGCAATTCTAGACAAAAATTATGATAAAAATCCCTACTAGTCTTAAAACTAAAGTTGAAAGAAAACTGAAAACTTAAAAAAAGGCTCTATAAAGCCTACTTGGAAATACTCCATACTAATTTTGGAAGATTTTGATACTCAAAATTATACAGAATATGTTGAGACATTTAGTGTTTGTCTAATTGTATAGGTATTCCAACATTAAGGAAAGATTTTCATCACACAGCAAGACCAAAGCGTTGGAGCAAAGTATTTACTCAAACCACTTACAATCACTTCAAAATTTTGGATACTTGACTTTGCAAATTCGCAATTTGGGTACATGTTTGCACAAACCCCGATAAAATATTGTGGTCTCCTTGCCCATTCGCAAAATTGCCATACTCTAAATGTTCCGAGTATCATTAAGAGAAAACGAGGACACTGTCTCTGTTTGTTTGTCACTTCTGGTCTACCTTAAACTTGACGAGTGTGGAAATGCTGACTGCACACTTTGACATGGTTTGGTTTGGCACTTGAATTTCATCTTTCTCATGAGACAACCCAAAATGGAATCGCGTACTTATATAGCAAGCAGTGCAGTTTGGTGTGTTTGTTTGCACTTTTTTTGTACAGTAAAACGAGCAAACTACCCAAGTATCCGCAGCTTTCACCACAGGTATCTTGAAGAGAACAACCTATAACTTTCTCTAACTCGCATTACTCTAGATCCAGAAAAATGTAAATGGTGAGATTTAGAGTGGCAAAATTGTCCATTAACTTCACAGCTCTTATGCACATACAATATATAGGTACTTTCCGTAATGCACAAAAAATATCGATGTCCTATTGTCCAAAAATGCCACTAGTCTTTAGCTGTATCCATATATGCACGTAACATGTAACTACAAAATAATAGCATTGGCTCCTACTACATATGGGTTCCCACAAGTAGAGAGGAGATCGTTTGAATTCTGCCCCAATCCCAAACACATGATTGTATACATATGGACCTGCAAACTGGAATTGAGGAAACCCTCTTAGCAGCACTTGGAGCATTTCAAGCCAAATGGGCAAACTATTCAAATGTTATGGTTCCGACCAAGTCAGAATTATGTAAAGACGATTATTTGTGGTGCCACTACGACAATTCCTTCTCCTCTTCCTGCACAACGATGCCGTTTCTTAGATGGTATAAAAAGTGTAGGTAACTGTAACAAGTTTTAAAAGAGAAAGTAAAAAAAACCTTTGAGCTTTTTCCACTAAAACGATAGACAACGAGACACAAATTTTTCAATACACTTTACACACAAATAGTGTTGGTTTGTCTTTATCTCTTCCGCCTTCCAAATTCTTCTCTTTGTGTATGCGGTAGCAGTACTAGGTGAAATGCAAACAGGAAGTTTGTCTTGCATTTTAGTGTGTTCCTCTTCATTGCTTTTGATATTTACCCTGCATTTGGGATGCACTTTGAAGGGGAAACAGGAATTACTTTTACGGCCTGTGGTGCATCACAAGTGACTTATTTGTTGGAATATTACAGTTTTTGAAAATCATTTGAAACCGTATAAAGGATTCCGGCAAAACCTGAGAGATAGAATACATACGGCATGATATTGTGAAGAAGATAGGAATTACGTTACATGGAGAGATGATGAGATTCTGGCGATAATAATAACAGTCATGTCAGACAATGCCAGTCTCATCTGAGTAACTCTCAATTCTCTTTACATGCCACTAGCATAATAGAAGGTGGCTCTTCTTGTGATATTGGCTTTAAGTGTTGTTTCAGGGTAGGGTGCATAAAGAATGAATACGTTGGAATTTTTGACTTTTCGGTTCTCGAAAAACAAATTTATTCCTCAGAGAGATTTTCCGATAGGCACGGTACACGAAAATGAATGAGAGGGGTTCCTCATCATTGCAGTTCAGAATGCATGTTTTCCACTTTTGCTATTGTGTTCCGAGAAACAAAAGCTCGTTATTAGTTGTGAAAACGTATTTAAAAATAATTTAAATAATTATTGTTGTTCTTTATTGTTGAGGACAGTTTTGTTGTTATTTTATGAGAGAGAGAGAGAACTGCTTTGAATTACAGACAAACTGCTTGCTTCCAGTCACCAGATGTTGCGTTTAAAAATAAGCAAAAATGTAGAAAATCCTTTTAAAAGATTGTGTTTGTGAATGGCGTAGTTAAAGTCAACTTTGTTGAATGACTTAACCAAAGAAAGTATGTGTTTGCCGACTTTATACTCACAATAATATAGTGAAAATCACATTACAAAATGCTGGAACTAGGGTTGTGACATTCTCGACTTTTGATGTTCTCTCCACCCCATCAAAATGTTCTTTTTTGTGAGTCTTTCCTTGTAGCAGCTGACGATAATGAAATCATGCTGAGTAACTTCATTAAAAAGGGTTGAGGGTTGTCTCTCTTGTTGAAACTCTTGAATTCATTCAGTTTATCTTTCATGCGCGGAGAGGGCTGTGTTGAATGACCAGACAAAATTGGGAATACCAACTATCAATAAGCACCCCTTAGAGTCATTGAGTGTACCAATTCCTAAAACAAGCATGAAAACTTTTAAGCATTACGTATATGTTCATGTTGCGGTAATTCATATCCACGGCCTTGTCAGGTGGAAAAAATCAAACAGGAAAATGTCACTATTCATGTAATGTAAAAATGCTCATGTGAAAGATCAACTTGAGATGATCAAATTTTTAAAAAACTACACATCTCATCAACATCTCAAAAAAATCTCTTTTGTAGCTTCCTCCTGAAAACGGAATCATTTGATACTACCCTCATCATCATCATCATACGAATACTAATTTTGGTACATTTCCTTTTCCTCTCTTTGTATACGCACACCAAGAGTTAGTCCGCGCCGAGTTGAAAGGGAATGAGAAACAGAGAAAGAAGAAAGTTAGTGAGATGAGAAAATATTATTTAGAAAGACAAAGTGGATGACTGCCAAAAAGCTTTTCTCGCCAGTAAATAATTAATCAGATTTTTGAGGGTGACTACTACAACTCCCACCACTACTGTGTGTCTCTCTCTTTCTTTACATATACTTATACTAATAACAACAACGTGTGGCATCACCACTACTATTCTCGACAACAACAAGCGGGGGATAAGGGAAAACACTTTTCACGTTCTCCTCTTCTTGTGAAAATCCCGTTGTTAATTCACTTCAAGGAGAATACAACAAAGAGGCATTAGTTAGCACAGACAGAGATGAACATAAGGAGGATGAAAGAAATGCGTTTGTATAATTTTATATACTAGTTATACCCCATTTCTTGTGTAAAATGTTTATACCCACAGCTTTATCCTCGTTTTGTAACCAGTCTCGTTCTTATTATCATTATTTCACTTCTCGAGTCTTTAAGTAAGTTGCATAAATTATGCATCGAGATTTTCAGCATCACTGAGAAATTACCATAAAGCTCTTTATGTTGAAAAATATTTCATTAATTCTGCCCTTTTACTTTTTCCTCATGGTTTCATTGCCTTTTTTACTACACTGCGCCTACTACTTGCATTGAATTGCATTACTACTATTTACTCTTGTGTCATGCTCCTTACACAAAACAAGGTATACACATGAAAAGAAATAAAGCAACCCTTTCAAACTTTTCTCTCTTTTTTGCCATGCTGTTAAGTTGATGGTGTTTTGTTCGCTAATGTAGACATGCTCATCATTTTCCTGTTTATGATGGTGCAATTTTTTCAAGTTTGTTCACTTGCGCTCACCCTCTCAACTCAACAATCATACCGTGAGTAAATGTGTGTGTGCTCTTATTTGCTGCTTCCTTTCACAAGAACATTTCTTCTTCAGCGGCATCTTTTTTCTGCTGCTTTTGCTGCCAGAAAAGTGAAAAGTTATAGTAGAATTGCTTCAGCATATATATTTTTGCTAAGGCACTTATCATATCTTCTCTTTCTTTCCCTTCTCTCATCTCTTATAAAGCTCAAGTGTTTCTCAAGGGATTAGCTAACAGCGATATATATAAGTAGTATGTATATTACATGCAGGGATGTATTTTTACATGGGGGCTGGTTTTATGCAGACATTCTTCTCACAAAGTCGTCGAAATTAATGAGAATGAGAAGTCATAAAATTTTCTAAAAACTCCCCTCCTCTCTACTCTAAAATCTCTACGGATAAAATATCAACAGCTTAGCACGGACAGTGGAACATGACTCTGCATACAACAGAGTATAGTATATTGCAGTGTAATAATAATGCTGGCTGTTTTTGTGACTAAGACTCTCAAGTTTTGTTTCCGTTTTGTTTAAGTGTAATAATAATCATGGTAATGGTAATAATAATGGTGTCAGTCAGCTTAAACAGAGGAACCGAGAGAGAGAAAGGGAAAAGACGGCCAAACTTACTTTTGTGCACAAGCGTCTCCTCGAGGCTTAGCCAATTCTTTATGAATTTTTAATGAGCTTTTACTTTTCTGACCAACCATTAGTGATAATGTGTTTAAGTTTAATATAAAAGATGGCAAGCTTTTTAAAATGCAAATAAAATTTGCTCTTTTTGTAGTCCGCCCATCTTGTGTACTCTGGCGTAATGACAAAAGTCAACGATGTTAATAACTGTTTATCCTAACTCAAAGACATTTACACTTTTTAGCCTAATTGGTTCAATTTTTACTGTGTAATGAAATGAGAATCTTGAGCTTTGGTTTCGAAACACTTGTTTAAATCATTTTATTTACACGTGCGTGAAACGACAAGCAGCTTTTAGAAAAGTGTTCATCACGCTTTTAAGGCAAACAGCAATGCATTACAATTTCATTTTAAGAGATTACTGCAATTTGTGGGGGAGAGCTCACTTACATTAAGTACACATATTATACATCTTTTTTACTGTCTAAGAATTTTTCTTTGAAGCAGGATGGTTGTAGCTAGTACACCAGGAATCACGCAGAATTCTGGGGCACTCAAAGACGCAAAAATCACGAACAAGGCCAAAGAAGAACTGCTGTCCTTTCATGAGAAATATATTGTTCATGAAAGTTTTGCAAAGAATGAAAACGAAGCAAACTTTTGATAGACGACCTTTATATAGACATGGACGCGGATAGACAGAAAATGAAAACGGAGCGTCCGCTTTGAAAGAAATTTCATAATATGCTCGTTGTTGTTGAAGCTGTGGAAAATTTGTATTTAAGTAACATAAAACACAAAGGGAGAGAAATATACAAGCACAAAGTGAAAGCAAATGAGTACGATTGTAGCGATGGCACGTCCCTGAAAACTAGAACAAAAGAACTGTCTGACTGACTGCGGTGATGCAGAGAAAGAGGTTATCTTCTTTTTGAGGCGAGGAGACCCGTATACATAATAATAAGTTCGGGAGAAAGGGAACGAGAAAGGAGATGAAGGATTTGCAGAAAACAGATGCGTTTCAGATTTCAAAGTGGTTTTTGAGTAGCATGCTACTCCGCTCCAAACCATAAGAGGCAGTCACACAAAAGTAGCAAACATGTCAAGCCCACTGGGAAATGGAGCGAAGGATGGAATAAAGTCACATCCGCATCGTCCACATCACAAACACACTCTAGACTTATAAATCAACAAAAAGAGTAATTTGCTATATAAGCTATGAATATTGCTATACATCAGTATGATGGAATATAAATATGATTGGTGAGATATAAAAAAACTCCACTCCAAAATGATGTGTTATGCAATGTATTTAAACGATTTCTCTTAGAGTGTTGCTAAATGTGTTCCTTCTCAAGGATGCAAGGGTCAACTTATGGCAAGGGAAGTGGAATTCTTGTTTGTTGTCATTATCTTATTGATTGCTTGCAAACTTGTAGGCGTCCTCTGTCTCCTTTTCAAAGGCCAAACACACTGTTCCTTTTTATCAACTTAAAAGAAACTGTGCTGATATCCGCATGAATGCAAATAGAATCATTCATATGCTAATTTTAGAAACAGTCCGACTGTTTAACAGTGTATATTTGAATTTGCAAACGTGTATATAATTCAGACACACACACACCATCAAAAGATGTACTTTCCATTTTTTGCTTCATTTTTAATCTGTAATTCCTAACGCGCGCAATACGCACATGACAAGAAGCTTTCACCTCTGAATGAATGAGCTTATAATAATATCCATGTTCGCAACAAGAAAAAGAGGGCAAAAGAGATAAGGGTTGCATGCCATTTATTAAACTACCAACATTCATAGTCTGTCTGTTTCATCTTGTAATGGAACAGGCTCAATCGGAAGCGTCTGGTACTTGGCGTTACTCAAGTATCGTCACGTATTCGGACCGAGAAAGAAGGCGAGAGGGATAGACATCGAAGGCAGAATATAGAGCTGTCTTTAACTGTCCGAGCTCCACATGCAATTTATTATTTCCATTTCACACTGCAATTATATATAAAAAATTCCCGATTCCATCACGTTTTCAACTACTGTAAGAAACAAATGTTTATCAGGTTCCTACACAGTACAAGTCTACCGCTTTTGCTCTCAATCGTCTGCTCTAAATTTATGACGGACAAAGAAAGAAAATGGTAGTAAGTTTGGCAAATATTAAATTCTACAGGCGCTCACTTCCAGCCCCTTGATAGTTCAAAGGGTTGTATAACGATATTTCATTTTATCTCTGCGTTATTATCAACTTTTGCTTACAAAGAGAAAGATGAAGAGAAAAAGCTATAAACGAAATGTATGTCAGTAATGACACAAGACGTGGCTGTAAAATATACATGTCTTCATATTATGCATGATTATATGAGAATGGCGCGTACGTGTTTTCCATATTGTAAAAAGTGAAAGCTGCATTTATATCGGATCATAACATGATAATAATATTATATTACCTATACTCCTTCTTGCAACATTGCATAACTTGTATAATATTATGTAACGTGTAATATAATATTGATATAAATAGGAATGTAGGAGCAACAGAGGTGAACTCGACTTGCTGGCTTTTATATCGCAGTTTTTTGACCCTGTTATTGTTGTTGTGAAAAGTGAGCTGACTGCTGACAACAACTTGAGCTGCCGTGAATACAAAGATGATGATGACGAGCTGTGTGCTGAGACTCAAGTGCTCTTTGTGTGATGCGTGGTCGTTCTTTGGTTCGTTTTGTGGACTTGTGTATTATCCGGTTTTGATGATGGTGGTATGTGTAAGAATGCCAGTTTCTCTATTCCTTCAGCACGACTATATTACTTTTGAAATGTATTACGCTGTCTTTCCAAGCAAAAAATACCGACGACATGATAATAACAGGAAAATATAATAAGAATGAGGATTTTAGTAATGCGGTGTTCGACAAGATCTTATTGTGAAAGTGGAGAAGGTGACACGTACAAAAGGACAGGCGTCATATCATATTTTTATTTACACTAAAGTCGTTTTGACAATGATAAGATTGTATTAGTACTAACTTCCTACAAAGATTAGACACAGATGTATGGCGTAGCCCTAGAGTGTTGCAAATATTTGATATTTATATTGTCAAGATCATGAAATGGAGTATGCATACATGTAATATCATCATACAACGGGTTTATTGTCATGTTAGGGTCCTGTGGCGCCAGCTTCATTTTTGCTGAAATGCGAAACGTTTTTGAAATAAATTTGGTGAATTGTAACATAAAGCGAAATTTTTTTCAGACTTTCTTTTTCTATACCTCAAAGGAACGGTGTATTATGGCCATATGCCTTCCGGTTCATTGCTTATGTATAAGGGATTTGTAACTTTTGCTAGGTTGCTTATTTGCTTGTCTTGTGAATCGTTAAAGCTCTAGGATTTCAAATTATTGAAGTTACATTGTTTGGTTGAATGTACGACAAACTCAACTTGTTTACTTCATCAGCGACGCTCGTTTGTAAAAAGGGAAAATACCGTTTGAAAAGGGTTCCCAATTACGGAATGCTAGGAATATATTCTTCAATCCAAAGCTTTATTTGGTTTAGCCCGGAATGATCTCATGTAGTGGCGACATATATGAGACTCTAAAGTGGAATCACAATAAAGTCGCTGTGGTAGTAGCTTAAAGAAGACATGGTAAATTTTAACGAATGTCAAACTTTACATGTTGAAACTACTGGCAAAGAGATAATGCACAACACATCTTCCTTTACATTCAAAACGTTAGCTTACTTAACAAGCAAACCGACAATCTAATCCTTTTCGGGATCTGCCTCTCCACTGATACCACAACAGAATAAAAAGGAAGGATTTTCCACAAAAATGTGATTGATCTCAAGATAAAATTTCAAAGCATGTTTTAACAAGCAGACACGCACACACTACTTACATAGTTGCATGGAACGTGAAAGAAAAAAACTGATGAATTCCAGTGAGCTGTAGCTGAGCTTTAAATAGATCGAGTAGAAAGAGACGTGGCGATTCCTAGAAAAGATTTGCATTACTTTTTATCTTTCTTAGTTGTGCTACAATATTATTTGGGTTATGTATATTTTCCTTTCAAAGAAAACTTGTGTGAATGTGATTCTTAAGTAAGCTGACTTATGTGCTCGAAATGTGCAAGTTGTTTCACTAGTTTTGGTTTTACATTCATCGAAAACGTCTTGGAATGAATGACTGATCTTGTTTCTTCCTCGACTCGTCGTAAAATATTCAAAGCGCGGTATATTTCAAGAAAAGATGGTATTTTTATGCTTGTAGATGTTCATGTAATGGGACACGCATGTAATTTTTCTCTTTTTGAGGAAGTAACAGTTTATACTTTGCAACCATCACTTCATTCTGCTAGATGATCAATCTTTAACAGCTTCCAAATGTGTAAAATTCTCCTTTTCCACGTTATTTAATCTTTCCAGCACATTAGAAAACACAAATACACTGTCTATAGTCCATAAGTCTTTCATTCAGAAATCCAAAACACGTTCAGCAATGTTCTTCGTCGAGTTCTCTACATAAAGGCATTTCCACACATGCCCAAATATCAACAAAAGTGATTTAAATCGAAAGTAATATATCTTCATGACTTCCCTCTCCCATTCTGAAACCAAAATCTGTCAGCAGCTCTACATTAAATGTGAACAAAACACTACACATCTCCTCGGGAGAAATACTACCAAATCGAATTTAACATTCGGGAAAACATATCTGTCTGAAAAATTACTGGAGTGTATAAAATGCAACTGTATAAAAATGAGTTTATATGCTATAATAATAATGCACTTTTATGAAACTGGCAATATTATAATATGCTCTATAACTGTCTACTTTTCTAACCAAAGAAAATGAAACTCCTGCTGGGAGTTCCAACGGATTTTCTTACTTCATCACATTATTATTTTTGCTGTACCATGTTTGTATAGGGGAAATTGTGAAAAACTCTGTACACGAACGACATATATAACCTTTTTACTCTCGTTTCAAACGTATTTCTCAACGTCAAGGATTAGATATACAAGTCAAAGCACCTATAAACACATCTACAGTTTCGACAGATTTTCTATGATGAAAATGTTGATGTATTTCAAGTTGACAAAGAACTAATATTTTTGTTACCTAACCGAATTTTAAAACAAAAACACATTTCCAGCACGTGAAGCGTAAAGCATACTACCACAGACTATGGAATAATATGATAATAGGAATAATGTGATAATGTCGCGCCTAATGACTCCAGTTATTTTCTAGCCCTGTAACAATAGGTCTGATTCAGGTTTGCTGGTGGCTTTCTTAGATAATTATAAATCATAAATAACTTCTAAAAATAACTAGCAAAACAACTCAAGGCATAATCCAAAAACATCTCCATCTCACCATTATCCCCAATCCCCACCCACACACTACGGTCTGACAGTTCATATTGTATTTTTGTTAATACCAAAAAATACATGCAATAATGTCTTGATTATATTTAATCCAAATTCAACTTATACGTTATAACATTATGTACTTTTTTCTTTATTGCGTTTTATTTTAACAAAGTAATACATTGCTTATTTTTAGCTCAGGATATTTTTAGCATGAACATATTACACACACATAATGAAGATTTATTTGCACAGAGAAACGAACGTTATTATGTATTATGTCTGACTAATGATGATGATAGGATTCAATCACCTAGAAATCCAACAGCGATCAAATTACCCTTTGAAACCCGCCGCATCGACGTTGTTGTTGCCGGTTGGTCATACTCTTGAGAAATGCTGGCAAAACCAGCTAGTCGCAAATTTCAATAGCTTTATCATAAGAGGATATCGGATATAACTACTATACATTGTATAGAAACTGTCATTAACGTCAAACATGGTTACATACACGTGCCTACAGAATCCTGTTTGTCTCACGCATCGTCACATATGCCTATTTCTGATTTCTTATCTTTTTTGTGTTTTCCATCGACCAAAAGGAGATGAGCCTCAAATGAACACAAACGCAATATACATAATTGTGTTGGTAATAGAATAAGCAAACTGTAACAATAATGGCAAGAACCACCACGGGTGAAGGAATGAACCATAACAGTTTTGTATCTGGTTGGTAGCTAAACCAGACACTAATAGTATGATGAACATGATGATATTATGATGATAAAGAAACGCGAACAACAACACACGTTTTCTTCCGCCATGTATCATACAAAAGTGTAACTACCGCCTGGCACAGCTAGTAATACAACAATCATAATAGAAGACTAATGACGAGCCATTTTTCATCTAAACCCCTGATGTACATCGGCTTCTGAATGGTTCCATGTTCATGCAATGAACCATTTTATGCTTTCATGATATACTACACATGATATAATACACATAAAAACTTATGTTGCATTGATAGTGTGATGAATACTTACATTTTGTCTGATGATTTCGAATTAATTTTTCTTTCATTTCAGGGTTGTCGTGAAGTAATAATAGTGGTAGTAATACTATGAATCATATTTACTTTTCTAAATGGTTGGAAAATCAACGATCAAAAATCTTCTAAACATTCCAAAATTCATTGTTATTGAACATTTCATTATTCTTGTAATAAATTTTCAAGAAATTTAAAATAATTACGTTTTTTTTACAACTCCTTCCACTCTGTATCGCAGAGGGGAAAGCATCTCTTAGAGCAGCTCCTCTCTTGGAAGTTTATGGTTTTCTACCTTTTTAAAAACTGTCATGTACCTACATGCACTTTATCTTGACTCGGTAAGCCTACAGTTGATTTCATCAAAAGAGTAAACAATATCCAATTTCTGTAACGCATATGTAATAGCCTCATGGTCATGGGGCAAATCCTTCAGCTAGAGCACCCATAATACAAACAATCAATTTTCCTTTCATGTGCAAGCAATCTTTCTATTTTCTTAAACTAGGTATACTGCAATAAAGCTCTATGCAGCTTGCAAGTAGTTATTTTATCCAGCAATATTTCGTCGTAACGACATTGTAACTGCAGAAAGTTGTATCGTGCATTGTTTTTTCTTAAAGTAAACCTACCCAGCAAACATTTCATTAATTCAGTTTCCAAAAAAGGGGAACGTTTATCTCATGATAACGAATTTGCTTTCGTGCAGTTTTTAGAGTACTTCTGCACTTGTAATTTCAGTAAATTCAATCTAGGAACAGAGCAGTCCTGCTAGTAAATGTTTTCTATGGATTTTGTTATACAACTTACCAAATAACCACAAACGAGTGTTTTCGTTACTTCAAAAATTATTATTTTCTAAAATGCAATTTACTTTCTTTCCGGAAAGTGTACTTGTGTGGTAGATTCACTAGACTTATTGTGTTTCACTTTAGACTATGGAACTAGTAATCCATAAAAATGGATGCATTTACGAAAAATTCTTCCTCTGCTATATTGCAGTTTGATTACAAAGTAGTTTATAAAGTGATTTCTCTCAAACCTCTTTGCTACAACTGAGCAATTTCTCAGGTAAAAGGTAAAATGCTTTGTGAAAAACTAGAAACAGGATAGGCTTTCCTTGAGGCTAATTGAATTTGATAATATTCAATCAACCACTGTAGAATAAAATTCGCCAAAAAGAAAATTTTCACAACTTTACTGCGCGGTAGTTATTGTATACATTGTATATAGGATATTATATACTTGAGACCTTTTAAATTTAAAAGCCATTGCAATTTTATAATAACCTCCTTCACATCACTATATGATTCCAAGAAAACAGATTTAGTGAAAATGTACAGCTTTCACTAGGTTTCCCGGAAATTATATTATAACAAGGCTGATGTATTGTAGCAGACAAGATTATGAACAATGTTTTATGAATTCTCGATACTTTCATGCAGGGTTTCAAACTATAGGTCTACATCCAGGAAGACGAACAGGTATTAACTCATAATTCAAAACGGAACCACGTGCGTACTCTACATGATCTCTTCTACCACTCTTCTTACTTTTTGGATATAAGACTTTTTCTTGGAAACCAAACAGGCAAACACTAGAAAATGCCTGTCTTTCTACGGAGTTGTAAACGCACATAGCATTTCTACTCTACAGCTAGTAATTCAGGACTCTCTCATTTGGAAACGCCATAACTTTTCTTTGCATTCTCACTAAACAGGCCAGGTTAAGAGGTTGGAGAACAGTGCAATGCAATTTAAAGTTTTTCCATTGCACTTATTCTTCTTGTCTGTTTCTCTTAGAAAATATCCGCAAAAAATATTATGGTCATAGTACATTACGCTTAATGAGAATGAGCTTTATGCAGTTAAATGGGGTTGGTTATGATTTGGCCAGGAACTGTACATAAGGCTCATGTAACATTTGAAAAGTGCATTGAAATCATGAAACAACCCAATTATAGAAGAGTAGTATAGTGCAGCTTTTTCCTGGTATTTTGTCTGTTTTCTGCCAACGAGCCAAAACAGAGACAGCCAACAACAGTGGCAGAAATGGCAATATAATATATAATATTGGATTAGTACAAGTTTTCTCCAATGAGGAAGGAGGAGGAGAATGGCGCATAAAGAGATCCTGAGAAGTGTATGCAGGGAAAGTCAAACTTTCTTGTTTTTAATGGTAACGATTCTAGTTTTACTACTGTGTACCGTAGGGAAATGGCCCATAATTTTTATACTACCATTATTTGGATTTCTTGGGGATTATGGAATGTGGGTCGCAGGACGACGGAAAAAGCAACAGTGGTATACCATGGTTTACAATTGTCGTTCTACATATTATTATTCTGGCTTTCTCCTTATTTCGTATGGTAATGCGGACAGGAAGTCACTTGATAGGCTTAAAACATCTGTGAACTTAACAATGCTTGCCACGTGTAAAAAGCAATTTCATGAGTTCATTTCTAATGACCATGGATAAAGTTGGTTGGTGAGGGACGGTAGATTAGTAAAAATGACACAGGAAGGCCCATTAATCCGGATGTAGAGTCTTTTTTGCATTAAAATTTGATTAGTGTTCCCATAATGTTATGACCTATATGACCGTCAATTTTTGACTTGACGGTAAAAATTGTAATCCGGGTGGCAATGGTAAAGTTATTTCTACATTTCCAGCTTAATAGGTAGACACTTTCTGCCTTTCCTGAATGGGTCCATTTGTCGACTAATTTTAGCAAATTGAAATTTTCAATTTTCTCTGTGAAATTGAATCATTTATCCCCATTCAGTTTTATTTGTGTATGGTGGCAATATCAGCACCACTCTCCAAGCCAAAAAATAATCATTAACGAAATGCAACCACCGAATCACCACACAGATACACCAACCTAATTTCAAATATAAAATAGAAAACATCTGTGTGTATCAGAAGAGGGTATTTGTATTAAACGATCTATCCAAATGTGATCCCCAAAAAAGGATGCTTCAGAAGTGCTGCGGTACATATGTACATGACGAGCAAAAAGTCCATAATCTGACATGACCACCGAAACTGCCATTAAATAAAGTGAAATAGGCTATTTAATGTGATGTCAAAGTAAAAAGGGAAAATAACAGCTTTTATTCGCTCAAATAGCAACACAGATATTACACTGGACTTTTCTATCCTCGTACACCGCACCAGCGCCACAAAACCTCAACATCACACATACGAGCCATTTACCATCACACTAGCTAGGCATACATGAATCGACTGGTCTACAGAACACAAAGTATAACTTTGTTGGTAGTAGGAAGTAGTAGGTATACAGATTATTGTCAATGTCAAGCCATCCAGTACATAAAATGGGCACTCAACTCGTGTCCATCCTCCTCCACCCTATCATCCCTATCTATTTGCCCTTTTATTTTCCAATATGATCCCAAATGAAAAGACAAAATGTAATAAAATAGCAATCGAAAGTGAAACCAAATAGATTTTTAGTTGCTTTGCTGGCTGTTGCGGTGAAGTAATACGTGAAGATAATAATACCCGTGTTTCAAGTGGAGAACAAGCAACGTAGAGAGTGTAGTAAATAGTAATCATTCCATGACCATTCATTCATTCATTCATGATATCTCCTCTAATGCTGCTCTGCCCTGCTTCGTTTTCAATATACCTTGTTTTAGTTGGGACCAGCTGCACAACTCAATAGTCAGTGACTTGACGAGCATGCCATACCATGTGTGTGATTCGATTCAATAATGTACATTCCACGAGGAGAAAGGATGATGATGACGATGATCCATCCATCGCCCTACCATCACGATCCTTCCGTCTTCCCATATCACCACTACCGTTTTTTCTTTACGGTCTCTGTATTTTGGTGTACAACCACCGCTATACAGACCACATCAAGTGCACAGAGTGTGTGGATAGAAGGAGGAACAGCAGGCAGCAATTTTGAGATCGAATTACATTAGTAAATGAGGGGTCCAGTGATCCTTGAAACCTCAACTTGCCCTCAAAGACCCCTAAAACGCAATGGTATAGAGCGGTGAGGTAAATGTAACAGTGCCATATTATTACATTTATGACCATGCAATATAGTATGCACACAGATACTCGTTTCTCTGGACTCTTTGGACAATGAACTCGCATCAATTTTGTGAGTTGCTCCTGCTGCTGCCTACTAATATAGTGTACTTTGAGAATACAAAAAGATACACACACACATTAAGCAGCATTACAAATTACAATAGCTTGATCCCATCATTTTCAACACACTCTCCAAACACTGCAATATTTAATGCCTAAATTTAATATACTTTAGCGCACCCGCTTCTCCCTTTCTCCAAGCAGAAATCTTTCCCTTTTATATCCCATTATAATATGCAGTAATATGCCTCATAAAATTATTTTTCTCTAAAAGCCACACAACCGCCGTAATACATCGTATCATAATAATAATAATGTGCACGCGTTATACTCACCTTCCCCCCGAGAAACTGCGGACATGTAGCATTTCAGCACAAAAGGGAGTAATAGTAATAGCATGGAATATATAATAATACAGTTTATGATTACCCAGATAGAAGCTTCAACTACCTTTTTTAGTCCGCTTAACTATTACATCACTCTCATATCTTGGTTTGGTTACATTTTTATGATGTGCCATAAACGTAGTGCATTACTACGTTTATGCATGCAAACGCCTGAGATTGTGCAGAAATCGGAGAAAAGGGAAAAAGGAAAGAGTAATGCTGGAAGAAACATAATAACATTAGCGTTATATACATAATAACATTTTTGGTTAGTTAAGTTTGGTAGTCTAGTGGTCGTCACAAGCTTAATAAAACTTTCTCCGTCACAATATAACGTTCACACGCAGAGAAAAAGCAACGGTGCTTACTAACTTACTTTTTACAAGCTTCATTAAAACGGTGTAATAAGGGCATGGAGAATGCCTTGGAGCAGGAAGTGGAATATATGGGGTTATGTGCTTGTAAACATACACACACGCTGATGCTGAATACCGAACAGGCAAGGAGAAGAAGGACGACTGACATGCTTCATAAAAAAAGAATGTTGGATAAGAGTAAATAGCGAATCAGATACGGGTTCATTATAATAATAGCAAAAGGAGACTAACTAACGTCGTTGAGAAATCCGATATTAGCAAGCCAGTGACGGCACTAATACTACTGGTACAAGAGAAAAAAGTAAAATATTTTGTTAGCATGCCGCGCCATATTAGAGTGTACGCAATAATGGTGTTGGTAACGGCAGCAGGGAAACTTGTACCAGAAGCAAAAAGTCGTCGCTTTGGGTTGTACAGAAAGTCTGTTTTTGCAAGCTATTGTTGGTAGTGGTAATGTTAAGAATATTTTTCAGAGAAAGGAATAAAATAGAACTGTCAGCGGAAAGTCAGGCTTTACGAATTATTATTGCAAGTTAAGCAGAATTATACACAGTCATGTAACATGCATAGTAAAAATAGGTACATGGTAGTTTAACAATAATAAAGTTGACAAAGTAAAAAGAAGCCGACTTATAAATGATGTTTCTAGAAGGTGAGATGCCAAGTTTGACATTTTGATAATAATGTAAACCTACAAAAACGACACGAAAATCGGGTCGCAGTAGTATGTGTGTAACTGTGCTAGTGCTCTACTGAAAGTTTAATATGTCCATTACATATATAAAACATCTGAATGAAAGTGTTATCTGCATGATGTGTATTTTTGCCATGTAAATTTCATTCGAGAATTAGCAGCTCCATAGTTTAAATATTTAGTTTGCATGGACACTTTTTGGTAACTGTTTGTGTTGCATATTTCCTTTAAAAATAGGTTCTTTATGACACCTTCAGCTACCGGTGGTAGCTTTCCATTTCATTCATCATTCCCATCACGAGCACAATTTACAGAGTAGTACATAACAAGTGATCGTATGATACATATTTCATTTGCACACGAAAAGTATGTCTGCCATTACTTTATAAGCGTTGGATTTTAGAAAAGGCGTGTATTGTAAATATTTTCAAGTTTTGAGGATTACCAAGTTTTAAGGCGGAAATATAACCCGTTAAAATAGTTCATAACTATATGATGCGGCTTTACGGAACGTGAAAAATCACCATAAAGTGTTTAAGCATTGTCTCCAACTTTCACCGCCGGACACAAAACAAAACTATGAAAAGAAGTTATTAACTTTGTGGAAAATTGAAAAGTTAACTTTTCGTTAAAAACAGGTCAGCCAACTTTGCCTAGAAATTCGTGCTCCCAGAAATTTTCATTATTTCCCCTCTTCCCGTCTCCGCTTTAATGAATGACAAGAATTTCATTTCATTAACTCAGAAACTTGAATACGCTTGAACTTGAGCTATTTCATCATTAACTTCATTACTTCATGGGTGTTATGCGTCAGTCTCTGGTACACGCTCGAGGAAAAATGTATAATGCAAACATCAACAGGCGGCAGTCATTGAGATTGTGGTATTCACTCATCATCATTTTGGCGAAAGCCTACTCTTGCATACCACAAGCAATTTGTACAAATTTTTGCAACGGAACTCGTCTGTACCTACAAACAGCTGCGCGTATTCGTACACTAACACAGTGGAAGTCTTTCGTATTGCAAAAGAATTGAACTTTCACCACACAAAAAGTATTTTGCTCGTCGCAACAGAAGAGAAAACTTATTTTCCATTTCCAAACACCGGAAAGGGAATCCTAATGCATGCACATACATTACCAATGATCTTTAGCTGTAGTAGCCACGTATAAAGTACATTTACTACATTACCTACATTGGTATCCTTAAAAAGTGCTATACTAGCATTAATAAAAACAAAATGCTAGTTTTACGTTACAAGTTACAACTCAACAAAATAGAGTTCACTTCCTCCAAATCATTACCACACACTACTACAAGGCAAAATCCCCTTCCAGCTAACATTGCTACCAGGAAAATCAGCAGGTACACATAGCAAGATCTATTTACCTACTGCAGCAGCTTAATGCGAATTTTCGGTGAACGCAGTGAACACGCAAAGGATGAAACACCAGCTTCGCCAATAATAGGTATCTACCAAATAAGTCTAAACGTGTGCTCTACACCCATTATATTACTCAGAAAAATGTATTTTAGAGAAAGCCTTACCACACTTACATCATCATCCTTTGCATCTTTATATGCAAAAGCAATCGTTTTATCGCACAGCTTTCATTCACGCTATAGATTGCATTCTTTGCTTTGCTGAACCATAAGGCATAATAGCATGAACCATCTAAACGTAATCTGTGGCTTTTTATACGAGTTTCCATTTCCATAACCATTTGCAAACAGTCATTCCACCGGTTTGTTGGCTTCTATCTGCTACCACCACCAACACCGCCAAACTTACTAAAGATGACTTTTCTCTTTTCTTGTTTCCTTTTGCTTCTGCGTTGCTAACTCTTTATCCATCCACTACAATTTGGCTAATGGAATCAGTTCTCAAAGACTCACAAGTCATGTGGATGCATAGTAGCACCAAAAAGGAGAAAGCAACACGAAATAAGCTTGCCAGTAGTATGCTATTGCTGACCATCCATGTAGCGAGCTTGGAAGAACTAAAAACTTACAGCAGTCATGAACGTGAATTTCCTAGGAATTTCTATCATGAAAACACACTGGTCAGTTCAGAGTCCAAAGTAGAAAGGAAGCCAATGCCAAGGCAGGCAGTACTCTAGTAGATTTCGTTACACACAGTGTGTGTGTTGTTTATTATACCATTGCCCAAGGCTGGAAAAACCAAAGTAAAATGTATTTCACGTGAAATGTACCACAAGATAGGTAAACATAGTACATGGATCTCTTTCCAAATGAGTACAACTTTCCATTGCATTTTTTCTTGCTCTGAGCCACGTTTCCTGTGATCGTATCGTAATACTGTTTGTTGTTGTTTTTCTTACTCTATTCTCTTCCACTTGGTTTTCTGCAGCTACATTGCTCTTTGTTTGTGGTGTGATTTTTTACAGCATGTATGTAGGTTTATTTATATGTAGCTATCGCCAATAAATATGCCTAGTGGTCCGATATTGCTGACTGAATAAATTTCCTGTCGCTTTGTGCTAGAATACATGTACACTCATGTGGTAAAATATATGTTGCTGCCGAAGTGCATGGCAGATCTAAGTATTCTTTCATGCTGGCAATGATTAGAAGTCAAAATGGGCAACACTACAAATGCATGGTTGGGTTGGTGGTAAATGTGATGAGATTGAAAATTAAGGGCTCCATCATTCAAACGCAAACAAACTCAGGCACGTACATGGAACCGTAATCACTTCCTCTTTTGCTTGCCCATTTCCCTGAAAAATCAACATCACAATGACTAGAGCCATTTTCACAGGAAAAGTAATCAAAACAAAATAGGTATTCAATACGCGCCTTTTACCCCTCTCGCTCCTTTCTATATAGAACTGAAACTATGAAGTTAGCTTGATTTGTTCGATGTACGAAAAACTTCCCTTTCATGCTTTATTCCGCTAACTGGCTGTATACAAAAAATAAAACAATAGACTTCCATCACTGTAATCATCAAGCGTAGTATAGCAAAACAACAATAATTGTTTTCTCTTTGGCTTTTTTATTTTACCCCATTTCGCAGAAATTCTATTATAGTAAAAGTTAGAGAATATCTTGTTGCAAAGAAAATAGTTTGGTGAAACATTTTTTCTTAAAAAAATAAGCCTTGGTGAAGAAAACCACCACTGATTGTGGTTGAACATTAAGGAGAAAGTGGGAGCTTCAGAAATAAAATGAATGACCTGAAGGCAGAAATGCAATATGTTAGAAAGGATACAGGAAGAAATATGCATGTTCCATGTTACCCGCTAGTAAAAATTTCAGAAAATACAAAATCCCTTTCCTTTTCTAGGAGAAACTTCAAAGAAAGCATTTTCAATCTTTACAAGATAAAACAATATTGTCAGATTGGCCTAAAAAAGAACAAAAAACGTGTTTTCTTGTTATACTACTGCTGCTGTTGTGCTCTTGTTGTCTGTTGTGTTATGAAAAAACTGTAAAAGCGATTTTCTTGTGCTAAGATAGTGACAGTAGTGGGATGTAGGAGAGAAACAAACAGAATTAAGAAATGATGTACCATAGACCATTCATTTTCCAACTTTGTTCATGGAAGCAGGAAAAGGTTGTATCGTGCAACTCTAATGTAGCACACATTATGGATACCGCGATATAATGAAGCTAGTGTGAAAAATGAAAACTGCAGACACAGTCGTGGTAGACCATAGGAATATCATTAAAGGTAAGTAAACTGTGTAAATCAGAGGTTCATCCAGGTGAAAATGTAGTTATTGCAGTAGCACGAGCAATAATCGCGTGTAGCGGAACCAGTAGTAGTGGAGGCTGTAGTAAAACAAAAACATTATGTATTTCATGTAACTTGAAATTCATGAGACGCGTCACTCAGCTCTGCCACCTCTACTTATGTACGGGCTTCCATTGCCAATAACTTTTTGCTGCCTGGCTGACTGGAAGTGAGGCAAAGTTTTGAGATAAGCTGAAATGAAAGAGAATGAAGCTCTGCAAACTCAGTTTCCTGTAGCGTTTCTTCTGTGCATAAGCCAGGGAAAGAATAATAATATGACTGCGTAAAGGTATGATGATGATAAGAATACATCCGAGAAACTTGGTGCATTGCGAGCTTTTCAAGTAGAAATAGTGTAGTGTAGGGATAGTTGTTCTAATATATCTATTAAAGCTCTGAAGAATGACCGTAAACGTTTCTCTCTCTTTTGCCTCAGAAAGATTTTCTCTGTGTGATTTCACAATGCAATTTTTCTACTGCCAATATTATTTCATGTCCAGTGGACTGAGTTGTGGAGTAAAGTTGGGAGAAAAGACGAACAAGACAAGCTTCAGACTCTAGACACACGACTCGTTGTGAAACTTGTATATTTTTATGTATGAATGTATTATTGAAAGAGAAAGGAGAGAGAGAGGAAAATTTACGGAACAAAAAAGAAAAGAAGATGGGGAAAAAGTGCGGGGAAAGAAGAAGTGCTGCATATATTAAATATATTGTCCGTGTGCACAATGAAGTTGGTTGCTTCTCTACTGTTTCCAACTGGTTTTATGTTTCTCTTTCTGGGGAAAAGTTGGTTATATGCGTGATAGTAGCATAGTGTATATTTTCATGTTTGGGCGGTCTGTGGCAAGTGGCAGCTGAGCTGACTGAAACGAAAAAATAAGATATAAGCAGACAGTAACAGATTGGCCCACATTTATATTCTCTTGTATCTTCAACGATTCAATCTGAACCTCATTTATTTAAAGGTTTCAAGTAGTAGTATAGTATGGATTTCCTTCTTCCTGGATTTTCTGGCATGACTAGTCATTGACTAACTGATTGTGAAACTACATAGCAGCCGTTTCCCAAGTTAGTTTTTTCAAGAAAAAAGTTTGAAAAGCTTTCCAAAGCACATGAATAGATTTTGTGTTGGAAAGAAGTATAATGGAAGGAATTGTCATTTTCTTTACTAGATTTCTACTAGAAATACCAACCGGAAAATGTATGCATGTGTGGATTTTGCTCGGAAGTATTTTATACCGTTTTGTTTAAGTCTGAGTCACTGTCTAATGTAGGCACATTAAGCATGTTCCAAAGGCAATTGCAAATGCGGAAGCTGTATCAGCTTACATTATGGACCATTGTCAACTCTCAAATTAGTTCACAAAATGGCGTTAGTTGTTTTAGTTTGGAAAATGCAAAAAATATGTACAGTGACAAAAAAAGATAGGCAGATTACAATGCTTGAAGTGAGAAAAGTGACTGACAAGTTAAGGCTGACGCCAAAATCCTTTGTAGGCAGGTGGGACAAAAAATTTGTAAATGTCTTTGGTCTTCCCACCACTACCGCCGTCACCTTTTATACCCTCCTAATCACTGAAATCCATGTCATTTCAGATTTGTTGGCAATGTGGCAATCCAATTTAATTCACTTAACGTATGCTCCACCGTGCTTATTACTGGTAGACACACTCTTACCATAACTATTGCTTTCCTTGTACGCATTATTATATGAGACCAACCCAACTGTCGTGTAGCATTGAATTGTGTTCACGTCTCTGCATTCTCTCTAGTTGGAGTTAATTGAAACCTAAAACAAGGAAGGGGGAAAGTACAAAGCTGATTACCAAAATCCTATTTTTGGTCTTTTGGTATTCCACTCATCAACTGACATGCAGTATTTGCTATTCCGCATATTTAGAATGCCTCCATAATATTGTTTTAAAGAAACTATATGCATTTATGTGTGTGTGTACGCAGCAAACAAGCTCAAGTTTTTCGGCTTTAGTCACTCTTTATTACTTTGCCATGATGTGCGTTGTTTGTTGTTGGTAGATGCACGTTTTCCCTTTCCGAAAAACGAGGAAATACTAGCATTTGTTGTTTACGTAGCTGTTTTTGGGAAGCCTTTGTAGTAAACGGAACAACACACACTCGTTCTCTCTCGTAATAAGTACTAATTGTACTTGCTTAAGCGTTGACACATGGTAAATAGTTTGATCTTGCAAATGCATAAAATAGTTTGTTGTGTCACTAAAACTGTTTAATACTACACGAGTCGGAGACGAGCGGAAGCGCAAATAGTTTGAATTCGTTTTTATTTGCAGCACACCAAAAGGCAAAGTTATAATACGAGGAAAGTTTTGTCTCAACGTCATTACGTGTGGGTCCGTAAATAGCAGGTTTATACTTATACTGTACTCATATTATTATAAACTATTAAGCGATACATTATTGCTACATCTCTAACATAGAGAAAAGACGATAAGACGAGCTGGTATTATTACAAACAAAGCATTGGCCCTGTATGTTTGCGTGTTCCTCGGTACCTTTGCCTATTAGCATTTTGAAGCATTCAAGTGCATGTCGTATCGTCATCCTCCTCGTTGTCGTATCATCAGAATAAAAAGGAGTTGGTTTAGTTGAGTTGCGGTACTTTTGGTCTTGAGTCAACAGCCTACTTCCCTAATGTCATTAGGACTTCTTGCCACTCAAAGTGAGCTAACCCACAACACAAGCAATATTATATGCAATTCGCACAGAGCGCGAGATGGAAAAAAAGGATGGAAAGAGAGGAGAAAAGTGCTCCACTTGCCTCTCTATAGCGCACCACAATGCCACTGCGAACCAACATCAGATTCCCATTCCCTCTCTTTTTTCTTTAACCAAGCGGCACTCCAAAACTTGACGTTTATCTGCCTGTATGTTAGTAGCCCTGTATACAGGCATCGTAATAAGAGATTCATCTGGAGATATGCACTTCACTTTTTCAGTGCATGAGAATGAGAATACATATAACTTGCGTGTGTGTGTGTGCAAGTGGCGGTTATACTTTTTATCATCCCCGTTTCCTCCGTACAATATTGAAGCTCTTTTTCTGCTTCCATTGCAACTTTGAACGGTATTTGATGAAGATGGAAGGATGGAAATGTCAAACGTTCAACAAACATACATACACACGAGAACTAGAAGTAAAAAATCATGCGACGAGACGGCATTGAATAAGGAAAAACTGAGAAGAATATTAGAACATGTGATTTTCCGGACGTGCTTTGCGTAACTGGAGAGCGGGAATGAGGAACATTAGGAGCCTCTGTAAATTGCCTGATAAGGACCCTTCTTACTCCACTCTCACGTACATTTTTTTCTGGTATCAACATCACAAAGCGACATTAGTGATGTGCCACCATTTATGATAGAGACGTATGTGCCGGGTGCTTTTGGCTTTGTATGCTTGCATGGCTTCATAAACGTAAAAAGCTAACTTTCAGAGAAGACGGAGTAATTATGGCATAGCAAATGACATATTAGACGGTACGTGAAATTATTAAGAGAAAATGTGGCGTATAACGAAATGCATGTCATAATGATAGTAATTTTGTTATCAGACAGAAAACTTGGCACGCGGCAATGAGCACAAGGCTAATCAAAGCATAGCATCAACTGTGATCAATGAAGTGCGAGATATGTAATTTAAAAAATTAGAGAATTGTCAGTTAACGTTAACATAAAAATTAGGCCAGATGTATAAGCACAAAGGACGTGACGGGTTGTAAAGACGTGATTCCTGGATATGCTCGTATTTTATCTTGCAAAAAGGAGCAAAAGAGAATCCATAATGGGTTATTCGGAAAAAAATGTAGAGTCAACTCAACCGTCTCAACCATACGCAAACAAGACAATTTGACATCACTTGGTTCGTAGTATTTGCTGTGATGTTTTTACATATAAAAAACTCTGGATTTCATTTCTGAATAAAGCTAGTTTTAAAAAAATATTCAAAGCAAAAACAAAAAAAAAACCCACAATTGACCTGAGCTTATCATCTTACCATCTCTAGTCATCATGAGTTCAAATTTTCAAGTGAGCACTTGGATCAAACTAGTATGCAAATAAACAAAAACTACCATAACGTTTTTCCAATTTTGTATGCACTAGTGTGAATTTTTTGGGAACCCAAAACCCGGTTCAGTTGCTAGTTCCAAGTTACCACAATTTTGGAATCAGCAAAGAAAAAGGGTATATGTTATTTGCTGTTTCATGAACATATCGGCGCATTTACTGTATGAGTACGTGAGCTTGAATACGATTAACTGGAAGACTGGAGTATGGCCTACGGAAATGACATTAAAGGTAAGTAGATTGCTGTATCTACTCACTTGCAGAGGCAGATTATGCTAAAAAGAGGTACACAAAACATGGATGATTTTTGGAATTTTGTGATTTTCAGTCCCTGTCCTTTTTAGCTTGCTGTCAGCATCCTTTGTCGTCATACAAGAGAATATACTCAGTAACTCTGTATTCTGTAGAATGCCCAGTTCTCTAGATTTTCAGAACAACATACCAGTATTTACGATATCTGCAAAATGATACTGGTGGAATGATTGCATATCATGTTCTCTGCACGTAGGGAACGACAGCAAACACACATGCATGCGTGCATTTGAAAAGGGAAATGAGTTCTCAAACAAGCTATTTACCTCCTCCCATTTTGTTCACAGACCCAATCTTTGATATAAAAAATATCTCGCATGTATGCGATGTTACACCAGAAACTTTTCAGTATAAATATGAACGAAACAAAGTCATAATGAGAATTTGTCATTTGAAAAGTTACTGGATTTACTGAAAAGTTTAATGATGCTGCGATTTTATAATCACACATGACATATAATCTTAACACAACTAATTTGGCGTATTTATTTGAGCAATTTCTACTAACTCTTTCGAACGAAGAAAATATTTTTTATTGTTTGTAATTGCCTCACCTCGGCTTAAAAATGCCATCTTGGGTTTATGTAAATCTTAAAAAGCTACCCGAAAATATTATTGTGTGGTAGAAGCCAACACAAGTGTCTAAAACTTCTAGCCACAACATCCCGTACATGTGCAACTTTCTATAATAAAACCTGTTCCCAGTGTTTATTGGTATGATCATTCATTTCTTGCCTTCTCTTCCTCTTCCTGTGCGTACCACCATATCTTCATCCGCTTTTACTACCTCTTTCTTCCAAACAACACACAAGTTTTTTGGTTATCTCTTATCTTTTCTCCTGCTTATTCCGCAACAAGAAAACAAAATGCATACAGTGAGTGCTTTTACCTTACATAATGTGAACTTTAGTTTTGTGTTATGTAGTTGTACATTGCCGTGTGTTGCTCATATATTAAGCACAAAGTGAAAGGATTCACGTACCTTGCATCTACTACAAACACAGCTTTTGGTAAGTAAATAGACTTTTGTTGGAATGCTCTGTTGTACAAAGTACACAGAGGCTCAAGATGAATTCAAAAGGATTTCTCTGAAATAAAAGGATATTATGTGCAAATACAGAAATGCGCTGTGTAAAATGGGAACCAAAAATGGCTGTTGGAACACAAAATATAGAAAGTCATACGCCTTTCTTTTGCCTCTGTTTTTATGTGCTTGCCAACTACATCAGCGACAAGGCGCAAGGAAAACGTAGTTTGTTGTTGTTTTGTTCATTCTTTTCGTATATTTCTGCCACTGAAATGCTTTTACGCAAACCTCCACAAAAAGAACTCTACATTGTTTGCAAGTAACAGAAGAAGAAGAGAGAAAGCGGAGAACTCCCAAATGCACCAGAAAGCAAAACAGTTAAAAAGCAAAAAAAAGGAAAGTCGTCGTTTTTGTATGAGCGCGTGTATGTCGGCTTGTATTTAAACGTATAAAATACACACAGAGCATAAAATTTAAAGAAAAGCCAAAGAGACATTACTGGATAAAACCACTGCCACCGCACACGACCACCACCGCATATATCTACACAACTCTTCAGTATAATTTATATATTACCAACCAATATGGATATTTTAGGTTGGCTTTGCTTTTACCCGCCCGGATCAAGTAAAAGGCTTGGAAGAATGAGAGAAAGTACGACTATTTTTTCTGTGTAGTAAACGGTAAGTAGATCTCTCTGAGACGGAGTAGATTTTTTGAGTATATAAAAGAGACTGCTACATAACTTTTTGCAGCAGCTCAGCTCTCTGTTCCCCATAGTAGGTATTAGTATAAGTTGGTAGTGTCACCGTAATAGTTTGTGTGTACGAAAAAGAAGTAAAAAATATGATATTATGCTGCTTCTATATGCAGGTTTTGGTTGAGTCCAGTGGTGGTGATGCTTTCATGGCAAAACTTTTATGAAGTTTATTTGGATGAACATGTATGTATGCTTTCTCTTGTTGTGGGTGTCCCGCGTTTTCTATTTCTCTTTGGGAGAGCCTGAGAGTGGGATACTGAAATAGTACATGAACTATCTGTGTGTACATAGGTATGCAACGTATACATTTGCTGTAAGTGACTCCACTACAACCACTGGTTTTTGTTGATGTACACAAAAAGTTTTGATAATAGTTTGGGTTACTTAGAATAGCACGTGGACGTACAATTTGCTTTAAACGTGATATGAGGACTATGATGATGGTAGCAACCTCTGAGAAAAAAATTAAAATGAGTGAATGGATAACAGGGAGTAGTGTTTTGTGCGGCGAAAAAGCATATTTACAAGAGCGACATTCGAAGATATTATTATTTGCGCTTCTCTTGTCACTGATTTTATACGCTCGGCCACACTATCTCCACCATGCTCCATAATATTCTCAATACGCGGAGCAAGTAATTCACAGAGAATGCCGTAGAGAGAAACATGGAGAGACAGAGAGATATAGAAAAGACAAACTTATGTACCGCTATCACCACCACTGCTGCCGCCACCAACGCCAACATTACTACTCTGTTTCTAAAGGGAAAGCAATGGTTTTTGGTATATTTTATAAGCTTGACTTTTGCACAAAGTCGTCGGGATGAAACCCCAAGAGGGAAGGAAATTATCTGTCTGTCACTCAACCTCACTTCCTTTTATTTTCCACTGTGTGTGTATTCAGTCGCATTCCTATATAGCGTAGTAATAGTAGTAAAATTCTGTTTTTTTTCTACTAGAGGATCATCCTCATCATCACCATCAGAGAAACGTGCTTTATGTATTTGTAATGTATGCTGTCACTAAGTTAGTAAAGTGTACAGACAACACATAAATATATTCCTTCTATCGTCATCGTCAGCATCAAGCAAATGGAATACATTTTTCGTCTTTTTTATGTCGGTGGTTGTGCATGCTGCTAGTGTGAAGTCCTCTGTAGAAATGTCGCACACGCATCCGTATGTGCCGAAGAATGAGAATGAATTTTCATCTCTTCCATTTTTCCTTGTGCCTCTTATTTTATTTTTCAACTTTCCCCTTGAATTTTCTCTTTCTTTCACTTTTTCGGATTTACGCACAGGCGACGGCGAGTGCAAGTGCGTTTCGGGTTGCTTTTTGAGAAGTACATAGCACACACAGACACACGTGTTTTTCTTCTTTCTAATTCTCAATACTCAAGTCATTTGGTCCCTGTAGAGTTGACAGTGCTGTGCTGTCAGTGACTTTTCTCCACACTTTCTCCACTTTGGTTCACAAAAGAAAATTGTTCGTTATGGACAGGAACACGCACACGCCAGGGGAAACTAGCCATTCACTTTAAATATTTGGATTTCAACGTATTAGTGCGGACTTAATTTAGCAGACAGTCACTTCTACTTTTCCCTCCTGAGCGTGAGGAAATAATTAGGAATGTTAAAAACTTTTCAAAATTAAGCAACAAAAGAGGATAAGTAACAGTCATAAAAGCTTACAAACGCATAAAAAGTTGGACTTTCATCATCAGAAGTTTCGTGTGTAACGTTTTATATTTCGCGGTAATTAAATGTCAGAGAAGTCCTGGTTGTGGGAAATGCTAATTTATACTGTGGACCGCATGAACGTTACGGCTAAAATTAATTATAAAGTATTTCACAAAATTGCTTATTTTTAGGATTTCCTCCTTGCTAATAATATGAGCATATGAGCACCGATTTTCATCAAGCACAAGCGGTTTTGTCAACATTAAACATCAAAGCACGAAAACTTTTAGATAGATGCATCCACATATATTTTGTCCTCCTAATACAAAGCTTTTGTAACGGTGTCACATGAATTGGTTGTCATTTTATCATGTCACCGGAATAAAATGACGTTATCATCATCAACCATCTATATTTAATTTTGTTAGTTTATCACAGTACAGTAGGAAACGGCAGTATAGTATAGGGCTTCAAACATTGTCTATTTTGCTACCAGGCTCTGTTTGTAGGCTACACGGTCACAGAATTTGCAAACGCTGCTAATGAATACATAATATGCAAGTTGTCAGCACCGACACCTTCACCACGATCCAATTCCATTTAAATGCATAAACGGAATAATGATGTTGATGATGAGAAGGGAGAGCGAAGGATGTGACAACGACGATGACAGAATATATAGAGCCTTGTTTAATTACGAATTCATGCCCTGTCTGCCTGTATGCCTACACTCCCGTGCTTTAGCTGCTGATGAGCAGGTAGAAAGAGCAGAGCTCACAGAGCTGCTTACTACTTTTCCTTCCTATCCAGTTAGTAATCAACAGGGACACAGGACGAGATCATCAAAAGGAAATTAATTAAACGGAACCGACTCAAAAACTGTCTCACTCTTGCAGTCAGAATAAGTGTGAGCCAAAGGAAATTTGTTGATGCTACCAAATATTAAATGGGCAGCAACATCAAAAGTATGCAAGTATCCTTCCTGGATGTTTAAATATATTTTCAGCGTTTCAAAATCTACAACTTAGTATTTGCTTTAAAAATAGAATGATCTACAAAATTCAAAAAGCACAAAGGTCCTGTTTACACTGAATGATTTTAGTTTGGCTCAAATACATGGCAGCTGGAAGCTAATGACAAGCATAAATCCATAATGCTACTCCATATGGCCCATCTGACACAATCAACATGATTTTCAATCGTTGAATCACTCTGCCATGATTTACTTACAAATAAGATACCCAGCTCCATTTCAGGCATAGTAATGCAGCATTTTTTTGCTTTATTTAATATTCTCGACAGATACTTCAGCGGAACTGCTACTAAGACTTCACTTACTAACCAGCAAGCGGATAGAGAATGTGAGACCCGTCCACTAATCCAATAAATAAAATATACATATAGATTTGAAAATTTTCATAACTTGTAGAGCATATTTTATGTCGACGATGATGACAGTAGCACGAATGACTTTTTGCGAATATTGGGCGAGTTACGTGCTTTCTTATTCTGGAATCACTCCGTCTGTGAGAGAGGCATGTGTGCTTTCTCTTTTTATGATATTGCCACTCTTACATTTGTCATTCAAATCCCTCTTCCTTTTTGGGTGACTGCAAACAAGGAAAAGTATTATTACAAATATTATGTATGCAATTGATAAATTGAAGGAAGAGGGAGATTTTCTTGGACTAAATTATGTGTTATGTTACTACACTCTGCCATGTTCTTGTTCTTTTTTTTTGCTTGTAAGCACTATCTCAGATCTCCTCTTTTTCAACTGATTTTTCTCTTGTCAACAATCGGATGTCCCAAAATATCATCTCACCACTCAGCACAAGAGTCAGAGAAAGTCAGTAGGCGTGTGATATCAAAATTTGGGAACTATACGAAAAAAAGTTTTCACTACTTTCAGGGAACACACAAGCAGTTTACCAGTGTCATATCATTGTCATCAATTTTAGGGGAAGAAATAAGTTTGTTATTCTCCGCACTTTTGGCTGTTTTTGCTAAACATGATGACTGATGACTAGACGCATTACTCTCGCCCGTATATATATTGTGTAAAGTTCACATGTATCTAATGCGCCAGCAAAGAGGACACAAACTAAACATTAAAATACATGCAAGGAAGCTGGAAGCTTTAAACTACCTACATTCTGTAAATATATAGTAGGCGGCTTGCTCTTGCTCTTAGTGAAAGCAAAACTCTTCACTTTCACCACGCTTTTCATAACATTTTTTCCAGTTTTTTTGCTTGATACAACAAAAAAACTAGGCCATGCATGGATACTGTGTACTGTTCTGTTAGCAACACCAACCAACACTTAAACTCGCTCTCTCCACTCCACTTATATGTATAGCTTTCAGCGTGGTTGGTGGCAGTAGTGGTGATGTGGATACACTTTAGTATTACCAGTTTCACAACAGATGCAACTGACATATTCCCTCCTTGTCGCAAAATACATTGCTGTACTTTTGAGAAAACTTCTTTCTCTCTACAACAAGTCAGAATAAAGTCAAAATGGTAATCCTGGCATCATGCTTTTTCTCCTGCTCTAACTTTTTTTTAGCTCTACACACACAATCCAAATCCGAGAATACACTCTTTTTTCAGCGGTGCACATTTTTTAAAGAGAGAACACCGCGGCGTCTTTTTCTACTTCCCTTTTCCTTCCGGCTCTTCTTGTGCGCGCTAACTTTCGCCTTTCATATGCCAGTGACATTGTTCATGAAACCAAATAGAATGAGAAAGGAATAAACATCTGGGAGCAGAGCAAGGACGATCATAGGAAGAGAAGGCGAAGAAAAGTCGTGCCATTGGAGCGAGTTTTGAGAAAGAAGAAGAGAGGCGAGGAGGTACACGTTTGACTACAGAAATTTCAACAAAAAGTCTCCGTCGTATTCAATGAGAAGAAACAGAAAGTTTCTCAGAAAAGGTAGTTGTGGGAGTGAGAAGAGCCGCGCTTTGCTGCTCTATGTAGACTTGGTTAACTAAGAAAGAAATTCCTCTGAGGAAAAAAGGACAAACTTGAAAAGATCCTACTCATCATCACATTTTTGCTATAATACTTGCTCCTTTTTTGCATTGTACTATACTTACCACCACCCCCACCAAACAAAAAAAAAATGGAAAGACGGAGAAAGAAAAAAAGTGTAGTGGTAAGTTTGAGAGAAAACAAGCAAATTTTTGTCTTTTTCCCCCACTACACATATCCTCTTCCTGGAAAAAAGTAAAACTTGCTGGGAATCCAAACGCTCTACAGTAATGGGCACTTGTAATACGCCTTGGCGTTGAATTTGGCAGTAATAATGTTCGTTTGCAAAGAAAAAGCGAAGGGAGCAGCAAATATAACAATAATTTTGCCAGATCTCTGGGACCGCAACGAGTACCAAGTTTTTCAAATGTTTGGATATACTTTTGTGTACATGGAAAGAATAGGGATGCATATAATATATTATTTATGTATGAATGTTGAATAGATTCATAATGGAATACAAAAGTGCAAGTTGCCTCTCTCTCTTTCTCTCCTCTGATGTTGCACCATTCATTCACTTTCATACCAGAAGCAGGAAAAAAAGAAAAGAGTGGCACTCTAAATTAAATTCCAGTGGTGGCGGTGGTGATAGCATGGCAAGAAGAGAAAAACTTGTCGGAAACTGTAATCTACAAAAAAAGAAGACAGAGTGGCATGGAAGATATCGAAGTGGTGGAGTGTGATGGCAAAAATATGCTGTATGTCGTGTATCCTGCATATTATATAACTTGCCATGTATATTATTCTATATATGCGTAATGCGTATGTGTATGTACCAGAAGGAAGGTAAAATTAGAGAAGATACGGAAAGAGAAAAGTCGGTGGAATGCTGAGTGTGTGTGTGTGTGGGATGGAGAAAGCATAAAGAATTTTTTGGAAAGATGGTGAAAGGGGTCTAGGCTATTAGCTCCCGAACCAACTAGCTCCCGGTGGTCAGTTAGCTCCCCGACCCACTTGCTCCCAGACACATTAGCTCCCCGTGCCATTTGCTCCCAGGCACATTAGCTCCCATATCCACTAGCTCCCGGACCACTTGGCTCCCATGCCAACTTGCTCCCTGTTCCATTTGCTCCCAAACTATTTGCCCCCTTAGGACTATTTGCTCCCAGGCAAGTTTGCTCCCAACAATTTACTAAACAGAGCAAAGTCCTTGGGAAACAAGTTACAATTTAAAACATAAACAACTCTGAACAAACAGACAGACACACTACATTCTAATAACATAAGCTCCTCTGCAAAGCGGCGAGATAATAATTTTGCTAAGTACTCCAATTTATTGTGCATATGAAACTAACCAATTGCCAATTATTTTATGAAAAGTCTGTATCTGGTCATGAGATTGACGGTGATTGAGAAATTATTAATGAAAATAGCAAATCTTGAGTTTCCCTAAAATTCACGAAATATGTAAAGAAGTTGCTGCCTTTTTGATGTTTTCAAGATTTCATATATTTAGCTTGAATGTCTTTTGCTGCGTTTGTGAATGTATGTACAGATGGCTAGGTAGGTTAAACCTATAATTCATTAAAAGATTTAAAACCATGCAATGAAAAAAAATCTTTTTCGTAAATATAATCACAGAAACCATATGATGATTGATTGCTTTGTACGTAACTTTCATTACCACCTCAATAAACTATTAAAAGATCGAGGAAATATGTAAAAATAAATAATCAGTTTTAAAATAACAAACATACACAAGCCCAGTCAACGTAAAAACCCTGGTCGGAGATTTGATTGATGATTGATTAGTGAAAAATAGGAGATCAATCTAATTCATTTGCTTTAAAAGAGAATTTTTTTTTCATACTTAGCACTACAGATAAACTTGAATACTGTAAGAAAATTATAATGCAATAAAAGCTCTAAATTAAACTGATAATACAATATGCTAGGCTGGTCAAAATTTATGGGAGCTTAACCTTTACTACCCTTAACTAACTTTATGAAATGTAAGGTTAACGGTTTTATGTTCTTAGAACTGTTTATGTTTTAAATTGTAACTTGTTTCCCAAGGACTTTGCTCTGTTTAGTAAATTGTTGGGAGCAAACTTGCCTGGGAGCTAAAGTCCTAAGGGGGCAAATAGTTTGGGAGCAAATGGAACAGGGAGCAAGTTGGCATGGGAGCCAAGTGGTCCGGGAGCTAGTGGATATGGGAGCTAATGTGCCTGGGAGCAAATGGCACGGGGAGCTAATGTGTCTGGGAGCAAGTGGGTCGGGGAGCTAACTGACCACCGGGAGCTTGTTGGTTCGGGAGCTAATAGCCGGTTACCTGGTGAAAGCATAGCATACGTGCTTGTTCCTGTGAGCTTCACAACTTATAATGGGTTCTCTAACAAGAGAAAACAATATTATAGAAATAAAAAAGCGTATGCACATTGTTGTGTTTACTACGAACACATTATATTTCTTTGTAAGCTCACGTAAATGTGAAGTTGTAGATACACAAGATATTTTATACATTAGCAAACAGAAAAAAAGTAGCGTAATGTATGGATAAAATTCATTCAGGCATACACAAGAGGCGAGATGAGCTTGTGCTTTGTACATTATTACGTTCATATGCATCTAAAAAGTAATCCATATTATGTGAGCATGCCTATAAATATGCTCATATGTAGAGGTTTTTATACGTTCCTTTTGTTTTCTTTCGTACGTAGTCAACATGTTATCGCTCCGGATTTTCCCAAGAACAAAGTAAACTTTGCATATGTGCTTAGATTGGAGAATATGAGTAAATTGCAAGCACCCAGAAGGTTTCCGTGTGCTCACTTACCTTGTACTTGTTTAGGCAAGTACACACCCATTGAATTTTTGAATTGGAGAAAGTATTCCTCTCTCTCTCTGTTTGACATGCCCATGGTCTTTCAAGACGGCTCAAGTGTTTGCTTTGAGAGGCAAGAGTATGCAGACACGAAGAGGTTATATACAAGCATATTATGCTTTAACGAGTGTTTTTAAAACATCAAGAAGATTGTACTACAAAGCCCTTTTAGTGAAGGGAATACCCTCCCTGAAATCCAATTCAAAGAAAACATGCAAGAAACTATGAAAATACCGAGTAATGACAAAAGATAGTTACACACATATTATATAGCATTACTTTAGTCATCATTTTCCTTTACTGAAGAAAAACTCATGAGTACATTTTTATTTCAAAGAGTATACTTACCAAAATGATCGCACAACTTCCGGAGACTATGTCAGCGTACAAAAAGAGGATAGTGCTTTCACAATTCTTCTCTGAATAAACTAACTGCGTACTTGTTTTCATTACTTTCTTCTTTTGCTGGTGGCGTGTACTGCTTGGAGTACAGCTTGAAAAAAAAGAGAGAAAAGAAAAAAGGAGCCGCATACGTATACAAAATGAACCTTGTTGACGAGAAAACAATGCAAACCCTTTCTCTTTTCCCTTTTTATACAAAGCTTTTCATTCCGTAAGTAAAATTTTGATGAGAGAGAAGGATGATGATGATGGCGGTAGGCGAAAAAATGTGGAGTGCAATAAGCAGGCAGAAAGGCGACAATAACGCACAGGTGCCATTGTTCATTTTCGATGATGAGCTTGCAACTTTTTTCCTATTAAAGGAGAAGTGCTTGTTATTTCTTCTAGAACTGCAGCTGTTGTTGAGTCGATGAAAGGGTTGGAAAAGTAAACAGTGTGGCGTTGTAATTTATATTTTTGTTAATATAAAAATTCGGTGAACGTACAAAATTAAAAGAAACATAATAGAGCGACACATAATGCAAAATGAGTATTTTGTTGGTGGTGGGATGGCCGAGCCTCTTTTTAATCGACTGAAATCGATACATGTACCACCACCACTAAGAATGTCGGCTTTCTGCGTAGTACTAGCAAAGGATGATGGTTTGGTTGGTATATTTTTAGAAGAAAAGAATTTTTGGTAAATATCTCATTCCTTTACATTCTACTCACAATGCATCATAACAAACATGTCCTTTTAATGCGAATACACAAGATGGAAGAAAGACGAGGGCGTAGCTATATTTTTTGTATATGTATTTTCACACAGGCTGTTTTAAAAAAACTCGCAATTCAGAATATTGTAAACGTGATATTATGCCTTTGCACCTGTGATATTCTCTTCAATTGTAGAAATTTAAGTGTGGGTGTCCTCAATAGTTTGTATCTTGTAATTATCACAGGTTGGAATATATTTGAAAATTAATGAAACCAAAATAAACCCAGAAAATATAGTTTGCAAGCACCTTTTCTTTGAATGGACTGCGTGATCGTGTTTTTCTATACAAATTGTATAGATTTTTACTATAATGCATGCAATCAATTTCAATTTGAACTTCCAGAGCAATAATATAATGTATTTTGATATTGGTATTAGAAAAAGTATGTCTAACTGTAAATTGAATGACATGTTTTAGTGACAACAAGATTCATGCATGACTATGGAGTATAACTGACGTACGGACACTTCAATAATCTATTGGCGCTACTGGAGCGAAAGGAGGATCATGAGAATAATACATGGGTATGGTGAGAAATTGATATATTCTTTAGCAAGCGAAAAAAATCCGAACAATGATTACAATGATCCCAATTCGACAGAGATTTTTGTAACTACTATGTACACAAAGTGTCCTCAAGTCAAGAAAAATTTGTGTTCCACTGTGATACGCTAAAGTGATGTACGAGTGGTAGTTTGTTATTTCACAAGTATGGGCATCTTTGCCAAATCTGTGTCGTCTTAAATTGACGGCTTCATCCATCAAGATTTATATTTTTTGCACAAGGCACAAAGATATTAGCCATTATGTCTCGCAATTCATTCGGTATTTTTATACACGTATTGGCATCAGCATAGTCTCGACTTCAATGCCCAATCTCGGCAACAACTACTTTTACGCTTTTCTTCATCCCCACTATTTAGAGCACAGCTTTATTTCCGCAAGGATATAAGTAGAATCCACACAGAGAACCCCACACCAATGAATGAGTATAGAGAGAAAGAGAAAAGTCCAAAAACTGAATGTGTAGTAATGCGGATGAAAAGAGACTCGAGCAGTAGCATTGAGTAATTTCACAACTTTCTTTCTCCGCTCTTATTTCTTCGTAGTTTTGTACAATTTTCGGAGATATGATGGGATGATGTAGAGCAAGTTGTAGAGAAAAACAGAGAAACAGGAAGAGCATATATTACACTTTTTGGTATGGGTAGTGCACAGAGACGTCTACTATGCTGGGATCAGAAGATATCCCTTACGTTGCCCAAATGCATAAGACTAGAGATGGCTGTATAAGATTTGTGATCAAACTCTACTGAAACCAGTGAGCCAATCCTTTGACGAAGAGTAGCAAACACTTCTATACCTACTTATTATGGGAAACCAAGCGTATTTTATTTATTATTGTAGCGTATATTTATATAAACTTCCTTTGAACAAATAAGCAGGCAAAGGAGAAAAGGAAAGCAGTGTATGCTGCAATTTTCTGTATGTGTGTGTACACTTTCGTTACGCTTCAAACTTTTCGCTGCTGGGAAGAAGGCGGAATGAGAGATGAGAAATGCAATCGATCAAGAAATGGCTTGAAGCAAAGAAAATTGCTGAGAAAAATCCACAATCCATAATATTGTATAAATAATAATAGCAAAACACGCCGCCTGCTTGTATTATATATCAAAATGGCTTCATTCATACATCAATTTTCCTCCACTTCATTGAAATGGCCTAGTCTATTGTGTATCACTTTCCCTTAATATTGTGTATCAGGCAGCATTTGCAAAAAATATACGTACACATTCCATTACAATTCTCATAGTTCTCCTCACTTTCCCTTTTTAAGCAAAGAGAAAATAAATAAATGCGACGCTCAGAATAATAGAATGCAATCTATTTGGAAAAAAATGGAAAGAGAGTAGCTATTACCCAATAATAAGTGAATAGTTTGATGCAAAAGACGAAAGATACGTTTTTTATCAAAAGAGAGAAAAAGTTGTACACTGGAAAATGTTGCAATAACAGCCCGAGAGTTATTGGCGAACAGGTACATTTCCTCGAACCACTTTTCAGCTTGTTTCAATAAGTTTCAGTCTAGCGGTTCTAATACCCCAGTCTATAAGGGTACGCTTGTACGTATGCATGACTAAGTTTTGTTTGAACTTCACTTCGTATTCCAGCAAAGCTGCATTTCTCCCAGGACAATTCCACACACCGGCTTAACATGATATGGGCTTGTGTCTAGGCACACGATAAAATATTATGTGAAATGTGGGGCATTTTGTAAAAGAAAAAAAAACAGGTAATGTGAATACCTAAAACACAAGGAGGAGAATAAAGAATACGAAGAAGCTCTAGAAGACAGACAAGGATAAAAAAGAGGAGAGCTGAAGGCAATCGATCCTGTAAAGTAAACTAAACATTTGGTAGAGAGACACAGTCCTAAAATATTTTAGAGATCGACTAGTAGGATAATGTAAGGATGATCTACTGACACATTTATAGATTCAACAAATCTATTAGATACCTAGATACGTAGGCACACGTACAGACAAACGTCTAACAGCCTTTAGATTTTGCTTGATCACCACGTTTTTTGCTACCTTCACTAGAATTTTCTTGTTTCCTTGTCTTTCCATACTTTTACTTGGTTTTCTGCATTTGTTTTGGCGTTTTTTAAATAAAAGTAAAGTTATAAGCAAAAACAGAATGGTAGAGAAATAGACGAATTTCAATCTTTCTAAAAATCCACTCTCTTTCTCTCCATCAAACACATAACGTAGAGAGCTATGCTATCGTTTATTCAACTAGACCAACGCAAAACGAATACATTTTCTTCAAGCTGGTGAACTCACAAGCACAACAGGAAAGTACACAACAAGCCAGAAAAATCTGAAAGGACCACAAGAGGAAAAAAGCGGGCAATAACAAGAGAGGAATGTACATGCTTAGTAATGTATATATACACAATAGATGATGTAGAGACCAATAGACCATTTCCGGACATTGGTTTTTGGTTGGTCCAAGTTTGGGAGGAAAACTAGAAAACTACTTGTTCTAAGGAAGTAGCAGTGGCACTTGCTCCTGCATGATTTGAAAAGGTATAGGGATTCAAGAGAGAGGGAGTGAAAGTATAAGAAAAGATTCATTCTCTAGGCGTTGTTGGCGGTGGTGGAAAAGACCGTATGGTTATTCGCAATTCACATTCCCAAATGACCCACATCTCATTCATCCAACAGGGTATACTACACATCCCTGCTTCCATTTTTTCTACCAGGCAGTGTATAAAAATTGGATAAATATATGGCATTCATATACATTTTATACGCATCCATCTTACTCTCCTCGTTGGCCGTTTCGTTTTCTTCGTTCTCACTGACGACCTCAGTCTCGCAGCCAGCAATAAACTATTTTTTTCTTGTGCAAAAAAGCCCTTCGTCTTGAAATGTACTACGTTATGTACTTTCAGTTGCAAGTAAAAAATCTTTGCCTACATTTTTACTACTGTTATTATATATTCCGCAAGAGTGACGCAGAATGTTTTATAGATTCCATACAAAATAACGTCTTTTGGTAGTCCTGCTCGCTTGATTCTTGACTTGACTGACTATCGACAGCTCAATTCTATCCCCCTTTTTTGCCTTTTTTCTCCGGTCTTTCTTTTCTCTTTATAGCCATTTCCTTTTTTGTTCTGTACTCTTTTGTCTCTCTGACTCTTCTTCTCTTTTGCTGCTCCTTCTTGTTCTGACCGGAAATCGGCACCAAGAAAGGCATTTTACTGGATTGGATCTTTTACACTGGGAGACAAAAAAGGAGAGTAAAAAGTTTTTTCCATTCTCTATTCTTTTGTCCTTCTATATCTTGAATACAGGCTTTATCCGGATCGACAGACATAAAAAATCTTACACAAATAGACATAATTTGAACTATCATCCTTTTTTACAGTCTTAGCGTTTTATCTCAACTTTTGCAGAGTGCGGCAGTAGGGCAGCCGAAAATAGGAAGTCCTACTTCTGCTTTATTCATTTTATTTTTCGGAGAAAGCCTTTTCACTCTGTCTTTTGTTCTATTAAACTCGTTCTGTTTTCTTCAATCTTCTTTTTCACTTTTGATATAAATTGCCACTATTCCACTGTTGCTGCTGCTGCTTCTGGATCTTCCTGAGAAATGAAGTGACATAACTGTCGCATAATAGGCTTCTTCTTGTCATTATGTACAATGGAACTCATAAAGAAGAAAACATGCTGCCCTACATTTTTTCTAGTATAAGTTTATGTAATGCAAAAGTATATGCATAAAGCATATTAATGTATATGTTCTTCCGTTTATATAGGACATCCTGTGTGGAAGGAAAGTGTTGTAGCGATAGTGGTCATTGTGCTCGTCATCTTTTCGATGCATTCTCTGTCCCCAACGTGGCGGCAGCACGACATCATACACAACCAATGCATGTAACGCAAGAAGGGAAATCACCATCAAAAGGCACACAACATGAAATGACCGGCTGCCGTTTTGTGCCCCTTCTGCTTACTGTCTCGTATATTTCTCCGGTTTGGTTCCCTTCTACTTTCCCTTTTTTCTTCCCCGCAAGCAGCGTCCAAGCTACAGAGGACAAAGTCAATAATGGCCAATGTCCATTGGTTAACGTAATTGTCACGGACGTGAGAAATGTGTGCCATCCTTTTACTTGCAGGAGTTTTAGTTTTTTTTGTCCTTTTCACTTTCTCTCCGTTCCTACATAAGCATATATTGATTCTTCTAGCAGAGATGTTGCGTGTAAACTTACTACACTCATAGATAATATTTTATTATATCGATTCAGATTATTTCATGTTCCCAGAACCAATATAAGTATGTACAAGGTGTACCTTCTTTAGTGTACAAGCGTGCAGTCTATTTGAACAGATGATGAAACGAACACGAAAATATATGGGTAATGGTTGTCTCTTGCTGATCATAATGGAGGACAGAGATAAAGTTTGCCATTGATTTTTGGCAGCCTCTTTCTCCAGTTCTATCACCACCAATATACACAATACATGTCCGGTGGTGGTGGACAGAAGGGAAAAATAAACGATTCTATTTTGGAAAGCCCCTTCCTTTCCCGGCCTGTCATGTTGTTACAGAGTGTACCTAAATAAATAACAATGTGTATACACATTCTATGGCCCATTCCTGTCTCCCATAATAAACGAAACTCTAAAAGCGTCGTTTGCGTTGGTGAAAATAAAGATGGTGGTTGTATCTACTGATCTTCCTTTTATTTTAACTGTCGCTAACAACAATACAGCACAGCTCCCTCTGAACAAGGCTGTTTATGAAGATGTGCGTGGGTGGACATGTACTGTGCAGTAAAGAGCTGCTGATCAAGCCGCTGCTGGCAATGCAATAATATATTTTAAGGTTGACAATTTTCTTGCATTTAGAGATGTGGTCAAGTTTCACTTTGCAACTACCTGTACCTCACATAACTAGTTTTGAAATGAGGGTAGCACACTGCGTAGTGTAGAATAAGAAAGCAAAATCGACTCTTCCGTCGGTTTTCTCAAGGTAAAGCATAACCACGTGGCTTGGTAAGACCATCAACATCACTAACCCCCATCATCATTATTAACGTCACTGCGTTGGTTTATCCAGTTTTCGTTCGTGTCCATTTCCTGTGGAGCTCAGGACGTAGTCCGTTACTCACTTTTAGGTTGTTTGAAGGTAAAAGAAGGAAAAATACATCCTGGTAGGCACGGCAGGAAAATCCGTTGCGCATTTAGGTGGTTAGCTTTAAACAACACTGTGTTTTCTCTCCCGCTGTCATTCAATTTTTCTTAAGTGTAAAACGAAGGATGTAGTCTACCTTAAATAAACTCACCATTTTCTACGGGTACATATAAAAAGTAAGCAAAAATATACCTAGCCAATTTTTGCCCAAAAACTTCAATGTAGCATGCAATACACAGTGCTTCTACTTTTCCTCCAAATTCACTCAGGAAAATGGCACGAGAAGATCGACAGGAGGCAAGGAGGAAGGAAAACGGAACAAGAACAGAACACATGTATACAAGATGTGTTCACTAGAATACAAAGGAAAATACAAGGGTGTGAGTGAAATGAAACGACACGAAATGACGCAAAAAATTTCAGAAAGGCACACACGGTGATTTTCGTATAATCTCGATATGAATATGTGTTTATGCACGTGTGCATAGTTATCTAGTAGAATAGGTGGGAGTTTTATTATTATACGGCTATATTTTGTTGTTGTTACAAGCAGTCAAGCAGCCTTTTTCACTTTCACCCAGACCCAACATCATTTCTACATCTGAGCACCAAGTCAAATGGACCGTCATCCATGCTGGGTTTTAAAGAAATAGGGAAATTGAAGATGGTAGCTTTTACTTTAATGCACAGTGCTTGACTGTAGTGAGTTTTCACTGACGGAAATACTTGGTTTTGAACTCGTTGTTCGATTTGCTTTCTTAAGACATCAAATAACACAACAAACGTTACTCACTCACTCTACCAGCGTAGGTGGGAGGGAGTACAGTCAATTGTGTAAATATCGTAAACCGATGAGCCCTTTAAGCTACAAAAGTGTAAGATGCTGTTCGTCAAATGGTTTTACCAGGACCTTGTTTGTTTTTATGTCAAAACACATGACGAGCCACTTCCGTCAAGGAAATTTCATCAAACACTACTTTTAGCTCTATACTAAATGTTTGGTGTGGTACATGGGGTTCACAGACTTTGAGAACACAATGGTTATGATTCAAATGTCACTGACGATAATTTTGCTAGGCTTATTTTGAATATTTAGGCATATCCCTCGTGGAAAATATATTGCGACAGTTTGAAATCGTGGAATCTTCACCACAACACAATTAGTGGTTAGCTTCAAGTTTTGCAGTTGAAAGCTTGATTGGTGTATGTATAGGGTGCTATAAGTTCACACGCCCACAATGTCAAATATTTTCCCTTATTTATATGTCATTATGTTGTTTTGCAAAAATAGCTTATTCCTAAACATGCTTACGTTGTCAAACTTAAATAGAGCAACGAGCCGACTTGCGAAACGATTGTGATCACAGACAAAACGTCGGAAAAATAATCAACTTGTTCAGTATTGAAATCGACATTTCCTTCCCTTTCTGCTTAAGTATTTGACACAACACAAAAAGGAAAGAAAACTAAACTAACTAAGAGTAATTTTATCATTCATTTATAATGTGCTGTTTTCTATCTATTGCTATTTTCTATCTGTTTGAGCGCATAGGCCCCGAATGTCTATTGTATGTTTTCATAGAAAACTGTAATGATAACTTAAGATTGTAATATTTCCAGCTGCCCGAATCTGCATAACTATAAGTGAGTACCGTAGGTTGACTACGGTCAATCTTTTATCACCCCAAGCGCATTATATTTTCCTCCATGTAATATTATTCCACCACTTCCTTTCTCCCTGCCATTTTCTGAAATAATGCATAAAAATTGCTCCAAGCGTAATAATACTTTCCCATTCTTTATGAGGGTGGTGGCGGCAGTGCTGGTGGAAGGATATTATGATATTATTGGTTCTTCATGGTGCTAGTCACCTTGCTCGACATCGTTAAAAAAGTCCCACCAGAAAAGGAGAAACATTTTTCATGCGCTCCTCCTAAATACATATACTTTTTCTTCTGCCTCCCAACCAATTTCAATATTAAGCAAAAGTGGTAAGTTGGGAGAATAAAAGGGATGGCTTGATTTTGCTAGCTTGCTTTCTAGAGCACACTTTTTCTCCCTCGTGTTTTCCCTACAACTCCCAATTCCCAACATCTTTCTTCCGTTTCTAATAATAATAGTAATACGCACACAGCCTATTTCTCCTATCATCATCATTATTATTCAGGCCGGTTGACATTAACCATGATAATGGAGACTGCATAATAATAACATGATGATATGATGGTGCTAGTAGAACAAGCAGCATAGAAGTATCGACACACTATGAAGAAAGTGAAGTCATACTAATATATTCCAATAAAAAGCCAGACAAAGTAGTTGAGGGAGTCTGAAGTAGCTGAAGTAAGCCATAGTCTCTCTTGTAAACACGTCCATGTTTTTATAGGATTGATAACATCAAGCATGTGTGGGGTGTGTAAAAAAGTAAAAGTGTAAGTATGCATATATAAACTGGAGATTCGTGTGGCGTGCTGCTGGGATACTTATGTGCGAGTAAAAAACGAGACTACTCACAAGTCAGTCGATGCAGTTTCAATCCAATAGAAGTCAACTATTATAAATTGTAAGGCTCATTGAGTCGCTGAGTTATAGAAGCAATACCTTTCCGATCCACCGACTGACGACGCGAGCATGCAAAAAGGCAACTTTTGCAGATGATAGTTACAACATACATTATGTAATAATGTTCGCGCATACACTCACTAGTCAGAAGTTTCATGTGAAAGAGGGTAAAAGGGAGTTAAAATGAAGATACCTATATACTTGGCCAACCAAGTGGTGAATTTAGCCTCGAATATTTTTTCTCGGGAAAATATTGTAAAAACTGGTGCATCCACGCACAGTTTGAACTCTTTCTTCAAGCTAAAAATATTGGTATATATGGCGTGTGTGTGTGTGTTCTGTGAAATAATAAGAGGAATAATAAATAAAAGCAGTGTATATTTTTTAGATATACCCCAAAGATTTTCTCTGAATTACGAGTGACTACCATTACGGTTATTACCCAGTTTGGCCGTATCCTAAATGCTATACGGAGGAAGAAGAAGTAGTCACAAGTCCGTATCACCACCACTTATAGTGCCTTTAGCTCTTCTCTGCACTCCCTTTCGATTTTGCTTACACATTACCCTATTATCAGAAGGAGTTTTTTCCTGATACTTGATTTGACGGAAAAACATGGAATTTCCTGTGTATTCAATGAATAAAGGGCAATAATATACTTTCCTACTTTTGCCAAACAATGCTACTTGAACTCTTTTTTGAGTGTGTGAGCAAGAACAGCTTTGTGTAGACAGTGAAAGCGAGAGTGAAAGAGGGAGAAAGCCTAAAAACGCAAGTTATCGTGTGGAGTACACTGTAATACACTTACACATAATTTTCTTTGTGGTGGTGGCAGCTCTGCTTTTCTTCCTGGGCCCCACACGGAAAAAGTAATATGTATTACGTCTTGTTAGTACCAATAACAATAATAATAATAATATTGCAATGGTAGAAAGAGAGAGAAAAAAGAGAAAAAACTTGGTAAATTTACAACCCTTTCCTTTTTACCGTGAACCTCTGCTTTTAACTATACCTTCTGCTTACTTATTGCCTGCTTCCCATCATCAACATCAGTATTGTTATATCCCACAAGGCTGATAATGTTGTATATTGTAATGGCTGAATGTGTGTAATATAAATGTGCTTCGGTCAATTTTTCTTTCTATTATGCTGACTGGGTGGTAGTGCTAGTAATGGTACTAGTGTTCTTCTTATTCTTCTTTTCCGCCTGGTAGTAAGGTAGACAATTTTTCTCATTTCCAACTACCAACCAATAATAATAATAGCAAACTGGGTAACTTGTATTCAAGTCGGAAACGGGTAGTGGTCGTAGTGGATTCCATCGAGGTATCAAATAAAATACCACACGGAAATATTATGTGTAGCCGTAGTGTGTACATACAAGTGGAAGCCGACAAACTTGTAATAATATCCATTTACAATGCCACACTATGGCAAAACAAGTCCGCAAAGAAGAAGATAGACAATAATTGTGCTCAAGTTGCTTACCCACACGTATGTCTACCCGGTGCTGGTGTTGGGTGAGTGAATGAACGAAGCTAACCTCCTCCACCAAGCAATATTGTTGCATTGAATAAAAGGTTGATGTCGAAATGAATCTAATAAATGTTTCCTAAACACCAGTTTTGTTTTCGCATTGCATCCTCCATGATTACCGGTGAGAACAATTTATTTCAATTTATGTGGTGTTCTGCAAGAGTGACTAAGCGCTCACTCTCCGGCTTACCGGAGATGCTGGTAAAGAAAGAAAGGAAATGAAAGCAGGCAACTGTACGTTACAGTATCGTAGAATGAAAAATAAGGTATTAAGATATTTGTAAGAAGGCACTTCTTGTTTTCTAGGTTTGATCATGAGTATGACAATCATCGCCGTCGCCTTTCTACTTTGTGTAGTATTCATAAATAGCGGGCGGGTGTGTAAGTGTTATGTACATACATATAAGCAATATTATCATTATGGGATATTGGGTATATTCATAAGTAAAAGTTGTATGGGACTACCTGTATAGTATGTCTAATTTCTATATACAAACTGGTAGCAAAAGTCGTTGAAACCGTAAAAGTAATCTTTCCAGAAGGAAAAATGTACTAAACTTTGCTGCTTTTTGTTGAGAGCAGTTCAGGCATTTTGACTATACGGTTTCATAGCCACATGTTTCTATAAATATGCATAAATGCTTAGATGTATAGTAGGATTTGCTTCGCCATGTGTTTAAGTTTATACAGTTGAAGAAAAAGAAAGGTGAGCAACCAATCTTTATTAGGTAACATTTTTTCCGCTGGTGAGAAAGAGGGCAAGAGAGAATCCTTATGAATATAATCCCAACGCAGAAATAATTTTGTATGGTGATGTTCCTCTCTGCTGCGTCTACTTTTTTGTGCCTACTTGAGCCTTCCTGCTTTGGAGCAGACGGTATAGAACAAATATGGTAATGGTATGGCAGATCGACCCATTTACACCTGAAATATGACACGTAAAAAAGGTTAGAACAAGTGAGCCAAGAAGGTAAGTGAATCTCATGCTTGCGTGGGTTCTACCGGCACCTATTCTTCCATTTTTTCGTACAGTGCGCATTTTTTTCTATTCAGTTACACTAAAGATCGTAGCAGCAACGGTAAAAATAGAAAAACTGCGAAGAAAAAACAAGAGCGAGAAATAAACTTGATGACTAGACTCCAGCAATAGTCTAATAACATCCAACTTTCTTTTATCTAGGTATATTGTGTGCAAGTTATGTAAAAACAAAGCGTAAGCACTTAAAAAACCTTGCTGCTATTTTTTGCTTCTCTCTTGTGTAGATTTTCGAAATAGAAACGTATTGTTTAACTGCTGGTACTACAATCATTTCAAAATTTTATAAAAAAGCACAACAATACTGTTGTAATAAAACAGCATTAGAAATGGATGTACATTATCAGACTGCGTACTGTCAGAACAATGTTCCATGAACATATAATACTTCCGTAATACATACCGTTACAAATCAGAGTACAGCAGCACTTATGTTTAAACGCCATACACACAACTCTCCAAAGGGAAAGAGGGTGAAAGTGGAAAAGAGAATGGATCATTTTTACACAACAGCTGGTTTATTTATACCTATGGCCTGGCCAGGTAGACGTAAATTGCCCAAATTACGTTTTGTTGTTACAGCGTTTTCCTATTCTAAACAAAACGCACACATCACGAAATTCTATAGAGAAGATACTTTCCTGCTTTTTCTCTCCCTAGTACCTCAATTTTGTACGTGTTTTCATTCCACATTCCTGATTTCTCATATGAATCACAAAAAGTTCAGGTGAAAGTATTCACGGTTTGCAAAAAACGAAAAAAGCATTTGGAGCTTACTTTTTTTTCACTATTTCTGAGTTGGGATGTAATATGCTACAATGTTGTATTGTACAGACAGATGGACTGACGGACGTGAATGAATGTGCATGCCTGAGTGCATATGCATATTTTATGTATAATTTGTGTTTATGTTTTTACGCAGTGTAATATTCCGAAACTAGCCATGAGTTACTGCTGAAGGCTTGCACTTTGATTTATTATTTCCTCTGCAATGTTGGCATATTATGAATATGCGGCACATACACATTTGCTTTTTATTTTTGCAGTGTAGGATTCGGCAAATGCTTTCTATTGTTGAGCGCCACATTTAATGCAACTATATTGTTGAAAACTGTAATATACTCCTTGGCAAAAGTCAACCATGCAGTTTATTATTATCTGCATCTCCTTTTCGTACATCACGTTACATAGTTTTTTATCGATTCATAAATACGCTTCGCTAAGTTTGCTATTTTATATGCTTCTTGCTTCCTGCAGTGTATTGCATATAGGTACACACAAATTGAGCACGTGAATTTTCTAACGCAGAAGAAATTGGTAACAGGAAGCTGGAGCTGTAAAAATCTGAAAATCGAGAAGAAAAAGCGGAAGGAAGCGTTCATCACCAGGAGGTTTGCGCTGCAATTGCTGATCCGGCTTCTTTTTTCATTCTCTCTCTCTCTCTTTCTCCGTCCCATTTTCCCGTTCATTGTAAGCATTTTCGTTGACTCTTTATTGCCATCAGGAATAAGCTGAAATATTAAATGAATCCTCACGAAGCTATGTTTGGGCTGGTGATATTGAGTAAAATAAAAGGAATGATAGGAAAACTGGAAAATCATATGGTTTTCTGAGCAGTTGATTATATTCAGTTTGTGCATTCCTCTCGCTTTTTTTCACCAAAATCCGGAAGGGACATTGCCTGCTTGTCTTCATTTCGTAGTAGTATTATTACATGGGAGACTGGTGATGGCTGTGGTGGTGCGATTCTCTGTTAAAATATTTTTTCTTCTTTTCTCCTTCTCCCACCCTCTTTGCTCATCACACTGCCTTTGCTACTAGATTGCATTCCAGTAGTAGCACACACACTGTCTGGATGTAGCTGTGGGTGAAAAGGCATTTGAGAAATAAAAAAGAGGAAAAAGTGAGTTGAGAAGTCATGAAAAAAGGAAGTGGCGAGAATGAGACAAAATTTACTTCGTCAGTAAGCCTCATGTAAGCACTTGAAATATTCGGATCACGAACTGAACGAGCCACTTTTCCGTTTCTCAATCAAACGTGCATCCATAGCTTGGGAATCACGAGAATATCTCTTTTTTCTCGCGCGGTCTCTTTCTCTCTCGCTCTCTGCCTTCTCCTTGTTGTCTCGCCTTTCTCTCTTACTCATCTCCACCACACTTTCTATTTACGCAGTTTCCTTTTATTTTTTACACATTTCATACACACAACTCTACGGATATCTATTATAGACATATGCTACATTATTAGTATTCCCTTTTTATATTCCTTTACCAGTTCCCTTCTGTCAGTTTGTGTAAATTTTACGTGCAAATATGCTAGTAGGAATGCAGGATGGCAGTTTTGGGTTGAGCATACGGCACACCACTACTGTGGTGCTAACATTTTTATATCCTTGCATTCCTAAAATGATCCATTTTATCTAGTATATTACAATACACTACCGCATAAACCACTGAAAGTGTCACGTTGAAGCATGCCATTTCCACGGTGTGTGGTAGGCAGTTTAGCGTACTTAAAATATTTAATGTTTTAAATTTCTTAATATATACGATTAGTCACCCCAACCGTTTGAAACTGAAAAATGTATATCACGTTGTCATTTTTATCAAAGGTTTATATTTTCACCGGAAACATCATTTGATTCTGAAAATGAACAAAAACCATATTTGACGGATTTGTGGGTAGTGTTCTGGAATGATGTATATGCATAATACACGGTAATGGATGCAGTCGCATCTATTTTGACAAGCAGTGTCATCTTTTCCTACCCTGTCGATTTTCTTTTTTCCTACATGACATGCACTCTCACTTTCTGGGGAAATCCCGCTCTGGTTTTCCCTTTTCTGCTCATATACATCTATTTGATCGGTTCGTCGAAATTGTTCTTACGTGCTTAAAACACGTTTCATTTTTTTCGTGAGAGCTGTTCAGAAAAACGACTCCTCACTTTTATGCCCATGTTGCCTGAAGAAATGGAAGAATGGGTATTGCATTCATATTTTCCTTTCTTTTCCTTCGGTTTGGCTGTTGTGTATTTTGATACAGAACAAAAAAAATATAATAAAAATCTACTGGGACTCGAAAGGCATGAGAAACGGTTGGAATAACCAAGAAGTGCAGTCACTCCGACAAAATCTTTTTCTCAAGATATACAAAAATGAATTCACAGTGGCAATGACAGCAGCAGCAGTAGCAAAACGGCAATATTCCTCTTTCTTGAGTACCAACTACTCCAGAAAGCAATGGTATATCAACCAAACGAGTAAGCCAAAGCAGGCGTCATATTACATGGATGACGATCAGTATTGAACTTGTTTTCGGATGAAAAATGGCACAAGAGCCTTTTTCTTCTTCGATTCTCTCTACATTTCCGCTTCCAAGAGAAATCCACAAAAATATTGGAAAAAAACATTTCCGTAAAAAAACGTTGAATGTAGACTGAAGTTGCATTGCAACTGAAGCAGTTTGTGTGTTTGCTGGATATAATGTTCGCTTTATTCACAATCTCATGTTTGCTGTTGCTTGTCTAAACACGTTTTTCCGTTTCTTCCTGGAAATTCCTCTGCATCAAACACGTTAATGTAATATCATGAAAGTATGAATGGAGAAGTCAGGCGGTGCGGTAGAGTGAGAGGTTTTTCTGATCTATTCAAATCTAACATGGCTTTTACACATGACGCTTCCTGTGTGGCGGTCGTGGTATTGGCACGGTATGTGACTGCTAGTAGTGCATCAACACGGCAGCCAAATAACAACAACAACATTCTGCACTTGAAAGGAAGATAATACTATGATGAATTTGACCGTGAATCTTTGAATTGGAGGTTACCGCCACATACAATTGTGTATAAAAAGTGGGAATAAACACTGACGCATTTATCATTGATTTTCTTTCCCCTTTTTTGGAAAGAATCGATATCCAACATTCATCCACATATCCTCTTTTTTGACAATTTCATTTTTTCCTCTTCTCTTCCTTTTTCCGTCCCGTTATTTTTCCAGTGATATGAGCTAATCTCTTTGAAAATCGGTTCGTTGAGAATATTGATACTACACGGTTGGTAGGTTGGAATGTGAGTACGGGTGACCTTACAATGTCGTGTCCAGGAAAAATATGAGGGGATGAATTCTTGCCAATAAAAAGGTTGGACACGAAGGTATAATATATTACATAACATGTACCCAATGCTACAGTGGGTTTTTCCTCGCTACTGAAAAAATTGTGAAAGCAAAACTTTCCTGTTGGTATCATCAAGTCTAAAGCTTTTGGAAGCTATATATACACGCATGGTGTAAATTTCATATTCTGATCCGGCTTTCTGCCTACCGTTGTTACTAGTCTGCTACTTTTCATTCCTCTTCCCGTTCCGACCTCACGCCCAAATTGTATACAAAATCAAGAAGAAGCTAAAAACTGAAGCTGCTTTTTACAGGACTCTCCAGCTAAAAGTCATAAATCTTTTATAATTGCATTCTCAGAAGAAGTGAATGTTACAGTTACACCAAGCCAGCTTCCGGAGACGCTGCGAATTTATCACACGTTATGCGTTTCTTTGGCGTATCCCATGAAGCCCAGCTAGACTAATCCTCAAACCCTGTTTCCTCCTTATGAATTCGTTGAGCTGAAGAAAACGTCTTGAAAAAATGTATTTTTCTTTTGTATACTCAAAATGAACTTATTGAAGCGTAAAAAACTGGTGACAGCAGCATCATAAAAATGTTTCTGAATGGCAGGCCAATATGTGCAAAACTCAATATTAATTTTCAGCAAAACTACACTCTACACTTTCAACTTGCAAGTCAGCAGAGCCAAAAATGTAATATTATGCAAGACGGTTTTTAATATTAAGAAAATGCAAGACGTAGTGTAAGCTACAAAGAATATATATGTATTTTTGTACACAAATTGTTTAAGTGGAACAACAAAAGCATACTGCTCTCTTTGTTTTTAGCCAAGCAAGGAATTCTCAAGAAAATATCCGGACGTGCTTCCAGTAGCACTGCCATAATAATACCTTTTGCGAAAAAATCCCCATAAAATTCTGATTTATGCACGAAAAAGTATAGATGGCCTGGTTTCCAATTTAATTAGTCTGTTTTTGATACCTTATCGCCCCCTCCTTGTCTCGAGGCTGCAAGTGTTTGGTTTTCCAAAGAAGAAAGAACTCCTCATTAATGCACATTTCATTGCAGGTTAAGTTTTCACTTTAATCTAATGCAAATGAGTTTCCCTTCTACTATCGCCACCGGCTGGCCCAGTAATTATGACAAGTGTGTCCTCATCTTTATTAACACGAGTGTCGATTATTCCTTTTAAGCTGTATAAAATGGTTCAATGGCTAGAAACCATATGTTGCGATTAAATTCGCTACTCGCCCATATACTCAGTAGATCTGCTGGTTTAGCCACTACTGTTACATATACTACTATTATCATCATCGCGATACCGATTTTTTCGTACTTTTATAGTAAAGCTATTCGTGACTAGCCAAAAAAGTGTGTGTTTTTGGTCAGAGTAGATTTTGGGAGCTCTGCAGCATGGCTCAGATGATTACTTTTACTATTAGGTACTACTGTGGAATAATCTGGCATGTAGTCAATGTGTAGTAGCGCAGTAGTCGAAGAATAAGTACTAACAAAAGTTTCCTAGTGAAAACGCTCGAATGAGCTTACAACAGCTTTTTATTATGTTATCGTAACTGTTACAGTATAGACATGTAATGTCCTAGCCAAATGACCGGACTCTCTGGACTTTTCCTGTTTCTGTTTTTTCCTCCTTTCTTTCTATGCTTTTTGGTAAAAGATATTGGTCTTTTTAGGTATATAGGTAGTGACAGGCATACTGTAAAGGAGCCATCTAGAATATGTGACTGGTTTTCTAAATGATACGTAGATTTTTTGGTGCAGTAGGTTTTCATTACATAATATGTCGTAGCCCATTCCATGTGCAGTCAAACGGCCTAATTTTCTTGTGTGTGTATGTGTGCGAGTGAGGTGGGAATCAGGAATCAGGCAAGGAGAGGCTGAACAAGAGTGGATGTAGTGCAACTCGAAAAAGAATAGAAGGACTAAAGGTAATAATTGAAAGTTTAACCATTCTTATTTGTTACGATAAGGATTGTGACCACTCCAGAGATTACTACTACACATTATTATACACACACACATTCTCTGCTTTGAGAATTCTCTTTGAAGTAGAAGAAATATTGGCAATATTGGTAGTAGGAATGACTTTTGTTCGACATTATATTGTAAGGTGGACAAATAGCATTTGTGTCCAACTTTTTTTATTGCAAAACGAGAATGAAGAAAAAGAAAAAACTCCGCGTAACGAGGCAGATGTTGGTGTCACGTTATTCTCAGCAATTCTCACGGCACGTGCCCTTAGCCCAATTGTCCCAAATTCAAAGTAAAAATTACATGGAAAACGTTTGCTAAACCTCTTATAGTGTACATGTATGCTATGAGAGTTTAGGCAGAAAGCTATGTGTAGACTGAATAATTGAAATAAAATCCGGCACGACTAATTGTAAGTGGAAACGTGATTTTCGAGTTTTAAGCATACCTAATTCAATCGACTCGTTCTTTTGGCTCTTGAAAAATACTTTTAGTGATCAGACTTTTCAGATTACTCTCTCAGACAGAAAAAACTACAAATGATTAAAAAACTCTGCTTGCATAAAAAGGAACAAATTAATATATATACTACTGGAAATTGCAAAGAAATTTAATTTCCAAATAACGTGGAATTTTCCAAGAAAGCGACTTTTGTAAGGTATCAATATCAATTGTAGTGGCACGGAATTCTCAAGGCATATCTACATTATCCTGTGCTATAACTTGCTAAACGGAGAATTCGCATAAGGCCGTTTGTACTTATGGCATGCCACCATTTGCATTGATTTGAATAAAGAGTAAAAAGAGAGAGAAGAAAAGAGTTCTTTTTTGTGCAAGAGAGAGAGAGCAGAGGAGAAAATTTCACAAAGAAAGAAAACAAGACGAGACCAAGACCACAACTGAAAGTGAAAGCAGAATAAATGAGAGAAGAATTTCAATGGGAAGAAGAAGGACGACGAATTGTGTTACTTTTTTGAAGCCTCTGTATGGATGGAATGGAACAAAATACTTCTTGCAGGTTTTATTTTTTCTCTTCTTTTCCTTTCTTTCAGGACAATTGCTAGTAATATTGTGTATGCATGCACGTGGTGATGGTGGAATACTTTAGAAAAGTAATACCTACATCGCTTCTTTGGCGATGGTTTCACAAAGTCATCTAAGAAGAAGGAGTCCATCCCCACAAAAGAAAAGTAAGTTAAGAAGGATGAAAAGTAGATTGAAGTTCAAAGAAAAATATGTGAACTGAACACAGGCTCATCTTTATACTTTACTACTTATGTAAAGAATCCGTAGAAAATATGCAGGCATATTTGTCAGTTACCCGAAATATGTTTATAGCCCGTATTACGTAGAAGGCATATGTGTTATATTTATTTCCTTTAGGTTAGATTGGTTGGTATGCATAAGTGCGGTTTCCCGTTTTGTTAAAGGCGTTACTGCGGAAGTGGTACGCAGTAAAAGCAGTTGCCTGAAGCGGATTACATAAAACAGTGCTTTAGCGGTACACAAAGTAGACCCACCACTGCCATCACTGCTACTTTATCCCAAGTTGGGAGAAGGACTCCTTTTTTGGTACTTTTTACTTGGTTTACTGGAACAACTGAACTATGTGCTTACTTTCACAACAATGTAGTCTAAAGAGAAGTTGCGAATATTATGTGAGAGAAGCCAAAGTCTGTAAAGAGGAAAAAAGGACTAGGGAAAAAAGAAGTGAGAGAGAGACGATCGAAGAAACCTTTTAAGTTGAGTAAGCAGGAGAAAAGAAAGCAGAGCGTTTTTTTCGGAAATTCACATGGATATTATTGAACATAGTATGTGCATTACACGCGCAAACTTATACATACGCAAGTTTCTCGCAGTGTTAGTACCACCGTCAGCCAAATACGGGATTCTGTTGGAAAACGGTTTGTTACTCGAGAAGTACAAAAAAGCTTCAAAGGCACAAAAGAAAGAATTCTGAGAAGTGTGTCTTCTTGTGTCAGTATTTTTGTTGGGTTAAGTATTATCATCATCACCAGCGCCATGTATTTGGTCTTCTGAAACTTGTTATCATACATTATATATTATGTGAGGTAGCACAAGAATAGAAGAAAAGAGAATAAAAAATAATATATTCTATTGCGGATAAAGGAAGCTATTGGCAAATTAAAAGCTTTTCTAAAAATAATGGAAAGGTTATGGCGTATTAGGAATTACGGGAAACTAACACGAAGAGTTGTTTAATACTTAAAGCCCTTTCCACTTTTACTGACAGACTAAGCTCAACATTAATCAAGAATTAAAGTCATGTGATCCAAGGACTCAAAGAACTCAAAGTATTATTTGTGCGTAACGGAATCAGAGAAAAAGGCGAGAAAAAAGAAAAATTCGTTTGATAGGAAAATTGAATGATTGAGTGATGAGTAGGAGATGTGTGAGCAACCCATATGGCTGAAATACATAAGACTGTGTGAAGCTAAAATCAAGTAGAAAATATATTTTTCATACGTACACGTTAGATTAACGCATAGTATTTTGCCAAAAACTTTTATTAACAATTCATTTGCCTGTTTTGGTTAATTTCCTTTCATCAACGGTACGGTTCGTTCGTCATGACTCATTGCACTTTTTCAGAGTGAAAAGAATACACAGTGTGGTCAGACTTATTTTTATTAAATAAGGATAAAAGTACAAGATCATTCGAAAGCCAAGTAATATACATAGTTTGCCATTTCAATTTGTTGGTAAGTTTCTACACAAACATGATATTATTGAAACTCTCCTTGCAATCGCCATCACCGACATTACTGTAATGTAAGTACCTAGAAGCACATCTAAGAACGGCAAAAACAGTCCATGCAAAACAAGTCTCAGTGAAAGCATAAACTGGGATTAAGCCTGGCTTGCACGATTTTTATTACAGCACAGTACGAGTAGTATTTGATTCCAAAATTGCAACGCTGTTTACGTTTACTACTACTACGTTTGGACTACAAAAGAATTCTGAAAGAATGTTATTCGGTATAAGCCCCAGAATTCGATAGTCATAAACAAAGCCTGTATCACACTTGAACGATAATGGATCTATTAATATTCTTATTACATTGGAGGATTCACGAAAAATTCGCGTTCATAATACTCTTGAATAGCTATAGTAGTGAAAGCGTAGTAGGAGATGATGTAAAACGCCATCCCACTCACATGAATACTTATCTGTTGTGCGGTGTGTTGTTGGAGTTGAATATAGGGGAAAGTAAATACATATTGAACAACCACCTTTTTGTCAATATTAAAAGAATTCACTCTTCAATGAATGCATACATTATCATTCGAGTGTTCAACGTTGTTTTTCTATTATTATTTGTCATGATAGACCTATTGTACACTTTTCGTATTTAATATTATGGTTATATTCAGTCATATAACCACACTAGTAATATAAAAAAGATCCCAATTTTGGTTTTAGTTCCACCACTTTTTACTTTCTCTCCACTCCGCTGTCAGCATTGCCTTTACACTAAAGAAAATATATACTTCAGGACAAAAAATATAGCTCACATAGTAATAGACAAGGTAAAAGTTACTTAATACGTTATTTTGAGAAAACGACGTAGTATATTCTTCATTTTCTATTAAGATAGAGCCCAAAATGTGCTACACGATACAGTAATAAATGGATCTAAAAAGTGTAGCATAATATACTGTTACTCACCAGAAGCCCAGTTGCATTACCGCCGCCATCACCACTGCCATAATACAGTATTAAGCTATAAGGTGTATATTGCAGCTTTACAGTTTGTACTTGACTGCATATTATGTATGTTTTTGCTGTGTATATCACAAAAATCTCTGAAGCAGAAAAACGGATTCTTATTCACTTACACAATACTTTTTCTTCATTTTCTCTTTGTGGCCTTATTTTTTCCCTTTCTCTCTCTCCCGTTCTATCGTCTCTCTCTTCTTCTACTTTAGCGAAAAAATACAGCAGATGAGAAAGAAAACTCACTTCTCTCTTTCTCCCAAGAAATAGTTTGCGCTTGTGTATGTCCATAATACGCAAACAGTGAGAAGAGGGACAGAGAACAGAATACTCACTTCCATAAACTTTTAAAGGCCTGTAAAAATCTTTACTATTTTCAAAGATTTTCGCATCCCTCATTCCCTCATACTTGTTCATTGCCTTCTAGTATCACCACCTAGCCCATTAGGCTGTATTAAAGGTATATATGATACCAGTATGGGGTTCACCCCTTTTCCAACCATTTTTATTTCCATCTGTGTCTATCTGTCGACAACTATAACTTTCTTGCATTGCATTCACTCATTCGTATTCGTAGTTGGACGTGTTCAATGTAAAATTGAAGCAACAGCGAGAGAAAAGCAAAGAGAGAGGAGACTAGGAAAATGCGTAAATTTTTTGACGACTTGATTCTCGATCGTAAAAGGAAATTCCTGCACGGATTCATTCATTCATTCTCGTTCTCGCTGAGGAAGATGAAGAGGAGACTCGTTTAAAAGCGACACAGCGAAAAAAGGAAATGATACAGATGCAGTGATAGAGGAAATGATAGAAGGAGAGAGAGAGAACGAGGAGTTTTGGCTATATTGTCAGGGGACATTCCAACACCAAAACCCACACGCCATGCCTCACAAAGTATCAGTAACCATTTTCTCACCGTCGTTGACTCAGAGTCTTCATTTCAACACATCTGTTAGTACCGTTACCTATGTACATAAAATGTACGTAACTATATTTTTACACTTGATCCTCAAAGGAGTAAGAAAATGAAACAAAATTAAGAAGGATTCCTTCACGCGCCAGTTTAGACTACTTCCTTTTAGATTTAATGCGGAGAAAAAGGCTGCAAAATACCCAGTACCAATGTACGTACCTCATGGTGTATATTACTTTGCTCATTTAGTATGTCATTATTTTAAGTAATATGAGTATTTTGTTGAAGGGGGAAATTACTGAAACATATATACACCTAAAGTTAGGCTTACGGTTTAGGTATTTCCACTTTTACACTGATTCATTTCCTTTTTCAGTTTTCATTTTAATACGTTTTAACTCTGTTGTTGTAGCGCTTCTCATCAACACTATAAAACACTGGGAAATGTAAGCAAACCAAAGAAGCAGTACTGAAAAAGACAGCCGAGATGAAGTGATGATGATTACTGCGATAATAATAGCGGAAGGATCATGATAACGTTTGGTGATGATGGCGGGTTTAGTCCATCACTGCAAGAACATGAAAAGGGAATCCAACTGGGAGAAAATGGAAATCTTACAGTAATACAAAGTAAAAGCACGCTGCAGTAGTGTTGTGTGTGGTTTTACTTTATTCATCTACGTATTTAAAATGTTTTACGGTTCAACCCCCGCTTTTCAAATCATCATCAAAAAGTCAACGATTATATCATTATAATAAACAGACTGTTTTAATTTGGTCTTGAATCTTTTGCTTTTCCTCCAGTAAATGTTTTCTTTTCCTTTGTCTTTGTTTCTGTACTATTCACTATACATATTAAGATGCCAGTACTCGCTCAATGTACATAGGTATATTATTAAGAGAAATATTTCCAAAAGTACACAAACTAAATATCATTCCACTTCCTGGAGGGATCTTGACTTCATTAGGAAAGTCTTACAACATAATCTAAAACCATCAACACAAATGTGTGTATGTGTGTAATGTGATATGCTTGATTACATGATTCCATTTTTCTTTCTTCCTACTCCGAAAATGACGTACTGTGTCATTCAGGCTTTCTTCCTTGTTATTACGCAACAAAATAGGGAGAATGATAGACCAAATGAAAATTATAATGATTTGATTTTCTCCTTCATTCTCCTTTTATGTTTTACTCATTCACTTTGCTTTCTTTACAAAAAAGTACAGAAAAAGTATTTTTTTCCCTTTTGTCTCCCGTGTCATACTGCTTATTTTTCAACACAGGAAAATAGGCATCATAAATGTTTTTCCCGTTTTTCAAAAAGATTGTGTTGCTTTCATTGCTCATCATCATTTCAATCAAATTGTACATTCAGCACACACACATTCAGAGGAAGGAAAAGCGACATCATTATCTGGGTGATTCCACAGTACTCATTTATTCCATTCTTTAGAAAAAAGAGTTCTCAGTTTGCAACAGAGCCTATTACATTTATTTCGGATCATAACTATACGTTTGCTTTGCTTTTTTGAGTGAGCAACTAGATCCTCCTGTTTTCACTGTAACTTTATCATTATCTTTTACTTTCCTATAAATATAGTTCCAGCAGAGCAGTGATAAAAAGTACATTTTACGCAGTTGTTGCTTTCTGCTGTTGCCGTAATAATTCCAGAGATTTTTTTACTTCTCTCTTGTCATTCAAATCCAGAAGGATGTGAGAAAGGGAAATGTAATGGAGTAATGAAATGAAGACAACGGAAATTGTTAAGATATTCTTTACAGCAGTAGCAGCGCAGCAAAAGCGTCTCCTTTCTCATCTTTTAATATTCCTTTCACATTTTTATTGGAACGATTTTTAACGGGTAGGGAAATAAAACTAGAAAATAGAGGAGAAGGAAGAGCACACAAAAGGCGGTTTTGTTTCATTATAAAAAGAAAGAAAAAGTGGGTAGCTTTTATTTGTGAGTTTTCAGTTTTTCTACAATATTTCCAGACTCCAGACTGCATTGCTTAATATGCATAGCTTTTTGTTGCTGTTTACTGTGTATATTTAGAATCCATATACATTTATAATGCCAAAATATGAACACATTCTTGTGATGAGGAGTTTTAAGACCTACTTTGCTAAACTAGACTGGCGCGTCTCTCCCTCTCTCTAGCCTACATTTTTTATTTTACGTTTTTGCCATATTTAAGGATATTCATGACTCATAACGTCGCCTGGTTTATTAGAAGTTCCAACCCAGCGGAATTCTTCTTTGTGCTAAAGTAGCACGTTAGTATTCCTCCTAGGCTTTCCGCCAGATAGGCTAAATAAAAATGGCGAAATACGATTATGGTGGTTTCTGGCTTTATACACAAAACAGAACCAAAAGCTGAAATAAACAGAGATCCTTTTACACAACACACTGTAGTGGCATAGTAGTATTATAAAGATTTCAGAGTTAGCAATGGAATGTATATACCTCAGGCGTTGTTTGTATTTGTATACAATTTTCCCCTAAAGAAGGAAATAGAATCGTGCCTGAGAATATCTCTCTTCTTGACTGTTTTGCTGTAGGTTCCTCTTTGGTTTATGCGAATAAGGCAGGCGGAGAAAAGAAGAGAGAAATAGTAATAATCTGGAATGACATGTCGTCCCACTTTCGTCTTCTTTTCAGTTTTTTGCCTTTTGCCTCCTTTCTTCTTTCTCTCATCCACCCAAAACAGATCTTTGAAATGTTTATTATGCAATTTTTTGTTACGGAAAAGAGGATATCGCCTTTTCCACTTGAAGAAATTAAATCGGTTTGACGAAAAGCTTTCGTAAGTTGATATACGCTAACAGCGTCATGTGCACATCTAAATAACCCAAAACTGTTATCTGAATACATTTTATACTCATTGGAGGAAAATATTAAGCCTAAAGCTATATACTCAAACTGCGGAAGTATTTACCACTAAGCTTTTAAAAGCCAAGTCAGAGAAAAGACAGAGGCATTGTTGTGTGTCCGTTTACGGGCAACGATATAATATAATGGTCTGGCATTTCTCTTGTCATTTATTTTTATTTTTAGACAAAGTATATCCAGTGCCGCAGAGATGATAAAAGTCCGAGCGATTCCGCGACTGATGCCCCTGATATGATACGGACATGACACTAACAGCAGAAAAGAAACTGTTATCAAAGCAGGTTAAACACGCCAACCAAGCAGGGTTGGAACTCGAGATGATGCATAACTGTACGGAACCCCACATTTTTGTGTCGATGTATCAAACTGGAAATATAAAAAGACATGTAATACGGCATAAACTGAGTGAATTTCATTGCCGGGAAGCTGTTTATTATGTCGTAAAAGTCAATCGTTTACTCTTTAACTTTTATCTATCGTTATTTATTTATTTTATAGGAAAAATATCGGAGAGTTAGCCGAGCCGGGGCCGGCCACCATACCATCATCACATTACCTCTCGGTAGCAGCACATTTAACTTTGTGTGTGTTTAGGTATTTAGGTGCACGTCCCCATAAATATTATGACTTTCTTTTTTCTATTTATCACGGTGCGCCGTAATAATATTGGCATGATAAAAATGGCTTTCACCGCGCTATAAAAGCAGAAACAGTGTGTGTGTATACCTTACTCAACACACAGTGAACTGTTGGGAAAGTAATAAAAATCTGGCTAGTGTGTGCCATATATTTTATGCCTTTTATATAGATAAATAGCCAAAGATTCATTTTATTACTGCAAAAAATATTGCAAGCACGAAGGTGGGGACACTCTGTGTGCAAAAATGCACGTTTGACATAAATATTTAACCCTAATGCACTGCTATATTATTTTTACAATGACTACTACTTAAAAGAAGCATATAGAATTCAATATTTGCCAAAAAGCCATGTGGCGTTTTCTTACCTGCTAGACTCACGCAGACAAGAAGGAGCAGCAGCGGAGACATGTGGAAAATATTGAGTCTACGTGTGCTAAATCTCCCGGCAGCTGCACCTCGACCAGCACCGCCACAGTCAATGCCTCTTGACGATAACATAATGTACGATGGCGACGATGCTCTCGAACAGGAGTCGGCTGCATTGTCAGGATCCTCAGGTGTTATTGGTGCCATTGAGTGTAATTTATTATTATTATATTCCCAACTTGATCTAGTTGCTTCTTCCTGAGAGAAGGGGATGTGATTGCAGGAGAGGTAGTTGTTGTTGGCCAAAGGTGGAAAATTACTTGACATGGTCGCATGATCACAGACCACATTTTGGTTTACTTGTTGTAGGTCTTGGGAAGTTGTGGTGTCATTGTCGACTAGTGAATGTTTACTGGTGTGATTATCAAAACACATTGTTTGTCGGGAAGATTGTCTGATGTTACAATGTCCTTTGCAAACCAGGTTAATGGTTTCCACTTTCATTTTTCTGGAGAATCTGGAGCGCAATAAATCTTGTTATTGAGTACAATACCTATTTATTGAGATAAATTAGGTGAGTCGATAATATGTTTGGGCGAGGTATTTTCCTCACCAGATTTATTTTTTATTTTCTATTTTTGCTTATATTAGAAAAGGCAATATTATGACGTGCATTTATTGGTCTATAATAGGGTATTAAACTGCACGTCAAAATTGTTTTGGCGGAGGTGTGATACCGACGTTTTCACAAGAGCACAAAAAGTAAGGAAGGAGATTGAACTTTCAAGGCTCTTATTGAGTCAGGAAAGGGGTGACGTACATATCTCGGCAAAACAGTGTATGATCTATTATGCAATAATATTACAAACCTTTTCAGCCAACACACGTGCTGTGCCACATTCCCTTTACAAATTTAGCAGTTTTCCAGTAACGATGTACAAGTTCCGTTGTTGACTCCGGTGAAAGTGAAGTATCGCACCGTGTCGTTTTCCTTCACCTTGTCTGTCTACTTTACATGGAGAAGTTCAGCACAAAAAGGATGGCAATGTCTGCGGCACACGCTTGTATAAAATAGGCATGTATTTTCTAGTGCACTAACGTGCGTTTTGTCTGTCTCTGGCCGGGAAAGTGAAAATATTGCTCTTATCACATTTTCCACCACTTCTGTTCTCCTCTCATTCCATTATTTATTCGGGTAGCGTTAGCACTGCTTTTTTCTTGCACTTGAATCTTATTATTCTGTAGTGTGCCGATGTTCACTATGAGTGAAAGTGAGTCTCAAAGTTCCTGCAACAATGGTACACTCACACAAGACAAGAGTGAACAAATACCACATCAATGGAAAAGTATTTTGTCATTATTATCTCAATGACAAGAGAAAGGGAATTGTGAGTGGAGTCGTGTCATGCATGTGTAGTACAAGAGAAAAAATGTCGTGTACCGCTGGTACTACCGCAGCAAACCTAGTAGGAGTAGTGCATCTTCATGCATGACATATGCACAAGACACACATCAGGAAACAAAAAAAGTACGGAAAAAGAGCACATATGGCGAGGAAGCAGCAGAAGAATGAAGAAAGAGCCTGAGAGAAAGAAAATAAAAGAAAAAGTTCCAAATCCAATTTCCTAAAGGTGAAAATGAATAATTCAGTGGCCACGAGACGACATATACCTAGACAATGATGAGGACGACGGAGTGGATACCGTATCTCTGTACGCCTCCCTCTTCCTTCTTCCTCTTTCTAGGACTTTTGTCTCCTCTCTTCTTTCTCCTCTTTCATTTATTGCTGTTTTATCTGCCGGATGTTGTTCGTGGGACGACTAGTCTTTTCAAAGTATTCACATAGGGGAACTATGTGTTTCTCTTTTTATTTATATTCAGGTGATTCTCATATATACCCTTGGAACATGGGTGGTAGTCACGCGCTCATGAGAACAAAGTGAACATCAACCTGTCCAATATTATGCAACCCTTGTTGTAATGGTACACTTACTCCACTCTATTATATTACCTTCAGAAAACTGGAACAACGGCTGCTCCTTTTTTACAATGTTTATATATCTCGCTCTCTACTCGTTTTGCTGAGTGTTTCTCTCTCCCACACATACACAAACAGCAATAAACTTTGTTTTCTATACGATCATGCAGAAGGACTCCTAGGACGACACTTTTACAACAAGTGACTCTGCTCCTTTATCACCCGTGTTGCGTTTTTGGAGAGTTGTGTAGTGGTAATGTTTGTTTGGCTATCAGTTCACAGAGAAAATGCGTATGCATATATATTTGGACAATGCAATATTTGTATGCTAGAAATAGTGGCTCGCGTTTTAGTAGTAGTTATTGAGCAAAAGTACTGTCTATGGTGCTTGAATATTATAGTATTATAGTTTGAGATCACTACTACTGTCACACTGTTTCTTCATGAAATTGGCAAAATGTAGACCATGTGGTGGTTTTGCTCAAAGTCTGCACAACTCAACACGTTTCCAGACTGGTTTGCAAACACTCATAATAGCAACACTGCAAGCAAGGCATGTATACTAATACCACCAAGTAATGTCAACCTCAATCTAGGAAGCGCTCATGGACGTACTATGTGTGTTTGTGTGAGAGTGTGAACTCAATGAGTTTTTCCTGAATCCTCTGAATGCGGTCGGTAACTGACTGCTTGACTATATAGCAGTGTGTTGTGCGGGTTCTCTGGAGAATTGTTAGGAGGATGAGATGAGAAGACGATCTCTTTGGGCTTGGCATACATATGTTGCTCAGCTGGAGATGATCATGATCATGGCGATGATAGTGACATGGATTGGATTGAGACTCTGAAAGAGAGAGAGTCAAAGTGAGAACTTGGAAAAAGAAAAAAGGATTGTGTGGTATGAATGGAAAAAAGTGGAACTTTTCGTGATGGTATTTGCTCTCTTTTTGCTTGAATTTCAGATGATGATGATGATGTTGATGGGATGATGATTTCAAACGTGTATAGAAATATCGTTGGGCAGTTGTCTGTTTTGCACTATTGAATAAGTAGTGTATGTTCCAGTTTCTCGCCTGTTTGGTGTGCAGTGAGCTCTTGATTTTTTAGCACAACAAAAAGTAATAAAACTGCAAATGCACAAGAGACTTCTTTTTGGTAGAAACAGAAAGCGCAAGCGACCCAAAAGATAGGGAGAGATGGATATTGGCTCGCAAGCTTTCAATGAAAATGGTGAAAGATTAGTTTGGTCTTGCTAGACAGAATGACAGGTTTAATGTGTTCAAGATCACCACCTCTAGCACACTAACTAGTAAAACAAGTGGGTAACGTTTTAGATGGTTTTGTTTGAGAATGTCTGTGCAAGTCGCGGCTGCTGGAAAAAGATTCACTGCCAGTCACTCACACACAAGAGTGAAAAGATGGTGAACGAGTGGAGAGTAGAAATTGCTCACTGAGAGAAAAGAGTGAATTAATTGACTTAATGTGTAATTTCATTAGCAAAACTTTTTCCTTGCGGGTTTGCAATTTTTTCCCCAACGTGATGTACGAGCGGTCGCTAATAAATCTTTAATAAAAAGTTTCCTTTGACCAGAGAGCTCGCCGTAGCAAACAAAATTCAATCCAAGTTTCAGTGGTCTGGATTCACTGCTTTTTATAAATGTGATTATGTCATGACCGTGTCAATAATACACGGACCAATGTGGGACACCGAGAATACTTTTAACATGTAATTTAATTCTATGTAAACGGAACGTGTTCAACTTTAATTTACGCACTGGTAAATAAAAATTAGATTACATTTTGATAAATTCAACTTGAAATCCGAGTAAAAAGTTGATTTGTAATATGTGAGAATGACAAACTCAGTTACCGTTTCTCAGGTCCAAGTAACAACAGCCCAGCACTGGAAACGCTGTTGCTTCACCGGATGCACGATGAAGACTACAAAGCTAGACTGGCAGATCTGGTGTTTTTAGCGCTCTTGCCTTCATGCTTGCTCGTGAAAGAGTACACAGAGTGTGGAAAAACATGCCAGAGTAGATGGAAGCTTGCTAGCATGTTCCAAAAGCTAAGCATGCCACACTGGATTCCAGCATTCCATGCGAATGGAGAGAACGGTGAAGTCTAACGGGAAAATATATCCTTTTTTCTAGATCCAAAGACGCAAGTTGACTCAAACAGTGAATTTAGGCATAGCTCATGAATTCCCCTACTACACTACGTGTACTACTCTGAAAGTTGGAAACTGTATAACTTGGAATTGGAATGGAGAGCTCGCAGTCACGTATACGTGTAGTTTGCAAAGCAAGTGAGCAAGCAAACAGAGCTTGTTCAGGAAACCTAAAGCTTGTCTGCATTTCCACTTGTTTTGCCTCAGAGGTAACTACGCGTACGGTAAAATCAAGCATGTATAAGATGAATATCACGAATTTGTGCTTAAAATATTTACCTTTGGATATGGCTTATGAGAATGGGGAATGTTGCTACACGGTTGTTGTGTTTGCTAATGACAGAATTCTGCAGCACCAACTTTTACGCAAAAGTCTGCCCCTCGCAAGCAGGCGGTGTCATAATTTTTTCATTTTAGTTTTGCGGTCAAGAATCAGCACATAATCGAAGAATGCATTCAAGGGCGCTTCCTTAAATCCCTGCAACAACTCATGCAAAATTTGGTGTAGATTAGAACCGAACAAGGAACCACAAGCCTTGGAGATGTTTCTGAAATGCAAGATGAACCTCTGGAGTGCAGTATATTTTCCTGTACAGATAAGCTTTCTTTCAGTTTCAGGGAGTTTCCGTTATCATGTTTGTAAATTCTCTGTGCTCAGCTTTTTCTCTTCCGCACTAAATCTAAATCCACTTTTCACTTGCTCTCCCTGCTTCTTGGGAGAATTCTTGATACGTTGAGCACACAAACTTTTAAAATTCATAAAAGAATCAAGAGTAAGAAGTATGCATTCTATAGAAAAAAAAACAAAATTCGTTTTCACATAACAGAAGATACACGCTCAAGTTAAAACATTTTACATTGTGTACATGTAATATATCTAAAATAGTTGATGTAATATACATGAAACCATTATAAAGGCATGCATGCACTGATTCAATGAATGAGTAAAACTTTTTCCCCCTCAGACTGACACCGCTTTGCTTGCAACAACTACTCAGCTTCAGCTAAACTTTTTTTTCCAATTTTCTCATCATCCTCGTCGTCGTCATGATCCGCAGCAGTACAGCAGAAGGAGAAAAATGTGAGGCTGATGAGGGAGAAGAGCAAACAACATAACTGAAAAAGACAGACTTGTTCTTAGTTTTATTGTGTGTGGGAGAACAAGAATAAACGTCTCGAGGATATTCAGAGACACTTGATGTGTATTTACTTTGGAATCTGTGCAACTGCATGATACTACATATATGTATACCTATTATGCGGATGCTCAAGTTTTTCTCGAACTTTTATATATAATCTCTTCTGCTATCTCAGTTGCTCATCCAATGACAACTACATTTCTAATATACCATGGGATCCAATAATAATGCAATGTACAAAACGCAACAAACATTACCAATTGTGCAAGTCTTCTTTTAACAAGACAGGACAAACCTTTTGATTGACACTTTGACACTTATTTCTTTCTCCGCTTCGTAGTCCCTCTTTTCGCTTCTAATCTTCCAGCGCATCTTCCCGTCATCATGAATTCTATTACATTACATCATCTCCCTTACTTGCTGCTGTGGAGCAAAAAAGAAACTTGTTAACTAATCCTTGTCTTACACGACAATGCCCTTAATATGTTAGATTGTCTGACTAATCTGGAAGTGAAACTGACAAAGAAATAATAGTTCACGCATGTTGCACTACTGTTGCAAACGAACTTGCTATACATACAACAAATAGATTGCAAACTATTTTTTGGTCTTATTCATGCATATTTCAAAGAACCATATATATATTATGAGTAAGTAATTTTGCGCAGCATTCCCTAACGTTTGTATACGATCAAATTTGTCCTGTTCGTTTCCGTTTGTTGCAAAAACACCATGCCATTATCATTCCATTTTCAGAATCGGAATTTTTTACTACCATCAACCAACCGAGTTAAGGGCTGTTTGTGTGTTTTCTATATGCATCGTACTTCACTGTCAGCACTTTTTTATGTTTCACGATGTCATGTATTATTACTTCCTTTATTGCTGTAAACATTCAAAAAAAAGTCTGAATAATATGTGTGTATCCTGCTGTCCAAAACACTCTAGAGTTCCCATTTTTTCACAAAAGACTGTTCCGGGAAGACGAGGCGGTACGCAAAAATATGCAGCAACAGTAGTTGTATGGTATAGTTTTTGTGTGTAGAGGTGCATGACGTACAAGGAATATGAAAGAACGCTTGTGATGTGATGCGATGCATGTGATAAGTCACAACGAATATGTCACTCAGGATTTGCATATTTATTCATCTTTCTCTTTCATCCTCCTCAGTCATTCATTCATTTCTTCGCCATCACCAGTTTTACAAACAACTTTACGCGACAAGCTGTAGTATGCATCATCATCGTCATCGTCGTCATCCAAGTCAACCCGGCTTTGTGCATATTATAAGGAGGTGTTGAAAGAACGAAAAACATTTTTGGTCTCTTTGAGGAAGTATGAAAGAGTTGGTCGTTTTGCATAGCTGGTAGTCGTCCTGGAGGATGCAAAGTGACTATAATGTTGTGTATTGTGAGCTTGATTCGATGCGATGTTTTGGAAATGCTCATTCTTTCCCGGAGCGCACATTCAAGAACACAACACAACGACCACTCTATCCAGAAAATAATATTTTATGCATACAATTTACAAGACGAGAAGCGGAAGAGGTAAAGTGAGAAGGAGAAATTCCATCCACTTACATTTATTTTCGGCTTTCCAACACAGTCATTTCAGTCAGCAAAACTGCTATGTTACTACTACACACTTGATGATCATGATGATGAGGTAGAGGACGACAACACAACAACGGCAATATATATAGTAAAATTGTGAAACTGCTTACTTGTGCTGCATGTTTGTGCACTAAATTTAGAAGCGACATGCTCAGTTAGCCAGAATGCCAATGACAGTGGTGCGTTTATATCTACATGTGATTCCAATTTAGTTAGTCACTCGGTTGGCAGAGGCCAAACTACTTTATATTTCGACACTTATCCACATGGGTACTTGAGGGGAAAGATTTGCACAGTTTAGGATTAGCTTTTATTATACGCAAAATATCTCGAAAGCTGTATTATGCATATAAGAAATGAGAAAAGCGTATATATAATATGCCTTATATTACACGCACACCGATGGCGTGCCACATGTTATACCGCAGTATCACCTTGCATGGATGTACATCTATTCACATTCCAGATTCTCCTTGTATCAGTTTGTTCCTCACTGAATACGAAAGAAAGAAGGAATTCCAGGCAAGGTGGATGGAAGCATGCGGATTTGATACGGTGAAAGACTCAAAATGATAGGTAGTATAGTTGGCTATATAAGCAGCTGTGCTTCAAGTTATGTGTATCTGCTGTGCATACAAGTGGAGAGGCGTAAATTACTTCTGTCTCATTTAATTCCTCTTGCGCTTCCCCTCTGCTCTCTTCCAGTCAACAGCATCAATAAAAGCTACATATTATATGTGTGTACCTTTATATGCTTGCATGATGATGCATACCCCCGGAAAAAGAATGGGAAGAAATAGGGAAAGAGAAAACTGGTAAAGTCCACTAATGCGTAACTCTAACTCTTTTACTTTACCGCTTGAGACGTTCTCAATCTTACTCATAATATCTCTGTTGAATGACTCTAGAAAATGTATCTATTTTACACAGAAATAAAAGGTAAGGCCAAAAGCTGTGATATGCGTGTTTACTCCAGAATTGGAACGGAAAATTTGGTTGGCGAGCGTTTTTAAATGAGCTAGAATATTTTACGCATGGAGGAGTGTATATATAAGCTTTGGTTGGGCATGTTAGCTTAAAATTAGAGTATGGTGTGGGTGTTTCAAGTTGCGCTCGGTGCGTAGAGGTTGTGTCCTTGTCTTAAATCTTGCAGATTTTCTGGAACAGCGCGTAGATATTTAGTCTTTCACTTAGATATAGGGCCAAGGTTGCAATCAGTTCCTTTTCTTCCTGTTGCTTCATCCAGTATTCATGAATGCGGTGCCTACTAAATTAAGCGAAAAAGAAACGTTTTCTTTTTTGGGCTTACCTTAGCTTTTAAGTATGCGTTTTACGCAATTTACCTCGACCATTTTTATAATGCTGCTGGCATTTGCACTTTCTTTCATTATGAGTTTCAATTGGTCTTAATGTCATTGCAGGATTGTGTATGCATTATGATATTGATGAAACAAATAAATTATAATCAATCTCACATAGTAAAACAGAAGTTTATTAGTCGACAGATGAGCAGCACATAATTAATTAGATTTTTACCATGTGGATACATACAAGTAATTTACATTCATGATTTTTGAAGGTACACGAAACATACACTGTTCGTCGAAAAAATGCTAATAATTTACTTATTTCATTAGTTTTACTATTATAAAAAGCAACTATCATTTTCAGTATAGTACACTACCAGTTGGTACAGATATTTTAAAATATTATGGAGTAAACATTAACAAAGCTACAAGCAAATGTGTTTCCTCTGTATTTATATGACCATACTTTGTATGATAAATCTTCCTAATTTTACAATAATACCTCTTTACAATGTTACTTTTATAGTACACGTTTATCTGGTAAGGGGACACCACCGTTAATGTTTAAAACTTTGGCTTTAAAGCATATAGGGTGCTCATTAGTATATACACCGGTGCTAAAGATTGGTTCATGAACGAGTTTCCATTTTATTTTATATTATCATACGTAGGTAAGCAGTACGAGTAAATATAATCATAGTTAATTAATCTTAATTAATACTTGCTACCAATAAGAATTTAGATAAAATACTCATGATCATGACTATGCATGTATAATAGTTCAACTAATGCAGCACACCATTACATATTATAGATAAGAAGTGCGGAAATCTACAGTGTTATTGGTGCTTCATATTAAATATTTAAAGGGGAATTCATTAATTCCTGTAATTCAGTTATTATCTTGGACCCAGTGGCTCCTTTTCAACGGGAAAATGAAACATCAAACTCTTGCGCTGTACATTTTCGCCTTTTAAAGACATGACATGACTTGCAAATATAAGTGAACATGAACTTGTCTCTTGTTAATGGTAAAATAGGTTGACATTTTTATCTGACTAGGGTTGGTAATTCATGTTAACTGTTTATAATTAATTATATACGTACTTTTGCTATAAAATTGTGTATTAACTAATTCTCAATCATTTCATACAGCTGTATATGCTAGTATGCATTTTACAAAAAGTCATTCACGCAAATTAAAGATTTAGCTAGCTGCATTATTTGGATCGAAAGCTTTGTTGAATAGCGCCATTGCATCTCTAAAATTATCACTATAATATTAATAGTTGCATGGTTTGCATGTATTCGATCATATTTTGTATTTAGTTTAATCATTGGGTTTTACTTTTCTTCGTTTTTATATACAACTTTACACAAGTGCACATAAGCGTTAGCGTGCATGTATGGTTTTGTACGGTTTGGTTTGGTAATATTGGTACACACGCACATGCTTTTCGCAACTTACGAGACTTTCACTTTTTGTAAACTGACTTAAACTGTAAAATACGAGAAAGGGCATTGAATTTTAAAATACAGACCAACTACTAAGAGGGAAACAAAATTTGTAACGTGCAACTTCCAATCACAGTGATGCTTAAACACTACTCATATAGCATGCCAATTATTGTTTCATTTCATATTCTGGCGCATGGAATATGGCTAAGGAAGGCAGATGATCCGGAAAAACCACGAATTTGTTTTTATTCAACTTATAAATAAGACTTTCACCAAATACTGTTAGGACTTTGCAAATCTACAGCATAGCCAACCCAATAGTGATGATTAAGGTGAGCGGGATAAAAAACTGTTTCGTGTTCCAAGATACCCTTGATTGGCCATCGGCTGTAAAAATAAAATAAAGGATGAATATAAAATGTTGAAATAAAAATGACCTTTCGCTTTTGTACGTTAAGCATTTGACCATAAATGAATTCTTTTACTGATATGCTTATGAATATGATAATTTATCAAAACTTACACATTCGCATTGCATCCTTAAGTTCCAATGATCCTGGAAATAAGTTTTTAAAAAACACGTCAGATGGTAACGCTTGAAAGTAAACTTATGATTTTAAAGCCGTTGTAACTATAATAATTGCTATATTTTTAGAATTAACAAGGTGAAAGTATGGCAGTTTGACCTACCCGGTTCAAATACTGTGGTCCTCCTATTGATGTAATTAGTTGAAGGAATAGCAAGCTCACAATCGAATACAGAACCAATCATGGATGACAATGTAGTTTCCTCAAAGATTTTGTACGCCCTCACATCGTATGCACCATCATATTCATCGTACCACACGGTTACGTCTGGAACTCTGTGAATGCGCACAGTACCACAATACAGTTCATTATTCATGTAAGCAGTATGCACACCAAATTCCAGAGAATAAAAATACGCTCTATACGTGTCCAATATCGCTTGTTGATACTATATTGATTGAGAGGTTCAATCTCAATCCATGTCACTGAATACATTAATCATAAAAAATCAAAGGGATCTTACTCTTGTTCTCCGGAATAGAATGTCATCTTTGGCTTTGGAAACACTCGGTTTGCCCAGCAGGATACATTTACATAGTTTGCTCGTCTGTTTTCAAGCACTTTCATTTCCATCTCTTTCTCTGGAGCTGTAAAAGATAAAAGATAACGTACATTTCAACTACTTTCAACAAAAAAGGGTAAAGAAATTTCGAAAACTGAATACTGGGTCAGCCTTTGACAGCATGTCATACACCGTGCCTTGCTCAATAAGTAAATTCAACAATATGTGGGCGAAGTTTTTATTACAGCTCACGTATGCCGGACGTACAACGTTGCAAACATCAATTTGATTTGCAAAACATGAAACATAGCGTCTAGTCTACAATGCTGATTTTTCTCCGTTTTCACCAAGAGATTCCCGACTATTTTTTTTTGCCTTTTCTGCATTATACATGCACACCCACACAAATGTAAGTATTTTTCATCCAAACATTCCAAACCCCGCATTTTGTGTTTTGTAATTTTACTATTACACTCTCGTGCTTTCTGCTAATGAGCTTCTCAAAAGATATCAAAAGAATTTTCAAAAGAGCTGCCTCGGGAAAAAGATGCAACAAAGGAAGCTGTTGTTTCAATTCCAAAACTTTTTTGTGTATAGTATACTCAGAATGTCCTCATCATAAATTTGGGTAAAGATAAGAAAGTTAAAAAATATCACGCTTCTGTCTTTTTCTTGTTTTACTTTCACTCATGTTCATACGCAGTGTATAAGTGCAGAGTATGTGTAGAATTGCTAAACAATTAAGTACAGAGTATGGGAAACTGTACATTCCTTGAAAAAATACAATGTATCATTAAATTAGATGATGTATGGCCCACACAGTGTGGGTGAGCAAATAGCAAATATATAAAATGAAACTGCTTTCCCTGCATGTGGAATCAGAACGAGCACATAATTTGGACAATAGCATCCCACATGGAAAACAAAACACAAGTGGAAATAAAATAGGCCGATACAGCATGCGTTGATAATTTGCCCTACGTTTTATATAAATTTTCTTGGTTCATACATTGCATTTTAACCCGGTCGCATTATAGCAATTATTATGACGTTTGTTGAAAGGAACATAAATTTGTTGGGGAGTATATTCCAAAAATCAAATGAAAACAACAGTTTGCCTAAAGGCATGTACAGTATGATTAACTACTGCACAGCAAGTTATATCATATATCGGTGAGTACTTTTATAACATTTTTAAACTTAAACATTTTTCCATGCACTAGAAAACAAAGACAGCATTATATTCTCGAATCTCAAAATGAAAATATACACAAACCTTGTTATTTTTGCATCAAAGTTCTCTCCTTCGAATAACAGGAAATGTAAAAATACAAACTAAAGTTTTCCAGAAGTAATCAAATCATCGAATGATGACGAGTTTTACTAGTCGAAACTTTTTTTAAAACTTGTAAAAGAACAATAATATTTTTATGCCTAGCTAATTTTCTGCATCGCCTAAACCCAATCAATCTAAAGAAAAATATTAGCATTTCAGTTTTTGTTTTATATTGTGTTGATTATAGCCATTTTCATTGTTCTCGAAAATAGACTAGCATTCATTTCTTTTCACAAATTTTGCCAACAAACTTTTGGAACTAATTATTCTTGAAAGTTTTTGTTTTTCTAAAAATCAATTGTATGCATTGTCAGAAATGAGTAGGTATGATGGATTGTGAAAATAATATTATTTTTAGACTCGTCAAAGTTGATAAAAGGAAAAGCGAACAATCCAAATATTTATTTGATCAGACGAGTCTGGAATATTTTTGATAGCTTGTAAAATGAAATTAGCCCAGACCACAAAATCCTCATCAAATTGTTAATTTTAACAATTTCTCTCCATAATTTACCATTACTAGAGCAAACGCTAACTGCAAATAAATGCCTTATTTACTGAAATATTTCCCCTCTGTATTAATTACATGCTATAAATCATAATGAAATTTAATGAAGCCTATTAACTCCAATTGAAGAAAGAAAACAATAAAATGTTCACAGGGCTCCTATTTCCAGCTTTCCACTTTGCATGATTAAGCGCACGAGTAGTACATACGTGAGCTCACATAAATAAATAAGTAAACTATTTTGAATATTATGTGTACTTTTGATAAATACACATTGATTGGATAATAGCGTGAGACGAGTTAAATAATACGCATGGAATAAATTTCCCCTATTGTTAATAATCCCTTCTCTCTGATAATGTAAGCTTCTACTTTTTAATGTACATACATGCAACATTATAATAATAAGCATAAATATATTACTGTAATACTTTATCAAAAGCAAAACAATTTTCATCAGCGGTGGCGGTAGTGTTGCTGCCACCAATTCTGTTACTAGTTTCTGTGTGTGGTAATGTATATTTTTGCCAAGAGAAATTACTTTCGTCAGCGACATTCTAGGCGGTGCACTAAATCATTTCGGAAGTCCACATTTTCACGGGTCTTGAATGGTATCTCTCTGTATATTTATTACGCAGGCAGGCATACACAATAATACAACACACATCGCGATTCTTATTATGATTCGAAGGTGGTGGCATGGCGTAAGAAAGAGGCATGGTGTATGGCACAATAATACATAATGCATGGTTGCATGTATTCATGTGTCATAGTCAAGGATTTCCTGTGAATGCATTTCTTCTTCCAGGTACCATACCCCACATTATATACCTTATCCCCACTCAACTCTACCAACCACAACCACCACCACTTATTTCCAGTGAATAGCAGTCGAATTTTTTTATTTTCCTCCTTTCAAGGAAATACGTTCTCATAGCCGACATTCCTTACCTAGATAACCGTATCTTACAAATCCATACTCGACTCGGCTCAACAACAAAAAATTCCAAACCAGCAAACTTACATTTAGTCTCCCTATTTAGGGTAGCCCACATTACAAGTACCCCACTGCCACCTCCACCACTACCACATCGGCATCGGCTTAGAATAAATATCAAAACTTCTTATCATAACTCGGAAAATTGAAGCACTCAAAGGATTCAATGCAGCGGAGCATTAGAAAGAAAAAAACTATAAGTCTATACACATTATGTCACATAATAATAATGCCATATTGTGCGCGTCTGCCTATATATTAGGTACACCTTCAGATTATAGGCCGACCCTTATAGGTACTCCTAAAAGTAGACTTTTCGTCAGGTCGATTGATCCTTGAGCAAACAGCCAACAGCGAAATAGGAACAAGAAAAAATAGAAAATGGAGGAGACACAAAGCCTGCCACTAACGTGTATGTGCTCCATATTAAAGCACACTTTTTTTCTCTTTTTCTTTAGCCTACAAAATAGCATACTCGGGAGATTCTCACCAGCCAAATATTATTTACTTACATACTACACGCTTATTTCGGAGAGGCAATCTCACACGTCAAAGAGAATGCTATACGCACACTTTTACACAAAAGCAAACAAAACTTTCTCTGGAAAAAAATAAAAGAATATGCATGAACCCATTCGATTGGAGTAGTTATACACAGACTTTTTATATCCACTATGTAAGGTCTTTATGTAAGTCGAAGCTCATCTAAAAGGTCTGCTTACTCCATGCCATACCATAGCTTTGCTGATGACGACAAAGACGATAAAATCAAAATTCTGTTTGGTATTGTGCAGTAGGTGCTTACTATATACACGGCACCTTGTTCGTTTGGTAGAGCAAATAGAGAAGAAAGTCATGGGCTTTTCTTACAGCGACTAGCACAAAATATTGAGGTGACTGTTATATCTATAAAAATATAATGTGCATTATCTCATGTTATGCTTACGCCTACCACCAGATTACTATCCCACCCTTCTTAACGCGAGCAGCTCAGCAAAACAAAATAAAAGAGAAAGAGAGGAAGAAAAAACATAATGCCCTATACAAGAAGAGTAAATGCGGACATGAACGACTTCACTTGGTAATCCGAAGAGGCAAGCAGCTAACGTCGTCTTTCTTTCTTCTTTTCCCTCTGCTATTCTTTGCTGGTGTGTTTTCTTTGGATATACATTCTAAGCGGTGGTGGTCGCATCATACTGTATGAAAGGAATGAGTGCTGGAGAAGGAAGTGTTCGGTCAGGTTTGAATTTCCTCATCGGAATCTCTTTCCCTTACAAAACTCATATTTCATGTGAAAGAAGAAGTGAAAGCAGGAAAAGCCTGCACATCCTGTTTTCTTAAGAATAACGCAGCCAAGTGTTGTATTCTCTGGGTGGATTTTTTTGCCAAAATGTTAGGGAAAAGGAGGCAAGTAGGAACACCGCCGTTTTCCTTTCTCTTTTATCACATCACAAGCCTTTCCGTACAGTTTGTCTATTTTGCACAGAAATCTTCACAGTTTAAACAAGAGTCGTAAATATTATATATAATCCAGCAATGTTATGATGCATAACGCGTGTATTTCACACATAGACTAAAAACAAGAAAGCCTGCCGCCACCCTGCCACACAGACAATAGAACGTATAAAGAAAAAGCTTTGGCTTCCGCGTTGTTTTGCCTTTGCTGCTACAATTCTCTTCAAGACATGCATGCCAGAGAATGCCATTTCCTTTGAGAAATTATGCTTGTATGTATCTCCTCCTGATCAAGCCCTTTTTCTTTCACTACACTTTTTATTTCTTTTGGCGAGATTAGCCTTTCGTATGTAACTAAAAAACTCAAAAGAAACAATACACATTTCATAATGCATATTACTTCAGTCATGTCCTGTCCTATTCTCTTTCCTTCTTCTTTCACAATCCAAATAATACAATCATTTATATTGTGCTCTCTTTTCCGTCGTTTTGTACGTTCCAGCGTAGCCCAAGCGAAACCAATTTGAAGGCTTTTTTGTACTGGCTTGTCTTCTTCCTCCTCCTGGGTTTCTTCACAACGCGAGCCAAATTACGCACGCCAGCCTCAACTTATGAAATATATAGGCCATCATGTCAGTTTCATGCATGCAAGCACATCACTTTCTCCCTGAAACGTACACAAAGCCCTTTTTCCGATACGGTTGGGTGAGTGTTAATTTTTTCTTAAATTTGTACAAGCATTCACATGACATGGCCTGGCATTTTCATTTTTTATATGTATACCCAAAATACACACAAGTTCATTTTTCGCATCCTATGATGAAAGTACACGTATCCTATGTATGCAAACATGGCAAAGAGCAAGTTAATTTCGAAAATGTAAATGGTGTGTGATGGTTAATGAATGAATTCAACGTGTTTGAACATGCACACCTTCATTTGACTCTTTCCCTGCCTTATGTTTCATCAGAAGCGTGCCTGCGTGCTTCTTAACTTCAGAGAAAAAATTAAAAGGAAACTAAAAATGTATACATACTGCTATGCATAGTAGCCACACAACCAGCTCAATGCAATACCGAGTGGGAGGTTTAGCTAAATTACATGAGCATGCAGAATAGGTAATTAATGAATTTAACAGAACATTGGTCACAGCAGAATACTTTTTCTCCATTTTCCTTTCTCTCCAAAGAAATTGAGTGATCGTCGTTTTATGTTATTATGCACGCGTGAATGTGCCTTTTCCTTCATACTCCTCTTGAACGTGGGCATTGTACTCAATTTTCACCTTCAAAAAAGAAAGCCTTATCTTTGTGACTTGTCTGGACTAACAAGAAGGAAACAAAAAAATATTCTTTGACTGTTACTACGCTGCTGTGCGGTGGGAATAGTATTATGCATGATGTAGATGTGTAGCCAGCCTGCAACGCATTCAGACATACTCGCGCGCGTACTCACACACTACCACGTCATGTAAATCAAATATAAATGACAAGTCGTGCATTTTCTCTTGCTACTACAATACAACCACACCGCTTTCACTTTCTCTCTCTCTCTCATCATTGCAGATACACATTTGCCAACTTGTTTTCTTCTTTTGTTGTAAATTCTTTCTCATTTTCTTCTGCACACATAACACACGCAGTAATACAATCGTAATTTTGCTGCGCTACTGTACGAATAATGTAGACTACCAGAAAGACATAAATTAGCTACAGAAAAGGCAAGCAATATATTAACAACGCAAACGACGGCAAAGCAAGAAAATGCAGCGTGCTTTCTCTCTCTTTCCCCGAATTGAAAGACTGATGGAGGTGAATAATCTGCGTGTATCTCGTGGGTCACATATACACAAGCTTCTAACTTCCCTCCCCAGTCTACTTGCAGCCTATCTTGGGGAATGAGACGAACAAAATATGTATACATTATGAACATTTCTCCTGTGCTGGTGTGTGCGGGCTTCGTGCTTCTTTTCAACTTCCACAGCGCTCATTTTCCAACCCCTAAAGCTTATCAGAGAGACGGCTCAACTGGCTGTGTAAACCCAGGAGAGAAAAAGGGAACAAAATCGCCGTTACCCACACACATATACATACAAACAGACAGAGAGAAAAAGACGAAATAACGTGAGTGGTTTTTTTCTTTGCATTCCTTTGACCGAGCAGGAGGTGGTGTAATAACTAACTAATATAAAAACAGTTTCATATAAAATGCCAACATTTTTTTTTGTTCTACCAACTAGTCCTGGGTAACTTGGGCAGAGAAACGTGGTCTTAGCAAAAATGAAATGTATAAAAGAGAGGAGATGCAGTAGCCGTTGTAGCGCAATAGAATTAGTTCCAAGTAGTCTAGTGGGTTTTCCTGCATGTCGGAAGGAAATTAGTCAAAAAAGCGAGAGTTGTGTATGCCGTCACGGTTTCATCGTCTTTGGTGTCTACATACCGGAGGAAGAGAGAAAGAATGAATGTGGGAGAAAGGTAGATATATATTTTCAAGTAGTAGCCTGACCCGGTATATGGATGGAAGGCTTAAAGCCTTAAAAGTCAGAGTGAAAACGTATATATTTTTCTGTCCCTCTCTCTCTCTCTCTCTTCCTTTTTCATGAGAACTTTGTGTGAGCTCTTTCCTCTGCATATTATTATAGGCAGGAAAAAGAGACGGCGGAAATGCAATTAATTAGCTGGGAAGAGGGAGACGGCCTCTTTTCTTCAACTTTTAATTGTATGATTTCACCGATTATTGCTCACTACTAGAAGAGGGGATATATACACCATCCTCTTTTGTGTATGTACAGAGCGTAGAGGCGTGTACAAAAATGGGTGTATGCAGATGAAGGAAAACAGTAAAAGTAAAAACGAAACAAGAAATGGGTGGTTCGTCTTGTGGAATTTAGTTGACTTTTTGGTTCCGCCGCACCAACACAAAAACTTGTAACTTTTTTCAGTATCAAATAACCTAGGGAGAAATTCTGATGAGATAAAATCGCAAAACAAAGCTGTATAATTTTATATTCATAGTGTCCTTCCTTGTACCACTTCGTGTGGGCGAACAAATAACTAAGGGAAAATGTGACATGAGTTTACTAAGGCAGGAGGACTCTCATATTTTTGTGGGCACAACCACTGGGACAACGTCGCAATAACATGTTATAAAAAGAGGCATACTGGTATTTGACTGACCTTAATATGTAAGGACAAAAACATATCCAAGCCATTAAAACTGATACTTAAAAAGTCAAAGTTATCATGAAACAGCAAAATACTTACCAAAAACGATCATCCGACCAGCTTCCAGCGCATCCCCTACAAAAAACATAATAATTTAGTAATTTAAAAACTTTCGATTCGTTAAAAATAAGCTGTTATTACAGAGAAAATATTGACGCACAAATGAAATTTTGAGAATTTACCTTCAAAAGTAGAAACATGGCAAATCCAATTTCCTGTGAAGTTGGAAAAATTATAATGATACAAAGTTATAGTACATTATTAGTGAATCGAGAGTAAAATCCAGAAAATAATTGCATTCATTTAACTTTTTCCTTACCAGATAACTCAGTCGTTGGTTGTATAATTTGAAGAGCTCGTTTCATCTTGTACTCGTCTCTGTCGGCCACATAGTCCAAATTAAGTTTTCCCTTGAGAATGCCAAGAATGCTTGGCTTGCTATTAGGGATCCATTGGTAGACTGGAGTTTGCTTGTTGGTGAAGTACCACTTGACAACCAAACCTTTCTTTTCGTGATCCTCGATGCTGTAGTCGCAGTCAAGTATCACAGATTCGTTCGTCCCATTCCGAACAATGTGCGGAACTGATAGGTTATTTATGCGTACAGCGGTGACACCTGTAAATCAAAGAAAAAATATAATCTTATAAGATGTGGTAAGATGAAAGGTTGTTACGATTCGTTTTAAGAATTTGACACAAATATTTAACTACATGTCAAATCAATTGCCATTAAAGGCATACTGAATTTTTCTGACTCCAAGTACATTCAAATTATTGCAATGTTCTACAGTAAAGAGAATGCTTCTCTGTCTGTATTGATGCTTGGTGAATTTGTCAATACATTTTAAAGACAAAATGATGCAGCTTTTATGTTGACCTTTTGTCAATTGCAAAACTTTATTATCCTACACACAATATACAGCATAATTTGCAGAGTGCAAGCATTGGGCAGACTTACATTGACTCTATACAGTGCATTATCCAAAAACTCAATTTTTCAAAAGGTTCAACAAAAAAGGCAACTTGCATTGAACAAAACGCGTGTTTTCGTCTTTTATGTCTTTTCCATACTTTATGGAAAACAAGCAAAAGCTATTTTCAAGTTGCACTCACTACTGTCTCCATTTTCTGCCTGTTTTCCAAGAGAAAGTACAAAGTCAGTGCATTACTTATGTATGTATCCAGTAATGCACTGGTACTCACTAGCAGCGCAACCATGAAAAAGTGAATGTCAATGTGAATGCGAGTCGTGGAAAACATAAAGTATTCCGAATCCAAATTATATCCACACCCTACGTGGTGCCAACCACTACCAATGCGTTGAGTGCTACTGTCCTTTGCTTCCGAATGCTGTCACAGGAAGGACAATGACTTGGGGAAAACAAAGAAGAAAAAATAGTTTTGTAAACTTTTTTTGGTGCTGCCACTGCCATGAACATGATTTTTACGCAATAAAGTAATGGAAATAAAACAAAGGAAAAAGTATAAAAACACCAACTTTTTTGTGTTTCATTTTCTTTTTCTCTTTGCCCAACCATACTATCTCTTTGCGTTGTGATACCTCGAAGGAATTGCACGCATTTAAAATTCACGAGTTACGGGAGAAAGGCACAAAACAGAGACAAAAAAATCTTTGTCTTGCTCTTTCATAATAAAACAGTGTACGCATTCTTGCAAGCTATAATGAGTTTGGACTGGTCCGTAAAAGTCCTGTAGTTTAATTTTTCCTTGAATGGAGAAAGTAGAAAAGCTGCCAAAGAGAGAAAGTGGATGTTGCATGCTATATAACCTTGACATTGCGAGAAACAAAAGGCAGCCACATACCGTCACTTTCCAGAGAGAGAATGCCTCTGCTGATATATAGTATTTGCCTCTGTATGTAGTAAATAGTGAAAAATGTTCATAAAAATATTTAGAAGCATGCATATATCGCCGTCAAGGACAGGGAGCCCGTCCCCACTCTCAACTAAATGGTCTTGTAAGACCAACTCTAATTTTCGGATATAGAGAAAACACGTTGTTTCTACTTTTCTTTGCTCTCTGAGAACAGGAAAAGTTAAGGTTATTATACAATCGACAGCCCATTTATTTCACAGGCAGTGCAGCATGCTATAAACTTTTTACTAGTATAGTGGTCGTGTAGTGAAGAAAAAAGGAAAAAAAGTGCGATAGAAAGTGGAAGTTGCATCATCATCATCATGCTCAATACGATTAGTAAAAGCGTATTATGATATAGCCATCGTCGCAACTAATGAGGTTTTCACTTTATACGACTGGATGCAAATGGCAAAGTGACGCTATTAACTTGACTGTAGTAAAAGAGATGCAATTCAATGAAGAACAACGGAAACTCATGAACGTAAGGAAATGAGAGGGTGGTGGCTGTCTGGCTGGACTATATGGCAAACAAAGAGCAAAGGCATCCAAAAGGACTGAAATTATACGCTCAAAAGCAAGTGTAATGCTAATGCTTATAGGCACATAACAATATCGTTTTCTAAAGTGATTTAAGGATTTGTAACAAGAGAAACACGTTTTTCCTGGGGACATGCTAAATCAATATACATTTTTTTCTCCCTTGAAGCACACTATTAAAACACGGTCATCAAAAGAAGCAAGTATAGCAGGGCGTTTTCATAACCTTGCAGTAAAGTAGTGGCAGAGCAGTGGAAAATGAATTGGTGTGTGTGGCAGTGGTATAAGTAATTGTCAGGCAGCCACACACACTCACGACAAGACCGATATTTTTTCTCTTTTACGCATACATTTAGACGTTGTTTCTAACGTTTATGGTTCTTCTTGACATGACTCCATCCACCAACCTCCGCCACTACCGTCATCATCATCAGTTGAAACCACTACTGACTGACTGTTGCTGCTCTAAGGACTAGACTGCTTTTGTAAGTTCATTATACACTTGCTGCCACATGCAAGTATATAAATATGGAGTTGGTGATATTTTGCCACACACCATCACTCCGTTGTTGTACCATCACGCACAGCTGTGCACAGTAAAAGGATTGATGATGTTGGTTGGCGTGCTTTATGGTTTACACTTTTGTTTATAATAGGGAGCTTTTGAGTGAAGTTACCCTTGGTGCATATAAGGCGCTAACTAACTTTTGCTTGCAAGTGTAAAACAATAATAATATCGTTAAAAAGGACTGCCTTTTTCTTTTCAAAGGCTTAATTTTACGTTTTTTTGGTGGGCTGGTCATGTGGCTTTCTTATGATATTTATTTAATTACATGCATTTGGAACACATTACTTTCAGCGTATTTGGAGAAAACATTGAAAAATAATTAAACCATGAGCATGAGTGCATTGGTGGACAAGTGGTTACGAGTTGAGGGAAATTTTAATTTCCCGAAATGCTATCAACTAACTCAATAAATCCAGAAGGAAATCGAAAAAACAAACAGAAAATTGTTTGTGCTGTTTTTGTATTTTGTGTTTAGCTCTATTATTTTTTTGCAAAAAAAAGAAACTAGTCCATACAGCATGTAAAAAGTGGTAAGGGGATTATGCTTATCTGTGTAGGAAAGGAAACTGCTAGCCTAATAAAATATAGCAAACAAATACGCACAGAATTCATCAACAGAAAAAGCCATTACCAGTCATGCAAATATAGTATCCACGATAGTGGTCAGCGAAAATACACATACTGGAAATAGCAAAAAGTCATATTCGCATTGTAAATATTTATTGCAGTGGGCTAGATATCGGTTTTTATTCTTACACCTACCCTCATAAAATACATTTAAAGTCATGAATTTGCCAGCCACTTATCTACAGCACACGCAGCTCTACAAAAGAGAAAATTATGCATATCCCCTTTTTCTTGCTTTTCATTCAGCATGGCACGCAGATGCTGGAATTCAGCAATGCTGCTATATTACTGTTCATGGATGTTTTGATCGTCAGTCAAGTGTGGATAGTCATATAACAAATGCTTACTAGATTCTTAACTGATTTCACGAAATGGAACTTTTTTGCTTTTGCTACCGTGTTACACTTTGATAACCAAATGGCAAGGTTTGTTTCTCCAGGAATGGCATTGGGTACATAAAAACCTCTTTTTTGAGCATTGCATGTCTTTGTCCCATTTGAGTTTTTAACTAAATTTCCATGTGATTTCAGCCATTATTTCCTCATTCTTATGACGTTTAAGTGGGCTCTTCTGTTACTTTCATGACATATTCAAGCAATGGAAAGAATGTAGATATAAAGTACTTTTATATTTTTCGCCACAAGAAAATAACGTTCTGACTATTATAAAAAGGATAGATAGATACTCATAACAATACAATTATTATTAAGCATGCTTTATTTTATGCATCCATCAAATCCATACAGATTTTCCACGAGAATGCTCATGCAAATCCCAAGTTTAAAAGTTAAAAAAGGCATGTGCTTCTCTTGACATGCTTCCACTCTGGAAGCTTTCTCTTTCCACTTTCGTTCAACCTTTGAAAACGCATGATATCAAACTGCACATTGTGCATATAATAACCGCTCACTCAACCGTTCTTAATCGTAAAAAGTAATAATACACGAACAACACGAGTATATATTACTTGCAGGCGATATGCCATAATAATAGTGCCTTTTTGAAATGGGCATATTCCAACTTCCTCACGGACTTTCCTGGAGTCATGTATGATAATAAGAACAAGAACCCCTGTTCATTTATTTCATGTGGAGTGTGTGTTGTAAAACAGTAACGAAATATTATGGCCATTATTATTATCAGATACAAGCTGTGAATTCTCTCATATTATACGATACGTCCATTAGTACAATGGCAATAATAATAATAATATTGTGCAGTTCTTCTTCTCACTCGAACTCTATAATATTTGTGTATTGTGCGTATGTTTGTAGAGTTTATAGTTTGCACTTGGTTTACTGTGAATTTATTGGATGAAGTGAGCTTAATTTCTTGTGATCATGCTTTCGGTCTTCAGTCGCTCACTTCACTACTGCTGGCTCAATATCTTAACTATTCGTTTGTTTGTATTCGCATAATATTAAGACTGGAAGGCAGTAAGAGTTGCAACTTGTAGTAGCCCATGGCTCACTCCTTTCTTGATTGGATGGAATAATAGCAGAACCGGCTATAAACAAAAGTAATGGTAGGATATAACTTGTAGTAAACGGAACTGTTTTAATTACACATGAACTTGCACTTAACAGCAGTATATAGCACTCGTAAAAGCAATAGAAATAAGGCGCTGTGTATACAACGCTGTATAATACGGTTTTATGATAACGTGCTACAAACAATAACGGTATGTTAAGAATGTGTTTATACAAACGCCTTATATGGACCATACACACGCACGTTATAAATGACTAATTCGTGTTGAAAAATCTTGAATTTATGATCCTTCGTCTATTTGCTCACTATGAAAATCATAAAATTTATTCATACATTCTTTTGACGTAATGTCAATGTAATTGTTGGATATTGAGTTGAAGGAGATTGAGGAATGAAAGCTTTAGTATTTGCAAACTTTGCAATATTTTAGCAAATTGCATACACTGCATATATAAAGAAGCATTTAAAGCCTAAAATCGATATAATATTGTTGGTCGCAAGTTTTATAAACACGTGTCAGCGGCATATCAAAAAGATTTGAGTACTTTTTTATGATTTTAATATTGGTCAGATCACAGCATGGATGAATGATTTTTAAGCATTGCTTGGTAAAATGTTCAACGCATTATTGCTTAATATTCCATTTCAACCTCCTTCCCAAGCCATCAAAATACCAGTGCAAGAATTTAATCAGTGTGAAATGGTCTATCCACATTTCCCCGCTTTGTGTATGTACTATTCATTCATTATGAGCTGACGTCCGTGATGATACGATAAAAATCCTCAACTTCTACAAACATCAACCAACGCTGTATTTTGTATTTATCGCAGCTCCTACACACATTTACATTCTACATGACTATATATGCCACTTGCCACCCTGAAAATCAGAATCCTTTACAAGCATCTAGCCATTTACATCGTTTAGTTTGCGTCGTAAATGTGATTAATTTAGCAGGAGCTGAGTTTTTAAGCTCTTCTAATATAATAACCAGCTTTAGAAACACACGCACAGTATAAATAATCTTGTCGTAGATATATCTATTGGCCATATTTTAACTTTATTTATATCATTATCACGCGCTTACAAAGAAGGAAAGAGTTGACGAAGAACAAGCAAGACCAGGTGCTGCACACGCACACGGCTCTCCTACATTCGTTCTTAAACTTTCTTTTTCTTTTCAGCGGAGGTCGACACACCAATCTAGCAGTGGAGTTCTCCGTGTGTGATCCTTTAAGCCGGTGTCATAAGCTGGGACGCAACTATGACAGGATCATTAATATTCTTTACAGTGGTCTGATAATATTTTTTGTTTTTGTTTCAGGAAGAGAAAGTGGCAGTAGTAGTTGCTGCACAGACGGGCACAACAGCTGGAGTAAATTAAGTCTCTTTTCTTTTCTTCTTCCTGGTATTCATAGCCAGTGTACCGTGACATTGGCACTGCCAATTTTACAAAGAGGGACAGCGCACTACCTTCTTTCCTTCTTATATGAAACGTGTGACCTATCCAAGCCAGATCAATCAATACCAGTCCCACTACTTCCCGTTCGCGTAGCTGCAAGCACAAGGACAAGTTGAGATGTTACCCAGAGGAAGGATTCTCAATAACAAATAACATATTACTTCACACCTTTATGATCAATGAACAGCCATCCCGAAAGTGCAAAAAATATAGAGCCTGAATATATAAGGCATCCCATTTTTTAAGGAAGTTTTTGAGTTTCAATGTTTATAGATCTAGATCACCAAATAACAAGTTTGTCGCTCTGGATTTTCTCGGGGGTGAGAGAAGGATCGATGTTGGATGTGGTTCTGGTGAAGTGCCATGTAAAAAGGCATCTTCGTCACATCTCAAACCTATACTAAAACTTACCCACTGTATATGCCAGGATTGAAAATTCAAACAAACAGTAAAAGTGTGAAGATGCGTGTACTATTGTGCTGTGAGAGAAGCCAGTTTACGAGGCACTCTAGTCACTAACATTCAAGAATAATGACGTTGAAAGCCCTTTCCTCGTAAATGGGAGAAAGCAAAAATAGGAAATTGAAGGTGATGCGTTAAAAAACTGGGAGCCTTTTCCATTTCTTTCCTTGCTCGTATGCGGACGTTTCAAAATTCTTTTTCTCTGTTGAACAGGGCTGTCATCAATGTTTGCATAAGAGAAAAGTCTCAAAAGCCAGTAATTCCAGGTTTATTCTATTTGATCTACACACATACGGACAGATAGAGCTAACAACATACTAGAGCCTTCCTACTCAGTTTTTATGTACACATTACCCATTCTTATAGTTTTACAGTAAAATATCCTACGACTTTCTATTTCAAACTATGGCTCATTCTACACCTATTCAAACTACTATATTCCTCCTTGACTTTTCCTTCCTTACACCTTTGTTCCAATGCTCAAATGCCACATAAAGGAATAAGTATAAGCAGTGCATATGTGTACTTATATTCATAGGCAAAAAAGCAAGTCCAAATACTTACTTTTCCTCTTTTTTTGCGTACATATATGCAAATACAAATACGGAAGGAAAGAAGAAAAACGTGTTGTGTGTGAAAGTATTTCAACAAGAGAGAAGTAACTGCTTTTCTCGTCTTTATTCTTTTTTCTTTCTGCTTTCACTTTTTTCTTTGTATGCTTTACACTTGCACACATGTATTATGAATGTTTGTTGGAAAAGTAGTGTTGAGAAATAAAGTCCTTTCATCTCACATTTATTTGCGCCTTTCGATGACTGCCTCTTTTGCACAAGCCATAATATTATAAAAACACGTGAATATGTATACAAAGGGTCGAGTACACGTTGTCTTCCATGTTCGGGTGGGTTTATATGTGTCTGTTCAAGTTATGCTACAAGTTGTGTGATGTGAGTGCAAGTACATGAAAACATCATGGGGCAAAACTAGATCTCGGGCTTTACTTCTTTCTTATTTTTTCTGCTTTTTTGGTTTCGTAAAAAAGAAAAGAAAAAAGCAAGAAAAATCCTTTGAATCATGCAAAACACGTTTTCGTACATAGATGCCGATCCGCATTGCATAATAACAACAAAAACATGATCCACAAGCGGTGTACAAATAATGTTGAAATACTGTATGTTATTCTCTTTTGCGAGAATTTTTGCTTTCATTATTTTTGTCTTTATAGGTTAGGTATTATGACAGCATGCATGCTCACATTTCCAAAATGACGAGATAACCTTCCACGTAAACAAATATGGTTTACTTTAGCATAAAAGATTAGTTTCAATGCTACACTTTATTGCATCATTTTTAAAAGAAGCTTTTTCCTCCATTGAGGAAGAATTACGAGTGAACTTGTCTTAATTTACGATGCAGCAACTTCATGCATTTTTGATTTGACTCATCTTTATCGCCCTCATCATCAAATTTCTACACAGATACCGGGTTTCAATCGATCGATTCGTTTTGTTACTTCCTGCTTAATTCATTGTGCATTTTATGTGAACATTTCTAGAGCTATCTATTGCCATGCAGCTAGCAGTTATAATAATGTCTGTTGTTCTTTTGTATTATCTGGAAATCCCTTTTTATTATGTTAGACAATTCTTGCATTGTTCCTTCTTCACATTTTATACACTACGCACAGCGGTCCAAACTCACTTTTCCTTTAGCATCCTAAAACTCTGAGGACTTGGAAAAGTTGATAATATGCATGCACACAGCATCATCATCAGAATCATCATCATTGCATCTTTTTCTTCTCTCGTTTTCCATTCTTCTGACGAACAAGGTTGGTGAGTGAGAGAGAATGAAACAACGCGTCTACCATGAAACCCAATGTTGTTCCACGAGAAACGTCTCATCTGCTCATTATGAATAATGAATGTGGTGAGATCAAAACCTTGCCCTGGCTGGCGTTATGCATCTTTGTGTGTGTAACGTACGTCATGACATGATGCTATGCAGTACAGCTCAAAATTAAGGTATATGCACATTACATTACAAACGAAATCAAGCGACCCTCTTGCCATTATTCTTTAGATCCAGCTTGTTAAAACGTTATACGCCATTATTACCACCGAACATTACTACATTACGCATACATTTACAACCAGTAAGCAAAGCTTATTGGAATTGTGTGTGCTTGGTTTACGGCTGCATGCCTGCCGTAATTTTCAAAATGTAATAGAATCCTCATCATTACGATTACCATGCACTCATAAAGTTCATTTTACTAGTAGTAGCCAGTACAGTAGATAATATAGAAGAGAGGAGAATCATCCAAATTTTGCTAATAAAAGCTTATATTATTCCGATGTGCTTGCAATGTAGCTATAGGTTTGTTCAGTAAGAATAAACTGATGACTGGAAACTGGAATTCGGTAGAGGAGAAGTGAAACGTAGATGGAATAAATAAAATAAAAAGTGGTGCTAGTGTTGCAGCTTCTGTTGTAGCTGTTTCGAAACACTTCAAGTCTCCCTGCATAACATTCTTTCCTTTGATGCAACTCTATCTATAATGCATCCACTCTCCTGCTATCTATGTCTGTTTGAAAATCCTTTTGTATTTGCTTAAAGAAAGTAAAAGGGATGAGCTCAGTGTCTGGAATGATGATTCAACAACCTCACAGTATACTACAGGGTTTTTAAAATGCTGGATTTCTGTACAGCAGAAACAGCAGCTGCCCTTTCATGATCTTTTTCCATTATTAATGGGCTTTAAAATGTACATGGCTATTCTCATGATGACGAAAGAGATAATGCTAAGACTAACGTTTCTTTTTTTATCAAACACTTTTTCTGCTAATACCAAAGTATTACATCTCAGCTTTGTACAAATTGTGGAAAATTTCTGCAGGCAATAAAGGACCTTTTGCTGTTCCAGGAAAAAGTTTACAGGTTGCTCCTGCTTCTTGATGAACAGCTGCTTTGCCGAGATGTCATCGTCACAGGAGCAGCGGGGCAAGACTACGTTGTTCGTGGAAAAATATGAGACTTGAGACAAGACCTTTACGAGTCGTGTGGGTGGTTGTGGATATGAATGAAACCAGCTCGTATGCATAATGCATGCCTGCAGCAATCCTAAAAATAATAGGGTTTTAAAATGAACTATTTTTAACTTCCTACTTATCTACGCAAACGGCTTCTTTTTTCAGTTTCAGTTCATTTTCTACTTTGACGCAAAGTTTTTTAATGGGTAGATATTATGCTGCCACCAGTTTTGTATGCCTACTATCTTAAATGCAAATTACAAACATTATCATATCTCTTGTTGCTATAATAGGCGATGAATATCATTCACTCTGTGTAAAGGTGTTTCTACATCCCAGCCAAAACCGTAGAAAGAACGGAGCCAAAAAAAGAAACTTTTAATCCGGTCGGTAGCAAAACACAAAGTACATATATGACTCTATGAGCCGAACAACATTTCCTATGTAATCCTGGCAAAACATGAGGCTAGACAATAGTTTCTACTTTTTTCAAGTAACCAACTTTTAATTTTTAAATGAAAGTGGAATACCAATTAAGGGCAACAAAATATTAGTCCCGTTTTACTTTTTGATCTAGGAATTGCTTTGTCGGAGGATGAAGATGCTATTTGCACACAGTACGAATATTAATTAAGAAGGGATTTTCAAGCTACAAACCAAGTTGTAGAAACAAGAGCGTGATACGCATAGTGGTAGTATGTGGTTGGTAAACAAAAGGATTGTCACTGTGTCATTGTACTGAAACCACGGCACAAAGGTAGTAAAAAAATAATTGTGTTTTACAGTAGCGCACCTAGTCAACCATGTACCACTACCAAAGAAGAGCAATAAAAACCAAAATTGCTACTACAGCTTAAAGGGAAGGAGTTACAGTCATCATCATAATATTTTGTTGACTTGCAGACCAAATCTGACAATTCTGTTGAAAGGAAGACAAAACCAAGAGAATGACAATTTACAAAAAAGAAACTAAAAGAAGGGTTTAAAAAAGTTGAATGCAAAAGGAACAAAAATCTGAATACGAAATGAAGCTAATTATCAGATGTCATCATGCAATGCTTGCTTATCACACAAGAAAATCCCGTATAATTGTATCTTCCTCCAAATGCATACAGTACACAGCAGGTACACCAGAGCGGATATACTTACCATGGCTTTCCTATTGCTCTTTATTTTTGTGGAGGGTAAAAATGTCGAAATTAGCAAGAACAACAGCTTTTGAGACAGAAGAGTTTTTTTTAGAAAGTTTTCCAATTAACCTGAGATCCATGCTCCAACCCAAGTTTTTTCAACTACATGCAAGTCCATGGTTTTCTAGCTGTGATGCTGTGGCTCGTTCATAAGAAAATTCCGCTTACTACATTATATAAACTGAAGCTCAATGAATGAAACTGACTTGAAAGGAAAGGAATGTAAAAATGTAAAGTAAATTGCATACCATTGCCTTTTTACGCAAGCAGTACAAGTTTTTGTTGCTAACTCTTTGTTTGTGCTTAACAAGCATTTTAACGATATTACGGAATGTGCATTATTATGCATTCATATATGCAATAAAACACAACGAATAAGGGTAATTCGCGGAAAATCCGCAGAAAAAACTAAGGAACGTTATGTGAGATGTAATTTTTTTCAAGTTAAGTGAGCATTGCAGAAAGTGAAATCTTTTTGTGCAAAATTATAATGCCCCACTTGAAGGTAATAAGCAAAAATACAAAAGCAGTTGAATAGATGATAATGTGGTGTAAGAACACTAAAGACAAGTTAGTAATTATATGAAGATGGGGAAGATGACAACGGTTATAATTGAATGAACGAATAAAAATGTTATGGTTTAATTAAACTGCCACTGCAAACTGAAAATCTATTCAGAGGGTTCTAATAAGATACGCATCTGAAAGGATCACTCATCCTAAACATGACAAGAGAAAAAAAGAAACGCCATGAGACTCAATTGTATGTTGCTGCTTCTCAAATAAAAACAGGCAAAAGAATCTTACCTACTTTTTTAATTCTGTTTTTTCTAGCTTTGCAAAAGGCGAGAAAGAGAAGCTCAAAGCCCACAATTCAATGATTTGCTTTGAAAGAGCAACAACAAAGAAGCGCAATTTGCAAATGTCAAGAATCACTTTGAACATTTTTTCTTCTTTTGTGCAGAATACTTTTCAACAAAATGTTGTGGGCGTGAGTGCCAATATTATTATTATACAATCGGATAATTGAAATCTTGCTGACGCTGCACTCTTGATTAGGATGAAATATTGTTCTCATAATCTTTTCAAATCACATAACTTGGGTGTGCGTCACCAAAACAAACTTTTAAAACCATCTGGACTCGCCGATTCAGAAGGATGCTTTAAATTATTCTAGCGCGCTTTATGGGATTCTGCTCACAGTCTTATTACTATAAAGACCAAAGAGTTTCTCAGAAGCTTTCCTGCTTTTATAGCTAAAAATATATGCCCAGTGAGCCCAGCATGCAATTAATCATAAGAATAATCTTCACAGCACCAACCGCCACCCAGGCCGACCCGCTTGGGACAAATTGTATATTTTTTCGACACTATCTTAAAAATTATCAGAATGCCAGTCTTGTCTCAAAAAATGCTTCTGTCCCTTTCCCGTCTTATCCAGTGAAAACTTGCTTGTTATATCCCTACTCTACAGAAATACATAGCTATTATATCTCAAAATGGAATTGGATGAATGGAATATTATTATAGATTTTGTGTAGGAGTGCACGCGTACGGCTTCAACATGCCCACAAGAAAGAATCAACTTTCATTTTTCATCTTCTCTGAAGAAAAATCCAAACCACTTCAACCAAAACTCGCCTGCTGTCTAGCAAAGCTGATAATCTCCGGAACCACCCACATCACATCACAAAAGAAAAACTGAGATTCCGATGGTAAAGCGGAAAGAGAGAGAAAAGGAAAACACATTACTTATGTACTTTGCTCTTCGCTTTCCAATTTTTTTCTCTCTCCTTTTTTCGCCTTCATATCGTATCAGTTTCGGCTGACAGACATGAAAATGGAAAGTACAAAGCAAGCACTCCACTTCTTCCTCTTCTTCCCCAGAAAATATATGCATACAATAATACGAACGCCACTTCTTCCAAACAGAAATAACTGTTTAATGATTGTAGACACTGTAGAGTAGTAAGCCATACTTCTACTGAAAAGACATGTGTGATTTTTTCTCCAACGTTCCCTCTAATAACTCTACTCAAGCCTTTTTAGTATTCTCTTCTCTTGGCTGCTTAATAGTAAGGGGAAGCGAAAAAATAATAATAGAACACGCGAGCGAACAAGAAAGAAAAAAGGAAAAAATATAAACTACTTCAGAGTATTTTGATTATATTTTTTTCAGACGTAAGTAGTAGTTGAGTAGTCAGAAAAGGCAGGGACGAAACATATATATAGGAGTAAGTAGTAAAACCGAAGCTAATGGGAATGAGGAGACATAAAAGGGACACAAACAAATCGGCACACATTTGTATTCCCATATCTTCATCGACTCAGTCCGCAACAGCTCATCTATTTACTTCGCCGCTTCTTTTATCTTTCTCCTCGGAACAGTCATTCAGTTTTTTGTGTTGTTACAAAGGCTACTACTACTACTACTAATGCACATTTATTTTTCAGACAGATCATGTTGATGTTGTTGGCTGACTGACTGGTGGTGGTAGTGGTAAATGTGGTGATCGACGGGTATATGTATATATTGTAAATGTATACATTATTTAAAGGCTTAACGTTCATTTACCTCTTTGCTTAATGCCCGACTTTTTTTTTGATTTGCGACCCGCTAATGCTTTTTATGTTTATTCAGTCCAACGAATAATATATAATGCAAATATGCATATATACATCCATTCCGATGTTATACGGTTTTTTCTCCATTAACAAAGGACACTGTTGCTATTTTCCTCACTTTTTATGTAAGCTGCAGCACATCTAAACAATGCCTAAGTGGCCTTAATAATATGGCTAGAGAGGGAGCAAGAGATTTTTCATGTTCTCATTCATTTTGTGCTTCGGGCATTACATTACTGAATCATTACATAAATATATACATTTTACTCTCGGTGTATGTACTTATTTGTAAGGACATAATAGGGAAAAGTGCAGCCCGAGATCCGTTTGTTGGTGGGTGATGAACTGCCTGGATGAAGACTGAATGACAAGATAAGTGACTGTGTAGGTACCTATAATGGAAACGGTAATATAGAAATGTGCAAACTGTATAGTGAGTGCGTGTATAAACCAGTCATTTTTCCCTTTCCATTTCAATTCCCTGTGACTTCCCCAAATGGAAAGGAAGAAGGAAGCGGAATGGATTGATATGGATGCAAAATAAACAAAGCACAATACAACTTTTTAGCAGTAAATCCTGTCTAATGACGGAGTGAGTGACTGTGTGTTGACGGTGAGATGGGAGTGGAGTAAGTACGTAATGTGCACAAAATAAACTGCTGTGCTCTGAACTATTCTCCCCACACCGCACTATGATGCAAACCCAAATTTAACTGATCCATGTGATTATTTTGGCTACATTTGACAGAAAATACAAATGAGACATCACTATGTGGTTTTCCAGCCATTGTTATCAACAATTTATACGTGTGGATTTTCAAATTACTCACGTGGAAGTAATGGAGACGAATATGATAACGTCTACTTTTATATGCATAATTAAATCGTAAAACAAGTTTTTATATAGCATTTAGAACGATTACATACACATGCTATATAACATAAATTTCTTTTTTACAAAAGCCTTGTTTCAAGAAATAATATACTGCACGTGCTCATATATGTGGGAAACGGAAATATCTAACATAACGAGAAGAAGCATAATATTTCAAGTATTTCATTCAAGGAAGACCCACATTGAATAACTTTTTACGTAAACTAATGATGTGACGATGGCGCATACAACAACCTTATAAGAGACAATTAAAGCAGATATTACACATATATATGTGCTTAGTTTTTCCTTTTGTCTCTAATAGCCATATTGGTTTAGTGTGGCTGGCTAATGTCAATGGTTAATTTATTTTGATGGACGCATTAAATTGTAGTTTAAACTTTTTCATGAAAAACGGTTACCTAACATGCCAGTTTAGTTCTTTCAACGAGACACCCTATAACTCCATTAATGCTGTTCATCATCATTATGACATTTGCTAACAAGGCTTTCCAATGCCAAATGCCAGACTCAAACTTTATTATTTATTTTTTAAATACAGTGGTTAGCTGAACCAATTCACTATCACATTTTAATCAGCTCTGACGAACATCATCAAAGCGAAAAAGAGAAAAGGCAGTAACACCAGCAGGCGGGCGTTGATTGGCAGTGATGAATATTCACGACTGCAGTTTTTAAAAGAAAAACTGCTCAGGGGTTTGAGAATTGCCATTGTCTGCAGCGCGACGAAGAGAGGAGTGAGTGAAGCGATTTTGGCGTAGTAGATCTTTTACCTTTTGTCTATCCATATATTATATTGTGTTTCTGTGTGAGCTTCAGAACAACGAGCAACTCAAGCATGTCTCTATAATAAAACGCCCGCTCCCTGTCGTGATGTATTGGATTTAAATTACCACACAAGGAAGAAGAGCAATTCGTCTTATTTTGCCTTTCAGTTTTGCAAAGAGCTTTATAAATATTATATTGCTGCTTGTGAATTCGAAATTTGGTGCTTCTGTTGATATATACTGCGATGATAATGATGATACCGCGAGGCTCTATATAGGTATTTCGTCCTTTCACAGTATTCATACGCAAAGGATGTTTCCATTTTATGCACATGCTTGTAAAACATACATTACAATATAATTTGTGGATCTAGCACAATAGAGCCCCCTCCGGACTTGACAAATTTTCAGAATTGATTGATTGCTTTTTGTACTTTGCACTCCACGGTCTTCTCTTTCTACTATTGTTACTTTTGAGTAGGCTGGTTGGTGATGATGGTAGTAGCAGGCAGAGTTGTAGTTTTCTTTTTAAAATTATTACTAGTTATCTTTTCACAAAGCTTTGCATATGAAAAATAATATGCTTAATAAAAAGTGATCTTTAAATTCAATATCACAAGCTCAGTATACTGATACGTGAATAGATGATGGCTCTATAATGAGTTACTAATAAAGTAAAATTGGTTGGAATGTGTGCCCACTTTGAATATTGGTTGTAAAGGAATTTCAAGGAGGAGACGAGACACACAAACGCATTGAAAAGACATGGTAATAATGAAGGCGATGAGTTTTGTGTGTGTAAATAATCTTTCGTCTCTCCACATGATTAATTAGTCCTTCTTCAGCTCTCAAGATGCTAATTTTCATTCATTACTTTTCTTTCAAAAACAGTAAACAATAGTCCGTGGGAGGTTGCTAGCAGCCTCCATGCATCTTTCCCAGCCCATCATTACCAATAAATGGATGGTTCTTCTTCTTGTTTATTTTCTATTTTAAGACACTCGTTCATTATACACCTTACAATTTAACTTTTTGAGTAGGCATAACTAATAATGATGATGATGCATATATTACAAGCTGGGACGCTGCGGTGCGCTGATGATGATGCTGCTGCTGCTTCAAACTTTTCTTTTCGTGTGTAAATATTTACGTCATTCTGAACCAATGTAAATGTTTAAAAAAGGAAGAAAAACTACTGGAAATTTCAGAACCAAAACAGTCCAAACCTTGTTCTTTCCTTTTGTGTTTGTTATTTTATATTACCTAGTCTAGTACGCAGTATTTGTGACGAGACTGGGGACTACTCTCTAGCAACTTACTGGAACTCGTGCCTACGAAACCGTCTTTTTAGGTTTGTTTATGACACTTCTTCTCGACTCTTCCGCGTTAAGATTTCATTATGAAAGAAAACTAATATGAATTTTCTTATGGAGTGTGCATGAACTGTGAAAAGATGTAGCGTGCACAAAAATAACATGTTATGTAAATCATTTTTCTTTAAACTTAAACTTACATGCGGGTTTCCCTTTCCATCTACATTAAATCATTTTTCTAACATTATTCCAAACAGACATGTCGTATGTCATCGGTTTCATAAAAGAAAACAAAAACTCACTACATGCAAACTTTTTTACATACACTTATTTTTGTTGAATTTTGTAAATTGCTGAATTGGAGTGATTACATATTACAGACAGTCAGTAGTCTTTTTTTTAAATGTTTTGTTTTGTTTACAATTTTGGAGTAAAATACCAGCACGTGGAAAACCAGCAGCTATTTTTCAATTTGCAAAATAGTTTAATAAAATGGCTAGACGGACTTGTCAAGTGAACAAAACAAGTGATTTACGTTGAATTTAGTCAGCAGTTTAAAACCACAAAAGTCATATTCATGCAATGCTTATTACTTTCTGCATGGTTTTCATTTTCCGTATTATACATTTGTCTCTCAACAGTTACAATCACAAAAAAGCGTTCAAGAATTATCTGAACTTGCCATCCTTTGACAAATCAAATGAAATATGCTCAACTCATGAGTTTATCGTTGTGAGCATCTCTACTTTTGACGATTTTCCAAAAGATTCTTGATTTTCATGACCGTCCACTTCATCTATTTTACTGCTGCCTAGATCCAAATCATAATCACAACATAGATAATTCCCACGATGATAGCAAAACACTAGCAGTTGAAGAGAGGGTGAGTGGCTGACAACAGTCATCAACGAAGCGGATCAACCATACGGGACACATAAAATGTTAGCAAAATAGCAAGTCGGAGAGCAATGACAATTATTTGGTAAAATTTTGTAGATTTCTAGGAAAAGAAGAAAATAAAGCTTATTGTCTGATTGTACATATCACGATTCCCTCATCCTTTCCACAAACGAACCTCAAATATTTTTGACTTGATAAACCATAATGACTGCGTGTGAGTTGTTTTAGCTGGTGTGTAGCAAGCAATAGCACACATTTTCAGATCTGATGCTGAACCATCACCGTCATTTCATCGGGGGAAAAGTGAAATTGCAGCTGGCACATGTGTTTTGTTTCATACGCATCTCAAATGCCACAACGCTAGTTAAAGGGAAAATGTAATTTTGTGGGAACCAAAATGTCTATTCACGGCAACATGATTACATCAACTGCTCCAATCCAATAAGGGAAATGGGCATGGTAGTAGCACGTTTACAATATCAGAATTGCAGAAGCAAAGGCTTTTGTGTTTAAATGCAGTCAAGTGGTGAGCAAAGTAACACCAGCATCACAAGAGGAAGACTCCACGACGGCAGTTTGTTGTTTTTAGGTTCAGAATCAGATATCTGCTATCAAATATCCGTCCAGAGAGTCCAAAGACACCAGTGTGAGCCACAGACCAGAAACCACTTTGTTCATTGTTTTTTTTCATTGTGCGAACTAGGAACGAAGTTGCTATCTTATTTTCTTCTTTGTTTGTGTGCTGCGTTCGTTATAGAATTCATAAAATTTGTAAGTACCGAAAATCCAATTGTTAACAAGTTACGCATGCATGCATTACTCTGTGTACTTTACAACTTCATGGTTCATCTTTCTTTGAGAATAAAACATGGTTTGTGCGATTCATCCAGCTTTTCAAGTGATAAGCACAACTATACTCCCTCACTAAACAAAGCTTCTCTGTAATTTTTAAAACAAGGACATATACATACTCGTGCGGTAGAGATTTGACGGTAGTGTGACTCTGAATTACCGAAATGTGACATGAGCGTGATCGACCTAATGATGTTGCTTCTGATGATGATGATACTGAAAATCAAATCAAAACTTTGCTTTTCTCTGCTTACTTGCAACTGATGTTGCTTTTTGCTTTTGTCATTGCCAGTGTATCAAAACCACAATCTCTCTCGCAGCTACATACAAGATTAACTTTGAACTTTTGGTGAAAACGTGATTTGAGTATTCAAGAAGAGAAAATAATGCAGAAGTGCATGAGCGAACACCAAGAGATTTTGGTGTGCTTAGTTCATAAAAATAGCATAAGTAATAAGTCTGATTCTCTGGTGCATGATGTGATCACATAGTTTAGCGAGCTATGTACGAATAAAAGTGGATGTCATTTGTATTCATTTTCTGTGACTGTGAAATGCTCTTGTGTTCTCCTCTCTTGTCTGTTGCTGCTGCTGCTGGTATTCATGTCATTGGAACGATTCTGCTACAAAGTAAGAGGCAGAGAGTCAAATAAAAAAGTAGAAAATCACGGCCAGGGAGAGATAGAAAGAAGCATATTAAAAAATTCATTCATGCCAGCCCTTTCCTCTTGACGCTACAGTATAATTCAAATATCACTTTTCTGTTCAATTGTAGTAAAAAAACGAAGTTTACATTACGTTTACATTTGAGGTTTTTCATGCATGCATGTACCGGTGCAATTGCATGATTGCACTGAAGAAGACTACTTTAAATATCCACTTCACCAGTGTTTTACTTGAGAGCACCCACCATCATTCACGCATACAAGTGATTTCACTTTATCCAGTCAACTGAATCGTTGCTTTTTGGAAAGCCCGATACTCTCTGAAAGTTGAGTTTGTACATGACCGCTCGTCCATGTGTGCAGATAAGGAAAATTGATGGAATCAATGTATTATATATTATGTGCCACACTGTCAGAATGTCATAACGCAAACCATGTGCATTATTCCCTTGCTTTTCCCAAACTGCTGGCTCAGATAATTATGCTTTTCTAATCAATGTCAATGCACAGCCTAAACACTTTTTTCTTCTCAAAAAGAGGCTACCGATGATATTTATTCCTGTTGTGATGGATAGACGTGTGCGTGCGTCTGGCCAGCTGCTTGCAGATTATAAAATGGAAAGAAACCTCACCTTATTTACCGTCATCCACATATAATCATCAACAAAAATGATTCCCAGTCTGGTTTGCCTAGTCAGGTTTTTTATCATCAGACATTCATGCATATATCGTGCACTTTTTAATACAATTTCCTAGCAAACACTCCTGCTCTCCCTCACGAAACCAAAGAAAAAATCACCGATAAATGAAAAATCGACGACGATAAAATGTGGTAACACAGCGGTGATGGTGGAGGAGTGCATTACAAGTATTGGTTTGGCTGCACTCCTCTTTCACCGTGTAAGTGCGTGTTACACACGACTAAAGTTCCAAGAACATCAGTCACAATTCCCAATAAGAAAATCCCCTTGAGAGTTTACAATGCAAGCTATGGTGAAACCAAACCCACTCAATTTTAATGTTTTCCTTTGCGGGTCCTCTGCTGGGCAAAAGCTCTTGACTCTCGACAACAAAAGGGAAGAGCAACACCAAAGATAAACATTGTACTAGCTTTGCATATTACCTATGTGGGCAGTAGTCGTACAAAGTTCCAGATTACAAGCATCCGATCCTTTTCCAACATTTGTATATCCTTTCGTATGTTTTGAAAGGGAAAAGTGATATGTACCCACTTTTTAAACCAATACTTTTATAGTTTTATCGCACTGGTAAAATATCTGTCCATGCATCTCCTTTTTACTTTTCCATTCATTCAAAAGCTTTTCTGTTGATTTTCTCTGGTAAGTAAATTGAACTGAATTCCAGAGTTAAAAAAAGTTTGTCCTTGAAAAAAGGACGTTTTCATTTTGTTTTCCCTTTCCACTCCTCCTTCTGCTCTTGGCCATATGTGTACTTTATCCATATCCACAATACCCTTCCACTTATGTGACTGTAGCTTTTTAGCTTTATTTTATCAGAAGAAAAAAGTCTGGAATGGAGATTTTCTTTTGTGGAATTACTCAAATCACCTCACAGCAAACCAGTCAGGTAAGCACAATAAAGGAAAGGGATCACACAATAGTGTAATCCAAGGGGAAAGTCATATTACACCGTTTGATAATGGAATGAAAAAGAATCCAAGTATAAATAGCAGCAGAAAACGTATGTCTTGTGTAACAAGAGATAATATGATATTCTTTTTGAGAAAATTGGAATAGAAACATACATGGTACATATTCATTCAGCAAAGTAATCCATAAGCTATCTTAATACTTTTTTGCGTCGGAGTATTCTATCTGGCTTATGTTTCTTTTCCAGCGGCAACATTTCGGAAGCCTCAAGAAAAGAGAAGGATGACGGTTTTTCTGTGTGTACCTGCAGAAAGTAAGATACTTACAAATTCATTCACAAGCATTACATGTAGTTTACTGCAGTGTAGCAGCCGCAGTTATTAATATTTTTGTTTTTCCACTTTATTTGCAAGCCACCAAAGTCAAATTGAATATGTTCTTTCAGGATATCATGATTCAGTTATTCATTTGAGAAGGAACACATTGCCTTCTTTGTATGCATTCTACCTCTAGCATTTTGTACATGTTTATCTTTAGCTTTTCACATAGTCTCAATTCATCGTGGTAAAGTCTTCTTATATTTCTACAAAGTAGCAGGTGAATTTGAAGGCATCACTGACTTTAGCAACTATTCCTTCACTACTACTACCACTATCACTATTATTATACCGCCACAACAACCAAAAGTAACCACCATCGCCACAAGAAGAACTAGGAAAAGGAATACTTGTAGAACGGCTCAATTTTCTGCATGAAAAGATTACATCTGTGTTTTTCTTCCATGTATTATTTGTAGATGTCGTGGTGCTTTCAGCATATATCTTCAGCTTTCTGCCCAGTACCTCTCCTCACGACAACATTATTACTGGCTGAGTATATGGAGCTTTTTCCCACTCTTTGACTCCTTTTATTTTCAGGAGTTTCCTTGCTGCTTGACTTGGCTTCAAGTAAGGTAAACCTACCGTGTGTTTTTTACCCAAAAAATAAATACAGCAGCAAGAAGAGAGTAGAGCATCCAAAGAATGAATGAAAAGAAGGAGAGCACACAACATAATAATATAATAAATATCCTGAAGCGATGCATGGAATAAGCAGAAAATAAAGAAATGGTTAAATAAGCATGAGATCTCTGTTCGTCGTGGCTGCTGATGATGACATGACACAATAGGCAAGTAATCATCAGTAAAAAATACAGATGAAGAGAGAAAGAGACACTGCTGCTGCTGTTGATTCTCTTGTTATGTGCCTATAATGTTTCCTCTTTATATGGCGTCTCTGACATCATTTTGCCAATGCAGTGCAGTGGTGGAATAAAGCATGTTCTAGTGAGTAATAAGATTATTTTGTGGGGAAGAAAAGAGACGGTGGTATAAAACCATCAAAATATTAGGCTCTTTTCGTTCTACTCACTACGACGAGGACAAGGTTTAGCCAAGAGAAAAAATAGAATTGCGCACAATAACAAGAAAAACAGAATAAGAAACAAATAAAGATAGTATAAGGAAAACCGAAATGTACATGGGTATCTATACACACAAAGATTGTCATCTCTTTCTTTTTCACACACACTTTGAGTCATCCATTCTCTCGTTTTAGAATAGAGTAACAATAGCATATAACGACAACAATGTAATAATGACAATGACAGAAAATTACATTTGTGCTCACATTTTTGTTTATCTATCTCACCATATAAAGAGTGCAAGTTTTGCGGTATAATGATAGTAATAATCAAAATATTATATACAACGCGAATTTGATGTGTCTTCGTGTGTAATACACAACACTTGACACAATAGACAGTACACAATGGGAAATGGCAATGCAATGAATGATGGTAGTGGGGAATAAGAAGGAAAATGTCGAATAAAAAATGAATACATAAGATAGTTTTTTGAGATGAGAATAAGAACGGGAGATAGACCAGGCCAAGGCTACACTAAAACCGAAGTACATACAAAAGTAAAATAACAAAAAACACTTTTGAATGATATTTTTATTAGGTTTTTCAAGAAACGCGTGGTATGAAGCACACCATTTGCTTTGTTGCTTACTGGTAAAGAGGGAGAATAAACGCGGCTTCTATTCTTCCGAAGATAATATTATTATTTTGTGAGTGACTATGAATGAATGAGCAGTTTTGTATTTGATGGGATGATGATAAGAGAGAGAAACAAAATAAAAAGGACGTGGAGAATAATAAGCTGAGGGTCCTTCTGTCTGTGATTTTGATGATATTTTTTTTGTGAAACTTGGTTGTACTTTGTATTGACGTGAACTTTCATTATGAGAAAGCCTCCCCTATCATCGTATGACATGTTTAATATTAGGTTTCCAAATTCACTGGTTTTCTCCTGATAAGATTGATAGGTTTGATAACGGCGGAAGAGAGAATAAAATGAAGTATGTACACTCACTTCCCATTATTATTCTCAGTGTGATACTTTTATTGGCGTCGTGACCGTGAGTTAGTCGGTCTTTTAAGAATTGTGGCTGCGGCTAGTGTCTACGCGTTTAGTGAATTGGAAAAGTTTGGCGATGCCACGAGCACGAGTCACTTGTTAATGTTACATCACGTTTCCTTTAAAAATTCAAAACAAATCAGATCTAAAATTTTGAATTTCTTTATCGTAACACATGCTGACATTCAAATCACAATTAAGGTTTTAAAGTCTAATAGACATTTTAAAATCGGAATTGCTTTAAAGTGCAAAGAAACGTTGCAAATTGTCAGTTATTTGGAAACGTGTTTAACGTCACGAAACATGATTTTAAATTATTTTGAAATCGCTATTTGTCATCATAAAACCTGGGCATATATTCTGGTAGAAGGACTCGCTTTATCACTGTGTACTAATGTGACATGACTATTATCCGCGACGCATATGGGATAACAAATTTGCAGAAATCCATTTCTTAAGTATGTCATTCAATCGCCGTTTTATTTTAAATCTTTTTGCTTTAGAGGGGGTTGTAGTACCATAAAAGGCCTAATGAAAAACATAAATGCCACTATATAATCAACACATGTATTTGAATTGCTGGAAGCTTTCTCTTACAAATATTTTGCGTAGCTGCAGCTGGTTTAATTTAGCTACGAAGTGAATAAAATTGAATGTATAGCGCGCTTTATCCACCTTGTGCTCGTAGCATTCGATGACAACGTGCTATATTGTATTTTTAATCCGTTCCCCTATCCAAAACATCCGTGTAAAACTACTGGCTTGTTCTCATTATCTTCACTTGAACAGGGATTTCATTATTATAAGCTAAACCATTCTACACATACAATAACAGGCTGGATGCACTCATCAACTCTCTCGCAATTATCAGTTGTTCCTTCCTCTTCCTAACAGCACCATATTCATATTAAGTGAAGCAGCAAGGAGGCAAATAATCCCACCGTGAGAAGTTCTCTTCTGTTTAAAATCACACTTTTATATAAAGCGTACCATCTGCTTTCCCTCTTTATCGCCATGTTCTAAGCTCTCAGTTTATAGAATGGATTCATTCCATTTCCCTTGTTTTCATGCCTTGAATAATGCAAGCATGTTGGTGCTGTCTTTTTCATTTCAAAGAGAAAGTTTCATCTCTTCTGCTCTAATTACTTTCTTTTTTCTCTGCATAATTTTTCCTCAACCCTGAACAAGAGTTGGCACATATAAACGAAAACTTTCTCGAGTTGTACATGTTTTGCCCAGAATATACCTTACCATATCATAGAGTGAAAATTAATGTATCTATATTGAATAATTTCGCATGTGTAATTTTGCACGCAAAGTGCAGCACCGTACAAAAGTGCAAGCCTTTTGAGATGTAATAAAGTGAAAAGAGGAAGCTTTTATTACACGCTCATTGTCAAAATCACAATCCTACTCAGCAAAAACAGATTTTTCTCTATGTGTTCTCCTCTAACAAGTCACAGGGTATAGCAGCGTAGCATTTGGCGTGCTTTTGTTTTCTTTCACTAGGCTGTACAGTGTGCTCTGCTAATTAGTGAATTTAATTAGAGACAGGGAAAGCTCTGCACAAAAGTAGAAAGGGCATTAAGAGCCTTCCTTTCTATTTTCCCCAATTTTTGTTTGGATTTATTATTCCAAGTAAAGTACAAAATCGATAGTGAGTGCGACACAAACGGGAAAAACTGTAGGCAAATTGGCAAAGTGACAGAGGAGCACATTTGGGTAGCTACTAGCAAAAATAGGATTTACATTTAGAAAAACCTCTCGTTGGTGCAGCCTCACTTTTGTGTTCCCTCTCTTTAACATGCCAGTGACACTGACACACTTTCTTGCTGATAAAAATTAAGCCTTTTGTGTAGACAATGAAATTCAGCACGGTTAGGCCAAACAAATTGATCCTTTTCATGTAATAAAAATATTTACAAAGCAGGCCTCCTACTCGACTATAGTACTTTAGAGATGATCATCAAACACACGCGGCTTTCACACACACACAATCGGGAATATTTCATTTTGGAAGGACATGGCCCACAAAAGAGTTTTTGTTTATATTATGGGCCTTTTTATACTAGACGTATAGCGTATCAGACACCATCCTTTGGTTATGGTAGTGCTAAAACTTAAGTGTCACCTTGAACTGCCAAAATGTTTCAGGATATTATCACATTATGTTTTGAGTTGCACTTTGCACGCAGGCTGCGACAGTATATAAACAGTGAAATTGGAACAAACTTTTTTGTTTACTTATTTAAATGGAACTCTTGTCTTGTGACAACATGCAAAGTGTTTTCATTTTCTCTTTTATGGATCAGTCATTATTCTCGTCACTCGGTTGAGAATACTGGTTATCCGCTTGCGTATTTATTTATTAAAACGAAAAAATGGTACGAATATTATTATGCATGTGATTGTATTAAGATAAACTCTACAGCCGAGAAAATGACGAAAATTTTTTCGTGTGAATTTATGAAAAATGAATGAAGAAAGTAAGATCCTTTGGTAATAGCGCTCCTAGAATATATTATACACAGATGATAGTTGGATTATATAAATATTTGATGCCATTTATGAATGCACTGCTGGTTGAAGCACTATCCTATTATCTTTTTTACAGGGCACAAGGCATGGCATGGACAGCTGGGTACCATTACTGTAACGCAGTATAAAGTTTGCTGTGTGTAGAGGAGCATAGGTAAATGTATAGTCAGCAAGTCAGCAGGTCATCCAGTTTAACACCAGCTTTTGGCAAAGACGTTGTTGCTCTTGCTGCTGATGTCGTCGTTCTGCCTGACGATGATGGTGACGAGGATGAACATTGGGCACACTAACGAGAAACAAGTCTGCAGCTGAGTAGTAGTGTGATGGAGAACACTTTGCTGTGCAAGTACCGCTTTCAATTTTTTGCCTGGAGAAAACAATGCAATTATCCAGCAACATAAACAAAAACGAGTGACCGAAATAAATGGGTCATGATGAACATTCTCTTGCACTGAGCAAATATTATTGTTATTATTATTCGAAAATGGCTGCCACTTTCTACTCTACCAGAAACCATGCGAAAACCCATAGTGTGAGTTCAAAGTATAAAGTAAATACAAGCTCTTTATACGACATGCAGTGTAAACAAAACGGAAAGGAGAAAGCCATGAAGAAACAAACGGTAAATGTGAGCACTACCTCTCTCTAGAAAAACATAAATGTAATGTAATGTTGTGAACAGCCAATGATGCTGCCATTATATTCCACCACACCGCTACTATACAGACTTTTTCTCCTGTCATCTTGAAAATCTCACGGCTTAAAATGGATACTTCCTATATGGATAGCCTGTGTATATGTAATAATATCAAATGAAGCCTTGCTTTTTATGTGTGCTTTGAGTGCACGCAGAGATAATAAATGCAATGTGAAGAAACCTATATAATGTCGGGTAATGCATTTTAATATCGTCGCAGTTTCGTCTGACAGCGTTACACAATTTTAGCGGCTGTGACACACAAAAGGAGAAAGAGGGAGGATGGAGGATATTCATCCATTTTAAATTAAATTCGGTCCAGTGTATATATTTTATTATTATCAGAGTGGTCTCACTGTGACTACGTGAACATAAGTGTGAAGAATAGAAAGCAGAATGAAACGGCACAATGTTCTCATTTTGTCTACCTGGTGGAGTTTCGTTTTTGTAAAAGGGAAAAAGTGAGGTAAAACTAGTTGGTTGAATGGCGTTACCCTACAAGAGATGGGCAGGAGAGCAATGTGCGCGACTTTAGAATGAATACCGTGTAAGCAGGCATCAAAGAAAGTTAGTGGGGAAGGCCCATCTCATGCATATGTATGAAATTAGGCTCACATTTTATTTATAAAATATTACGAGCCTACGCATCATCCTGAAAATCTTGACGTTTATAGGCATATATACCTGCGCCAAAGGTGTGTTCCCCATTCAGAAAAGTATACTAAATCTTGTGTGATATATATTTAGACAAAGTTTTGAAAAATCCGGGATAACCCCGGAGTATACAGGCAAGATATAAGTAATTGCTTCACCTCCCAAAACAGACGCTCATCAGAGGAAAACGGTAAAAGCAAGGTGAAAACTTTTTGTCTTATGGGTTTTCATATAAGCATTTTTTCTGTAAATGAGCATTGTGCAAAGGAAAATAACAAATGCAAAAAATGACGCTTTCTTTAGTACTGCACGGTTCTTTTTGGAACATCTCTTCAGACTCAGAGAAAAGTAGAGAAGCAGTCAGTCATCACAGTCATCAGAGTGGCTTGATAGAGGAAAAAGTAAGAATTCTTATTTGGGGGATGTGGTGGTACGGTAGCTACTCGGAATGAAATTTTCCTACCAGTTGTGAAGAATTCATGTGTTGGGCTTTGTTCTTCTAATTTTCTTCCTGTCCGTCTTTCTTCATCCACTGCCTCCACTCTTTTTTGTTTTATAGCCACATGAAACAAAATCAAGCTAATGGAGGCGCTTCTTCAGGCAACACTTTTGTACGAGACAAGACGCGGGATGGTCCGCAAAATTACAAGTGTGCGAAATGAGAAAGCGACTGTAATTTGGAAATTTTTTAACTGGAGCTGTAAAATGGGGAATCTCTTGCAAAGAATATTACTTCGTTTGTGTACTTTCTCCCTGCGAGTCAGACTTCCCAAGAAAGGCATCTCGTTTGAATTGTGCTACATCTACAATAGTGTGTACCTATACATGTATTGCTGGTAGTAATAGTAGTGAGTAGTAATAATGGAGCCAAGTTTCACTTCCCTCAGGGACAATTTGAAACATTTCTTATCAGAAACTTGCACATTTTCAAGATGTACTTACCAGCGTTTTTTGTTTCCTTTCTCAGTTTTGCAGTAGGCATACCTAATGACGCTGACACAGTCTATATCATTATGCTTTGCTTGTATAGTGTTCTTGTTCTACTATCACACAAAAAGCTCTTTGTGTGCCGTCATACAATTAAATTATTGACTTTTATGACTTGGTGTGATTATGAAAGTTGTAAAAATAAATAAATTAGTTTGTGATAAGATAAATCATGCATTTATACGACTTTTCTCTGTAAGGTATGCTCGCAATAACTATGCTTCATTTCAATTAAATTTCTAGTTCCAGTTCACCCATTCAGAATTATAAATGGCAATAATTTTAAAGCTGCTTTGCTCCAATTAGTATTTTCTGTGTATTTGACGTTTCCTTCCGATTGTCTGGTCATTATACCGTGCATTTAATCACCACCAACAGGCATAAAACGTGTATCGTATCATTTGGTACGCCACATTTTGCGTAATTTTCAATTTCATCAAAATAATCACCAGTTTGCAGTATAAACATGAGTTTCCTGTTCTAACCTCACGCTTGCATGCATGTAGTTCGAAAGTTGAGGCAAGATACAATTCTGCTGCCTTTTTTGGCGTGTGTGTGCTTGAGCAAAACTAACAATAAAGTGCACACCTATACATAAAGCTTATTACCAAAACACTGCTACACCCCTTCTAAACATTACCAAATCGTGGTACACGTTTACTGCTACTCTGACGTGTTTACCTTGTGCATGGATTCTACAAAACATGTGCTTACTCGCCAAAAGTGTAACCTTTCACCGAAATAGGAAGTCTTGAGTTATTATATCAGCATAGCCCTGAATTATTAAAGCAACTGCTGCACCACCATTATTATTGCACCACGAACGAAATGGAAAAAATAAAACCTTTAATGTGGCGGGGCCTAAACTCAGAGTATTACTCAAGCTCATTTGTACCCCTGAGCTCGTTAAAATGTGATATGTGATACTTGATGCATTGCTTTTTTTACAATATATACTTAAATGCAGACGTACACACATACCTCTATCCCTCGAAGAAAGTAAAAGGGTATCATCATCTCATCTTACCAAATGCTTAAATATGTATACACATACAGTTATGCAGAATGACGCAAACAGTTAAAGAAAAACAGAAAGTGTAGTAGTGGGAAAGAGTCGCGTTTTTGTTTGCATAAATATTTTTTCCAGTTTGACTTTACAATTGCCACACCACCACCACCGCTGTTTTATCCCTTTTAAAAACTTGCTAGAGATGACTTTATGCCCCTGTGGAAAAGTACATAAACGTTTGCAGCTACACGCACACCGTATTTTGTCTGTGTATGGAATACATGCATGCATGCAAAGGCAATAAATTTTCAATCACTTACTTGAACCGAAAACTAATTTGCTTGAAACGAGCGATTACACATCACCCAGATGTGGGCTTGATCCACTATTACTTCCCTACATGTGCATGTTTCTCTGCTTGTTTTTCTCTGCAAGTCCAGCCGTATGATGTCATGCATGGAAGTACAAATATAATGCAGAATGTGCCTCCCTATAAACAACATTTGTTTACTTGCTTGCAGCAAAAATAACAATATTAGCACAAGTAATAAGAGAACAAGAGAGAACAGTTATATATATACACTTTTACTAGGAAAACGGTATATAGTTTAAAAGGAAACATCATCGCTATATTGCATGGTCACTATATACTACTGATTCTGTTCCCTTCCCATTTCCGACTTTCTGTCCCGTAAAACTATACACGGTCTTTGTATGTTCAGTAGCACAATGGCAAACTGGAGTAAGCACCAATATTATTGCTCGTAATATCCTTTCTTTTATTCTGTCATAGAAAGCAGTCCGTTTTCTCGGTTATTTCATTTATTACTAAACCAGTCAATGAAACACAGGGAGAATTATTTTCGAATGTTAAACAGTAAACGTCAAAATGTGCTTGGGAATATCTATATTTACTCATTCTACATCTTTTGTGTTTCCCGTTTACTGGATGCTTTCAGTCTACTGTTCCTTTTCTGATTAGGCATATTGAAGGAAAGTACTTTATAATACAAACGTATTGTATAAGCGTCCATGCAAGAGAAAAGATGTAGGTATTACGTAGCTCTCCAAAAATTCTTATTGTTTGTCGGAGGTGCTGAAAAGCAATGCAGCGCAGCATAAAATTTTATGAATCCTCTATTTCACTCATTCCTCTGCCCTTTTCTATATCCTGTTCTTTTTTGCTCCAAATATATTGCTTTTTCTATTACTCCAGCCATTGTACATGTCAAGTAGGTTGTATTGTGTGCATATGTTACGCTCGCTCATGCTCATAATAATTTTTTGAACAAAAAATACATAACCTTGTACTATAAAGAATGGTTTATGTAAAAAATAGATGTTATTACACAAACTTTCCCATATATATTTATTACGTAAAGCAAAGAGCAATAAGAGAAGAAATAAAAAAGCAATATTAAATTACTCCAGAGTTTATTGTGCTGGATACACACAAATAAAATAAAGTCATGTTTTCGCTTTTGTATTTCCTATTTTTGTCTTATCATCATCCTGCAATCAGATATTGTATTAGGCGTTACAAGAAACAGTTCCAGCTAGTCATCATATGTACGTGTATTATATTATACGAATGAGAGAATGTGAGAATACAATCATGTTTCATAAGAGAATACGTTCTATTTATACTACAATTTTCTCTACAAACTTATTTCATTTTCTATTCATTCATTTACTTTTTTGCGATGCCTTTGTTTGCTTTGTCTATTCATTTATTTTCCATTTCTTCTGTGCGCTTCCCTAACTCCATGCTCCAGTCAAGTGTTTAATCTGTCAATAATATAATGATGCAGGAGTTGCCATCAAAAGAAAAAAAATCCGCCTATGAAAACGAGAGCAATTATGTCTACTATTTAGCTGCTTTTTAGTTTGTATAAATAAATCTTACACAATACACCATCATCCGTGTTATGATTTTGAATGAAAAACCAATAAGTAATTCAGATATCAATCATCACGATGTATTATGAATATGCCGTGGTTGAAGGTTTTTTGTGTGCTGCTGAAAAACTAGGGGAAATACATTTTTTGGGAGGAGAGATTTTTCTTTCATAATATATCAACAAAAGGGCTGTTTGATATTTTTAGGGGAGCAGTATAAACAAACGCACTTGAAATGCCTAAAGCTAAAATAGCAGAAGCAGTATTCATATCCAAATAATAATTTTATGCAATAAATACAATAAGCAAACAGCCTTTGACTGCTTCTGCCCCTGTTCTCACTTTGCTTCCTATTACAGTTTGATTTATCTCCTTTCGATCAGTTTACTTTTTTTATTAGTTCCGCACAAGGCAGTGAGATATTTAAGGACGCGTTACGCAACTGCAAGCTTCCGTCATCAGCATTCCAGGTAAATCTAGGACTCGTAAAAGTAATGATTTTTGCTTTTATGACCTCCTTAGTCATAATATTCGTGGCCCATGGCTGACGATGAACAAAAACAATTTGAGTCCGGAAGAGGCTTTCATTAGATTTACTTATCAGAATATTTTATCGTATCGTAATCATTATTAATCAGAATCACTTCTGTAGTCACCGTAGTTCACGTCTGATTTCCTAAAAATACACACCTCGTTGCGTTGTTCCCTTAAGCTGGCGGAAGTAGGAAATGGGTGCCTGGTAGGGTTAAAAAATAGATATGGTCGCACGCAGTTAAAAACAAGCCCTATAGCTTAGGTAAGTATAATATCTGCTTTCACGAAGAATGTCAAATGAAATAGGAAGCAACGCCTTAAGTGTTTCATCCAATATATACATACGAATACTGACTCGCTGAGCAGCACTGGTAGCAAAGTTTTATTAGTATAGTTGATTTTTAAAACAAAGAATAATATTTAAAAAGCAAATCAATTATGTCAGGCTTAATATACTATATTCACACGGGCTGCTGGGAGTGGAATGAAAATAGTAGTGTGCCCCTTCGATGTTTGATGTTAGATATGTATTGACTCACATTTACAAAAGCAATATAATATTTCAGTTTGGGATTCCCGGTATTTTGTGACGTTCTCCAAATTTCAGACAAAATTTAGAGAGAAAAACTGCCGGAAATTCAATTGCCTGTTTTATTTGTCTGGGTTTACTGTTTTTCATAAAGCTGAAATTTGGACAAATCATTAGAGAGAGGATGAAATGAGCTCAACCCTGTAGTTGATTTAAGTACTAATATAACCCAAATGAAAAATGTAGTAAATGCAAACATTGCTGTTTCTAGTATACTTATAAGGGGAAATCTCCCTTAGTTTAAATTGCTACACGTTTTCAAGACTAAGTTTTCCGTTAAAACACCATTCTTATTTGTTGCCCCTTTCACCATGTTTCATCCTACCCAACAAATAATCTACACAGCACAAATCCTATTTATTTACAACACGTGTTGGCGTTACTTGCTTGCTACTTACACTTAGCACAGCAGTCCAGAGAACTGATTTACCTTCTGCTGACTAGTACTGACTTGATATGACTACCAAGAGAAAGGGAGAGCCCAAGTAAAAGCGACCACAAAAATAATGTGAAAATGTGCATGTGTGTGCTTATCCTTACACAAAAGTCTTTGTTGTATTATTTGGTGGTACAGCTTCCTTCGTTTGCTTCTTTCATGCATTTACAAAATTTATTGCACAGTAGAAAGTGAAATATTTTGTATGTTGGTATGTAATAAACTAGTAGTCATCAACTTTCCAGTGGCATTGATGATGATATAAAGGCCACTGGTACAATTTCGTGTCGGAAATAAAAGTGGTACGGCGACTACAAGCCTGCCACACAAGGAACAAAATATCATTGTTGATGTTGATGATAATGCTGACCGGGGAGAAACAAAGCTTCATAATGCGTTGTGTGAATTACTGGCACACATAACGCAGAAAATCAAAAATTGCCTCAGGTATGGAATGTGTGGCAACATATTACTGACGTGTTTACTACCAAACCGAACTTTCTTTGATAATATACATTCATCTAAAATGTAATGATATCTCATCCAGCTTGTTCTCCTTTTAGTCTTTCCACCCAGTAAGTCAATGTATGGGCCAAACCAATAATTTACATAATAAATCTTCTTTCACCGCCGCCGCTGTTTGTTCACTTTTTCGCGTGTGCTTTCAAAAGATACTTGGAGAATATTAGTCCATTTCACTGAATGGCAAAAAAGCCAACTCATGAAGCTTGATACTCATAAAGCCCATTATCCAACACCATTACGTATTTTTGTGATACACGTATTTGTACTGTGAGCTTTTCTGCTTTCTTCCTTGAAAGCACAAGACACACACTTACATGAGCATCAAATATGTACAAGCCAATATTAGAAGGAACACTGATATTTCCACTTTAATTATATAGCAGACATCACATCAGTGTGTGGCTTCGCCCGGTTTAGATAAATCCACGAGCAGCAATGTATGAAGCAACACACATAAAATGAGTTTGCAAATATAATGGCAATTTGATATGTTTACAGTGAAGGAGGTGCCTTTTGTCTTGCAGATTTTCCAGCCTTATGCCCACATATTTTCTACCAAAGCCAGCAACAGCAACGACACAGTCTTTGTATTTATTAAAAGAGAACGGTTAGTTCAGTAGCAGCAAAGTCATTTTCTGATGCGTGAGTGAGCTGCTTTCCCATTGCATTTCTCATTCCCATCTTTTCCAGCAAACTACTTCTTTAGACGTTGTGTAAAAACTATAAACGTGCTACTTCAAAAGGGAAGAGGAATGGAAATGCGTATAATATGCCATTGATGTTGATGAAGCTCTTTTATGTACATAAAAGAATCCTCATCTTCATCAGAACAGCGTGCGAGTCTTTTTTTGAGGCGAGGAACCACACACAAGATATATAATAACAACGTAAACAGTTTGCTTGTTGGTGCATGGAAATGAAGTAAGTAGGGCATTGGTACTAGTGATAGTGGTATATTTATAATAATATATATAGCATTCATCCTCATCGACGAATACATAAAATGATTATGGCTTGCATGCATACGACCACTAAGACGCGAGCACACACACACAAGAAACCTATTTTTCTACACAAGACAACCAAGTCTCAAGTTACCGTTTTAAAAGGGTATTTAGGTAAATCCGATGTTCCATAATATGAAGCGCTTTTGAATGTTGCTGTTTCTTCTTTGGGAAAAAATAACATGCAGTAATGGTTTTTATGAGTGTACACACATAACTAAGAAAAGGATCAAAGAAAGCGGAAGAGGAGTTCCTGGGAATATGGCTTTTTTGCTTTAGTTCACTGACACGGTGCTATTGCACGGTACTTGCAAAAAAAACCCATGCTTATGCATTACATTATTAGGGCAGGCATAATCATAATCATCATTTTACTTTCTTTCCAGTCGTTGTTGTTTTTTATGCCGTCATCGTTTTCTTCTTGTGCCGTAGGATGTACCAAAAACTGGAAGAGGAAGTAATACCAAAACTCAAATGTGCTTACAAACGGAGGAGGAAAGCATAAAAAGGAGAGTTTCTCCCGTTTTAGTATTCAACCGATTTTGGATTCTTAAAGTGTACACATGTAAATGAACTTTTTTCTCTGGGTTCAGTACTCGTTTACGAATTTTTTCGAGAAAAATGTTGATGCTATCTTTTGTGTATGTACGAAAGAAAAAAAACTTGCGTTCGTGATCTGCGTCTTCATCATATTATTTTTTTCTCAAATACAGAGAGAAAAGCAGGAAAGAAGAATACGTTGGCAAGAAAGGGAGGAGATGGTCCCTTGAGTCATCACATCAGAAAGAGGACCGGCACTTTCTTCCTTTTTCTCCTTCAGTTCAAAGATACATGTATGCCGCGCAACGTGTGTATGTGAGTGTGCTGCTGCGACGACCAAAGAAGAGCGGTGGTGATGGGAAGAATAATAACAATAACAATATTGTTGCTTTAAAAGACTCCCGAGTCCCTTAAGAATAAGTGTGCCATGGCATGTTGAACTTTTTGTTTGTTATGTTGTTCTTCTTGTATGTAGATTACTCTCCTCCAGCAGCAACACACACATACATAACTACAGAGAGAAGAATCGTCTGTATTTAGAGAGTAAACACAGAAGAAAGTAGTACTCCCACAAAAGAAGGCATGTAGAAAAACAAGCCATAAATATTATGTTTAGCATGTAGTTTGGCGCACATTCATAAAGTCGTAGAGAAGCGCGTTAGCCTAGTTGCTGCTATATATATATTTTTTTTGCAAAACTTGAAGAAAATTCTTCAGGGAATTATGCAAAGTTGATTTCTAATGTAACTCAGGAATTTTCCGCAATAATAATAATAATATAACGGGCCAAACACAAACTGTAAATAACTCTGTCATCCCCGAGTCAACTCTCCAGTGAAAACAAACTGGGAAAACAGGAAAAATTCTGCTATTAATTTGATACTACGACTAACTCCTCGCATAACTTGGGTAAAGTGTGTGCAAAGAAATGAGAACAAAATAGAGAAACTACTCTTGCCTTTCAAAGCTTCTCTGCTTTAATATTCCAAAACTGAATAGTTTTTAAAAAACCGGAGAAAGGGACAAAGCGTTGAGTGTCGACAGTCACTCTGACGGTCATGGAAGAATGAAAAGAGGCCATGCCACAAAGCAGATCTAGCATGTAGATGAGGCGATTCTCAGTGGAATCGGCCAAGCCAAGTCTCTTTCTCAAAATCTATGAACTGACGTTATATGGTATAGATATAGAAGAGGTTGAAAATCTTTCTTTATATAGATCACTCTTCATAAAATATTTAACAAGTGAGTGACTCAGCTGAAAAACATAATATCATTTACTCCAAAAACGAATATTTTATTGCATTATGAATAAAGTTGACCAAATAGTAATATATATAGCTTTACTTTATAAAAGTAAAAACATATAAGAATAAAAAATTGAGGCAGAAAAGTCGAGTTTTTGTTCCTTATGCCCATGCACAAGTAGCACTCTTTTTGGTATTCTTGGTTCTCATCTTTAGCCAGCATCTGTGCTAGCAAAAAATCGGCTTCGGGCTTTCCACTTTAGTTTCATCTCACTCGGGACAGGTGGAAGAGAAGGAAAATTTTCATAATATGAAAATCTTACCAAGACAAAAGTGGAACACAATAGAATAGAAAATGCTTTCAACTACAAAATATGGTGCATTATTCTATTCAGATATGAAATAAAGATACTTCGATTTATACGTATAAGTTATAACTACCTTAAATGCAAACTTATTCTTCATACTTTTCTTTCTTTTGAAAAAATATAACTTTTCTAGGAAGCATTTTTCCTTATTCTTTTAATACAGTTTGTTTTCTTAGGGAAAATGCGTGCTTTGTGTACGGATTTTCCTTTGTTTCAACTTTATTTTCTAATGATAAATGGCATTTAAAGTGAGAATGTTAAGTTTGATAAGAAAAATTAACGGATTTGGGTACACACTACCAAAACCAGAATTAAAAGGATTGGATTCTTTATGCTGCTTGTCATTTCTTCTCTAGCAAACATCTGAAATTGTGCAAAAGTGCAAGAAGCATCTCTCATTAAAACATGCTGACTATGGACCGCGTAAACTAGAAAAAGTGTGGTATAACACTTCACTTGATTTTAAATGTTTTCCCTTTTATCAGCTTATTTATAACCGATGTAACATAGATTATGATAACGTGTATTACATAATATATAGTTATAAAATATCTACACATTTATATAAACACAGAGATAAAGGAATGTGTATATAGTCCATGGAGAGTGAGATTGCAAGGAAACAAATAATCAGAAAGGTATGAGACAGGAAAACCGGGTCGAATCTGTGGGAAATTTCACTAGCTAACATACCAGTTCAAAACTTGAATTTGTGTATGTTGTAAGTTTTATAATACCCAACAAACGCACATTTGACGTTGTAGCGTAAAAGTTGATGTTTTAAAGGTACCTGATCTTACAAATATGTATGAACATTCAGGCCAATAATTTAACAATTTAATGAAAGACTGCGTATTTTTGTTTCATCGCGTTCTTGAAATTCAGAGGGTTGATTTACCGGTTTATTCATGGTTTAGCTAGGCTCAACTCTATCGCTGTCATCTCCATTTGGGAATAGGCGTAGTTCCTTGAATCCTACGGTGAAGCGGAAAGGAAGCGTGTGATACCAGGAGTAAGGGAGGAATAACCAGGAAGTTTGTACGGTAGCACTATAATACCCAGTGTTTGTCCTTGTACTCAATATAGATATTATTGCTTACCATCAGATAATTTCTGCTGCAGTAACTCCAGTATGTGAAACAAGCTTTTTTATAATACCAAATCTAGTGACGGAAAGTTAAATATGCGTAAACGATATTGTATGGTGGAAAGTATTCATATAACAGTTTTAATGATCAAGTTACCACCGCCGCATAAACTGCTTTTCACACGTTTTTTTAATTCGTAGAAAATAAAAGCAAGTGAAGCCATCATAACGCTTCATCGTTTTTAATATAACAGAATAAACATGCAGCATATTATGTGGTAAACAAGAGTTTGTATATAACATTGAATCCCATATTGGATGCATGCAGCTATTGCAGCTCAAATACGAATGTGGGATATTTTCAATTTGAAAATCAAGATTAAACCTTTCTTCAAGACAAATTTTAATAAAAATATTTCAAGTGAAGCAAGTGCATATGGTTAAAGGAAACGAAAATGTAGTTTTAATTCAACAATCCTTGTCACCTTCAACGCAAGTTTGACTTGTTTAGGTATTAAATATATATCTGATTATTTATTATCAAAAAGAATCACTACAAACGTGAAAAATGATACCCGACATCCCTCAGATTTTTTCTCTTAATTCAGGTGCGTGCAGCTTAGCGCAATGAAATGAAAGGGAAGAAGCCCCATAATTTTTCACGAAGAACACTTTGTCAGCTCCTTTATGACATAAAGCCAGATGAATTGGGAAAAAGAGGGGATAGGTAATGTTATCTCACACATTAAATAAAGCTTATCACATCAGGTAATGCACAGCAACACCCTTACAAAAATAAGATTTAAAAAGATTGGAATCTTTATAAAGGTATATATTCCTTTCCTTCTCTGCCACACGTCCTCCATTCTCATTAAACGTCCTCGTAAGATCACTTTACAGCTCCATAAATAAGTTAGATTTGTCAGAGGCACAAGAGGCACGTACAATGGGTATAATTTGTGCAGTGCATTTTATGACAAATAATGTTTGTTCGGTAAAAAAGGAAGGTGCATAGTTGTCTCAATGTTCGTGGACATAAGCTTACTACGGAACAGAAGAACAGGATGTTTATTTTAATGTTTTACTGCTTCTTAGACGGTATGTTAACTCTGAATCGCATGAAAAGGGTAGTAACGTAAACTATGCTGTTAAACTTTATAAATGAATGGATGAACCAACACGGCATATGTCACATCACCGAAAATATATGAATGCAATGATATATCACTAAAAAAAATTTGTCGCTTGTTGTCTCATATTCAGTTTTTAACATGCGTTGGCATTGTGGTACTATAGCCTTGAAAATGATTTTCATTTGCATGATTATGGTACTCTGAACAAAAAGATAAAAAGGAGCTTTAACATTTTCAATTATGATTTTCTATGTAATTACAAATACATATATATATGTACGTTATATAATGCATTCATTTTAGAACGGTATTTCTTTTACCGGCAGATTCTTTTGCAGTAATTCTGGAACTAAAACCAGCAATTACATGTACAGTTTTTGATAATATACCAGTATAAACGTTATTTTACTTTAATTACTTTATGACAACATAGTTTTCTAGAAGGATGATTTTAAATAAATAAGTCCTGAGGTAAATTACAGTTTTTCCATATAACACACATAACACAGATTTTTTATGGTAATTTTGTTTACTTTGGTATAGTAGAAGTAATGGTTGGTTAATACACATCAATTATATGTTTTCTTTTCATTGATATTTCCTCACAACAGTTGTATCTTTGAACATTTTGAACGAAAAAGTACATATTCATTTTTGTCATCTTTACTACTGTGGTCTCACCATTATAAATTGCTACAAACTATAAGAATTTCTATAATCCGGATTTATCTTGCATGAGTGACTTCATTCCATTTGATGCAAGCAATTTTAAAAAGTACGGGTAATATATATTTGTGCATTGTGTGCGAGGAACTATTCAAGTAATTCTTCCATATAATCCTTATAAAGATGTCGTTTCCTTTTTTTAAACTTCCATATTGTTGGTTTGTGTATCCATTTAGAAAATCAAATATTTTATAACAACAATCAAAAATTGAAATTTAGTAGTATGTTTATAAAACCTTCAAAGTTGTAAATACACACTACAGTGCACATCTCATCTTTTAAAGTGATTTATACGTTTAGAATATGGAAAAATATTCCTGAATGAAATACCCTTTTGTTAATAAAAACCTTGAGTTCACAAACTCATACATTAATAACATGAGGTTTACCAAATTATCAAAAATCTACAAGTTGTGTGAAAGATTGGTGCAAAATTTAGTGAATATTCTTATTCCATTCCAGGAGCACAAAAAATTCTATTTATAAACTTATGCTCATGAATTAAACATTAGAGAGTTTTTGTGATTATGCTGTCAAAACCTCTGGCCTACTGTTATCTCACGTTTCACTTTTGCCATTTTTCTTTGCAAAATCTTAATGAATGAAACTTCATGGAATATTTCTTTTCTAACAGAGAATTTCCTATGGGTTTTCTCTAGACTAAGACCATACAATAGTTTGTCCGTATAGGTATATCGTTTTATATTGTTTTTAATCGATTAGCTCTAAGACTCATGGAAGGTATCCAGTCATGCCTTAGAGTTGACTAATTTCAAATTTACCAATAATTGCTGAGTGGTATACCATTTTATCTGTGAGAACTTTGGAATAATTAAGCTAACATGATTCGAACCAAGACTAAAGTAAATAGTCTAGACTAGAACAGAAATGTGTAATTTAGTTCTTTTGTTAATCCAAAAACCAATATGGCAATTATAGTGATGTTGCTATTGTGTAAAATAAGTTGTCAAGTTATGAGCTTACCATTCCAATACCCTTGAAACCCTGGCCCACTATTTTCACAATTGTACATTCAATAAAAAAGGATTACAACAAACGGTACATAAACAAAAAAACAGACAGTCCTAATACAAAGGCTCCATTCATTATATGAATAGGTCTATGAGACGGGGTTTCGTTTTATCGAAAAAGTGTACAAAAAGTATAATTAAGAAAAGGGATTTTTCAAGTTTGTCATTACTAATCCTGTGAATTCCCGTTTTTTGCTAGAATGAAATAATTTTGTCTGTTAAGCCACCTAGTTCATGTCCGCCTTTTTCGTTTTCTTTTTTGCCAATTCATTCATCATAATAGCAATAATTTTCTGGTAATGTCCACCGTCCGATACTTCAACCACAGGGAAGGTGTACAATCTCACTATACAATCTTGCATACAACACTATCCATTCCATGATTACAGGCGATTTCTGTGTTGGCCAATGCTATATTTATCAAGAAAAATTATGCAGAGTAATGGACACTTACAATGACAAAAGGGAAGCACTAGCATTACTGGTAACTGGTAACTATGCTTTTTTGCATTCCTTCTTTACCAAATACAACTCTTACGGTGTTTTATTTAGGAAGTGCAGGTAGCAATCAAAAGGAAGAACCACACCATGTGCCATAATTGCTAGTAGTTCTAGCATATCCCGTTTACTAAATGTTGCATTATATATATCCCTTGCTGTCAACTGATATATGATACACTCGTGGATGTAGTAGTAGGACTAGCAGAAGCAACCCCCATTTACCACTGTAAAATTCAGGAGATTCTTCAAAACTTGCGATTATTCCTTCATGGTCCGTTAAAGAGAAAAAAGACTCGCGCTTCTGATGCAAACAAAGTGAACCATTATATCCGCTAATTTAAATACATGCCAGAGAAATACAAAAAATAAAAGAGCTGCATTTTTATGGAATTCATGCATGTCACGCATGCTTGTCTTATCGTTTTAATATGACAACATGAGTGAAAAATGGGAGAAAAATGAACGGGCCACACAAGACACATCAACAAAAGACAAACTCTGTTAGAAATACGAACACTTCTCGGAAACAAGAAAAAAAGTTCGTTTTATAAAGAGTAAAGTGGACTCATATCATATCATAATATGCAATTAGTGCTCAACAAACTAATAAAGGTCCAACATTCACAGAAATGCACAAAGTTTTGGTAAACACACAAAAAATACATTCACATTCTCATCGTTTTCGCTCTACTCGTTTATTTTTCCGTCACCGTGAGAGTCTAGTTGAATTTTCAGCAGTATCATCTTCACAAGGAGAGAAAATTGCAAAAAATGTCTCGTTATGTCATTCTGTGCATTCCACTGCTTCACATGCAGCTACCACATCCATTTGTATTATTCTCATCATCATCGCACATTTTGTGAGCGCTTGCTGCAGGCTGGCTCTAGTTATCCTTTTCCTTTTTGTCAAAAGTACCACCAGCATCATTGTCATCATCATCACCATTTTCATAGAATTGCTTTGCAAACTCACTGGGAAAATGTGTGAGCATGGTTTCGTTAGATTCAACAGCAAAAAAGGAAAGAAAAAGGGAGTGAGAAAAAATGCAAAAAATGAACGGCTGAAAACCCATTACTGTCACCATTAAGGAAGGGGACGAACGACCATCTCATCATAGCGCACTTTTCGTTTTAGTTGATATTTTGAGCACAACTACAAACATAAGTACTGCTACTACCATTTCGAATGAATGGAGAGACCGAATTAACGCAAAACTAGGCATATAAAGTAAAATAAAAAATGTATGCGGGTAATAAATGCACAACTTGTAAAAATGGTGAGGGTAGCAATGGCAAAAGCAAGATGTAATTAGCTGGCACTTTACTTCTTGAGAAAAAGAAGTTGTTGCTGGTGTGGAGTGGTGGAGAGTTGCAATTTTCAAAACGACAAAGAAATAGGCAAGCGGGCACGACGCACACCACACCGCCAAATGAATTGTGCTGTAAGGTACAATACTAATGATTTTACTAGGACTTAAAGCCGAGTCGAGTGCCAGCCTATAGTATCACTTTACTAACTCAAACATGATACTGCTAATGACATTGCCAAAAAATGCGGACCCCTAATGGATAAGTTACAACAAAGTTCTAAGGAAATGTTCTAAAGGGACATTGTTGAAGCTTGCAGAAAAAATGGCAAGTAAACATCACTTTTTCATTGTACGGTTATGATACGGCCACTATCATGATCATGAATACAAAATTACAAACGGCTAATAGAATAGAACAAAGTTAGCAAGAACAACAATAACAGCACAATGCTTTTAAAAGCCCTGCCGTTGTTTGTACTGCCACCAAATTTCGACCAAGGGACTATAATTGCAAAAGTATCTGGGATGAACTGTCCGCGGTTTCGGTTTTTTGATGGCTTATTCTTCAACTCACCAAACAAAATTTTGGAAATTCGACGTGCATAGCACAAACAGTTTCACAAAATAAACGTTATACCGTGTCTTTGAGAGACTTGTGTAAAACGAGAGGAAATTAATGTGCTTGCTGGTTGCGGGTAGTATCAAGAGGAGAGAATTGAAAAGGAAAATGTACAGTGTGTGAAGCAAGTAATCTTTTGACCAAAATTGTAATTGCAATGGGCTTTGTTGGGAGTTATTTCGGAATAAGCCAAGCTCAAAAAGAGATGATACTTTGAGTATTACGATAAAGCTATAAAAATAACGCGTCCATGTGGTAGTGGTCTGGTGTCTTATTGAATTTCGCTGATGCTTCCACAATCCCACAGACGACGCATGTTACGATCATAGAACGGAACCTGTGCCCGTTTTAGTGGTCGGTTTCTGTACTGGTTGATGACCACGAAGTTGTCGAGCGATAGAATGTAGACATTTCCTCTAAAAATTTCAAATTAGCTGTAGGATTCATTATTGGTGATGGTCCCAATACCCATTACCAGGCTTATACTTCCACCACAAAGAAAGCCATCGTGTATTGTATTTTTCTCTTGTCTCGTCTGCCACGTAATGCTCAGGTGGTGAACCATCACTGCAGCTAGAAAACTATCACCATTTTGTATGGTTTTCATAATAGTACAACTATAATAAAAATAATAGATTGTCACCAATTATTTTTGTCAACTTCGACAACAATTTCTTGTGTAGTGCCATGCAATAATGAAAATAATGTTGGTACTTGCGTTGTCGAGAACAGAATTTGTTTTTTCTCTCTATGTACACTTGGTATAACATGTTAAGTGTCGACAGTGCTGCTAAAGCTGTCTTTAAAAATTCACGACCAAACCGTTCTTCTATCTATAGCTTTTATCTTATGTAGTTTGTAACAAAAAAAATAAAACAAAAGAGGATTTGCAGAATAAACAAGTAGAATCCGGCGATAGCTCCAAAAATAAAGAGATAATAATAGTTAGTGACGAGGAAAGTCATAGTAGAAAATGATACCTTCTTCATTTAATACTGGCAGTATAGTGTAATATGCCTATTTTGTTGGGAATAACAAAGCAAAAACCGCTGTTGACAAGTATTATAGACAGCAGAGATATTACTAAATTACCCGGTAGTTATGTGATACTTTGTCACGAAATAACGGGTATCTAAACTTCTCGTTTTGGTCGCTTCCTATATTTACGGTTATACTCTGGGATTCCGAGAACAATATTTATCGATAAGTGGCAGGATGACCAAAGCAAACCATATCGTAACAGAATATTTACTTCATTAGAGTAGAATTTTGATACAAGAATTAATGGAACCGTGAACCGTGTGCGACGGGACTTAACAACCTCTTCTAGAAAAAATATCACCAATGTTGATTAGATAATCATGGTAAGATACCAATAGATACAATAACCTTAATTCAAACACAAAACTTGCTGACTTACCAGTTTGGTTAATTACATGTGGTCAAATGTTCGGTGAATAAAAAACCTTACTTCCTGTTTTGGGTTATACATCGATCCTACTTCGTAAACAAACAAACTCCTTTAAATCTACTTGCTGATAATGCACCCAAAAAAGAGCAGCTAAAATATGAACAAAACTATAAAAATAGCGACACTATATGACACAGCGAATTAAACTTTTTGCTGACTTTTCCAAAACATGCTACCAAAATTGGAATTTGCAAAAAATGGTCAAATCCGCGAACTGTGCGTATATTTTGATATGGGAAAAATTTAATATGCTAAATAGAATGATAATATTTCTGACAAAAAATCAATACAAATTTTGGTATTAGGCAAATGTGTCCAAGAAATAAATTGATGGTTGCCGACTAGATGATTGTTATTTACCCATTTTCAGTACTTTTCTATTTTTATGTCCATACGGTACGTTTTAATATTTTCCACCAGGCTTCGCTCGACGAGTAAATCATGAAACCATGAAAAATATTTGGCCCGTTTTACCTTCTACTGAATATAATGCTCAACAACAAGCCCACTACTTGCCAACTATTGAAAGTAGGATTAAGAATAAATAAGAAAGTGACGATTCTTTCTAATGTACAATCTACTAATCTTTAATTAATATGTTTTTGTTTTCGAACAATAACGCAATGTTCAAGCTTACTAACAAAGGATTGTCGAAATGCAAAAATAATTATTCCAAGTTTTCTTTGAAGTGTTCATCAATTTTTCATTGTAGCTCTTTAATAAAATACATGCAATGCATTACATGTTTAGGAGCATGATTTTAAAATGCCATAACACACCTTTTTAAACACGAACATACTCATATTCCTGAATTGATTCACATCCAGTTTACACGCGTGATATGCACTCAATAGAACTTCTTCGATGTATCAAAATGCGCACATTTTCCGAAAATAAAGAAACGAGAGCACTTTTTAGGACAAAATATTCGTGGAGTCACCACAAACAATGAGGAATAAACGATGTATTACATATTTTTAGTGTGCCACACGTGCATGTGGTGTGATAATTTTCAGTTTAATATCACGCATTGATTTTGTGTGCACTTTATTCCTGCTTTGTCCTGAGTTGAAAATTTGTAAATACTGACAGAAATCGCCCACAACATGATTACCAATGGCATCTGATTTTGTGGTCATTCTTTCAAAAAATCTTCACATGAAGAAGGACTACAGATGTCTTGATAAAAATCCGAGTAAAGTTGACTACTGCAAAATAATTTAAAACTGAGATTGCACACCATATGCGTAAATAAGAGCAATATGACAAGACACATGGAAGAATGTTCACCGCACACACATCCCTTTTCTAACATCTCATCTTACTCAGTCTGTAATAGTTTAACCGTTAGATAATTACAGATTTGTTTACATATTCTTCACCAAAAATGGTAGCTGCTTTTGGTATGAGGATTAAATAATTACCCTTTTTATTCCCGACACACTTTACTAAACAACTGAAGCATTCAACCGATTCTTTGTCTAGCATTCATATATAGTCATCATCATCATCATCTGCAAACCACAGCCTCGTCACTTTTTGAACATTTTTCATATCTTCTCGAAATAACGGGACTGAAAATAATCTGCTTTTTCACAACAACCAACAAACTTACAGCCTTGCATGCACGCTTGGCGCTAGGGATTGCAAATTTTAAAATCATCATGAGACAAAGGCGTCATCACGAAAAATGCTTTTTATCGTTTACCGAGGAATTATTCATCTGCTCCTTGTCGTAATAATCCCGTCCTCATTATCATCGTTAAGCCAAGAAAGAGAAATACTTAAAAGGACTTTGGCACATTAATGGTTCTTCATAGCCTGTAGACGAACTATTTACATTAACATTTACTTAAAGCTCCACTTTGTCAAAATTCTATCAGCCACATGTGTGTTTACTTGATACTTCAGTTTTATTTCAGTTTGCCTTGAATTTGCTCACTTTTGCGATTCTACGTATTACGTATCGTAGTAGTATGCTAAAATGCCTTTTTATACATACGAGGGACTGGCATCGGGCACTTCTATTAAACCGTAAAATTTTGATTAGAATTAGAACAATTTTCAGCGCAAATAATTCACAATATTACTATGCTAAATGTTTTATCGCCGCCACACGTGCATTGCATCGCACAAGTAGCAGTTTTTATACACCAATAGTTTTGATTATTTAAAGGAAGTAATGACAAGGATTATGAGGTAGCTTGGCTTATCTAAGCGCATATTACCATTGCCAAATTCGGTCATTGTCTGACACATTTTCACCATATCTGCTACAATTTCGCTATGCCTATGCAAGGTGCATGATGCATTTTAATGGTCTAATCGGGACGGGGAATGGGACTTTACCGAAACTGAACAATGGTGCATGCCTACCTATTTTTATTGTAGAAGATATATAGAAAATACGAGCCATTATAAATATACTACCTAAACTAGACCGATAAATGCAACGAACCGTTGTTTCTTTCGTTTATTACATTTCTATATAATGGGATATATATGAATCTATGCATAAAGCAGAGTTTGATGGAAGTTATCTTTGTCTCGTTTTTATGGAGGTAGTAATGTCAATAATGTCTGTATTTTTCTGTGTAATTTCGCTCTTATCTAACGCTTGAATGAGAGAGGAAAAGGGTTATTTCTTTGCTGGCGATAACATATGTATACTATCTTATTGCTTGCAAATATTTTATAGTAGGCATTAGACGCTTTTATACTACTGGTTACAAAAAAAGTAACTAACCAGAGAAGCCTCGTTATTATGGCTGGATGACTCCCATAAGTGATAATCTTGGATCCAGCCCAACATACACATTAAATAGGATGACTTTCTCATGCATGCTTGAATTTATACTAGTCAGAGAAAGATAGCAAAGGTACAACAGCAAGTTTGTGCTATATCGCACTGCTATTATTATCATTATTATTGCTATTGCTTTTTCTTCGTAGACAGGGGGGCTAGAGCTAGGCACATCTGGTTCGTGTATGCACATGACAATGGGAGTTTAAACGTAAAATGGTTGAATTCATGAAGACGCGTAACTACACACAGCCCAGAAACAGAAGAAGTCTGTGTGCCTTTCGCTTGCCAACAAGGAAGGTCCAATTGGATATCTCAATTTTTTGCTCTTTCTCAACCAAAAAAGGGCCGTTACATCCTTCCTACGAACAACGCCACGCAGTCCTACGTAATTTTGTGAAAGACAGGCTGAAAATGGGAAAGACAACTTTCAGGTCCAGAGTTTTTGCTGTGGGAAAAAGGAAGGAGTGAAATTGTACATACATACATGCGTACCTACATAAGCAAAAACTGAAATGTCTACATCATAAAAACGAAAAGGGTTTTGCAGTAGTGGCACTCTAGAGTACAGAATTCAAAGATATAACATCATCATCACGTCACATTGGCTTAGGACTCGAGACACATTTTAAAGGAAAATTTGCAACCGGTATATATTGGCATATGTGCACAAGATAGGCAAAAGCGTTGTTCTATGTTTTGAACCCCTACTAGCACCACTACTGAAATGGAACGATACCCTTTCTGTGTCCCATGTTTGTGCGGAGAAATGTAAATAGAAAAAAGTTTTGCCGCTCAATGCTAAGTATACTTGAAAGTAAGCGTGCTTCATACATTTTTCACGAGCTGGCTATGAACAATGAATGAAACTGTGTCAAATAATATGAAATCATACGCTCGCTTGCCCGGGTACAATACACAATGCTCTGCTACTGGAAACACGCTGTACACAAGTATTATCATCAGCACCAAAAGAACTGTAAAAAGAATGCCCTAGTATCAACTTAAAAAGATTCATACAATTTAAAGTACATTCATTCCTCGTTTCATTTTAAATTGCAGGCCTGCAGAACGCAATCGGCATTTTCTATTCCAAACAAACCCATTCATTTGTATGCATATTTTATATTTCTATGAACCTATTCAACTGATATGCTTTCTCATGATTCTGTAGCATTATCATTGTTCAAATTTAACTGCTCCCAACGCATTTATTTTGATGGCATTTTTTATCTGGCTATTTTTGTGCTCAACTTTGCCTTAAAATAATTTTCATGCTGTAAAAAATCCAATAAGATAGAACGTGTATGGATATAGTTTTAGGAAAGGATTAACGATACTCAACTAGTCGTTGAACCATATATACCCACAGGTCCAATAATATTACATATTTTTGCTCATTCGCGACAATAATGACGCTGCCACCACATGCTGCTATTGCTGGAGTTTATGTCATTTCCATATTATGCAATCCCTTTAAAACATCACACATAACTTTTGAAAAGAGCTTAAACATAGAACCAGTCAAAAGCCCAGGGTAGCAATATAATGGCACAAAAACGAGATATTATTACTTCGCATTACATTTAAATGTTGCTGTAGTATAGGCATATCCAATCCTATTCTGCAAATTCACTACTTTTATGAAAGCTTGTATACATTTGGATTTGGCTATATATAGCAGAAAAGCAACAGAGCAGCTTGGACTCATAGTCAGTGAACAGGATAATTGAGATGACAGCAGATTGGTCTAGGATTAAATTGCCCTATTTAGCCAAAAGTCAACTGTTCTTGTCTTGGCTTCTGCAGCTGAAAACTCTACCAATGCCACCACCACCATCAACCAAACTACCACCACTACTCTTTTACGTTTTGCTATATATATTTTACATGTTTAAAAGCCTACTTCTTTCTCTTTAGGGTTAATATGCATCTACTTCTCTCTCACTCCAACTGCCGGTTGGAGCTGTTGGCAATTGCCAAGTTTAAACGAAAGCAAACATCAGCAGAAGCAAGCATTTGAGTAGTAGTTTCACTACTGCTGCTACTATGAGGTGGTGGATACGTTAAGTCGCGTATTGTACGTGTTGAACACTTTTCAAGGACCTACTTAAAAGTACATAATGGCTGTTTGCTGGCAGGATTGAATCATGAATGAATGAACGCATGCATGCATGCACACTACCACCACCAGCTACAACTGCTACTATCACAACTGCGATTTTATAGGTAGAGATGCTGGAGCAGCAGCTAACAGAACAGTTTGACTTTGACTACTCCACATATTATTACATTTCACTCGAGTCGAGAAAGCCTTTTACTTCCACTTCTCCTTCTTCCATTTTCTCTCTCTACATTATCATGCAGTTTTCACAAATACTTTGGTGGTACATATATTTCTGGCCACAGAACTGTGAACTTTGCTACTACTACCGCCACTTTAAAATAATTTTTCATCCAGCACCAGACACCAGTATGACCCAACAAAATGTAATCATATACATAAATACTTTGTGTGTACAACCAAGTGGAAAAAGTAATGCCAGTAGCAATAAACTCTTTAAAAGACCAGACGAAGAAGGCACAATAGAAATACATTTACAGAGAGCAGGGAGTGAGAGAATGCATTCAAGCCTGCACAAAGTAATATGCAAAAACTTATCAAATTGACTGGCTAATGCAATGAAAACTTTGTTCCACAAGCCAACTAGACAAATGTTGCATGTGCTCCGGTAAAAACAAGTGGAAGGCTGGAGGTAAAAATGCAAAAATTATAATGTGTTGTTCTCTTTTACGCAAAACTTCTTTATTTTTTAGCATATGGCTCATTGCCTCTTTGTCTACATGTTAGAAATTCTGATGGGTGTATTAAATATGTACCACCCTGAATTACAGTTGATGGTATGCTGCCAGTAAAAGCCAAGTAACTGTTTAAGTGTGCCTGTCCGTGCTCATGTCCATATTATTATTTTTAAAAGACTAGAAAAAACTTTCCTTTTACTCCCTGCAACCCATACTCGCACATTGCGTATTTTTTCAGCATGACGCTTTTGTGTCATGTCAAACTCTTCGCCTTCATTCCTGCTACTGCCAACTGCACAGGCTAAAGGACACGGACACTGTGTATCAAGTCATATTTAATGTATAACCTAACACGGTGGATGGCAGGTTAGGCTTTAGTACCCAACATCGCCAGACGGACTAGCATTTTGCAAGTTGTTCGTTACTTCTTTTAAGGTTTTTGTCGTACCACATTATTCAAAACATCGAAATAATGGCAGAAAACAGCAGGCAGCATGTTTGGAATTCAGGAGGAATGAAAAGCCACAAAGAAGCAAACAACATAAAAAACGACAGCACCACCAGCAACAAACAGCGACACTTCGTTTCTCATTCCTCTTCTTTTTCAGCTCTTTCAGCCTTATGCTCCATACGTCGTTTGCCGTTTGTGTTTCATTTCACAAGTCTCCTTTCTTCTCTCTGTTTTTATACACCGTTGTATGGCCATTTCAAATGAAAAACGTATTCTATTTTTTGCCAACATTCCTATTGAAAAAACTTGAAAGAGACATCAACAGCTCTCTAATGGCACTACATAACGTACATCTGCGTTTATGCCTGTGTACTATTTATTTCCAGCAGTAGTAAAAACTTATGGATCTGTGTAATGCGAGTAGTGCGTTTGTGTCCTTATCTTTCTCTTTTTTTGTTCTCTTCTGAAAAGGTCTACACAAAACTTGGTAGCCAGTTTTTTTATTATTTGCTTTTGACTTAAAAAAGAGAAGAAATGGGAGAAGGAGCATGAATCATGTAACGAACACCATCATCGTGATATAACCCATAATAGCAGTGGCTCTCCAAAGGCTTTTCTGCAAATCCTTTTGGTTTTATATGCTAGGTGTATGCATACTGGTTCTGGAGGTGCGCAAGTTTTTACGTGCTCAAAGACGACGTGCGTAGTTTCAATGGTATATTATGGGGATCATGTATTGAGAATAAATAACGTTTTATAGAGGCACCAGAGATATTATGTGAGTAAGTAAATAGAGAAGTAACAACCGTACAATACACAAGCTTACGAAGTTAGTACAAGTTTTATTAAAATACACATACACGACACACTGCAGAAATCCTCTCTTGTCGTTTTGTGTGAGGAATAGAGAATACAAATCTACTACTAAAAGTTACTGTCTTTTTGCCATATTTCTATAAGCTAAGTCCAAAATGTGCTTTGCCCTTTGATGGTCTCTTCATGTAAACCATCTTGCATGTTTTCCGGCGTCTACAAAATGCTACTGCTGTCGTCATCCAAAAGTATTAGGATTGTGTGAGAGCGAGCTTGACCCAACGGCTTACTTGATTTTCTCCTTCTCCTCGTGGCATTTCCGCACACACGAGTGGTCTAAAGCGGCTTAAGTCCTCTTGGATTTCTTGAGATGAGCAGCAAAAGTTATAGAAGTTGTTTTGGATGTTGCTTTACCACTACTATTCTTCAGGATACATTTGAATGCTATGGCAAAAGCTTTGTATAAATTCTATACTTTTCCGACAAAGTACTGTTTAAAGGTGGCTATTGAGTTGGAAGCTTAGGTTTCTAAATATGGCTTCTTATATTTTCACATGTATACAAAAAAACTGGAGCAAATGTTCAATGACGAAGCGAACGAACGTTCATTCAGAACAAATGCAAAAACAAGCATATTTTCAACTCAATGGACACCTAAAAACTTCACCTTTTGAGGATGATGGCGGTTGTTGAATGCTGATTTTGAGGAATGCGTGTATTATGGAGAGTTAAATTATTTGCAACAAATAACTACGTTACATCTCTCTTCCATCAGCTTTGCGTTATTTGTTGTGTAAGCAGCAGGAATGGAATAAGTGAATACTTGAGCATTCAGTGCAATCATCAGTAATAGAGAGACAGAGTTTTTTTTTACCATGTTGTGTAATGTATAAAAGCTTTTTGCTTTCATAGATGAAATGTACAAGTCGCTCAGAATAATGCCAACTGAGAACTGCTGCTAGCTGCGAGCAGTCGCATTAAGCTGACAATTTTCTTAAGCCGCTTTTCTCAGTTTTCTCCCACACAGCCCGGCATGGATCCAGATGCTATGCTAAAGTCGAAGACTTCAAAAGAGCTACAAGAAGCTCTCCTCTTCATTCGTTTTTGGGATGAATACGAAATTCCCTGGTTTCTCATTCTTACCACGACAATCATGTAGCTAGACATTATTACAAAGCGAGAGAGTAGAAAGCATCAGAGAATGAAATGAAGGAATTACTTTGATATACATACTTTCATTAAAAACTGTGATAAAACCAAGTGGAATGCTGCATTAAAGTATGTGTTTGTACTGTTTCGTAAATGCGGACTGCGGCTTTTTATACGTTGGATTTCTGAGAATTAACCAAAAAGTATGTCATTCAAAGAAGCATTTCAAGCAGAAAAGGGAATGAATGAGTGTAGTAAGAAGACGAAGGACACACACACACGAGAGCACAAAAGACTGAAAAGGTTAAAAAGGATACATTAAATTCTGGGGCTTGAGGAATTCCAAAGTGTTAAGTAGAAAATTAATGCTACCGAATGTGATTACTGGCTTTTTTGTCAATCTTAACCTATTCAGTACCATAGGCTCCAAACCAATGGTAACCGAGAAAAGTACCTAGACTCCCAATACCTCCATATCGTAGTTTTAGAGTTTGAGCCCCACGCTACCATAAGCTCCTATTTGGAGTTAGAAATGAAATGGCCTTGGCTACCAAAACCTCCATATTGGAGTTTTTGAAAAAATGCCATAGCCTACCACAAGCTCCTATTTGGAGTTGGAATTGAAAAGGCCATGGCTACCAAACCTCCATATTGGAGTGTTTTGGAAAATGACATACCGTACCACGAGCTCCAATATGGAGCTAAGTTTTTTTTTTCATTTTGCTTGGCAATGACACATACACTCAGGTGCATATTCAAAATTACAAAACGAAAAAAATGCACTTACTAATATCTCAATTACAAATTCATGATTAGAAGTGCATTGATTGGGATGACGAAGCAGAATGGAGAAAATTCGGTTGACTTGTTAACTCTAAACTTTTCATATGAAGTCGAAGCGAAGATCCGTACTATGAAGAAGGGGTACTGGGGATGAATGATTTGGCTAAAAAACAATGGGATCTTTTACACGGCTGAAAAGCAATACTATACCGGTTATACATAAATCGTTACCCGATCGTTACCCGATACATAAATCGTTACCCATACGCAGACTATATGCATATCGAAATAAAACCATATTAATCTTGTTGCCCCAAGTTCGTTTTATGCCAATTCAGCTTTTAGTAATCAAATTAGCCCGATTTTGCAAATTTTTTATCGGATGGGTTTATGAAAACAGGAACCAGGTTTGCATTGGACAAGAGTCACTGTCATTTGATAACACATGCAAAAAAAAACAATGATTTACTAGATTTTAGTATGGACACAATGGACAGTGAACTATCAATGCTATAAATGACAACAATAAACGTTGCGAATTTTGTAAGGAGTAAAGATGTGAACATCATGCATGAACAAAAATAGTGATACTCTATTGTTAGTTGATTTTTACAAATATTCGGGACTCCAGGAAAAATCCTCAAAGCTGAGGTTGGTAGCGTACAACTAAATTTCATGACAACAATTAGGAAGTCAAGGAAAAATCTTTGAAATGGGAGTTGGTAGCGTAGGGCTAATTTACGTAGCGACAATTAGGGAGTGTTGGTACTTTTTCTTCAAATAAAAACTGTAGCCTACGTCCATTTATATGATAAATATTCACAATAGAAAAGGTTAATACTGGGATGCTCTTAATATGTCAGTGTCATTAAGCCACAAATAAATGAGAAAGGCACACTTTTTACTACAAGCACATGCCATCCCACCACGTACGGCAACTTGTAATTCAGTTGGCCGTTCTGGTTTTTACATCAAGTTGGACGTGCTAAAAATGAGCAACAACAGCACAAGCAGTCATTATCGATTTCGTGCTTTGTAAAGGGTGTGTACTTGTTATGGAGACATTTTTGAAATTGTGATATTTCCTAATATTTAAGCTTTATTGAACTACACTATTTTTTAACATTTAATACTACTAATAGTAACCAATATTCACATAAATTAAGATTCATTGATGCCTTTGTTTTTAGTGCTGTAAAGTTTTCGTGCGGCTTATTCTCTATCCTTATATCCCGATGACGCTGTCACTTTGATTGTGATTTTTTCTTAATAGTAGGAAAATCTCGGAGTAACGTGGGTGGGTTTTGTTGATTGGAGTATCACGCTCTGTATAAACTCCAAAATGTTTCGATTCCTCTGGCCAGTGGAATATCTGGAGCGTTTTGGATTTTGGTACAAAATCGGTGTTTTGAGTTTCCAGGTAGGAGTTACGTTCTTGGCCTCGTGTGAAGTGGTCGTGTCCGGCCAGAGGATAACTTTTTCCCGGTTATTGTGCTCAACAATAACCGGAATTAAACGTGCCATCACACATTTCTCAGGGCCCTTCTTACCAGGCATAGTCCCCTCGGTAATATAAGGTTCGGAAACGCTCCCATTTTCGTCCATAACCTGCCATACCGTCAATATTTTGCTAAACTTGGCTTTTAGCTGCACTTTTTTGCTTCGTGGAACTTTCTTAGGGTTGAAAGTAAGGAAGTATTTGTTTTCAAGAATATCTTGAGCATCCCAATAGACGTAGTCCTCGTCATAAATAACATGGGTTTTAGAAAGTTTTTTTTGTAAACAAATCGGGCGTCAAATTTTGGACCGTGCTCCTGATCCTTGACACACCTGGGTGCCGGCTGCTTGGTGTACGCTTTAATGCCCAACTTCTGTAGTTTAATTTGTCCTAGCGCTTGTGGGCTAATGTTGAGCTTGTTGGCTGTATGTAGCGCTAATTGAAGTGGAGGGCTGTTCGTTGAACAACTCTAAAGCCGTCTTCAAGTGTCTTAAGGGAGCCACCGATACAAAACATCCTTCAGAGAACCCACAGTCTGGTGTTTTTGTAGATTAATATCCCTGAATTATTTTGTATATTACAGTCTGGCGCTTACGCTACTCTACAAAGTGTTTCACGGTTTTAATCTTTGACCTATCAGGGACATTTTCGAAGTAGGATATAACCCGTTTTGAAGACGCTTCATTTTCCCAAGATTTCACGACGATGCGTTATTTTTGGAAAACCGAAAAATACATCATATAACCCCCGAAAGATGGGCTATCTTATAATGCATTCGATTTTTTATATGCTGCCTTCATTTGCATATAATTTCTATTCGCATGAATGTCTCCATAACAAGTACACACCCTTTAATTTGAATAGTAGAGAATCCAAGTTAAAATGTCAAACTTTAAATATGCATCAGCGCGTCAATATGGTCGTTGTTGATGTTCTGGCGGTGTTTACTTTTCTTTTCCTTCTGCAACGCACAATATTGAAATGTCAGCATTCATTTTTCATTCTCGTATCAATAATGCGTTTTGAAGAAAGGTACGCCCTCGGCCCTGCCATTCAACAAACTTTTTGAGCTGTCCTCGTGAAAGTTGTTGTGAGAAATAAATGGAGGAAACGGAGCACTTCCTCTTTGGTTCAACTTTGCTCCGTCCGATATGGTACAATGAAGAAACGTCCGTCCAGTGAAACTACTTTCTGCTGACGTGATTCTCAAATCTTGAAATACAATACTCGTTTGATTCCTTAAAGATAAATGCATGTTTTGAATGGAAAACTGCATAGGGCGAGAGTAGTGTAGCATGCATCGACACTGTAAACACGCTTTATTGATAGAAAAGCCTGCTATTATTCCAGAGGAAATGATGTATGTCGTGTGGATGTTAGTTGGTATTATTGTTGCCTATATGTATTTACTTTGACTGGCCTCCATTGAAATTATTGAATAGCCTGGTTAAATACAATTTTAACTGGAAAGTTTCTTAAGAGAAGAAGCGTCTCAGCAGCAAAATCATTCCTATAACAAGCACACAACTCTTTTAACTCAACCCTATCTTCTGCGTGTTCAGCAGAAAAAAACATGGACAAGCAAAACAAGCCACCCTCCTCCTCCATCCTTCCGCTCCGTCCATCAGTCCATTCATGCGTCATTCATGAAAAGTGAACGGAAGTCTGAAAGTAATAATTTGATTCAGACAAGGATCTTTATTTTCGTGTCGTGAGCCAACAAACAAACGAGCCCAGTTTAATATAGATTGCTCCTGTTTTCTTCACAAATTCACCACACTCACTTGGTCCTGAGTGCGTACGCGAACGACCTCGGTCTTCATAACAAACTTGTACAAAAACTCGTCTCTCCCTGATGGTCTCATGTAAAAAGACCCAACGAAAAATGACCCAACGTAAGAATCCCCAATTATTGAGACCCAAACGTAAAAATCCACAATGCGTAAGATGACCCAACGTAAAAATCCCCAACTAAAACTTAGAATTCATACAGTAAACAGCAAATAGGATAAAAGGGTAAACAATTGGTAAATACATATTAAAATATCGGTCTTTATTTAAATGTTCCTAATAGTTTTTGGACTCCACATTTATTATCTTTATATTTTAATAAGAAGGTCATAGTTTTAAAAAGGTTTAAGTATTTAATCATTCAATGCAATATACAATACCACTACTTTAAAACTTTTAACACTTCTTTAGGTAGTTGTGCATGCCTCTTTCCACGCACATTTTTACCTTTATAATAGCTATCAATAAATTGCAAATCAGCCCCAAATGAAACTAATTTACTTCCCATCTTTACTGTGACTTAAGATGACTTTATGTATATAAACAGAAATTATTTTATGATATGTATTGTTCCGAAAGTAATCTTGAACTGTGAGCATTTTTCATTCGTTGTGATCAGAAGTGTAGTCACTATATGACCAGCAAAATGCATGCATTATCAATTCGAGACAATACATTAGGATATTTTGCATTTCGGAACTACTGTGACGAAATATTTTGATTTGTAAAAATATGGCTTTTTAAAACATAAACATGAAGATAATATACAAAAAGTCCGAAAAATATAAAGACCATTTAAGTAAATACCGACATTTGACTATGTATTTAACAATTGTTTACCCTATTTGCTGTAATGCTGGTTATTCTATGAATTCTAAATTTTAATTGGGGATTTTTACGTTGGGTCTTTTTACGCATTGTGGATTATTACGTTTGGGTCTAAAAAATTGGGGATTTTTACGTTGGGTCTTTTTACGTTGGGTCTTTTTACGGGCCACGCTCCCTGATATGTCTGGACTAGAACGATAGAGTGTAATGGACGCTTTTCTTGACCCAAACTGAAAGCCCCAAGCATCAATGCTACTATTTCTTTGTGCACTTTGCACTGTTATTAAAGTACAGCCTTTTCCTTTACGTGGCACGTGCCATGTGCCACACACACACATTTACACTGACTATGCGGAAAAAATAAGACCTGAATGAGAGATGCATTTAAAAAGTGGTTGAATAGAGAGCAAACTTTCGTGTGCAATCTGTTACTCTTTTCCTAGTCTCAGCTTTTTTATTACTATTTGATGCAGCCCATGCAACTGCCTGCTGTTTCCTACTTGCAGCCTTCCGCTTGTAGACTGTTTACATCCCCTTTCTAATAATAATGTTGTGCCACGTAAAATTTCAAATTATGTATCGTGTTAAAAACACGTTACCTGCTTGTAGCAAAATGCACTTCTTGCATCTTGCATACAATGTGCTTTCTTGTCCTGATATATAATTTTGTTTACTGTTGTGTGTTGTCCCGTTAAAGAGTTTCCCATTCCAATAAAATGAATGAAGGAGAGACTCTCACAAAACGCTCATTGTCGGTGTCGCGCCACACACCAGACAACCATAAACCATATAAATACGCCATATATCTTAAGCTGACAGACTTGTGTAACTGTGTGTGTAATTCTTGTCTTTAAATTTTATATCCTATTAAAAATATAGAGCACAGCTTACGTTGCTAGTGTTTTTACCCGCCCGATGCGTTTAATGTAGCAGCAGTGTAATGACATCAGTTTAACTTTTAACATCTTTCTTTGGCTCGTGTTATCGTTATATAACTCAAACGTAACATTTAGTAGATTACCTATAAGACTTCCTCCCTAGCGCAAACCAAGCATGCATCCCGGGCAAATAATACGTAACACTGTTCCACTTGGTTTTTTTTCAAGGACAATTTTATGCGTGTTATAGTAATATTACTTGAGAGAAAAAGTTCCAGCAAGGTGGAGCAATAATTTACCATGCATGTGCATCTTGTTCAGGGTCTCAACGTGGCTTATACCTTATGTAGACCATATGAGTTACTTTTTATAGGAAAGCTTTAATTAATGTCTCATTTCCGTGTGTGTGCTGGTATATAAAATATATCAAACTGAACAGTTTTTATATGAGCTTCCCCTCCTGGATAAAAATCTATTTTCTTTAAAAATGTATTAGTACATGGAACACATGTGCTCCTGTCATCAAAACTTTCTTAAGATCCTACCAACTTGCTAGTACTTCATTCTTAGTTTTTCTAGGGAAAGACACATGACTCTACCACAGAAACACAAGTACAATGTTGAGCGTAATTGACTAGCCTGTCTGTCTTGCAGAGCCTTTTCCTGGAAAAGGTTCTGTAATGGAACTGTGTGCATCAAAATGGCTGTTTTTTCTTGCAATGACTATGACACAGACGCACGGCATGTGCCTGCCTTTTATGTCTTTGGTTTATGGTGCAAGGTTTGCCATGAATAATAGTAACTGGGACTGGTTTTACTTTTACTTATTACTTCAGGTTTCTTTAGGATAAGAAAGAAAATAGGTTTTTGTCATCGTCAGTTACGTGTGCACACGGTACAGCACACGCTGGTCATAAAACCGTTAAAATTAAACCAGCACCAGCAACTGCTGCACCTCATTAAAGGTGCATCAGCCCTTTTCAGAGGTAATGAAACTGTGTATGACAACATGACACTTCATTATTCCTTTTTTTATTAATACAATGTGGTGATGGTGGCAGCACACAAGACTCATATGAACAAGTAACAATGAAATTTGCTCATAGCACATAATACATATTGCATTACTATTCGTAGTACGTACCTGTGTGCCACCTAGCCAAAAGCCAACACTATTGAAAAAATGAATTTATATTACTTTATAATTAGGTCCTATATCATTCATTCATTTCATTTTTTATTTAAAGGAATTGATTTCCGTTTTCACCATTCATCCATCATTCTCCGCCACACGATTCTCAACATGCCTATTGTTATACCCATTATCGTCATCAGCGTTGGGGCGTAAATTTATAAGAACGAGTACGTACTCTTGTTCTATAAGAGCATCCATTCCAATTACTTTTATTATCATTAGGGCAACTCAAAAGCATGAGAAAGCATTATAAAGCATTACGTATTTTCAACTATGAGAGGCTACTATATTATGGCTTATCAACACAGATGAAACTATTTTTCGACTTTTTTTCACGTCTGAAAAAGCATGAAAGAGCATAAAAAGCATAATTGATGTTAAGGAGCATAATTACCAATCAACCAGCATAAAACGGCATAATTCAAGCATTTTGTGCAAACTTCAAATCTTGGGAGCCTTTTTTCATGCAAAAACATTTCAAAACTTGACAATGTGTAAAACTTACTCTCCTTAAATATTGTTTTGCGAACAAATTTGCATTTATTTAAATGAAATGTCAGTGAAAAGACCATATCAACACCTCAGTTTTTCATTCGGCTAATAAATTCTACCGTTTTTTTTATTTCGCTCACATTATAGAGTTTTGCAAAATAGTTTTTTTCTTATTTAAGCGTGTTTACAATGTTTATGCCAAAAGTAACTGCTCAGCATCGTGTTAGGGAGTTTCCTAACTGCGGATTGAAAGTATACAAAGACTGGGAGTATTGTCACGAGTCTTTGAAAAAGCCTACAGTCTTACAAACAAACATATCTGTAAAAACAACGTTCCAGTGGAACGGTTTAGCCCGGTTCAATTCTGGAAATTTCATGCACGAGAAATGCCGACTCTAAGTGTATTTGCTCTAAAGGTTCTGAGCTTTCCGGCTTCCAGTGCGGAGGTAGAACGGCTATTTTCAGTCCTCAAGTGAACTATGACCCCCATTTGATTTTTGTTTACTGCTGAAAACTTAACAATTCATATGCGACTAACATTTAACAGTCGACGAAACATTTCAAACTACTTCGACGAGAAAGAACAGCACGATGTTGACATAGACGATGAAGATTAATTTAATATTTCATTAGATTGTAGATTTATACAAATCTAATCACTAAGTTTCCTTACGCTGTATGCATTGTTGCATTCCAGTGTTGTAAACATCGTAGTAAAATAAATAAAACGAGCAAAAATGTAAAAAGCATCAAAAGGCATAATTTTTAAAAGCATGAAGCATAATTTTTTGTTTCAAAAAGCATAAATTGAGTTGCTTTAATTATCATGTTTCTTTCAAAGTGACAACTAACAACCTCCTCAAAAATTTTAAAAATGAAAGAGCACACTCACTCACTCACGCAGTCAAAAATTGAATGATGATGACTGCTCATCAAAAATGCATTGTGTGTTCTTAACACTTTTCACGTTGCGTCTTGCATGTGTGCGCGTTCCCCATATATACCGAAAGACACCAAATAAGGTAAAATGGTGAATGGTGACTGCATGACACGCATAACTTTCATTCGTTTACAGTGTCACAAAGTTGCATTTAATCAAACAGAACCTTTGTCGAGTTTTACATTGGGTCTTGGTCTTAAACGCACACACGTTATGCAGTGTGCAGTAAAAACCAAGTCGTTACCTATTCAAATCTATTTATTTTTTGTGGTGTAAATCGTTTCTTGGCGCAAATTGTCTCTTTGTATTCCACCTGCAAAGCTACTACACATATTTTAACACAATTTGCATTCAAAATTAAGAGTGAATGCACCCTCAGCACAATCACAAATGCTGACAATCAGCATTAAATATTTATCATTATTACCATGCTCAACCTGACAATGCAAATAATACAAAAATGAATAAAGGTTCAGGAGGAGAGGAATAAATATGCAATAGAAATTCTTCACGAAAAATATTTCGTTACACCTTACAATTTCATCGTTTTCATCCATTCTATTCATTTTTAACCATAATATGTATATAAGTTTTTATATACGTACACATACCTACCCAAATAAATGATTTTCATCATTATCGTGCTCTATAAAAAGACCACCACCACAGAATATCTGCACAGTCATCTGAATATTATAATATTATCACCAAACAGTCAACCACTACTATAAGAGTTATGCAAGAAGAAGTGCACTCTCTGTGCAAGTCTGAATCACATAACCATGAAATCTTTTATATTTTTTGTGTGTACAGCAAAGGTGAATAAAAATACCAAAAGAGTTGCTCTGTATTCTTCTTTCATTTTTTCTCAAATTATATTCGCTCACCACCAGACATCCTGCAGGTTTCACACAAACGTTTTATGGGAATGATGGAGGTGGTGGAGAAGGCATCTGCAGGGCTACTGAAATTAGATAAACAATGTGATGTCTTTTACCTGCTTCTCGCATACAAAAGACGGTGATAAATATTCAAAATATTGTATTCACGTGGAAAAATGAGATTCACCCTTTTAAAAATTCTTTATACTCCGACGCTTATTATCCTCGTTTTCGATCCTTTAACCTACGTCTTGCTGTTTTGCTGCTATACAATAACAGACAAAATAGTATTTATTTGCCTTGCTCCCACTTTTTCATTTTTTGATATATCTGCTACAGTTTTGTATATTTTGAGACGCTCATCAAAGCATGAAAATCATGTCTGAAACAGGATAATACGCTTTTTCCATGAATAAAAATGTATTCATTTTGATTCTTTTTTCAATGGTGCATTTGATCATCTGACACTGTAAGCAAAACAGCATTGGCAATGGCAATAATGATTAAGGCTTCAAAAGCAGAAGAAGTGAGCAGCTGCCCAAAATTCGTTGTTGCTGCGCTTGATGGTTACATTATACATGCATTATGTTTCATGAAAAATCAGCCAGGCGTTTATTGGCATGATGCTTCTTTTTTCTTCTGACGAGATACTAAAATACTTTATAGATATAGCCAAAGTTCTGAAGGAAACATGACATTTTATATTTCCTAAAACATGAGGACCAACGAAATATCACGGAAAGATTTTTTGTATGAATCGTGCATTATAGTGTATCATTTTTGTTTCTATTTCATACACAATTATGTTAAAGGTACAAAGTTATTAAACGCGTTGCACTCGGTAGCAAGAAATACTATTAAATTCGATATGTAAAGCATGTCCAAGTACTACTGTGACTAATTTAAATAGAGCAGTACTTCGAAAACAAATGGAATTAGATAACATGTATGGTGCAGTTTTGTAGCCCGGTTTTTGTAGTGTACAACTTAAAAGATTTCATAGCAATAAATTTGTTTGCGTAATGTACAGAGCCTTTGAACTCTGACACCTACAAATGTCATTTTTCCAGGTATAAAAATTTCACATAATTTTCCCAGTCAAATGGTTGTAACTTTAAAACCAAACCAGGAAATCAAAACCTGTTAAGTGCGTTTTGCTTTTTATGTTTTTAGCTATGATTTAAAATGTCTTATCGAAAAACCTTTCGAAGCTTCCTAGTTAAATCAAGACATGTGTTAAATTTTTCGCAGTCTGCCTCATGCTTTTAAAATTGTGGTATTATTTAGCAAAGTGCTGATGACATCGGACAATTTAAAGCTCTGTGGTACTCTAAAATGTCCAGGCTTTAAAACATGTGTGAACTTCTTTATTCAATAATTCACAGTTTAGTATATAAAGAAAAAATATCTCGGACCCGTTTTTGCGTTTAGCAAATTGTGTTCATTAAAAATGCGTAAAAATTCAACCTCTAATAAAATTATACGTCGTTTGCCGCAACCATCCGTCGCATGCAGGTTTCAAAGCCCGTTTCTTCCGCTACCTAAATGCAGAGTTTCAAGATGAGACTATCAGTACAACAGAAGTTATGAGAAATCTTGCAAGGTGTGACTTAAAAAAACAGGAATTTAGATAACTTTGAACATCTAATTCTCGAGCGAGTGAACAAAAATCCGAAAACGCTAGTATCCTAAAATAACTAAAATTATATTCTATGAATAGTGCGCTACAAAACTGCACTCAAGTGGTTTTCATTTGCACTTTGGGGTTAGAGGACCAATGCGTTTAAAAAAGTCACAGTAGTACTTGGACATGCTTTATTTCATCTCATGATATACAAAGTCAAGCAATAAGGCAATGTGTATTTTTTATTTATATGAGTCCCAAAGTCTCAAAGTACCACATAATAATGTTGCAGTAGAATTAGGATCACACAACAAAGTAACCACGAGCGGAGAGCACAGGAACGTGTGGTTTTTCACAAAGACGAGAAGAGAAGCAAGAGAGAAGGTTTCATAAATGATGTAACCACATCAGAAAATTCTGCTTCAGTTTAGAAAACGTTAGCTCATTCAATGTATGCCCGTATCTTTCTCTCTCTCCATCCGCCACATGTCTACTTGCTACACTCTCGCTTGAGAACGAAGAGGAAAAAATAAACCCTATGTAAGCTTGAAGAAAGGTTCACGCGTAAACTAAAAGGTACCTGCTATTTGGTACCTTGAAGGACCACTATCTGCTGTTTGGTCCCTTAAAGGACCACTATCTGCTGTTTGGTCACTTAAAGGACCACTATCTGCTGTTTGGTCCCTTAAAGGACCACTATCTGCTGTTTGGTCCCTTAAAGGACCACTATCTGCTGTTTGGTCACTTAAAGGACCACTATCTGCTGTTTGGTCCCTTAAAGGACCACTATCTGCTGTTTGGTCCCTTAAAGGACCACCATCTGCTGTTTGGTCCCTTAAAGGACCACCATCTGCTGTTTGGTCCCTTAAAGGACCACTATCTGCTGTTTGGTCTCTTAAAGGACCACTATCTGCTGTTTGGTCCCTTAAAGGACCTCTATCTGCTGTTTGGTCCCTTAAAGGACCACTATCTGCTGTTTGGTCCCTTAAAGGACCACTATCTGCTGTTTGGTCCCTTAAAGGGCCACTATCAAGTTAAATTTTAACAAACAAACTGTGGATTCGTAATCCTGGTCAAAAATGGACCTATAATCATGTGCCGCACAGCATAGATTCATTAAATTAACAGATTTGGAAATTAAGGCCCTGATTTCCGGACCTTAAAACTTAAATTTTAGCAAACAAACTGTAGATTCGTAATTCTGATCAAAAATTGACCTATAATCATGTGCCGCATGGTATAGGTCCTATGTAAAAATATAGGACTATTGGTGACCTTTGACCTTTGGAGTTGACCTATTGACCTGAAAATCAATAGGGATCGTCCCATGAGGTGTAGCTATCGATAACTGAAAACGGAATTGGAATAGGTCAAACGGTTGACGAGTTATCGTGCTTACGGACGGAGGGAGGAACGTGCAGACACATCAAGATGATAGGAGTAAAGGTACACTAACGTGAACCTTAATAATGTGGCTTCCCATATCATTACTAGGAGAACATGAACCCTTATGACTTGATGATGACTATATGCTTTGAAGAAGGAAGTAAGGGTCCATCATGTTGCAATGTTCCGGAGGCTGTACACAGCGTATTTTCCTTTTACAAAATGGGAAGGTAACAATGCGTAATGCCTCCATATCAGCAGTCACTAACAATCCAACTGGGACATGTGGGGGTGGAAGTGGGCACATGTGTAGCGTAAGAAGCTGTTAGTACAAGTACCATCCAAACATTACAGTCAAGAACATGAACACCAAGTACCGGTAGTAGTGGTGACGGAACAAACCCAAAAGATGAACTTTGTTGGATAAAATAACCACAAAAAAAGGCTCAGTGCGTGTATGAATTTGAAAAGAACCTGCTTTACGGAACTGGTGGTGGTGGTGACTGTCTCTGGCACAAAGTCATTTTGGGATGTCGCTGACTGAACTTTACTTATACTGCTGGTAGAATTTCCTGTAGAAGAATGGCTACATATTATATGATTTCCCTACATGACATTGCATGCTTTAAATATACAATACTGACACATGCTATTCCCATCTTCTCTAGTGGAAAATGCACTACAGGAAATATTTAAGCACGTTCACGCAAAATAAAAAGCACGTTCGTGAAAAGCAGAAGGGGCTGTGGTGGATTTTGAGTTGCGTCCCTATGCAAGAGCCGCGCGGTAGGTATAGGGTAAAAGTCATGCAAGGAAGGAAGTACATCCATATTGCTTCATTTCTAAATGCCTACGTATATGCTGACGACTTGGCATTTCAAACACAGGATAATAGTCAAGCAAGGTGCACATTAAATGAAGTTTTTTTTTACTTTACAGAGTGGTTTGTTTGATAAAACGAGGAAGTCATGGAACGAAACTGGCGGTGGTGGTTGCTTCAGGGCATTTATAATATTGATATCATGTTGCAATATGTTCAAGCACGATTTTCAGTTTCAATCAGAATCGGTAACGTCCACCAAAATCAACGCACGCTTCGATACACCTACACCACCTTTACTGTACAATATTCCAATTGAATATTGATCTGGAGTCGACATCATCACAAAATTCTTATAATCTCAAAACTACTTTCGGGTCATAGAACTTTTAACCAAAAGTACATGAAGATGATGGTTGCACATGTGCATGTGGGCAAATAAGAAAAGACTTCATTCATTCTAGCTAACATCTAATGTCAGAGAACGTATGACGAGACGTATGGGAAAACTTTGAGTGCTCGACAATACTGGATGTGAAGTTCTTAATGTATACCACACGCATAGATACATGTTCAGATAATCCGCAAATGCTTTCTCCAAATTCCTTTGCTTCACTTTTCTCGTGTTTACTTTTCGTTCTGACGGTGTTTTTGTTATATAGTTTATTTAGTCGAGTAAATGGTAGTTCTCTAGTTTTGTAAAAAAAAAAATCAGCTCAAGCTCTGTGCGTAAGCACAAAACAGGGAAACTACTAAGAATTTCGAATGCGTATGTTGGGGCCTACGTAACTGTAACGGGCACCTGGGATGATGTGGAGAGTGCTTTTATGTTGGCTAGTCTGGGTGGTGGTTTAGGTTGGTCTGGGATCAAAAGTAAATTGTGGAAGTACACGGAGACGGGCTGTTTTAGTGTGTATGGGTCGGGTATTTTAATGTAGTAGCAAAATGAATGTAGAATAGCTTTGTAAATACATATGAATAGTGTTGTAAAAGAGGGTCGAAGTTAAGAAGAATTTCGGGAAGACCAAATACATTGTATATTGTCACTCGCGAGTGACAAGTATGGGAGCTTATGTTAGTTGGGGTTATGTGAGACTGTAGTGTTAGGTAACGTTACGTTTACTTGCAGTAATCGTTTAATTGCTAAGGAAATATGTTAGTTGTTAGTTGGAAATACGTTTCGGAATACGGACTACATGGACTTAGTTGTGCTAAGAGTGCTGGAAGACACAGTCGTCACCAAGAATTAAATAACATTATTCACAGGGCATTATCTTCCGCTAAAATACCAAACCGCTTGGAACCTGTTGGTCTTTACCGCAATGACGGAAAACGTGCCGATGGAATTACTCTAATTCCATGGTCAAAAGGCAAATGCCTTGTCTGGGATGCTACCTGCCATGATACTCTAGCTCCCTCTCACCTCAAGGACTCTACCAAAGAACCTGGTTTAATCGCAAAAAATGCAGCTAAAGAGAAAAAACGAAAGTACAAAGATGCCATTGATGACATTATTTTCCTTCCGTTTGCTGTTGAAACAATGGGCCCCTGGGATGATGAAGCAATGGAATTTATCAAGTGTTTAGGAGGTTTAATCACGTCTCTATCCGGTGAATCCAGATCTCGCAGTTTCCTAATCCAAAGAATTAGCCTTGCAATTCAAAGAGGGAACGCTATTTCTGTGATGGGGACTTTCCCTACCACGGATACATTTTCGGAAATTTTTTATTTATTAGATTAGATTTAAGTCAACCCTTACTGTTATTTTCCTCGCGTGTGAAATGTTAGTCAAATAAAGTTTATCATTTTGTTAGTTGTAATTGGGAATGGGCTGTGATTGGTGGAACCGGAAAAGGAGGAAAATCCTGGGTATATAAGGAAGTGCAAATCCCAGGATCGTCGTCTTTCGTAGTTTGTCATTCGTATTTCGTCGGTCTTTCGTAGTTTGTCATTCGTATTCGTAGTCATTCTTGCTGTATCTTTGTCAGTGGTTTGCTAAATGTCTGTCAATAAAGTATGTTAAAAGTTGAACTTGTCTTGTATCGTCATTCTAGTAGTAGCGCATTAGGTTGTAGCGTAGCATCTTGTTCTGAGCTTCGAACAGCGTATATATGCTCAAAGGGAAAGGTAAACTTGTCTTTCGTCTTAGTCGGCAGTAATGATGATAACAACGACAATGACATGACGGTAATGCTGTGCACTCGGCAAATTGATGCACTTTCCCCACGTGTATGATGCAGGCAAGTAATAGGTGTATGATGGACGAACATGTAGTTTCTCTGTGCAGACCACTAGGAAGAAGAGTAAACGCATTGAAATCCTGAGAAAACAAAGATCATGCCGTTGCCACCATGTTTGTAGTGTTGTATGAGCTCAACTTTGATCTCAAAGGAATCCACAGTCGTCAGTAGAATGTACGTAGAGTTATCTAATCTGGAAGTGTCTTGACTGCCCGTCCAAAGTAGAGATACAGTTGTAATTTGTACTCAGACTCAGTTCAAAGTACATGGGTAAACATAGACCACACGTATTTTAAACTTTAATGGAATTCGCAAAGACGCATGGGTATATGCTTGCACTAGAATAGGATGTCTTTCATCTTATCTCGCTCCCATTTTCAAATTTACTTTCAAGGTTGTTTTGCATCAAATCTTGCAAAATCTCTTTGTATCTGTTCATCACAGTAACAAAGTGGAAATTGAAAATGAATTCTTGAGAATTCCCTCTGTAAAAGACATCAAAAGGGATAAAAGTGCACTGCAACATCCTTTGTAAAAGTAAATCTTTTGTGCCGTCAACCTACAAAATAACAATATCTACTATGAAAGTATTCGTTTTATTAAAACGCATACCCAAGCGGTTAATACTTATAATTGCATATAGGTGCTTACCTATCCTACCCTACATTACGGTAATATTTTGTCCCTTTCGTCTTTATAGTTTCACTCAAGTTTATTATTATCTATTCTGTGAGAAGCGAATGTGATCAATAGAGCACCAGCCGATAATAATGAAGCTGGTATGTTATGCTGGTTATTTACAAAAAATACCAGGATGGTATATTATTACGCGGGCTCAATTGAAGAAAAAATTCGTTTATGAGAAAATAATAAGGCTACAAAAACTACGTGAGCTTGTAAAACCTAAGTTGTAAAGGCATTCAGCACAACCATCGAACCTATCTTGGTTTGCCTAAAGTCTTCCTAGGCTTGCTACTACACTTTCGGTTTGCAAAGAAGCAAATCCTCTTTTTAGCTTCTTATCCTTGAACCTGTCTTGTTCATGGTGTTGACAGTATATAGTATAAAGCAAACATGCGGTTGCTATATAGGCTAGCTCAGCCCGATATGAAAGCAGGAGAAAAAGACCTGGACTTGTCAGCAAAGTGGAATTTTCTTTGTCCTCGTTACTCGAATTATTCTCGGTATACCACTGCTCACAAAAGAGGCAAAAAGTAATAAGGCACATCTTTTAATAATACCTGCTTTCTTTGTGAGTGGTATGTGTCTGCGTGCATTGTGAATGACAGGGGATGAAGTCAATGCCATGCCTTTTATACTCCTTCTTTTCTTAATCTTAGAAGAAAAAGCTGGGTTTTTCCTCCTTCCACCCAGTTTTCTGCTTGATATTGAAGGGAAAAAAGTATGGGTGTGTTGCCTGAGGCGGCTTCCGGTAGGAAACTGGAAAGGCGTCCAATAAGATAAAATTCACTTACATAGTCACTTAACTAGTCATCGTGTCTCAACGTAAACGAGTTCATCCAACCAAAAGATTCACATACATTCTCTCTCAAAAAACTTTTATCCTTGTTGAGCTGCAAAGTAAACCCTTTCATTCGCGGCTTTTCTGGAGAAGGAATGAATAAAGAGACGACGAGTGAAATGTGACATGCAGGCCATTTTAGAAAAAGACAGCATGGATCCTTTAAAGACTACACACATTGTATGAAAACTTTTGGAGACTGACCTTTTGGAAACAACATTGACAGGGTATCATCAAATTTGTTTTCGAATTGTATACATCGGAATGTTCCATACATAAAAATATGCCTAATATGAATTGCCATTTTTACTATTTTTTGCAAAAGAAAAAAAGAAATAATGAGTCTCCATCTGACACGGTAGTGTTTCTGTCATTGATGGTATTGTGGTTGGTTGGTGGACCTTTTTTCTGAAACTATTGATCCTGTGTACCTTTTCTAGGCTATTTATAGATAGCCGCATACTTTTTTTTCGTCTGCTGACATGAAAATCCTTTCTCACCCAAACATTTCTCCGCAAACTCCAATGCAGGAACGGTTAAGCCTGAAAAAATTTTTTCCACAAGTGCAAAAACTTCCAGAGGACAAACAAAGCAAAACAACAAAAAATAGGATAAAGAAGCTTCACAGATGATTTAAAAAGATACTTTTAAATATATTATTAAGGATTTTTTGGGTATCTGCTGAAACTTACGATTGCTCTAGAAGCAACCTTTTTACCATAGGTAAAAATAGAACACAAAAGTAGGTTGTTGGATTCACTTTATTCGGAATTCCGGTTTCTGTTAAACTATTATTTCTCCAACTGACAATGCAGATAAGTAAAAGTTTTTACTTTTAAAACGTTCTTCGATGCTAGTTTGGATATATCCTATTTATATCGCAGTTTTTACGATTATGTGTGGGTTGAAAAGAAAGTTGCTTTTAAAAGAAAAGCTTAAAAGCTTTTGTTGGAAGCGCTCTTTTTATTGCGTTGGAGTAGCTTTCTGCATTTTTGCAACCGCAAACTATTGATTCCATTGTTGTGAATAAGGATTCCGAGAGTTTTTAAGCATTGAAAAAACAAACACACAACTATGCAAAGATTTTTGCCATTCTTTACAAAAGTATTTTCTACATGATTGAAAAAATTAGTGCAAAAATTCACCACAAATAGTTTACTAAACATATTTTGCTACAAGGCTACAATTTGCATTTCTGTACGCATTGATAGTAGTAGGTGAAGCGTAAAAAGTAAACTATTTGCATAATGGCGGATGGATGGATGTGTTTTGAAATATTCTGTGCTAACTCTCAACTCTCAAGACGTAACTCTACTTTTTAATTCCTGGAACCATCTTGGTTTCATTAGAGTGCTTACCGAGTAGCAGCAGTAGGGAGGCGGAAGCATACACGTTCCATTCAGAGGATTTATTTGCAGGCGGGTTTTCATGGCATGTAAAAAATTCAACATAACATTTTTTGCTTCCTGTCATGCACATTTTTTGTACATTATATAACTCAAGACTTTGGGGGAGAAAAGTAAAAAAGAAGTTTTAGATGCGCATAAAAAGTTTATTTGTCGCCCTCCCATCTTAAAACACACTCAGTTTTTTGTAACTTTTTTCTATTCTTCTGTTCTGTGTACAATATGAATTCATTTTCTTCTGGATTTTTTGGGCTCATCTAAACTTCGAACCTGTATTTTATGCACTTGTTCTTTTGCCGTTTGTTCATCCTTTCAAACAAAGTGAAAGTATGCCTTGGAATACAGCAATGCTTGATGGAACACAGTTCTTTAAATTGTTTGGTCGAGAGGAAGGCAAGCATATATTTTACAAAAACGTCGACCGCTAGTATTAGTGAATATTTTTATTCAGCTTTTACTTCCTCCCTTACTACACTATTTCATGGTTGTGTACATAAAGATACACAGCATTACTTTTTGTGATATAGCTTTATACATATAGTAGTTAATCTGCTATAAGGAGCATTCTTTTATTATGCAAAATAACAGGCGATATAAAATACCTTCCTGAAGATATTCACGACAATGAGACGGTTTTTTTCTCAAGGTCTGTCGGAAAAAATATAATGTTCAATGATAAATAAGTGCAGTGCATTGGTGAAGCTGTGCATTATAAATGCAGGTCATAAATCTTCAACAATCCGAACAAGATGAGGGCGCTCAAAACTACTAAGGAAAAGAATACTTTTCACAAGTGAGGCGAAAAAATACTTGGCACAATATTCGGTGCATTTTACGAGAGTCGTTTCCTTCTCTCGCTGCACGATCACTGCCAACAAGAAATGCAAGCGGAAGAGGAAGAAAGCTCAGTAAGATACGAGGGAAGAGAAAAAGCCTAAAGGGTATATAGATAATTTGTGAAGTAGAAAGATGGGGTCTCTACATTTTGCCTTCCTCTTATTACTTCTTGAGCATTCCTTCTAAATATTTTTGCTTTTCTCTGACAGAGTCTCAAGAAACATCGCGACTTAGTCACTGCACCGCAGTTCACTACACACTTTTCTTTCTGTCATCACAGCTAAATTATGAATGCACATTTTAAACAAGTCCTCTCTGTCTTCTCTTCTTGTCGTCGTGTGTAGTCAGCAGTCATCATTCTGTTGACCCGAGGAAACGACAAAGAATAATAATTATTATTCTCTTGGAGTAAACGTGTGTGTACAGACCGTGTGGTGGTGTGGCTTTTGGTTTCCCAGAAACCTTGAATTAATCCACGCGTGCCAGCTAGATTTCGAGAAAATCCCTTTCAAACATTTCCATGTTCATGGCCACGGTCACATCATTATCATCAGCAGTAGTAACATTACCAGAAACTGAAACCCGCTTCGTCCTTCCACTAATAATCATCATCGTTATCATGACTTTATCATCAACCTCCCATTCTTGTAAATATCCATCTACTTTGCTACCTCCATTCCGCTGCTGGTGATGAGATAATAATGAAATGCAAACCTGCACTGGAAAATTTTCAGCACAGTTTGCCTTCGAGAAGAGGAAAGCAGATATTATGTGTGTGAATGTAAATGAAAACCCCCGAGTGGAAGTCTCTGCAACCGAATTTTTTTCTAGTGATATAGCCCACCGAATAGCGGGTAAAATACAAGCGGTTTTTACTGTAGAAATACACACTGTGTAAATGGTAATGTGTAGTAGCGGCATGCTGATATGAGCCTATGTTCCCGGAGGGTTGCCTTCATTATCAAAAGACGATTTCATGCCTGATGAATATTACTGTAAATGATTCCATGTCCGTGTTGTCTTCGTCTCCTCCTTCCTCATCAACGGGCTCTTTGCTATGTCTCTCTTTCTTCTATGTAGTAGTCAACAACAAAACATTTTACCACCACACACCGGATAAAAAGCCATATTACAATGTTGCGTTCCCCTATTCCCTTAGCTTTTCTCGGCTTGTGTGTGTTCATTTTCTCTACATGTTTGCTGCACGTTTCATTTGTTCCTTTTCACAATTATTTTCAAAGAAAAAGACAGTGAATGTCTTTTCTGGTGTTGTGAGCCCGTTTTGTCTTGTCCTTCTTTCATTTTCTTCGTGTCTTTCACTAATACAACCGCAACATTTACTATATTGCCAGTCTGTTTTTCTCATTTTGTTTAATACGCATATAGTAGCAATATTATCTATTGTACAATGAGGCAAAACTGTGAATAAAATCACAACCAACTAACTAGAGAGAAATAGAGAAACCAAGTGAATGAGCCACACTGTGAAGTTATGTTTACGCTTTGCTTTTCCTTCATTACTTCCTTCATTCAAGATACTAAATTGGTAGGCATATAATACAGAGAGATTGTTGATGTGCCGTCTAGAAAACAAGAACACCCTCGCAGATGGAAAATGGGCAATTTTAGCCTTAGCTCAATAATGCAAGACAAAACTTTAACTTTGCAGTCACAACAGTTCATTCAAAAGGTTTCCCTTGCTTATCTCATCTTCTTCAAGATGAAAGCTTCTCTGTTTTGAAACTCCAGTGCTTCATCAGGCAGGGTTGCATTATACATACATGTTTATGAGCGGAAAGGTATACGCTACACAGATGCAGCATAATGATAATATAAATATTACTTTATGCAGTGAAATACAACCGTTTGCGTTTCTCATACCAGCCACAAAAGAACGGAAGCACAGTTGGTTTTCCACGCTTCCCGTTATTATGCATCACAGAAGCATAACGTCATCCGTGGCACTTTACTATTTTTCGTTTTATTCCAGGAGCAACCAGGCAAAAACACCAATGCAACTCGTTCGTTTTTTTATTGCTGGCAAAGCAAACTATAAAAAATGCAGTCTGTGGAGATATTTTAAAAACAATAAAGTTTTGCTTTTGCTGCATTGAAATATTATGTAATATGTAAACATGCACAGGAATGAAATACCTTTTTCTTACAAATTAAATGCGTTTTTGACAGCCATTTTCCGTTTCTGGAAAAAGTTTATTTGAAAATTACAAAAGTTTTTACATTTGTGTCTTCCTCCTTTTCTACTATTATTACTAGAGCCCGCATTTAAATACCCATTTTTAATAACGAGCAAGGTCAAATAATGGTTCTGTATAAACGCTCCAGTTAACCTTCAACTCCATTTTCGGAGAGACACGGAGAAATAAAGTGCAGCATGGCATTAATGGTCTCATAGAAAAACCGTAATGCCCTCATAACAAGCTCGTTAGTGAGACTTTTCCCTGATGCTGCTCGTGTAAAACAATGGAAAAAGTATTTATTAAGCTTGTAAGTTCTTACCTTGTAGATTTAATGAGAGCAAAATGAGCATTCCCAACTGGATCCAGATAGCACGTGACAATCCACTCAAGAAGCGTTGCTCCTGTTGCCGGCATTGCTTTCCTTCGTCGTTGGTTAAAGTGTTGCTGCTCCACTCCATACCAACCTTGCTCATTGACGCAGATGAAGGGCAGGCTGATGACGAAGTGTTTTGGTGGTGGTGTTGACGATCATGATGATTACGATGGTAGTATAAACTATCTGAAGGGGCCTCTGAAGCTGCGTTGTCTACCGTATCAATTTCTTGTGTAGAATTGATGCTCCCATTATAAGTAGAACTGTTATGCAACTCGGAAGAAAAAGCTCGATCCTCCACCACGACTTGTCGTCTACAAATCTTTTCCTTCTGATGCTGTTCTTTCTGATAAAGCTGATGTTGGTGACACTCTCCAAAGTCATTACCACAATAATCATCCCGACGTTCTCGGCTACATGACGTGCATCCAGCAACGGAGGCGGAATGCGAACTTGCTGTACAAGTTGCAGAAGTAATGGTGGCAACATTCCTGTCCTTCTTCAAACTATTACATCTTCCACCAATGCATCCATTTCTTTCCCGTTTTTCCATTGATGGTAATTGATGATCGAGACCACTTATCTCGCTCCCCTGACTTCCGTCCTCTAAGGAGTTTTCTGTCAAGGAGGGGCTGATCATATTATTATTGCTAGCATTTCTTTTACGTGAATACGAATGGGACTGAGAGCTCGGGTGAGTAGCAGCATCATCATTGTAATCATGACGAGAGCTATTACTGCTGGCATGACTTTTTCTAGGGGCATTACATGTCTCACGTCTTCTCTCCATTTTTCCCACGGTCCTTACAAGCCCGAAATCAAAATCTTGCTGGCACATTTTTCTTTTCAACGAAAGGAGGATTTCTCACTATATTTCGTTCAGCTTTTTACACAAACAATTTGAGTTTTTCAAGTTGAGTCACTATGTAGAAGACAAGTTCGAAAAAAATATATGGAACAGTTCTAGTTTCACTAAGCATGCAAAAAAACACAGATATTTGCAAAGAGTCCAGGGAGTTCACTTGTCAGAAAGTCAAATCTTGTTCTGTCGTGATAAATAACTTTACAAAACAGTCGCACAGAGACAAATGACAAGCCTTCTTACAAATTGTTTTTCTATGTGATCTTATAGTCTTTGTTTGCTTACGACACAGTCACACACAAAGATTGACAAAGATAGAAAATGAACAATGTACTTATAAAGTACTTAATGCACTTGTACAGCACTAAAGCATCTTCTTCAAACAACTTTTCCCGACTGTTCGCACACACTCCACAACACTTTTTTATTATTTTTTCCCGGATCTCTAAAACACTGTTCAGTGTACTTTTTGACTTTTTCACTTTCTCCGTTTGTTTTTCTTCTTTTGTTCAGCCAATGTATCTTCAAAAGAAAGGTCTACGTCTAGACACTCGTGGTGGATGTGCGTATGTAAAAGTCGACAACTGTGTGGCTGAAGAGGAAAAAACGTGGTTTGCGCTGGCACTCCACTGTACGCTTACAACAACTCGGTTGTGACCAATTTGTTGACATTAGCCATAACTCATGATCAACTTTGCTTTGCGCGTCCTTATCTTACTACTCACAAGAAGTCTCTCTTGCTTTTATTTAGTGCAGTTAGCTTTCAGTTGAATCGTCCAATATTAGTATCTCCGAAGTGTTTTCCCGTTGCTTCCTTTTCTTTCCAAATAGGATAAAGAAAACATTAATGGAAACAGGCGGTATGGTGCTCAGTAGTCCGGCAAGTATGTACGTCTTCCTCCCTCTCTGAAGTATAAATTACGCCTAGAGAAAATATAAATTTCTTCCTTATAAAAAGAATGTACATACTTTAATATAAATAATATGTAGTTATGTGTCCTTGTAAGTTTTATTCAATTATTTGCTACACCCATATTTCGATTGGCACAAAAGCAGTCAGCCAAAAACGATATCGCTTGGGAATAGTTTTTAGTTGGGTTTGACGTACGCATGCATCCACCATATAAATACACAAGAGTTGTTCTTCTATTGGAAAGTGCAAGATAAACCCTGAAAGCAAGAAACAAATATACGAGAAGAGGAGAAAGCGATAGAGATGAATAGAAGGAAAGCAAGGAAGAAAAAAGATTTGTTCACTCTTTCTTGTTTTCGTTTGCTTCAACACTTTTCTCTTTTTTAAGGCAAGCTAGATGTATCTAACTAGGCTTGAGTATGTGTTACTACTTTGTACGCGACGCTTTCTCTTCGCTGTTCCACACTCTCTCCAACCGATAATTCCGCTTCAGAGCGGTCTAGTTGGTGATATATGTACTTCCGCTACCACAATCTCCGTTCTGCTGTCCAGAAATATATTAGAGAAAGAGTGTAAGCTTCCTAGTGGTGCGTAGAGCTACTGTTCCTTTTATAAAGGTGATATCTTACTGAAAAGGATTTGCTCTTTGAATTCCCTTTTATCGTATCTTCATTGACATTTACTGATCTTTTTGTACGGCTTTAGTAGTCCACTTAGCCCAACTATGTCAGGGGCGATAGTACAAGAAGGAAAGCAAAAGCTTTGAATCTTTTAGATTATTGTCTACGAGAAATTACTGCGACCTATACGGAAGAAGCGTACAAACAAACAAAGTGAATCAATAGCAAATCAGACCTCGTTCCAGTCTTATTTGTCAATAAGTTATGAGGGCAAAGATGTGATCGAGGCAGTTATAATGCCAGTATAAAGTAATTGCAATTTTATGCATATTCTGAGGAAAATGTTATTCAGGAACTAGATCGATTTTTCTTAATCTTTGCAGCAAACATAAAATGACAAAGCATACATACTGTTTCTATATCTCATTGCTTGACTCATCATCTACTAGCTCTGCAAAGTTACAAAGTACACAATAGTGCACATTTACCGCACAACTTGAAGACAAATATTGCTGGAAAGAGATGTTAAAGTGTTTGCATTGAGGATTGATTGTTTGGCGGAGAAGAGGAAGTTGTAAGTAGCAAGTTTAGATGTTTTACCATTTCTTCAGTTACTTTCATGTTTATTCAACTACACTTATATAAAAACGTTGTATAATATAATAGCCTGCTGCTGAAGCATAATATAATTACAAGCATTCCGGTTTTCGTAGTTGGTGGTAATGTTGTGTAGGTAGAACATAGTGGAATAACATCAATCGAAATAGCTCAGCAGTGTGGCTCCCAGTAGAATAGTGTGTGTATTTTATTTGTTCTTTATTTCTGACTGTAACAACAAACTTTTTTCGTTTGCTTTATTGTTGCGCGAGAAGAAGGAACACACACATGCACTGTTTCAACACAATGTAGTTACCAGCAGAACACTTTCTGAAAGAAAGTAGTGGCTTTTTATGCGAATTGTATAGAGTGTAATATTCTGGCAATCTGGTGATTCTGCAACAACTACTTCTTGTTATGCACGTTTATGTGATGTGTGTGGGGAATAGGCAAATTTTTCTTGCTCGCACATAATTCGTTTTAGGTGTGGTGCTGAATAATACAAAAAGCCAAAAATTGGATTTCCTTTTTCCTGTCCCTTTCTTACATCTGCAACTCTGCAAGATTGTAAACAAATTATTTATACGATCTCACTCGACATATTTGCAAGTTACTTAACCGTATCATATAGTATTATTCAACTTTAACCATACGCCTCTCTGAAAACTACGAAAATAATGTACTACTACTCACACTAAAGTTTATATAATTCCTCACGTCTTTTTCACGGATACTGGCTTTAAGTTTATTATTTTGCTTTCAAAGAAGGAAAGAAAGGGAATCCGCTCTTGTCGTTACTAACAAGAATGTATTATTCTTGCTCATTCGTTATAACGGAGTCTCCGTCTATTCATCGGTTTTAACCTTGGCTCATACGAGTTTTTTATTTGCTGACAAGTCTGAAGAAAAGTATAAATTCGCGTTTTAATTACATACGTGCATCTTCAACTTGCTATTTATTCTGGGAAAATTTTGTCATATTATTGCATTGCAGTTGAAATGTGGTAGGGTAACACACTGAGAAAGAAAGGATCAAATGCCTGATTCAAATGTCACTGACACCTAAATGGGAATCAGATGCGGACAAGGAAATGGAAAGGATGATATGCAAATGACGTATTTCTCAAAACAAGGGCAGACTACAGAAAAATCGTTTAGTGTGATATACCACAAAACACCATGAGTCTTGATGCTAACATGACTGGCAAAGTTAGAAGAAAATGTCTTAAATGCAGTTGACAGATGTAAGTATACTGATCTCATTTTCCACAATAAACTGGATTCATGCAGAAATGGAACTTATTGCAAATGAAGCTAACAGATTTTTATATGGGATTTTGTTGGTTTTATGAGTCAAAAAATTAGCCACGATGTAAGAATATATTTCTGGCCAGTTATCTTAAATATGAAACGTGTTCTGAATTGAACCTTGCTTTTAGTGCATGTGGCAAAGGAACTCATTGATTCAAATACATTTTAAACTACCTACTTGATAACCGTTAAAGGTCCTTGTATCCGTTTTTGCACGTGTTAGGGGTTATACAAGGGATGAAAATTAGCTTGTTTTAATCAAATCATATAATAAACTTGGATTGGTTGATGCAAATCTTGGCAAAACTGCATTAAAAGTTTCACAGCATTTTCTTGTCAAAATGTTGTTTTCCACCCATTATATAAAGCAATCATTTCAATAACTATTATTTTGTCAAAAACAAGAATACGTGGTAATATAGAAAATTTATTTGATTACAAAGTCGTATTGTATCAAGTTTTGATACTGGAGCTCCTAAACCCTTTCGCAATTTCTCACCAGTCAGTTCCTTTGTTCACCTGCCTTTCTGCAAAACTCTTAAAGTTTCATTATACTTCATGCCGTATTTCCTTATGCTGTCTTTGTTATTATATTATTATAGTTTGATTATAATCTACATGCAAATAGGAAATTGAACGAGAAAGGTGTTTTCCGCTTTTTACATTGCTTATTCGCATACCCAACAACACTCAACATTTATGCTAGCTTTTTAGCAGACCAATTTTTTGCGACTTCCATTTCCTTTAAGTTTCCTCGATTACTGTAGTAGTTCTGCTTGAATTTCCTATAAATAATGTATCTAGTAAAATAAATATTTACGAACTGGCAGGCATTTGGCATTTATTATATTGTTTTCGAATATACATGATCTCTTTGAGTTGTTCATTTCAGACTCATTGTAAAAGTCCTCTTCTTGCCATAAGACAAAGTGTTACACGAACAATTTCTATTCCAGCATTCATCCGCTATTCTATTCATAAAAGAGCAGTAAAGTTGTATTGTATACAGAGAACAAGTGGAACCTATAAAAAGTTTTCCTTCTATACAAAAGCTTGCAGCAGAGGAACAAGCAGCGTTTTTGAAGAGTTATGATGTCACCGGATTGCTTTTAAAAACTTTCTCTAAGCTTTCTTTGGTTACTTTTCAGGGAAACTGGAAGAATGTAAAGAGTAAAGTCAGGAAGCCGGAGCAATAGCTTCCTATTACAACTCAGTGGAATGGAATGCGTATAAAGAATAAAAGAACATATATTCATACTCAAAAGTTCTAAGAAAGTGTGGACGAAGAAAGAGAGAGAGAGAGAAAAAGATACAGATTTTTGTCTCTACTTTTCTCTCTCGTCTACTTACCTAGTTAATATTATGAACAAAATAAAAAAGTATGTAACGCTATTATTATTATTACTGTACATTTTACGAACTCTTCAGATTCCATATGATACACTTGGAGCACAACTACTACCACTGATGCCCATTCTACTTTCCAGCGCGTTGTTCCCGTTTTATTGTTAATCTTTGTTGTCTAATATATTGCTGGAGAAGTAAATGTAGTAGAAGTGCCACTAAATAATAATCTCGAAGGAGAGAAAGGAGAAAGAAAAGTAATGTAAAAGTAAAACTTTTCCTTGTTTTTAAACTCTCTTTTCCTTCTTCTTCTCTTGATCTCTTCAGCGAGATAAGCAAACACAATAAAAGCGCAACATAAAATGTATTAGTTAGCCATTTTCTTGAAACTTAAAATCGCTGTATTAAAACATGGGCCCACCCATTTAATTAAAATGACGAGGACAAAAGAGTTCAAACGGGCAATTGTATTTAGACAGGCAACAACAACACATACACGTATACAACTACACATAACTTATTAGACCTAACTGACAAGCAAAAAATAAGTGGCAAATATGTACACATGCCATTGCTAAACGAACATACAAGCGGTAATAACAATAAAAACAACAAGAACCATTTATAATCAGTTATTTGGTGACATTCTTCCTCTCACATAATCTCTTCCAACACTTTGAAATGGGCAATGTGTAAAGTTCTCAAAGTGTGGAGAGAGAGCAAGACACTTTTCCTCATGAACTCAAAATATAACCAAGTGTGCAAGCATAATGTTGTAAATTTTCCCCAAAAAAATGGGAAAAGTCTAATACATGTTTACTACTAGGAAAAAGTTGCAAAAGCATTTAAAATATTAGCAGAAAATGCAATAATAAACATAAAATAAAGAAGAATGGATTGGTAGGGAGGGGATGGGGATGACATTAGAAAACTCTTTAAATAACTTCTTCCAAAAACAACAACAGCAAATACACATTGCATTTATATGCATAAAAATGTACATTCTTATTAACGGTTGCACAATGGAAACTAGCAACTGTTTCCCCACCAAAAGCACACTCGTAGTAAATGACACAAGCCAAGAAATCAACAGAGCAAAGGAGCAACACATGCACAGCACGTACAAACCAAATAAATAGCAAGGAGAATTGGGAGTGGAGGAAAGGTACACCGGATTTTCAATGGGGTAATAATAACTTGTAAGGTATGCACTTGTGACCGTTGCTCCTTTAAAGAAACTAATAAATTTTGGACACCATCTGCAAAGGAAGTGAACTGTAATCGCATTACTCCTATTGTATCAGGCAATGGGGGAGTAATGGCAATTGAAAGAACACAACAGCCGTCAGCCAGCTAAACTCTACCTACATAATATTCCGAGGAACGGATACTATTATAAAGCGTTACTAAAACATACAATGAAAATGGCTCTTCTAAAATTGCAATGTATAGGGTAAGTAGGCATCCCTTTTAAAAAGAAGATTGCCTTATAGTGAATCAACAGGGAATAGAGGGATCTTATAGACAAAACATTCCGAAAAGAAGGAAAATTGAGGAACGTGCTATATAAAAAGTTTAGCACATGAAAATGTTCCTTCTTGTTGCGTGCGTCCATGAATACCTATAAAACATGTGCATGGAATACTATACAAAAACGAAATATTTCCTTTTTACCTCTTAGTGCTCCTTCTCCTTACTTCCTCGTAATTGTTAAATGGCTTTTGCACAGGAATAAATTTTAAATGAGTTGATGTTAAAATGGGATTTAAATTTAGTGCGCTACTATTAATTAAGGCCAAAGGAACTCAGATATAGAGGATGTGATGACCATGTTCTTGATTCTTGTCCATTTTTTAGTTCGTTTCGTCGTCCTCTTTAGTATCAACAGCCAGCGTTAAAACGCTTTGCACCATAAATCCTCAATTATGAATTAATTACAAAGTTGTGAAATTTCTCTTTGTGTAAATCACCTTAAACTTGTTGTAGTGTGTAGCAAACCAACTGGCACCATAAAATTTGGTAGCAACTGTGGTACTGTGGTCATTGGTCACACAGGTAAAGGTGCAAAAAAGGTTAAAGCTTTAGAGTCTCCTTAAAATGAAGTAGCACAAAACAAAACTCCTTAATCAAGTGTAATGGGTGTAGCTTGAGAGCTACACTGTGAATTTGTAGCGAACAGGGCAAAGTGACACAATAAACTATAAACACTCTTTGTTGTTTCTTTTCTCCACAAAGAAGATATTTTAAATAAATTTTATTGCTTAAGAAAAGTAAATCTTTAAACAGACAAACTTTGGCTATGCGTAAGAGCACTTACATAACAGAAAACTGAGTTACCAAAATGAATGGTACACGGCATATATCAATAAAATGAAGTAGACAAAAAGTCGTGTGCTTTCATGAAACGCTCAACGGCTGACACAGACGGACGCGTGTTGCTTCTCCACCGGATGCTCAATGAAGACTGTTAAGCTCATGAAACCTTCCCTAGACCAAAACCAAGTATTCACATCACACAAGAGCGAAAACCTTTAGACCGTTGCCTGAGATGGGGTATGTATGGGGTGCTTTAGTGCTTACGTATAGCTTAGCTCACGATATCAATGATGATGATGATATAACGTAAAAAACTGCTTTTCTTTTTCACGTTGCTTAAACTGGATGTGGTAAATGTCTAGTAACGAAACTTAAAACTCATATGCAAAGAGAAACGCATATTAAAAGGGAGGGTATAAAAGAATCCCCTTTTTACCCACGGCATTAACACTTACTGGTGATGAGTGATTTAGCATAGTATCCGTAAAATCAAACAATTAGTCTTGATGAGTTAGTGGGAAAATTATGCTAATTAATTTTAACTACTTTACTTCATAAGTAGTTTTTCAAGACAGCCAAGTCGGTAACAAAACTTTCTCAGTTGAGCAAGCCAAAACAGGGCCAAAGGGGCTACTTGAGAAAATTCAGCAGGACAATAAAAAATTCAGTATTTACCAAATGTAAATTATAAAAATTTTCCTTTGAAAGTAGCTTGAAATTATTATGACTGTCATTGAAAGAGTTTTATACAGAGGTTAGCCGTGGTCGTCGAACGAAAAGCAATTTTCTGTACCTGATGCCTGCATAATCGTTACAAAACAGATTTTTTAAACATTTGATTACAGCAGTTTGGGAAATTGTAGTAAAACAAGCGTAGGCTGAGCATTTACGCAAAATCATGTAGGACAATTTAAAAATCGAAACTAGACTGTGGATGGCATGCAATTTTCAACTAGTCCATCTATCAGAAAGCCGATCGCGAATTTCTTTTGCAGTAGAGGTATAGGTTTGCAAAACTACAAGTGGTCGGGAATGAGAATTAATTGAAATATCATCACCAGTTGAAACCGCAATACAATACTAGAATAGGATTGACTTGCCGCGGAATTCACATTTGTGACATAACCATTTGTAGCGTAAATGGCAAAGTTAAAGTCTGGCCTGCACTGCATGCTCTTTTCATTTTGAAAGTAAAAATTTTCAATCTACTAAAGTTCACCAGATGCATGCGGTTTTCTCCTCAAAATGTCTTTGCCACCACAAGTTGTTGCTCTCCACGCAAATGAGTAATGGCGACTTATACCACAGCTTTCATTTTCAAAATTCATTATTTCTTTGACACCCCTTCATTCTTTACCTGCTCGTTCCCCATATCACATTCTCAAATCGGAGACAGTTGCTTTTGAAACTTTGAACTGTAGATTACGATTCGATTATTACTATAAGTCGAACAAAATTAATCATTTTATTGTTCAACGCGGTCAACATGTCATAACTTTTCATATTACCTGTATCATCATCCATCATTAGAATAGAATAGGTACGCAAATGGTCTTTAATTGGAATATTTATTGCCATATCTGTATAAAATGAAATGAGCTAATGCAAGCTTGATGTAAAGTAAAGATATTAAACCAATTAATGTTTCCGATCGAGCGAACGTGTTTTAATTTTATTTACTAAACAACGAGAATATACATTTACTAAACGTAGATTTAAATTGCTGTAATAACATGGTAAACTATGTCGTAACAATAAAATAGATTCAATATAAGCTTTCGCTATTATTATGTTACAATAATATTCTATCCGTTAACATAAAAAACAGAAATTGCACTCATACAGGCAAAACATTTATAAATGGAAAATCAGGAGGTGAAAGCAAACATTATAGGATCAAAGTATACGTGACACCCTGCCCAATATGACAAAATTAATTTTCAATGATAGTAAGAATACTTTGGTAAGAAATACGGGCTTAATGACTAGAAATACATATTTAACAATGTTTTCGTGCAGGAGAGTTACTACGACTGGTGAGTCTTGTGATTTTGATATTTTGCGATGTCACTTTGTATGATGTGACCGTGACTAAAGATATTGCAGGTGTCTATATGATGTGTTTTATCGACATTGTAACAAAAGTAAAATAACATGTGCATACCATCTTTGAAATTGCATCTGGGTATACATCTTGCGTACGAAGAAGAGATTACCTTTTCTTATATGTCATTCACTGGACACTCCGACAACTGGACTTTCTTGACATACTTATTTCATCATTTAGTACTAATCAATCATTAAGCCCTGGACAGATCGAGGTCGAACAATGTACAAGAGAAGCAAGTTGCATTCATAAATGTCATACATTTAGGTTCAAAGGAACTTTATCTAATCTATAATATAACAAACAGAATATTTCTTTTTTAGGGAAAGCTGTACATAGATATATGTACTACCTATTTAATTTTGTTAATGGTTTATGTTATTGTGCCATCGAAGCAACAATCATTAGAATAAGCCTAGATCCGTTTTTTGTTCCTAGATACTACAAGATTTAGGTACCCTTACCATATACTCCGGTTAGAACCTTAAATGCGATATCATGAATGAACCCGTGACACATTTTACGGTTTTATCTGGAAACTTATCATCCCATCTACTTTGTACTCTTACTATATTGAATGTGTCTTCCTACAGAAGGAAAGTATTAAACTTTCCTTTCGTCACATAATGAGATTTCACCCTGACCGGTGCGCTTTACATCTTACAACTTGAAATCACTCGATTTAACATACACTTATATTAAATTACTTTTACGCAACAATCAGCTTGTTAAAAGAAGCTGTACTTAATCATCTACATCCTATATTTTTTAGTCAAACAACTTAAAGTAAACATGTATAATAGCTTATAGTCAATTATTAAATTAAAGAGAAAAGTTTTAAGTCATTCTAAGAGATCCGGTGAGATTAAGCAAGTTTCATAAGTTATAAAATAAGTTATTAGTGGTAGTAGTGGTAATTACCACGCATCATTCGTAATTTTTTACTAGCTCATGGCTCACACTTTAACTGATACATTCCACTGGGAATTAAGGAACAAAAAACACCGGACCAATAGAGCAAAAAATAATTACATTGCAGAAACATCATAAAACTAACGGTACTTCAGTATACGTAAAATATAATTTTTACAGTACGATAAATGCTATTTTCAAAAAATATTTTGAACGAACGAACTAAGGTAGCTTTAACTATGGATGTAACAAACGACTATGTACACAAAATGTTAACAAGCAAGTATACTAGCTATTGGCTGATGTTGGTGGGATTTATCAAATTCCATCTACAATGAATGATTCCATTTTGACATTTTTGTCGCATTCAATCCATCCGTTTCCATTTGAAAGCTCTTCCAGGTTTAGTAATAACAATGTCAGTCCTCCATTGAAAATTCGGAATCTTCAGAAGTTGAAGAGTTCGGGCTACGAAAATACAGGAAAATATTATTTTATAGTATTATTTCAATTTGAAGAATTCAAACATATTTTAAAATAATCTTGTACCTTATTGCTCTGCAAGTCAAAAATACAATGCGCTTCAGCTTTGGGTTGTGAAAGAAGAAATTGAATGACCAAACACATCCTGATTCAGAAAACGGGTCACTTTCAAAGTCTGGTTTGTAGGTGAATATTTCAGAATTCTTGAGACCTCCAATTTCTCCATCAATCTCCTCCCACAGCTTTTGCCTGTAAACCACAAAAAATAATTATAACACATAAAGTTAAAATTCAAAATCTAATCCATCACTTATCGATATTTAAAGTTCTAAGGAATCGTACCTGACATTCCTGTTGTACAAATTTGATTGGCCAAGCCTGGAGTCAATTTCTGCCCACACATGTGCCAAACTAGGTGATCTGGAAAACTCGTGGCTTTTAGCATCACTGAAATCGTAATCCGGAAAGAACGACAGGTTCAGCGTGGTAATCAAGTTGAACAACATTTTTCTGGATATGACAAACATTTCAATGTTGTCAGAGGTTATGACCTCCTGGTCAGCTTCAGCGGATCGGGACAAAAAGTTTGCCTCCAAAGGTGGACTCAATGCGACAATGTCAGAACCACCACCGTCCTTTGCCATCTTTTTGTACAAACCCTTCTGCTCACTTCCTGCCACCTGTAATAATATTTAAAAAAAAATATTTAAAATCAATTACTACATGCATGGAGGTCGTAGGTAGAATCAATCACTATATAGGTTGGTCACTTAAAGGCAATAAAAGTAAATATTGTAAAGAATGATTCATAACAATATCAAATATCCGTACATGCATATTATATGCATTCCCTATATTCTTGACATCGCGGAATTGGAATATTTTTTATTGGAGTTAGCGTAGTAGGAATATGATCTACGAAATTCAAAATCGCAAAATTTCAAAATAAGACACCGCCAATGGCGTCAATTGAATAACCATAAGCATAGCATTTGTATGGTATTGGAGGTCAAAGACATTTATCAACCTACTTGTTTGATTTTTAACTCTGCTTGACCTCATCAGCAATACAAATGGACACAAACAGTAATGTGATTGATATAATATTTAATCACATTTGACAAACTTTGAAAAACATGTATTACATACAGAATAAATCCCTTGTATAAAATAGGATTTAGTACTTATTTATTATCACAGCACTCCATCTTTATGAACATTGCCATAAATCTTAATTAAATAAGACAAGAAAACATACGAATTTGGTCCAAAGTCCAATAACATATTTGTAAACATACAAACTGCTTGGCGATCTGTTATTTCGTTTATACTGAAATTTGTATTCATACAAAGTGTTAAATAGTAGCCCATTCACCTCTTTGAAATGCAGGATTATATTATTATAAGTACACCAGATAAAGTACGGTATTAAATGATAAAGATAAGCGAAACTGATCTATGAACTTTCCCCAATTAAAAAGCTGAGAACTTGGTTTTGGCTATATTGCCGCCCTACTAAAATGCATATAGGTATAACAATCATTCGAACATAATATGTTGTGATGAATAGTACATACAAAATGACTACAAAATGCTTATCATTGCAACCATTTGTGAACTGTCAAGATATACCATCGGATGTTAATGACTGGTGGTTTACAATCATACTGTTGACAAATACCCGCACCCAATATCACGTCAGTTGACTCATTGCATGAATGTCGGTTCAAGGTTTAACAGTGTGAAATTCAGAGTGCTCCTGCAATAACTGTATTTCAATTGGAAAGTTGAAAGTATCTCAAGCCTGCACCAAAGACCAAGAAATGCAACTAATGCTAAAGAAAAGATAAATGCAATGTGCAAAAATATTTCTATTATACCTACAATATTTTATATTTTACCTGGCATACTTTTTGCATGTTATCTAGTCAATTTTATTCTACAAAAAGATTGCTTCAGTTTTGTTGTCAGCAGTCAGCACTTTTCTGCCTGACGAAACTAACTTGCCTTACAAAGATTTGACTTTGCAGCAAGTTTATAGGTTCCTGGCACAAATGGTAAGATCTATTTTTAGAATAATAATGTGGATAAGCTGAGGGATAATCAGGACATGTTAAGCTATATCGTAAGAACGTTAACGATGCTTCAGGAAAATTTTGGCTCCAAAATATTTGACGTAAGAGCACATACTTGGAGCAAGTGTATAAACTGTCTTTAAATATGCATACTGTTTTCTTGTTTCCACTGCTCGTAAAATTTGTGCAGATGTTAGCAGTAAACGAATGTTACAGTCAAACAAGACCAAATTATAGTAAATAAACAAAAAATACATCCATGCAAAAAATATTTAATCGAAAGAATCAGTTTTTTAAACAAAAACTGAGAATATAAACAAGCTACGGTTGGTACAAATTCTAATCAAATCTGTTTGTAACGACCTTTTTGCGATTACGAAAAGCCAGCAACCAAACAACCTTCTTTCCACAGGACTACAAAAACCAGAAAATCTTTTTTTGTTGTTGGCTTCTTGTGCATACCACAAAATATAATTGCAGGTAATTACTTTTATGCTTTATGCCTTATGATGCAATTGTTAAATTTCTAAGGGTTCGAAGTTCGTTCGCAACAAATACTACTTCTCAATCTAATCAAACAAAAAGGGACACTTCCTATCGCTTTCATACCCATATTCCCTTAAAATGCCAAAATTTTATGCTACGTTTCACGTTTGGTTGGATTGTGACATCATCGCACTGTGCGGCGATTGCAGGTATCGTGTCAATCGTGTAGTGACTTCACTATTCGTTGTAAGAACACGACATGCAACTTAACGCTGTAACTGCATCAAAATGTTCATGTTATTTAGCAATCAATGGGGATCGTGTTTACAAACATAATATGCATACTAACCAATGGTTCAAAACACGCTCGGACCTTTTTTCAATAGGATGTTATGATTTTGATTATGTTTGTCCTAAATTAAATAATTTTAAATAGCGCTACATATAGTTTTTTTTACTCGATTTCCTGTGAGATTCCACTTCAAAATGATAAACTGCTAGCTATGAAGTTCCAAATATGCCAACAAGAAATTTTTATATGTTTATATTTTGTATTTGTCAAAATATTTGAGTCCGACTGAGCTGCCAAGAACTGATACTAGTTGTTTGCCAATACAAAACGAAAAATTGAAACGAATAAGTAAAAGTTTTGTAGTTTCTAAATTGAATTGAAATGCATAATGAAACTTAAGTATAATTAGTATTGGAACGCTAATAACATCACGCATAAATAATAAATTATTTTTATAGCTTTCCTACTTGTTGTTTGCGAATACAAACTGCAGTTTTCAATATTTAAATTAGAAAATATTTCCCAATACATAACTCCTTCTTGTTAAATGTGCTAAATACAAATGCAGCTAAGCCATCCATGTGAAAAGTAAAAGAAAAAACTATATGTATTTCACATCGCTGATTATTCCTTGACATAAAACCACCCAAGCGCTAATAATATTCACAGCGAAATTAAGTGACAGAGTTAGCGAAGCACATAATGTTTTGCAAGAATTACAGTTTGAAACGACGGACGACTAACTGCACACTGCAATATCCTTTTAAGTGATTAAACCTTTTGAGCATACTAATATATTGATTGTGTAAAACATTATTATGCAAAATGCATTAAGTACCAACTGTTTTAAGACCGTTTTGCCACAAACCTACCGTTATCAATCATCATCCTGTCAACCATTTCAAAACGTATCTAGAAAAAAGGCTAGATACTAAACGCTTATACAATTACAAGTTTCTCATAATCACGCTCCAATACTTAGTATAGATTTTAATCAATGTTTAACGGGATATGTTGCACCTTATATTAATGCAACTAATAAGTTTCGGTATCTTCGTTTTATATCCTTCAGAAACTTTCTAAATAAAACGTACTCGCTTATGAAAAATGATTAAATACTTTAGCTTAAATTGAGTATACAAAATACAAATGCTTCTATACAATAAAGAATAAAAATTGCATAATGCTCCTTAAATCCTTTAATATTAATGCGTGTATGCTAATGATAGTATAAATCAAATCTAGATAAATAGGTTTAGTTTAGATTTCATTACACGACCCGAGTCTTATGATTAGATTCTAATCGTTAGAGCCACCTTCAACCTTTTAGTGCCACCCAACTCAATTGAAAGAAAAAGATGCACAATTGAAATCAATGAATACAATTAATTAAATGATTAAAACGCATACCTTGCAAGAATAGGATTCCACTCTGCCCAGCACCCTCAACTCCCCCAGCTCCAAATTGCTCAGAATTGATGACAAGGCCTCTAGCCTTCCGCTCTCCAGTAATTTCATCTTGGGACACTTTTATTACACCTGACGACTAAAATTTCAACAGAATCTTTAGCGTTTTGTTTCAGCCTAAAAGTCCTCCCAATTTCCTTCTTCGTTTCCAACAACTTCGTCACAATTCACGTCACACTTGCAGACCCTTTTCAGTTCCTCCAAACCACAGCCTTCGTTATTCGGTAGGACCAGTAGCAGCAGCAATTATTGCTTCTCGAACTTATCACTCTATTCGAACTTATTACGTTACTGTTTTCTCTCGTCGAACCAACAATTCTCTGCTCGTTTCTCGGATTCATCAGTTCTAGATTACTCATCTAACAAACCTAACAACTAGTCACTTGTCTTCAGATCCGTTTAGCTGGATCTGAATAGATTTTCTCTCCACCTGATATTGACCCTGTCGTGTCCTTCAAAGCCCACTTACGACACAACAAACTTTTCTTTTACCAAAATCAACCAAAAAACCAAATATCTTTCGCGTTTTGTTCTCGTCCCAACACAAAAGAATCCTACCACAACAATGGCGATTCCCAATTAAATTTCCTCGTTATTGCAGCGTAGCTCAGTGCATCAGCGTTTTTACAGAAATATTAAACTGCAGCGTCGTCAGCTCAGCAGTGAGAAACTTTTTGTCGTTATGTCCTTGACGGACAAATTGTTATAGAAGTTATTTTTTTCTTTATAGGATAGTTATGCTAATATAATGACTTGTTTTTAGGGGGTTTTACGTTTAGTTTTTGCTCTCAACAAGAAGCTCACAATAATTACACACCAAAAACGTGAGGAACGATATACAAGTAAAGTTCACATTTATCATCAAACATAAAGGATTTTCTGCCTAACAACAGCAGTGGTGGTGGTGGTAGTGGAATATAATAGAACGGGATATTATTGTGATGATGATATAGAGGGGCATACACAGAAAATGTTATTATTTTTATGTAAAGGAAGATGACGATGATGATGATAATGAGGATGACGATAATAATGATGTGAGTTTGTGTTCAGGCGAGAGCTGCTAGGGTATACCTTTTTACACTGTTTTTGTAATAAAGCAGTCAAGTTAATTCTTTTCTATGATGTGTATACACAGGTTTTATTATGGGTTTTGTGTAGATGTCTACGTAATGTATAGGTAGTTTGGCTTGCTGTTTGGTTTAACCCTTTTTGTTTCAAACCACCCACAACAATAACAACAACAGAAAACACTCCTTCTGATTCATCTGAACCTCTTGAATAACATACAAAAGATCAGGCCAGCTGAGAAATATTAGTGCTTTTATGTATCTTGGTCGTGGTCAGATTTCTTTTGCGTCAATGCAAAAAACACAAGAAGATGTATATAAAGTTGTAATCGGAGCAGTTTTTAAATTGAGTTTACAATTAAACCGTTAAAGGCTGAGAGAGAAAATAGCGCACACAGAAACAAGCTTTTTGATCTGGTTTCAAATGAACTAGGCATAAATATAGACATGTATCAATTATAGAGGGCTTTTGAAGAGCTGTAGATGTGATATGCTGGTATACATATAAATAACCGATTTTTTAACCGAGATTTTATATCTATAAAACGGCGTATGTATATATGAATTATAGAAGGGTTTATAGGGTTGTATGCATAAAAGATATGTATGTTGGCATGCTTAGGTATGTTTGCAGCTGCAGCGTAGGTATTCCTTGGCTGGGGTAACACTTTTGGCGTCATTAGTTCTATACCAAATCCGTATCAAGTACAACTATTAGCGTGCGTATGTATGTTTTATCATTTCTCCTTGAATGCCTATTGAATCCACTCTTTCTATTAATACCCCAGTTGCACGGCAAGATAAAATACGCAGCTGAAGTGTTAATTTGTATTTATATCAGAATCAGAACTACGAACATAATGCTATATAATATTTAGCTAAATATATGGTTTTATCAGTTATATAAAAAGTTTCGAATATGTTTGATATCAACCAAATGTTGTGACATGAAAAGTTTGCTAGGGCTCCATTCTTCAGGGGGCTGACCGATGGATTTGAAGATAGTAGTGGATCTTTCGAATACAGGATTATAGACTACTTCATGTGCAAGACTAATTAGTTCATCCACAATTTACTTTATGCTAAAAATGGTTTGGTTTGAGAGAATATTGTCGAGACGAACAGACAAACATGAGTAAACCAATAATTTGCTAGTGAATAAACTCCCTATAATATGCACATATGTAATATAGTATTATTTCCTTTATTGTGTGTGTACGTTACAATATGCACGTATTTGGAAATAACGTATTATAAGCACGTTCTTTATTTAGGGACTTCTTGGGGATAGGGGTACGATGCTACGATGTTTCTCTTTTATATTCCTCACCAAGTTTAGAAGCGAAGCATGAAGGGTATAACTTCAATTCTAGCATAGCAACTGAAATTATGCGGAGAAGATACGACCAAACACCCTCCAAACGGACAAACATATTTATCCTTGCCGAAGCTCACATGCTTGTAGATAAAGAGTTACATTCAACATTTTATTTGTGAGCTTATGTACATTATAATACCTATGCATATTTGGTATACCGTTTTGCTTTGTACAAATAAAACAAAGTTTTGAAACAACATAGACTTAGATTCGCATGAAAGCAATAAGCTTTCTTTGAAACGATGATTTCATACACAGTCAAGTGAATGCTAAAACAAGAACCTCACGCTTTTTAGAATTAAATGCACCTGAAATGAGAAAAGTTAATAATGCAACTAAAGTTTCATTCGAAAAAATTGTTTCAAAAATGAATTGCATGCAAAAACCAAAAATTATTTTCTCAAAATTAATTTTTTTGCATCCATCCAGTTTTTGAGAACGATTCGGTGAGAAATTAGAACAAAGCGTCTTGGCTGAATTTGCATTCATGAAAACTGGTGTTATATAGCCACTTGCAGTTAAACCAAAAATATTAAATAAATTCAATAAATCTACTTGCACTTAATTTTTAATGCCTAACGAGTGTGCCCATAATACACTGTTTGCTGACTAGGCACGAAGGTGGGGTGGAATGAAACAGGTATACTTTGTAATGGATAAAAAACCAATATTGCAGTCGTATGATTTGTATGATTCGGATCATAATTTGATCTGTTCCAAAGTTAAAAATGGAAAAGCACCTTGTAAATACCTATGTTGTATGTCAGTAGAAATATTATGATCGCACGCAAATACAAAACGTATAAAAGTCCTGATGAATATTATATAGTTTTGACTTATCTTGGAATAACTTTCATGTGAGCCGTGAGCGGGGAGATAATGTGAAGAACAGCGAATTTAATGCACCTCAACCATGTTTGTGCTTAAATTGTTCTTTTTTATTACGCATGTGATATTAAATGTGATATAATCGAACTCGGGTTAAACTTCAAAGAGGTTACATACTTTCAACCTTGAACCCATGCAGTGATGACCGATCAATTGCTAACAACACACAACATGGAATATGAAAACATTTCATCTCAACCAAACTAGATTTTTATGCTTTAGCTGACGTCTTTTTTGCATCTTCGGCCGCTCCTGATGCGTTTAACTTATCCTTTCCAGTGATCTGTCCTAAATCTGAAGTACTTTGTTTTGATTTTTGATTATGGCGATTGGTGGTACTCATTGGCGTTTGCTTTGCCATAAGCTTCCCTTTGTCTTTCAAAGTCGTGCGCATTTTCAACTTTGTGGGCGATAATGGGGTTGATGATGTTGGTGTCACCTTTCCCGATGCAGGTACAATCGTAATTTCAGGTATTGCCTTAGCTTTCTCTTTTGCTTCAGCAGCAGCAGCTTTCTCTGAGAGACAATCAGAAAACTCACTTTGAACCTCTGAAGAAACACCAATTGAATGTAGATTTTTTTCAATTTATGAATGCACAGAAACCTTTCATACCGAGTTTTCGCTTCTCCGTCCGAATTTCTAGCTGTTTTCTCTTTGCAGCTAATTCTTCCGCATATGTTAAAGGCTGCAACGCTATTGCTGCTTGCTGTCTCCGAATTAGATCTGCATCGCTCTTTATAATTAAATGAAATTTGTAACCCTTTCTATACACAAAATATGCTTGATTTTAAAGCAAGCTTACCTCTAACGTCCGGCGAAAATAGATTACACGTCCAGGGTGAGGAGACGTAGGAAAAAGTACGGCATGATGTAAAACTCTAAGCGACTCTTCACTTGAAGACCTCTGCAGATCTGGTTTTGGAATCTGGTCTAAACTTACTGTTGGGGTCGGACTTGGAGATCTTTTCTTTAACGACATTGCTAACTGAATATTACTATGAAATATTTAGGACTACAAGGAAAGGCGGTTGTTTTACTGTTCAAAGACAGACAGTCACTAAGTTGAGGATGGAACGTATTGCGGACTGCATATTGCAATTTATTGAATATGTCGATTAGAAATTCCCAGAGTGTCATATAACGTGTTTGTAATTGATGTCGAAACAGAACGCATTGACGCTGTCCTCGCCCACACGCATCATTAATATCTTGTCTACCTGCCATTTTCCCGTGAAACCCTTAGTGAGAAACAATTTTGCGGGAGAAAGTCCTTTTCACTTAAAAAACACCAATTTCCTGAATATGACAGAGATAAATTGAGTGCATAATATTGTTTTCATTGTTTCGGTAAAATTCAAAGGAGTTTGATCGATAATGTGGAGTTATTCTTATTAAACTCTACACAGTGTACTTCACCAATTGCGGTTGTCCTATTACTGCAGTTCCAGTCTTGAGAGCTTCCTTCCTCTCTTGTTAAATGACTACACATACAACGTAAAACATAAAGCACAACAAATATTTTATAACTACGTTCATGAAGCATAGAGTAAGGGTGCCAAAAATATTTCAAGGATTTCTTAAAACAAAGTACTCAAAACAAAACGTACAAAACATTAAAATTTAAAGTATTAGAATAGCGCATATTATGCATCATCAATCATGACAGCAAAAAGCACCTGCATCTAAGCAAGCTCTCAAAATTCAAAGAAATGTGAATGCGCATTTAAAAAATATTTTGCATTGCCTGCATAATTTCTATTTAGTCGCAAATGACCATAAATGCTGATGCTGTTTGCTTGTGATGAAAGATGAAACCAATATGATCCCTCATATTCAGTATTTATATTTCTCGCGGAACACAGTATGTCGGTTTATATTTAATGTTATCATTATTTAAAAAATATTGTATTTGGAGATTTTCCATCTTTATATTTCAAAAGGTACCATAAAATTTCATAAAAGTTTTTCGCTTTTATTTTGAAATTTTAAAACATTCATTGATATTTTCTTGTGGTTTTGCTTCCAAAGCATTTCAAGACAGTCATCGTAAAGATGGGTGCCCAACAATCTAAAGTTCGGATCACCATTCCAAAAAACACACGCTGCTTTCCTGCATTTGAAAACGAATCTGATATATTCGAGACTGTCCAAGAAATTGAGAATTGTCACCTTCAAGCTGTGCAATTGGCATCCTGGATCGGATCCTGTATTGCTGCCCCTCGCACGTCTCTTGGACAGTTGGCATTTACTGCTGCTACAATTCTGTTCACATTTCTTCTCCACCGACTGACAGTAAGAAAGAGTGATTCGGACGAATGTCAGAATAACAATGAGAAGCAGAACAACAATGGCACTACTCTGGAGGACGCTCTGATCGATTCGAAAGTGTCTGCTGCGATAGCCAAAAAGTCAGTTTGCGAACTTCAGGCCAAACTGTGCATAATCAACAACCGTTATCAGCGTTTGCTCAGTGAAATATCCGTTGAGGACTGTCGACTAGAAGTTGTTCCTGCTTTACAAACATGTGAAGAAGTTTTGCAACTCTTTCATGATGTAGCGCACGTCTTTCGAATGAACCCGTTGGTCACTTCCCCGTTTCTTGTAACATTTGCAGGAATATTTGTTGCAATAGCAGAGCTTTCACTTGTCCTGATTCCTTCGTACAGGGGTCCCCTCGTTGGGGAAATGAATTTATTGAATGAAACTCTGTCCTCATACAAAATGGCTTGCATTCAAACAAGAATGGACAACATCAAGTTTCGCGGAGTGCAATACGGAAGTATGCTGGACGTTGTTTCGGGTGGATTGTCGGCAGACATAAACTATAATATGGAGGATGCTTGCCTAAAAAAGAAAACTTCCAACCAAAACTCGGGTCAAGGTTCGAAAGAAAGACAAACTGGCAGTAATATGGATGAGGATGAGATGGACAAAGTTTACCACAACGCTAACGAAGCTTTGATGGCGTATCGGACTAATCTGGAGAATGAATACACAAAGTTTTTCGAACCAGCGTTAGAAACCATTTCAAAGTTTAGTGGGTTCGAGTACAACACTTTTAGAGATGCTAGATGTTCAAGTGAATACAATAATAACTAAATACCAGTTCAATTTTACCTCGTAACTTTTTAATGCGTTTTTCTCTTTAAAAATTGTCGCAAAAACAATCAGTAATTTGATTTTAAACGAATAACAATAAAAATCGTCATTAGTCTTATGGTCGAATACATTCCATGTTATATTTATTTTTTTACTACAATACATGCAATTAATCATATCAACCACAACACAACATCGGTCATCACACGCACGATTCACACCGTATCATTACAATGGCTTTATGAGCATGGGGTAAGTGGTACCTCAAAGACTTCAGAAATTCGGAGTGATTAAAGTTCTGTATATTCATTCACAGCATTTTTTTACAAGGGAGAATATAGTCAATTATTTTAGACCACCATCTTGAAATAAAGCTTTGCTCCTGTTCATTATTGATCTCACCGAGATTCAACTCGTGTGCATAGATCTTTCGAAGTTTTGAAACATGTTTGGTGTCAATCTGCCAATCATCCAGCTCATCCGCAGTTTCATCATAATATTCTGCTAATGCAGCTACCTGTAATTTTCACTGGTGGTTCCAGGTGAGTCAGTAATCCGAAAGCAACAAGTATTTGCGGTTTTCATCCCTTTTTCAGGAAGTTATTCAGGTACTGTCATCAGTATCTGTATCTACTGCAATGTTTGCCATTTCTAAGCCAAGCTTTCTCTCCAGGGTACATTGAAGGTGACGGGAATGCAAATATTATGTCTTTATTTTTAAAAACATTTTTTTGTTAAAATATGTATGTATTTTGAAGGTACAACAGGCAGTTTTCATGTTTTCATACGTTTTCATAATCTCCATTCCAAACCATACTGTCGCCCAGAAATATTTGCATTGTAACCATCTTGTCTAACAAAAGGGTTTGCTCATCTCTTGTCAGGATTTGATATTCCACGTTACATACCAAGTTATTAAGACATTTGATGACACCTGCTGATATGCCAAGGGTTTCAAAACCGACGTGAATTTCGGGTTCTACAAAATCTAATTTTGATCCCGGACCTTTTCGAAATGCGTCAGTTTCCTTTTCTAAAAGTCGAAAGAGAATATCCTTCATGCTGCAGACAAGTCTCCCATATCTAACATCGCATCAATAGTCAAAGAAAACAATTTTTTCTCAAAGGCAACATAATGAAAGGCTAACAGAACATGGGAGAGTATTTCCATCAGGACAAATTCTTTCGAAGACTGTTGTTTGGAGGATTTTTCAAACAATTTTATGTATTGGTGCACCAGATATCCTTTTACAAATCTTTCAGCATTCAGTTTCTACACTAGAGTTTATAGTATAAATTTTTTTAAAGTATATCTATCATTCAATAAACGTTTCGTGTAATGTAAAACGTAAAATAAAATGGATCTAATAGAATAACTAACCTTTGTAAACATTGCATTGCTCTCGGAATAATTGCCCACTTGAAGTTACGGTCACTTGTACATTACTAGTTATCAATTGTGCTCTTCATTTGGTTCACATTCATTATTGCACTGACTTTCTAATTTACATCTACAGAGACTTTGTGAAGCTAAAGAGAAATCTTTGTGATAAGAATGATAATATTGGTTATAAGCATAAAGTATTTGCATTTCTTTTTCAGAGGCATATCATTTTTGTGTAATTTAACTAACTTTTGCAACTGCGCCATGAGTTTTTCCTTCAAGTCTTTTGGTAAGACTGGAATTAAATTCCTTGCAAAAGCGTTGTAAAATAGGCACCAGTATTGAAAAATCATTTCGCATTTTGTTTCAGAAACATAAGAGGTTATCAATTTCCGTAGAATAGAAAACCTGTCCTTTGAAAAGACAAGTCTCACAATTGCATGATCTGCATTTACCTACGGGATTTCATATGATTAAATTCGTACAGTATCGACATGAAAATTATGTTTATAATCTAATCAGCAATATCAATTAGTTTTTAACAACGATCGCAGTGAGATTTTATAGAAAAAGTTGTGACCATATTCCAAGACAATCTTTCATGTTATTGACAATAAACTGCATTTTCATGCAAATTCCAGTAGAATGATCGTTCATCCCAGCTAAAATATGCTGGCTTCTTTTGTCAACCGAATGATAAAAGGGATTCTTTAGAAATTCGATTGGAAGGCCGGTGTGGTGAAGATTATTGTAGGGACATCCCCTGTGCTTTGGAAGTCGTTTCACGTACCATTCATTTGTATTTTCGCTTTGAGAATCACAACTACAACAGCAGGTCTCAGGTCAGGTCAACAGGTACAATTATTGGACAATCAGATTCACAATCATGGGCATCATCTACAAGTCGGGTTTCCAAGATTGTCTGGCTTTTGTTACCATTCACGGAATGCGGTTGATTCATCCTCATTGTAAATGGGAATATCAAAAACTCCGTGTCTGCTGATACTCCCTTATTATGACTGTAGCTTTTACTGCTATTAATGCCTACGTGAACCTGTGACTGAGAGCGAGCGATTAACTGAGCCGGTCGACTAATTAAATGATCTCCTGCAGCTTTCCTTTCTTGAAACGTAGAATCATTGACTCCACTTGAGTATTCAACATCCTTCTTATTTTCCATCTTTTGATAGTCTGGTTCATTTAGATCTACATGAACAAAGGCTATTTCGTAGTACCGTTTCGTTTTTTCACGTGCGCTTATCATACCAAAATACCACCAAAGCAAAACCTGTCCTTGGTTTTAGTAGCAATAAATTGGGTTGTCACTAGTTTGTCACTTACATGTCATTTCACACTAGACAATCTCTGGGGCGTTCCGCTTCTGATGTATGACAAGACATTTCATTTGTAGCACTTCATTCATCACTTCACCTCCAGTGTTGCTGACTGACACGTCTGTGAACTAAAATATTTGGATTTGGAATCACGTCCTGTGTAATAGGTAGGAAGTGTGCATATTAGAGACAATTGGCTTGAATTTCAACTTAACACTTGCACGTTAGCCTTTGCTTTTCATAATGCAACAAGCCGGATCTTTCATGAACGTACACTTCTGCACTCCCGGGCAGTATCAAGTAAACCTACACGTACACCTACGTACATCTTTCAGCCAACAGAATCAGCATTTACAAATGGGGTATGTAATTAGGAAACTTTGTAAAGTTATCCTTTTTTTGAATTTACAAATGAATTCATGAACCCAAAGTGTTAAATAGAAACAAATCTTTTGTCTCAGGATACCCTACCAGCAACAAATGCCATCACTTGGGTACGGTCAAACTCATCAATTTGGATCTACCCAAGCCCCCTTCAATGGAAATATTCAAATGCTTCCGCGTGTCGAAAGTAGTAAGTATACCATATATTCATTTACATTTGCTAATTTCAAAGTTATGTTTGGGTTGTATTTTTCATAATAAAATAAAACTTTAGTAAAGTTGTAAAAGTACGCCCAGCGACAAATTATTGACGCCAATTTTGGTGAAAAATGAATTCCCCGCCCTTCAATTGGTCTACATACCAAGTTTGAGCTCAATCCGAGCAAAACTGTAAAAACTACCCCTGGGGGATGAACCCTTCCCCCCAGGGGTAATTGGTTAACTTTGCTGAATTCCCCACCCTTCAATTAGTCTACATACCGAATTTGAGCTCAATCCGACCAAAACTGTAAAAAATTACCCCTGGGGGATGAACCCTTCCCCCAGGGGTAATTGGTTAACTTTGCTGAATTCCCCACCCTTCAATTAGTCTACATACCGAATTTGAGCTCAATCCGACCAAAACTGTAAAAAATTACCCCTGGGGGATGAACCCTTCCCCCCAGGGGTAATTTGTTAATTTTGCTGAATTCCCCACCCTTCAATTAGTCTACATACCAAATATCAGCTCACTCCGTCAAAAAATAGCAGTACTATAGCAGATGAATTATTCGGACGGACGCACGGACGGCACGGACGGCACGGGACAACTCAAACAATCTCATATACGCTGGGCGTAAATAATCTTTATGTTGCACGTGTACTTTGGTTTGTTTTCAACAGATAGCTCTATACTTGAGTCGTCCTACTCTTCTTACCTATCTACGCCTGGAATTGCTTCCAACTCAGGGAGTTACACAACTCCGCAAGATTTCAATCCCCATCCCCCTCGGAATATGAACAATGGCTTCTTCAACAAAAACAACCAAGAGAAACATTTCTCATTCACTTCGGATGACAGCTTTAACCCACGCCGTAAATCAGAGGGCCTACCTGCTTTATCTACTCCGACAAAAACCGGTGGATGGTTTTCTAAAAGGAACTGTAATGTCCTGTAGTGCTTTTCCAAAGAGAAATCTTCATTTCGACAGTTAGAAGTTTTCTTCGTCATTTTCAGCACTCAATATGAGACCAAACTACTTACGATGTGAAATTTATGTCATGTTGGACACATATTTGCAAATTTAAATGTGTAGCTGAGCAACTCTACAGCTAACCGGAATGCGATTTCACGACATTTTTTTAAAAAAATAAAAATATGCGCAATCGAAGGTACCTATTAGTGGTAACTACCATGCAAAAAATTTTGGCGCTGCAAGTTACCCCAACCAAGTTACAGCTGATTTAAGGTTCAAAATTTTAAATTTTTGTTCCGCTGTAGCTCCTTAACGAAAACAGATAATTGGATAGTTTCTTTTTTAAACATGATAAAAAAAGATTTTAAAGGTAGACTTTTCGCTCTTTTTTCAAATTTAAAAAAAAAATAGTCAAAATTGAAAAAATCAAAAAACAGCCAAACTTTTTTTTATTATTCAATCAAACTGATTCTAAATTATTCTATTCATAACAAGAAGTATTAATTTGCCCGAGAAAATAAAATAAAAATTTTTAGCGGGCCAGCACGGGGTCAAACTATGTATAAAAATTGGAACTGTAGTAGTTAATCCAGATTTACTCAAAAACGTGACTAGCTAGAGACCTAATCGTTCCAGATTCGGATTCTACGTCTCAAATTACATCTAGACTTTGTCATTTTGACCGTCTAAGTACTCCCCATAGCACCCTGTTTGGGGGTTGAGTGACCCAGGACCCGGTCCGGCGGCAGTAATTCCGTCATAACTTTTTTCATAAGTACTTTTGGGTCCAATGGTTTTCAGATTCGAATTGTACGTCTCAAACTACATCTAGACTATGTCATTTTGACCGTCTAAGTACTCCCTATAGCACCCTGTTTGGGGGTTGAGTTACCCAGGACCCGGTCCGGCGGTAGTTATTCCATCATAACTTTTTTCAGAAGTAATCAAGAGTCAAACGGTTTTCAGAATCGGATTCTACGTCTCAAACTACATCTAGACTTTGTCATTTTGACCGTCTAAGTACTCCCCATAGCTCCCTGTTTGCGGGTTGAGTTACACAGGACCCGGTCCGGCGGGAGTTATTCCGTCATAACGTTTTTCAGAAGTAATCAAGGGTCAAACGGTTTTCAGATTCGGATTCTACGTCTCAAATTACATCTAGACTTTGTCATTTTGACCGTCTAAGTACTCCCCATAGCACCCTGTATGGGGGTTGAGTTACCCAGGACCCGGTCCGGCGGCAGTTATTCCGTCATAACTTTTTTCAGAAGTACTTTGGGGTCCAACGGTTTTCAGAATCGGATTCTACGTCTCAAACTACATCTAGACTTTGTCATTTTGACCGTCTAAGTACTCCCCATAGCTCCCTGTGTGCGGGTTGAGTTACGCAGGACCCGGTCCGGCGGCAGTTATTCCGTCATAACTTTTTTCAGAAGTAATCAAGAGTCAAACGGTTTTCAGATTCCAATTGTACGTCTCAAATTACATCTAGACTTTGTCAGTTTGGCCGCCTGAGTACTTCCTACAGCACTCTGTTAACGTGTAAAGTAACAGCTGACCAAGATCGTCGACAGTTTTTCCGTCATAACTTTGTACACAAGCAATCTAGTATCAAATAAATTTCAGATTCAGATTTTTCATTCCAAAATACGTATAGACTTTGTCAATTTGGCCGTCTTATTACTTTTTAGAGAACCCTGTTAATGGGTTTAGTGAACATGGACGCTATCCGGCGTCAAACATTCCATAACCTTTTTCAGAAGCACCTTAGGGTCTAACGGTTTTCAGATTCGGATTAAACGTCCCATAACACATCCAGGCATTGTCACCTTGACTGTCTTAGTGCATCCCCACCACCTCGATCACTGGTTCCTTGGCCCGGTACCCGGACGAAATCCAGATTATGCATCCTGCAAGACGGGTTTAATTAAATTTTGATTTCTGCTGATGGAAGACGGGTAAAATAGGGTTGGAGACCCTCGTAAGAGACCCAGATAAAGCGTTCATTGTCCTGGAAAATCCCCAGATGCTTGTAACAGTATGCATGCATTATGCTCTAGTTATTAAATTCATTTCCAAATTTTGAAAGCAAGTCTTTATTTTAAATTTAAAGGGCACTCAACCAATATGAAATCATTAAATTATACTTAAACCTATATACAATGTCTACTGAACAAACTTTTTAGATTTTAGCAAATGTTTTAACACTAAAAATATGTAAATATTTATGCAAATACATTAAAAATTAACAAATTGTACCCTCTCAACATCTGTCCGTCCAAATAATCTTTTCATAAAACTTAAAACAAATTAGTTTGTCTTATTCGACTTATATTTTCGTGTAGCGGAGCGTATAAGATTTAAAGTCTCGCGTGAAATATTGTAGACAATGTCGTCTTGAGAAGTAGGGTCATCAAGTCCTATTAAGAAATCCCGATAAGCAACATGAATTAGCTGAAGAGGCTCCGGCCATTCAAGCGTCCCATTGCGGCGACTGGTAATTTTCATTATCTGCACGGTAGTATCTCCTTCCTCAGCGTTTGCTTCCATAAGTAGCCCAATGTGATAATTTCCGGCTTCCATAAATGCGTAAAATGAGCCAATGGTAGCCGTGGCTTCGTTTATGTCGGTAACTTCGCCAGCTTTGAAATTAACATCTACAAAAGCAGCTGTATCAGATGCCCTGACCATACGGATGATATTGTCACTGCGTGGCTGGAATATGTGATGTTTTCTGCTTCCATCCAGTTTCTTGTACTGCTTGTATCGTTCTGCTAATGCAGCACGTCCACTTTCCACATCCTCCTTTGAAACCCAAACGAATTGAAGGGTTGACTTGGTTAGGTGCTGCACGCAATGATTAAACATTGCTTGTGGTGTAGTGATCCTTACACCTGGGGTCAGGCTCTGTCTACGTGTCCAACATTTGACAACAGCACTAATGGCATCGCATGTTGACTTTCCATGAGACGTTGCTGTGAAGGACCACTCCGCATCCAAATTGTACTCTTCCTTGTGTTTCATTAGGTTTGAAAAATTTTTCATGTTTTTGTACTGCCCACCAGCGCCGTCAGAAATGTAGTATACTTTCTCAAGAGCCATATTTCGGTTTGAGAAATCATCTTTAATCAACGGTATCACTTTCTTACGAAAAGCGTCGAAAGTGTCCGCGTCATGAGACATTTCATCACTAATTACGCAGTACGACTTGTACAGCAATTTTTCGGCCTCAGTGTCAAACCAATGGACAAGAAATGGATGCACAGTAGCTTGCCGATTAGTCCAGTGAAACCCCTAAATGTATACAAATTATCCAATTAATCATACAATTCATTGTCAGAGCTGGATTTAAGGACGGTATAATACCTTACTAATACCTTACCTGTACGGCGTTTTGAACCACAAACGAGTAGTTTTGTGCATAGTCAACCTGCACTGTAATTGCAGCTTCTTCCTTTAGAACATGGTTCTTAAGCCTGTCGTGGTACGCAGTCTGCCTTACATTTATAAACTCATGCTCGGTGATTTTTGGAATGTAAGCCTCGAACGTTCTCTTGAAGTCGTCCAATGGCACCGTAATTTCTTTGATGTCCGTACCGTCAGTATGTGTCCATTGAATGTATGTAACTTCTTCATCCCCGTCTAGCGATTCATAAAGTCGCTGACACAACTCTAACTTAGGACAGTTGTTGCATAAATTCAAGTAGCAGGATTCGTTATCGTTGTCACAAACAATTTGAGATATAAACTCGGCAACGCCCAACTTCCAGTCTAGTGCTTCAAGCAAGAATTTGAAATTCTCATGGATTTCACATACACAAACAACATGTTGTCGGTTTTTTCCCGGCCATACACAGTCCTTGGGACGAAGCATGGCAAACTTGGAAATTGATACTAATCTGTCAGGATTTTCTTTAAATCTTTTACAATAAACCGAGTACAGATCGTTTAAATTGTGAATAATTCGTTTCTTTGCTTCCTGAGTCCTTGTACCATCGTCGTTCGTAACAAAGACAACTTCTCTTGTTGTTGGGGATATATGACTGTGATCAGAAGAACGGTAGAAGTCACGTATGGCCTGGACGGTTTCATCGGGTAAGCGTTTCCCTTCTCTTAATGGAGGAGAATAAAAGGCTCCAAACTGTCTGCGAAGCTTGCTAGCTTCCCTTGCCATGTACACTGTGCATCCAGTGGCATTGATAACTTGTTCAATCGTGAAACGCCTTGGAATGGAGGTAAGGCATTTATATTTTTCCGTCCTTGTCGTCAAAGTCCTATATTTTGCCGCAAGCTGTTGCAACAATGCTTCGCAGTACGCGCAACGTCTTCGCTTGCAGGTGTGGGGACTTGGGTTTATATTGGTTTTTGACAATCTTGAAATACGAGACTTAATTGAAGCCTTCATTTGGGTATACTTTCGTCTGAGAATACTTGGTTTAAAGGTGTCCGAGGGTCTAAGTGGACTAACGTCAACAGCCTTCAGAGACAGATTTGTTTTCTCGATTTCGGCAATGGACCCACTGTCCGTAGACGCTTTGGACGCCTGGGAGGAAGGAAGTGGCAAGGAGCTAACAACACTTGAAGCAGGCGTTGGTAGTGGTGTTGCAGGTTGGTGGGGGGTTTCAATGCCGGAGAGGGACGGGTATAAATTTCTACTTGGCCCTTGAATGGAATGTTCTTCGCGGCGTACCCTCAAGAAGTTCGAGTTGTTTCTAGCAGGAGAAATAGTCTCTACGTCCTCGTACCTAGGTGGTAGAGAGTAAGGGTCGTCTTCGCCCATTTTGGCGGAACTCTGAAATTCCTCATTTTCTCCCAATTCTACTCTGACAGCTTTCTGTCTACTTGAAGCCTCAACACTGGAGCTGCTGGAAACAGCATCATCCATTGCACTCTGAACTGTGTCTATTTGTGGTTCTATATTAGCAGGGTTCTGGACGTGCCGTGCGCTAATTTCTTGATGAAGTCTGTACTGCTGGACTCCTGCTCTCAGAAGCCGCAAATTTGCATGGTCTGCAAGCATTTGGGTTCGACATTTCAAACATAGATAACGGGCACGATCCCAATTAAATTCAGGAAACAATTGACGACCAATTCTTAAAGTGGGTTCCTTGATTTCTTGAACTCCATATTGGCTTGCTGGCTTTTTGTGTTTAAATCGATAAGGAGGCTCACAACAGCCTTCTCTATGCGCTGCCCCTTTTCCCATTTTTGTAAGCTAGTTATTTGAAAAATCTGAAAGCAAACAGTGTTGTTTGACTTGTGTGCTTAAGGAGTTTTCACTTCTCACTCCAGTGGATAAACTGTGACTGAGTGAAGAAAAAAAAGAAATGGTAGTTATATTTGTTGTAGTGCGGGATATAGGAAAACGAATTAGTCGTTTAAGGTACTTCTATTCCAAAGCAGGGTTGTTTCTGAAATCCACGGTCCTGTTCTGTTCAAGTTGAAATTCATGTGTAAAGTAAAGGGAAAAGTATATACCACAGATTAGTGAATTAGCGAATTGATACATTTGCTTTAACGAGTACTGGTACCCTTTGCATTGGTTTTGACGTGCCTAAACTTCATTCATTGCTTACCCTTTACCTTGCACTGAACAGCTTGTGCAGCAGCTGCGCCTATTAAGGTACTTTTAGTTCCAACTTTTTTCTTCTTAGGTATTAAATGCAAAGTTGTGTTCAAAGGTCGAGAAATTTGATGGTTTGAATAAAATAGTTCTGGGAACAGCAATAAAAGCTGCGGCTTACTACATTGTTCGTTGTTTACCCTTTATTTTGCTTGGAGCAGCTGCGCGTATTAGGGTACTTTTAGAGCCAACGTGAATACATCTCAGGTTTAACATGCAAAGTTGTGTTCAAAGGTCGAGGAATTTGATCCTTTGAATAAGACAGTTCTGAGAAATTCCATAAAATTTGGGTATTTATAACTTAAAACGGTGTGGAATGAATTGAGTACGTGCAGTTGTTCACGTCGCCAGAAGCCAGACTAATCCATCTTCTGGGTTCTAGGTATTTTAAAAACAAACGCTTGGGGGAATATCCAAGGTTTTTCGTATAAAAAGAGATCAGAAGGAGGACATGTTTATCAGTAACGTAACTTCACTTACGAAGAAAACTACTACTGTTGACTGAAGAGACCGAACTCTCAGAAAACTTGCCAAGATGGAAAATCTGTTGTTTTTGCTGGCCGCATTTCCGGTTGTACTTGGAATGCCGATTGCTCAGAGTAACCTTCAAGGTGAAGAGCCATCCGACACAGCTTGGTTAGACTCAGCCATGGACACCATTACTTCTGACGCGTCTACAATTTTTACGAAAAAGCAGCTAGACTACATTACCGACAACGTTCAGAAACATGTCCTCAACGCCTATAAGACTGCAAAGGCATCGGCGTCTCCTGTAGTTATCGATGCCTACGAAGAAGCAAAAATGGGGGTTAATGGAACTTCTGAGGTCTTGACGACTCAGATGAATGAGCTGCAAAACGAAGCCAGCCTTGCCACGACTGTTGTGTCAACCCAGGTCCATAAATTGCAGGATGGCGCCACACAGGTAGTTGCAAGTGGGTCCTCGTGGATTTCCAATGCGACACAGTCCACAGGAAACTGGTTTTCAAACGCTTGGGGTAGTGTCACAGGCTGGTGGTCTAATCTTGAAGATGAAGTTCAAGAAACAATACACATCGCTTTGTAAGTTACCGTGATTATGTTAGATTTTAAACAAAGTAATCAAAATACTGTAATATTTTCAGTCGCTACATTTATTGTGCTTCTGCTCTCTTACAGCAAAATTTTAGAGTTGGTTCTGACGATTCTAGTCCTCTACGGCGTGTGGTGGGTTATCAATAAGTTTCGCCGCATCCACAGATTTGTAAAGAAGCATCTGCCAACGATGCCAGAGGAGCATGAAATGAACTGAGTAGTAGCTTCATTTTATATCGGTGACGTAATAAACCGTTGTTGTACATAAATCCTATGTTGAATATTTGTAAAAAAATAGTACTTAATTAAAATTTTCTCAGAAAAGTCAGATAATATCGTATCCAATAAACACTTAACTTTATTATATTATTTTACTTCAGAATGTGACAGCATATCGTTTGATTATAATCACTGTGCATATACCAATCAGAACAACAAAGCAAAGAAAAATAAATGCCCATGGTCTCTATCATTAGTAACACATTAACTCATTAGTAATACTCTAGCGGCTGAAATGTTCATCACGCTCCACAATCAATAAAATTAACCACCACAAAAATCATTACATTATATACAAAGCGTCTTTTTGCTGCTGTGAACTAGAAACCCCTTTAATGACGCTATGGACAACAGAGATTGAAACTAAGACAACAAAGTTCATTAGAATTTGAAAACCAATGACCAATGGTGGAATGACTTCTGCCGGACCGGGTCCTGGGTTACTCAACCCGCAAACAGGGTACTTTGGGGTAAATTCCGAATCTGAGAACCGTTAGACCCTAAAGTGCTTCTGAAAAAGGTTATGACGGAATGTTTGACGCCGGATAGCATCCATGTTCACTAAACCCATTAACAGGGTTCTCTAAAAAGTAATAAGACGGCCAAATTGACAAAGTCTATACGTATTTTGGAATGAAAAATCTGAATCTGAAATTTATTTGATACTAGATTGCTTGTGTACAAAGTTATGACGGAAAAACTGTCGACGATCTTGGTCAGCTGTTACTTTACACGTTAACAGAGTGCTGTAGGAAGTACTCAGGCGGCCAAACTGACAAAGTCTAGATGTAATTTGAGACGTACAATTGGAATCTGAAAACCGTTTGACTCTTGATTACTTCTGAAAAAAGTTATGACGGAATAACTGCCGCCGGACCGGGTCCTGCGTAACTCAACCCGCACACAGGGAGCTATGGGGAGTACTTAGACGGACAAACTGACAAAGTCTAGATGTAGTTTGAGACGTAGAATCCGATTCTGAAAACCGTTGGACCCCAAAGTACTTCTGAAAAAAGTTATGACGGAATAACTGCCGCCGGACCGGGTCCTGGGTAACTCAACCCCCATACAGGGTGCTATGGGGAGTACTTAGACGGTCAAAATGACAAAGTCTAGATGTAATTTGAGACGTAGAATCCGAATCTGAAAACCGTTTGACCCTTGATTACTTCTGAAAAAAGTTATGACGGAATAACTCCCGCCGGACCGGGTCCTGTGTAACTCAACCCGCAAACAGGGAGCTATGGGGAGTACTTAGACGGTCAAAATGACAAAGTCTAGATGTAGTTTGAGACGTAGAATCCGATTCTGAAAACCGTTTGACTCTTGATTACTTCTGAAAAAAGTTATGATGGAATAACTACCGCCGGACCGGGTCCTGGGTAACTCAACCCCCAAACAGGGTGCTATAGGGAGTACTTAGACGGTCAAAATGACATAGTCTAGATGTAGTTTGAGACGTACAATTCGAATCTGAAAACCATTGGACCCAAAAGTACTTATGAAAAAAGTTATGACGGAATTACTGCCGCCGGACCGGGTCCTGGGTCACTCAACCCCCAAACAGGGTGCTATGGGGAGTACTTAGACGGTCAAAATGACAAAGTCTAGATGTAATTTGAGACGTAGAATCCGAATCTGGAACGATTAGGTCTCTAGCTAGTCACGTTTTTGAGTAAATCTGGATTAACTACTACAGTTCCAATTTTTATACATAGTTTGACCCCGTGCTGGCCCGCTAAAAATTTTTATTTTATTTTCTCGGGCAAATTAATACTTCTTGTTATGAATAGAATAATTTAGAATCAGTTTGATTGAATAATAAAAAAAAGTTTGGCTGTTTTTTGATTTTTTCAATTTTGACTATTTTTTTTTTTAAATTTGAAAAAAGAGCGAAAAGTCTACCTTTAAAATCTTTTTTTATCATGTTTAAAAAAGAAACTATCCAATTATCTGTTTTCGTTAAGGAGCTACAGCGGAACAAAAATTTAAAATTTTGAACCTTAAATCAGCTGTAACTTGGTTGGGGTAACTTGCAGCGCCAAAATTTTTTGCATGGTAGTTACCACTAATAGGTACCTTCGATTGCGCATATTTTTATTTTTTTAAAAAAATGTCGTGAAATCGCATTCCGGTTAGCTGTAGAGTTGCTCAGCTGTGAAAATAAGAATAGTCTAAAAGTCTTTAATGCAGGTTTTGTATGTAAATATGAGTGCTTAGTAATAGAAGTGTTTAGTCTTTATAGATTAGTTTAGTGATTGACTCTTTGTAAGCTCAAATAATATACAATTATACAATTCATGTGGAATGCACTATGCAATGCCTTGTACGTGATTAAAATTATCAAAATAGCTAAAAGATCACGAATCATGATTTACGACATTTTTACTTGTTCATTTTTATTGTTGATATTGCATGTTTATCTAAAAAGCACAATTGACAATATTATCGGTTCTGAGCTATAGAAGTTGGTATGAGTTTCATTTTGCACACTCCGCGTATCTGGCTTAACTTCTTTAACGCAGTTTTTTCCAACAGTTGTGTTTTTAAAAATGAAATATTTTACCAAATTATGGTTAATATCCATATTTTTTGTAATCTCTTGTTCCTACCTGCCTATAATAGCACTTCCATTTCTGGCTCATAACAGTGAATATCATAATCCTTTTGTTGGGTTTTATGTCTTCCCTCATGGTGGTGTAACACTGGATCCTGCAAACATGGACTATTCATCGCAGCCAGCATTTAATAAACCCGACTCAAGGGAAAGGGCTATTAAATTGCATGACGCTATGCGGAAAGCAGCCGACTCTCTTATTCAATCAAATCCAGATCTTATAATTTTTTCCACTCCACATGGATTCTTCCTTACTGACAATGTTTTAATTGTTAAATCAGAGGGAGTAAGTGTTAATCATTTAAACATTCCCTAACAATTCGGTGAGTCTTACATGGAATATCTCTAGGTCGCCGGGGATGCGGGTAGCATTTTCTCAGACTTTACTGCACACTTTGAAATCGATAAAGACTTGTCAGGCATATTGTATGGCGAGCTGAAAGGAGCTAACAATCCCGTCGATCTTATGAATATGGGGTAATATGAGACACTTAAAGAAACTTAAAGATAAAGTTTGAAACTGGCAAATGTTTAATAAAACCTTTCTGTAATCAGAATCGGATATGAAACTCTCCCTATGCTATGGGCAGAGGTGATTCCTTGGTATTTCATCCGAGAATCCGCAAAACGCATGGGTCACGGAGTTCCAAAAGCCATTTACATAGGACAACCCAGCCGCCAGGACATAAACGCTATAACAAATGTCGGTAGAGACATTGCCAAAACAGTTTTGCTACGAAAGGAATTTTCCCAAAAGCGAATTGCCGTGGTCATTAGCGGAGATCTAAGTCACCTTCACTCCGACGACCCCACATCCCCGTATCCCTTTGACCCAATTTCCAGCGTTTTCGATAGGCACATAGTCGAGTGGGCCATGCTGGACAGAATGACGGCGAACGAGGAGCAAAGTAGAAATCTACTTTTGGAAAAAGCTGGAGCCATTGAAGAGCAGGCTGGTCACTGCGGCTACTCCGGATTGGTTTTATTGCACGGTATGTTGGAGGAACTGGTTCATCAAAAGTGGAAGTTCAAATCTACGCTGTACGCATACGAAGTGCCTTCCTACTTTGGCATGATGGTTTTGGAACTCAAACCAGCTAAATGAACGCCCTAAACACCGACGCACATCCTTAGACCACAGGACGACACCGCTCGATTCAACCTTATTATGCGTTACTACATTGAAATAATATGGAATTTAATAGCCTAGTAATACAATAGGTCATAAAAAATGCATGAATGAATCAGATCAATAAAATATTCTTTGGCACATGCTTTTCATGTTCTTTATTTTCACAGTCAATGTAAAACGCACAAAGACGACCTCGCAAAGCCATACAACTAAAAAACTTTCTCTTCAAAGTCAAGGTTGAAATTGAAACACCATCAATCGCTAAATAAACTTGCCAGTTTATGATTGAAATACGGTTTTGAAATCAACTATCAATTATTTAATCAATGCAAGCACAGGTGCGAAATTGTGGGACAGAATTAATTAAAATCAGTTGTCAGTCAATCAGTACGCTTGCGTTACTACTGCACATGTGACCACTTGTGCTTGTGTTGTGGGTCGTCAGCTGTGTAAACCTACACTTTCTACGCATCAGCTGTAAGGCGTGTACGGAAGGAGTAGCGGAGTGCTCGTTTAATCTGCCTCCAAGAAATCCAAGAAAGTGTTTTAACAAAAATTAAAAATTACTGTCACTGTCAGTTAACCGTATTTAGTGGAAAATACCTCAAATAAAAATGGCCAGCGGAGGGGACCCCTCAAGCAAAGTGGTGGTTAGTTTCACCTGCCAAAGATGCCAGTGTCCGATTATTCTGGACCACTCGTTCAACTCTATTGATGAGCATACTTTGGCGGAGTTGCATTGTAAGTATTTTTGAAGGATGAATTTAAAATGATATGCGTTTTTGGTGTGGCTGTGTCATATTGAGTTGGAGTTAAAGTAGAGTAATTTTGTTCTGATGTTTTAGTACCGTTGTATGCACCACCGCCGTTGGAACTGGAACAGAAGGCTGTAGAAACGGGAGTGATTGACAAGTATGTTCCACCCGTGAGTGACAATGAAAATCATGGATTTACCATTGTGGGGGGTAGTGAACTTACTAGTCATCAGAGCCAGTTGCTCAAGACGCACATGGAATTGTTTGACATTTTGTCGAATAACACGGAAATAGATCATCCACTGTGTGATGAGTGTTGCGATACTTTAATTACTCTGTTGGAAAGTGAGCAGAGGGCGGCGGAGGATGAATGTAGACATTATGAGGACTTTTTGAAAAAGTAAGTTTGGTATGAAACTATTAAAGTATGTATTTAGACGTAATCTTTTTTGAATAGCTTATTGATTAATATGCTTAACTAATGACAGGCTAGAGTCGGAATCAGATACGGAAGATATTGAAACTCTGGAAGCGCAACTAAAAGATGTAGGTTCTATCTTATTGTTCACATTTGGATATTATGGCTGAAAGAAGTAGAAGTCAATTATATGTGTTACTGTTTATAGCTCAAAGTTGAAGAAAGCAAATTAATCGCAGAGTTAAAGGAACTAAAAGTCGACGAGGCAAGTGCAATGGAGTCATTGGAAAGTCAGAAGAAGCAGTTCCGCCAATTAAAGGAACAGGAAGAGGAATTTATGAAAGAGTATTGTCGTCACAAAAGAGAACTTAACGAACTCGAGGATTATTCGCAAAGGTAAGCGTATTAATGCAAAGATGACAAGACATGAGGTGTGGAAGGAAATTAGTATGGTTTTCTAAGGCTCAACACTTTTTGTTGTTTCTGAGCAGCCTCGATTATGAACTAAGATATGCTGAAGCGCAGTCGGAACGATTAGAAAAAACAAACGCCCTGAACGCTACATTCCACATTTGGCATAGCGGTCATTTTGGAACAATCAACACTTTTAGACTTGGTCGACTACCCTCTGAGCCTGTGGACTGGAATGAAATTAATGCTGCCTGGGGACAGTGTGCACTTTTGCTAAATGCTTTGGCTAGAAAAATTAGCTTCAAGTTTTCCAATTACCAGATAGTCCCGTTTGGGAATCATTCATACATTAAAGTAAGCTGAGTAGCTGACAACTATAGTTTGTAATTGGAACTATTTTAACTGATATTAATTATCTTGAAAACAACTGTGTTTGTTAAATTATCAGGTCCTTGCTGACAATTGTGAACTGCCTTTATATGCCAGTGGTGGATTCAGTAGATTTTTGTGGGATACAAAATTTGACCAAGGTATGGCAGCGTTTTTGGATTGCTTGAATCAACTACAAGCTGCAATGTTGGAACGTCCAGGGCAATCTGGATTCGCACTACCCTACAGAATGGCGGAGAAAGGGAAAATTGAAGACCCTGCTAATGGCAAAACATTTTCGATCAAGTAAAGCTTACTATTTTGTATTTAAATAGCATAGTATTTGTGTTATATTGCTACTTAAGATAGCTTATATAAAATCTACAAATCCTCTTATTATTTAAATACAGAATTCAACTGAACTCGGAGGAAAATTGGACCAAGGCCCTAAAGTACATGTTGACAAATCTGAAGTGGGCATTGGCTTGGGTATCGTCTCAATACGTTCAAGAAGAAATTGCAGGAATTTCCCAAACGACAATTGGGACCCCTACTAAAACATCAAATCAAATGTAGAGAGCACATACAATCAAACATATAAGTCAAGACAGGAAACAATCTTCACAATTTTACTACTTCATTGTACTATAATTATAATTTTGATTTGCGCAGACTGTTTATAAAGTTATTAAAAAGTAAAAATAAAAGGAATAAGATCTTGGATTTGGAACTGGTTCAGTTAGCAATCCTTCGGGGCTTTGTGCGTCAAAAACCACAGCGTTCCAAAAAGCATTCCGGAAGGAGATAGAGGAGTTTTACATTGCAGGTAGGCTCTAGCTTCTGGAATGGTCATTTCAACAACCTCAATTAGTTCGCCTTCATCAGCAAGACCTCCTCCTGTTTGAAAAATTTGCCAATTTAAAGATATCTATAAATCAAGGTCACTGTACACTAAAACACATTCGTCTATGTATGAACCTTCGTTGACTTTCATTGCATCTGTGCATTCTGCATAAAATATGGTACCAGTCTCCCCAGAAGTTCCGACACTCCTAGTAGAACCAAACCAAACAGTTATGAAATATCAAATGAGCGTTCACTACGGGTTGCTTATTAGTACTTCTGATTCATATGTCACCTGTGACTGATTATTTGCTGAAAATTTTCCAGTGGAACGTCGTAGCCGCATTCCTCCAAAACTTCACTTTTTATTACTTCATTAAGCGGCCTGGCGGTGTCAACTATTCCTGCACAGAGCTCAGTCGTTATTCCACACTTTGCAGGAAATTTTGACCAATCAACACTTTGTATCGAATTGTCATGAGTGCTTCTCATTGCGCTAGTTAGGTAAACAGCTACATGTGTATTAAAGAGTGTATCACAGCAATTAAGACTTGCTAAGAATTTTTATAATGACAATCGATGATATAATAGCTATTATAGCTATATACATACCAGGACGAAATTGTCGCACGTACATAAGCACATTTCTTGATGTATTAAATAAAACACAGCTAACAGAGTCATGATTTTTTGTCATGTCCCAAAAGCGTTTCCGTCCATTCTAGATAAATCAATATTACAGAAAAATAAATCATTTAGAAAACTCCGAAAGAGTTTTTATGCAAGCTTTCAGTGTACCTGAGTGAAGTGCATCCTAATGGGTTTCATGTAGGCAGATTCACCCATAGGCTCAATGCTAACATCCTTGATGTCTTCCATTTCTTTCAAATTAAAGTATTTGTAGGTTATAGCACTCTTGTAATGATCTCTACAATTTAAAAATAAAAGTCTTGCAATCCTAATCCGTGAAACGTACATAAATGTATAAAAACTGTACTAGTTTTACATGAGTAGGGATTTGATTGTCCTTGTTGCAATAATTTTGTATACCGGAAAGCAAATGTATTGGAGAAAATTTACCGTTAGTATGGATTATTACATGGAATAATAGAATGACAGAAGATGGGAAACATGTGATGGTAACGATAAAACAGAGTTTGACACGTGTTCGTAGAATGGAATCGGCCGAATAGGATAAATGTAAGATTCGGCCTGGCCTGGGAATGGATTGAGATGTTGCATAAACGAGAATGAGAAGACTATGTACATGGTACAATATATCCCTCATTTTGCTCATGGTGGTGGTAGCAAAGCCATTCTTGGTACATTGCAGATTGCATAATATTTCATTCATACTAAAAAGTGCATGTTAAATTTAAAAAGGGATTCAAAAGTTAAACTTTAATAAATTCATATTAAAATTATATTTTTTCCATAAATGCAAAATGATAAAATGAAAAGATGAATAGGATTCTAGAAGAAGAAATTTGGGTGGAATATATGCGCGTTTTTATTTTAGTAGTCTTGTTGCAAACAAACAACGCATCACTCACTTTTCATGACCCAAGGTGCAAAGGTTCCTAGCATTTCTTGGCAATATTTATATTTTGTATTTTTATACTTAAAAAATATATACTAAAATGTAAAGAGACTAGTTCATAGTTGAAACTTTTACAAATTCTTGCTAAACTGGCATCATCTTTCATAAATGCTGATATGAGTAGTAATAAATGGGGCAAAACGATACATAATACATTGTTTTAGTTTCAATCTTTAATAAAGCATTTTCATGCACAATATATAAAAGCAGTTCTTTCATAAATAAGACAATAAATAAATAAATTAAAAAATAAATAAGGAATAAATAAATAATAAATAGTGAGATCCCATTCAGCACAGTGGGACGAACGTAGATTCTGTGGTAAGATGCGTTAACGGTTTTTAGTAGATTTCATTTTAAATTAGAGAGCAGAGGGAGCGACCACTGGGATAGCTGTAATCAAATCAGAAAAGTTGGTTCAATATAGATATAAATTAAATATATACTGAAAAATTATCTTAATATTTCCGAAAATTATTTTTCATTTTTTACCTGCACTCTTACTAGCGACTGGCTGAGCTACCGAAGCCTCGGGGAGAACAAGGGGAATGGTAGCCTTTTCAGTTTGCTCAGAAACGCTCATGGGCATTCCCCAGCCATCGCTGATTGATGGTTCTGGAGCAGCCCAGCCGGGAGGTGCAAGCCAGCCGGGTGGGGGAATGGGAGACTCTGGATTTACTGGGGCTGTTGGGGGAACTGGGTTTTGAGGTTGTGCGATCCATCCAACTTGGTGGATAGTCCATCCTACTCCTGCAACGGTAGAACTAGAGGTAGTAGTGGATACGGTAGTTGGCTGAACCCATCCTGTGCTGGATGGCTCTTCGGTGACCCAACCGTGAGAAGTGACTACTTCAGAAGGCCAGCCAGTTGGAGGCTCTTCAGTAGTAGGTGGTTCAGTTGTGGTTGTGGGTTCTTCGGTTGTAGGTTCAACTTCAGGGGCCCAGCCAACAGATGTGGTGGTAGTGATCACAACTGTTGACCATCCGCTTGAGGTGGTTGGTACGACTGGAGGTGCTTGCCATCCACCGGTGGGATTCAATTCAATGCTTCCATGTCCCACGCTCACGACTGGAACAGACCATCCAGGTGAATTAATGATAATGGTTCCTCCACCAACAGTTACACTGGGAAGACCTCCCCATCCTAGGGAGGTACTAGGGGCAATCCATCCGACGGTGGTGGTCAAAGTAGCCGTGGTCCAGCCAGTCAGGGTTGTGTAATCAGTCAAGGTTGTAACGTCAGTTAAAGTAACGACGTCAGTAGAGGTAATCCAGCCGGTAAGGATCTGAGTGGTTGTGTCGGTAATAGTGGTTGTGTCAGTGAGCGTGGTCCATCCGGTGGACGTGACAGTTTCGGTAAGTGTCTCAGTGGCAGTTGCTGTCACAGTCTCTGTGGAGGTAGAAACGGTCCAACCGGTTGATGTTGTATAATCAGTCAAGGTAGTGTATGCTGTAGACGTAATCCAGCCAGTATGAAGCTGCGTGGTTGTGTCGGTAATAGTGGTTGTGTCAGTGAGCGTGGTCCATCCGGTGGAAGTGACAACGCTGGTAAGTGTCTCAGTTGCGGTTGCCGTCACAGTTTCAGTGGAGGTAGCAACGGTCCAACCAGTTGCGGTAATTGTGGTTGTATCAGTCAGAGTTGCATAACTTGTCAAAGTGGTGAAAACGGGAAGAGTTGTCCAGCCAGTGGCTGTGTGTGTGTTTGTCACCCACCCAGTCAGTGTAGTCTTATCGGTTAAAGTACTGGTCACAGTATCAGTTACAGTATTAGTTACCCATCCAACTTGCGTTTGCGTTGCAGTTACAGTAACGGTACTTGTTGATGTGGGAGCTGGCCAACCAGAGGAAGCAGGCCAACCGGAAGCAGAGGGAATGACAATGGTAGGGGGAACTATGTAGCCAGCGGTGAAAGTTGCTGTTGTTGTGGTGGGCAGAATCGAAGGGATAAGGTTTGATGCAGAACTTGCCCATCCCCATCCTGAAGAGGAGGAAGAAACTGGATTCCATCCTGCTGACCACCCAATTTTGTCGTCGGCAGCAGCGCTAAGAATCTCTGGTGCTGACGCCGCCAAAGATCCTTGATTTTGACTACTTTCGGACAACAGTGAACCAGGTCGGTTGTTTGGTCTCTTTGCCCCATCACCGAAGGCCAATTGATTCGTAACTGAAATGGTAAATTCATAGAATTAACGCAAACTATTACCACATGTCAAAACATGGAATACCTATGCAAGATTATCATTTTGCCTTACCATTGCTGATGAATCCTTGTGGATTTTGACTTTGGATTACGCTACTGCGAGCGGAGCTTACGACTAGTACTAGCCCCACCGTCACAACTTTAAGCAATGGAAACCCCATGATTACTTCGAAAGAATCCCTCCACAAAGCTACCAAAAACTGAACAACTCTACCAAGGAATACTCTTCAGCGGATCCTAACCTCAGGTTCGTCCAAGGAGGAATAACTTTGTCAGCCAAATATCACCTTCTTTTTAAGCATCCTGCAAGACAGAAATAAACTATTTTCGATAGCCTAACTGGACGCTTCTTGCGAATTGGGTTGAGAGTTCCCTAAATGTAGGTGAATCGGGAGTCTTTGTTCTTACCTTTTTGTCACCTAATTCGTAGGGTACGAACGGAAGCAGCAATGCACTTATGTACTATATATATGTTCATTACGAAAAATCATCATTATATCGTCATCTATAAGTTTCACGTAATAAAGGTAACAGCTCTAACAGGTACACCTTTCCTATTCTCACATTGTGATCAAACGCGGAACGGGACCTTTTTCTCTGTTCTTCCTGAATGCAGTACCTGTCTTTAAGTTTGATAATGGAAATGGAGCTTCTTACTGTGAAACCTGTCCGTAATCAACATTGCTTATTGTCATTATCATCCAGGTATTGCTTAGAGTCTATTGTCATTATGCTATTTATAAATTCTGAAATTGTGGATCATGAACTTTAGAAATCCCTTTAAATCTTCGAAAGCAGGACACATTTACTTAACCTCAAATCAGGTCTCCTGAAAATTTGGGTCAGATTAGGGGGAAGTTTTACCATCTTGAACTTTAAATTGTAAAACATTTGTATGTTTTATCAAGCTCATGCTAATGCTGGGACTTAAGTTTCTTAACTTTAAGTTTTCTTTCGGTTAACCAATTATTTTCCGTTAAAACTGGTTATTTTCCGTTAAAACTAGTTTTTTCTTAAAGAAAACATTATTGAATGCAAACAAGTGTCATTACACCTTGATAAAAAGCAATTGCCTGTAGACTTCGCTGTAGTCTCCAAAGGGTTTTAAAATGGTAGTGTCAATGCCTTCCTGACGGCTGAACCCTCACTAATTGATGGACGTTTTATAAGCACCTCATAAGACAGGTGCACATTATTTTACTGCCCATCTAGTTTCTCTTTTTCTGAATTTTGCAGTTCTTAAAATATATTACCGATTTTAGAAAAATACATGGTAAACTTTGTTTGACTTGGTCGGGGCTATATGAGAATTTGCATGGTCCATTGCATTTGAGCTGAATGAACTATTCAATCTATGAAAAAATCTACAAAGCTTATGGAAAATTAAAGAAACTCTTGGTTTTAGAAAGTATTTACAAATTTACAAACATTTTACGCTTTCCGAGTCTACAAACCCAACAAAACATTTTGCCCACCGACTGTGCAATAGTTCATTTCATTTTGAAAGGGTTTTGACAAATTCATATGAAGGGCTAAAAAATTAACGTGTCATTGCCTTCTTCAAGTAATATCTGAAACCTCACAGGTGCCAAACCCTTTTCGGTTGATTCTTACCTGTCGGTTTCATTCCAATTAGGCAGACTGTCTAAAAATAATATTTATTTGGTACATGGCAGTAAAAACTTGGAGCCTTACATTTTTTGAATGTGTAGAATATATTAACTGGAAAGAAGAAAGAAGGAGAAATGGTCTTTGAAAAAATGATGTCTACAAGTTTTAACCCTTCTTCCTCTAAGCATGTCTTAATCTTCATATTTTCTTTGGTGAGCATGAGAAAGACACTTAAGTTTTGTCTGGATTTTCCACGTGTTAGAATTCTAAATAAAAAATAATTAATAAAAACTTGTTGCCAAAATGAAAACGTTAGACAGATCAAGAATTACGTTATATCTGACTCTTACTCTCACTATATTAGGATTTTGTAAAGGTGCTAATAATAGTGAGGTATCGCTTACATCCCCTTCCTCACCATCAACAAATATTACATTTGTTGATGGTGAAACTAGAAACCTAGAAATCGGCAAAAGGTGGCCATCAATCTTTTCCTCCTCCCAACCTGCAACGGTTCCTAATAGGAAGCCTTCAAAGCCAAAGCCCCTTCCAGGTGCTCTACCTTGGTCCTTTGGGAATAACAATGATGATAAAGCTGGCTGGACTTCCGTTGGTTGGTATGCACAATTCTGAAATATTGGGGCTACTTGAGAATTTTCGTGGTCACTTTGGCAGACTAATGTAATTGCAAAATTACATGGCAAAATAAGCTTTAAACGATTATCTTTCTTGTTTTTAGGGTCAACGTGCAGTCAGCATGTGTGTCGACAGTACAGGCAACAAGCTACGAGCTTACAAAAACGACGATTACAGCAACAGAAATTGAAACTAAAACCGAATACTACACAACAACGGAAACGGAGTTTGAGTATGAAACTCTGCCTGAAGGTCCTATTAGGACCACGATAACCATAACCGCTACCCCGAGCAGTGGTTGGGCGCAACCAAGTAGTACCGTTTTTACGGTAACTGAAACTGATCATACAACAGAGACGGAAACAACAACGATGGAAATCACACACACAGTCATGGAGTACCACACATCAGTGTTTTCAAGTACAACAACGACTACGTCCACCTCCATGATTTACAATATACTCACAGGTACTAATTTTATCCCTATCATTTCATATCATTGAGTAATGAGACTAAGCGAAATCATTTTTAATTTCACACTTAATTAACATTTCACAGCCACCACCTTTGTGACTTCGAGTGTAACGGAAACTGCAACAACCACATCTACAGAAGTTATAACTCCACAATATATTGTATGTCGGGATGGCAAGTGTTCTACAGGATCGGGATGGAGTAACGAAGATCAAGCGACCATAGTTCTTGAGCCCAGCGTCAGTTTGGAGCAGACCACAAGTACGATCACGTCCACAGTCAGCGAGACACCCACCTTGACTGTCCGAGTTCCAACACAAACAACTGTAACAACCAGCTTGGAAATTAGTACGGAAACGGTGTTGGCCCCATTTTCCACAACGCCTCCCATAACAGTAACGGAAATTATTGCCACCAGTTTGAACACGACGGTGGAGACTGTAACTTCATATCTCCTTACAAACAGTCCAACGTGTACCCTGACTAAATATGAATACCTTTCGACGGTTACTACCCCAAGCACCACAATCACAGCATCATTTTGTGGAAGTCCATGTGGGTCTGTTGAAAGGTGTGCCCCACTTTGCTATCCTAAAATAGCGACAACTACTCTAGACATTACATCCACATCCATCGTCACAGCGGCTATGCCAATACTTGTCACTTATTCGGCCATTGAGACAAAGACATCGTACAGCATTGAAGAATCTGTTCTAGTGACCACAAGAACAGTGGAGATCACTGCAACTCCTTCCATGATGACGCTGACATCAACGGAAATTCTACCTGCTGAAGTGTCCACCGACACTACTCAAGTTACTTTGACTGACTATCCTACCACGATCACCACGACTGAGAATCTATGTACCTCTACCATCTTTGAAACATGTACTACAACAACTACACTACCTCCAGTTTACGTTACAATCGTTGATACTGAGGTGATTGGAGTCGTTGGAACGATTGTCTCTGAAACAACAAGCTTTACTGCGCCGCCAATCCCAACCGTAACCAGCTATATCCAGGGAGGAGTAAATCCCATCACGGCTACTGTGACAAATACCATTGTGACCGACTCCAAGGCTGTGACAACGACAATAACGCAAAATGCAACTACCGTTGGGTTTGGAGAAGTGACAATTACACCGACGACTACCGTCTTCAATATTCAAACTGCGGTGATAACTAGCACGCCTATTTTGAATGCTACTCAAATCAAACGTCGCACATTGATAGTGGAAGATTATACGACGGATGTGGAAGGGACCACGGAATCCTACGTAGTTGTTCCGACCGTAATTACTGACTACATAATTGTCGAGATAACCCCGCCCCCAGCAATGGTAACAGTGAGTTCCTTGATTGTGGGATGGGCCTCTTCAGATAATGAATTGAAACAAAAACCAAGCAAAAATGTTGGCTAAATGATGCATTATGTGCATTTTGTAAAAATGGAATGATTATAATAATATGCTTCTAGTACTTTAACGAATAAAGAATTATTTTCTTATGAATGAGCATTTTGTGGATGATTTTGGTAATAAGGTTACATGCTTCATAATATTTAGTCATGTAGAAATGAAGAATACAAACTTGCACAAAAAGAATTTCAAAATTTCAATATCTCTTCTTGTTTACTTCTTGTCATTATATGAATAATTAATGTATTACAACACAAAAATGTTCATATTGTATTTTACTTTTAGTTCGATACAAATGAAAAAGTCTGAGAATGAAATCTTCATGATACAAAGGACGCACAGTCAATGAAAAGTAGAGTCCCGTCACCCAGAAAAATACTGTAGAAAAGTAGTAGAGAGCCAATATCTTGTTTACACAGGAGTGTACATTGAATTTGAGCAACTCTGGAATTACAGAGGGGGTTGGCTCGATGATGGAGGTCCGATGGGACCCAGGTCCGTGTTATTTTTCAAGAAATATCTAAGGACAAATAACAAAGCGTTTAATTAGTCAATCATACTTACTATAGACAGTTAAGAATGATTTGGATTTAAAGACTTACTTCTCCAGCTTTGCGATAATGTGCTTTCCATATGTGTACTTTCGGAGCTGAGCTAAATGAGGGCGGATACGCTGCATCAGCATTTTCCTCTGAGATGGCTCCGCCAAGTCAATCATACGTTGGACAACATAGTTAGCATATTGGTCCTTCATCATAATGTTCAGAGGGCTGGTGGTTACACTAAACCAATTCAAACCCAGACCAGACATTTAGAAATAAAGTTTACCGTGAGAATACTAATAAAGTGTGAAAAAATGATATGACAAATTGATATTTTCTTCTAACTTTTCATCATACCCATTATCTGTATTGTAGGCGGTCACTTCGTCAATGAGAAGGGTTTTATCTTGTCGGCTGGCATATGTAACGCATTTTTCTACAACGTTTGAGGCAAACTTGTGTTGTGAATATTGACAAACTTTCCCCCGAACAACGGCAACGATTTTCGCTTTGTCTTCCGGCTTTCCATGCTCCAATACGTGCTGCACCACATAGTTTCCGTACTGATCCTGAATCAACTGCTCAATTTGTTCGTGTAACTCGTCCAAAATTGCGTTAGTCTGATCTGCTGTACAATGTTCGAGAATGCGCTGAATAACGCGACAACCGTAAGGATGCGTGGAAAGAGTGTACACCTGTCGAACAACAATTTGGAATAAAATTAATAAAAACGTTACGAAAATCTAATTTGCATAGGTATTTTACTATGCCTTCACAAACCTGTCCTTTGAAGGCCTGAATGATAAAGCCGAGAGAATGAGGATCAATACATTCAACGCATTTCTGCAAGACGTGATTTCCATTCTGATCCTTCACGCACTTGAGCACGTGACCATCAAGCTCTCGCACAATCTCCTTCTGAAGGTCTGGACCCACAGACTCCAACGCTTTCTGGATCACTCGACAACCATACATTTGAAGGGCTAGAGGCAACACGTGACCTCGGATCTTCTGCGCCAACGCCGTCTTTTGTTCCATGGATCCGAATTCAAAGAACTTTTGAATAACGTAGTTTCCAAAGACGTCTGTCATTAGAGGATACGCTGACCCAATAATTTCGTTGAAGACCAACTGTTTCTCTGCGGGAGTGGCTCTTTCCAGCTTCTGTTGAATGAATCTGGAACCATGTTGATCCTGAGAGAATTCTACCATGTGGTTTGAGATGTCACGGAGTTGAAGGTTGGGAAATCTGTTGTTGCGGAAATCTTCGAGCAGTCTGGATCTTCCAGACGGTTTCTCCAACGAAGCGGTCTGACGTCCGATTTTTGGAAATAGTGGACTCGTAGCCCCAAACAGTGCAGATCCTGCTCGGAGACCCTTATCACCGATCAGCCTTGAGGAAGTTCCATTGATAATACCAGGAGGTGGAGACCCTGTACCATACAACCAATTTGGAAACATTATTAGCTTGTACAATCCACTTTCTCCTTCCACCAACAGAGGTGTACAAAGAAACAAAGACAAAAGTAAGGTGTACAGGATACAGATAGACATTTATAGACAGTTATAAGAGGCATGCGGGAAAAGAAACTCAAGTGTAAAGAGAGAGAGAAAGTGATAGCGCTTAGTTTTTACCAAGAGGCCCGTAAGGTGCCCATTTGCTGCGATCCGAGTCGAAAGAATCTCTTCTTATTCCACCTGTACAGACCCATACCAGAACCCAACACCACATTAGCAAAAGTAAAAAGTGATTTAAGCAAAAAACCCAAAATATAAGTGGGAAAACTAATAATAAAGTTTCACAAAGCGACAAGGAAACTTTTATATATACGAAAAGTACTTTGGGATGTAAAGTAATTAAAATGTACAACCACCTGGACCAATGGACGAAGCATTGAGTGAAGCAGCAGCGGCAGGATTATAGCCCTGAGCACCGTACTGTGGGTTGACACCAAAACCCCCCGATGCTGATTTGCAAATTTAATTTTGTGGCAACAAGAACAAAAAAAAGAAACGTACATGTACAAATTGCCCCACTAATATAATGTACAATGAGTTTGTCTTATATTGTATGTACAAAAGCGTTTTTGTGTACTTTCAAACAAACCAAAATGAGTTTCCAAACACGTTTAACAAGCAACCAGTATGTTTAAATTAAAGCACCAAACCCCAAAACTGGCTAATAATTTGCTTACCTGGATTATTGACAATGACCGGTGCTGGAGAGACAAGGCGCAATGGTGTGGCACCCCGAGTGCCCATAACCAGACTGCCATTCTGATCGTAGTAAGCTGGAATCACTTGATACTGTCCTGGCTGTGCATTCAGTTCATTTCCTGTGGGTGACAGTGGTCTTCGCTGACCTTGAACCTGCCCGGTTGCTCCAATCAGTCCTGTGGCCGGGTAGATCCAAGGAGCTGCTGCAACACCGTAATAGCCAGGGACCACGGTAGACCCTACAAAATTCAAATTAACATTATTTTTCTTACGTCATCACCATCAGTTTCTCTCATTAAAAGTCCACTTAATATGAGTGCTTTGTCACGCGTTCCATTTTGTGGTTTTACAATACATTTGAAAAAAAACATGAACAGAAGCAAAAGTAAGTGGGACCTGAATAACGGAAAGATATATGGTGTGCATCAATCACTATTTATATTCATCTGTCACTCGTAAATTACGTATTGCATTTTAATTGAATCTTTGGTTCACAGGACTTATACTAAGCATGAAATGAGAATGTGGCAATTCTTTTGAGTTTCATAATGGCATTGTTGCGAGTGACAGGGCTAAAAATAAATATACGCATGTGCCACTATACTAAAGCGATTCTGAACCATCAACAGAACCAGTGGAATTTTTACTTGCTCTTTTAAATGTTTTCATACATAGTATGATATATCATCATCATCATTTCTATTAAATCAAGAAGATTGTTTTGATCGCGTCTTTAGTTAAAAATTGAATGAAAATCCGTCGTGATGATGATGATGATGACGATGACGAAAGATGCAGAGAAAATATAATCAAATTAGGCTAACCAGACAATGGTTCAATTGTCAAGTCACTAGGTAAGCATGCTAGTTAACTGCAGGAAGGCATTTTGTAAAATTGCATGTGTGCTGCTGACAAGAAGAGCCAATCTACTAATTCCTAAATAATACATATAGACCCTTTAAATCCTCTCTTTCTTTGCTTGCTACACGCCATAAATTCCACTTGAATCGTAGATGAATGGCAGATAATAAGAAATACGCTTCCTCTGCTGAGATGACTGCGTGATATTCACAAAACGGGTGAAAGCGATTTTGAACAGTTCTTTTTTTGTGAAAAAGAGAGAATGAAAAGAGTAACTCAACCATTATTTCATTTCTCTATACGGGAGGTTTCATCATTCCATTCATCTTCGTTTTTAAAATAGCGCTGATGAGCCTAATAAAGTTGCCAAATTGCAAAGCGGCATACATTCAACTTCCCCTACTATCTATACCCGTGTTATGTCATTGCACCAACAACGTCATATACCTATATACTGATTGAAAGGGGCAAACAAAGAATATCAAAGATGAAAGGAGCCTCCTGAGCAGATTATACCTTTTAGAAAGATAAAAAATTCAATGGAAAAAAGAAACTTGCAGAATACTATAATATACGCTTAGCTAGACTTCTATTGTATAAATGTATGGGAGACGGATTTGAGCCGCTTAAAAATTCATTTGTGCTAGATTATTATTCAGCAGTCAAGCAAATCCTACCTTGCGACGACGACCCATATTAGTAAATTACAAAACTGTTATAAAAGACTTTTTGACACAAGCCACTTGGCACACCACTTGAATAATAAAACACGCTGACACTTGCTTTTTCACGAAAAGTGGACTCTCATTAATTAAAACTTTGAACGTAATCCATTAGCTAATCTCTTCATCTTAGGTTTTCTGCTTACCTGCGGCAATAAGTGCGTATGGTTCTTGAGGGTTGATAACGTATGGAGTGATGGGGTAACCCGCTGAACCGGGTGGCATACCGGCTGGTGCTGCAGCTAAAATGGCAAAAAAGTAGCATAAATTATTCAAAGTGTTTTTTGTCAACCGCTACGAACAAGTCTGGTGACAAGCATTTCAAAGTACTACAAAAGCAAAAAGATAAAGATGCATGCAGTTTCGAATTTCAAAACAAACTTACTGATCTGCTGTTGCTGCTGCAGATACTGCTGTGGAAGAATGGACATAGGAGGCGCATTGCCATTCGTTGTTGTGCCATTATGATTTCGGAATAGCTGGAAAGAAAAAAAGATAAGTCATGAATATCATCATCCTTTTTCATGTACCATGAAGAAAAAAAAGATGAACACAACAGAAATCATCCTACTTGTCATCAAACTAGAATTGCTTGCCAATTTTGGCTATAACATCCATGGATAATCGATTATATACACGAGATTCTATTTAAAGTGCAGTTAGAGTTACCCATGCATCATTGAACATTTTATGGTAGATTATTGTTAACGGGCAGAGCTGTGACAGGTATTTAATCATTTCCACAAAACCATGTTATGCAATAGCCTACAAAATACTTGATCATATAGTCATACTTCATACTTGATGGTAGTGTGCCTACAGAATAAGGTTAAGTAAGAAAGGAGAAAGGTATATCTACTTAATTTATTGAGCAAAGCTCGAAAGCACGTACAAGATATTTACAGAGACTATGAAAACTTCTTGAGTCTTGAGGTTTATGACCCACTAATTACCACACACAAGTTAGTAATTGTCAGTTGTTGATAGCAAAAGGGCATTCTATGCAATCAGTGGATGCCAATGGGGCGTATACATACCTACTCACTTACTCACATTGTTGGTTATTTATCAAGTTTAAAACGCTTGTCTTTTTATAATAAGCCATGCGACATTTATTATTGTCCTATAAAGAAATTATTGTCAAGTTGAAGAAATGATGAGTGTTCAGTTTGTACTTCACACACTCGTTTTTAAAATCTCATAAATTTCCTGCGATTGCAACAATCATTCATTTCCTGAACTTTCTATTATTGTCTTGTCATAAAAGCAATTTTGAAAAAAGGAGTAATGATTTATTTCGCAGGTACTACTTCATCAATCAATCACATTGTGTAATGGAGTCCGCCGCCACCACACCAACACAAAATGATTACGTAGAGCTCCATACCCTGGCACAATCCAGGAAATCTCATAAACAACTCTGGTGTAAAAGAAAATTACAAGCTTTAGGTGTCAAGCGTACATAGTCTTTAGAAGACAAGTCTAAAATATTTCAAAAACATTTGTCTTGTCTATTTTACGACTCGTCTGCCTGTATTTTACTGCCTCTTCTTTAACGCTTCAATAACGGTTGTTGTCAAATGACATGCAGCAAGATGCAATCTTTCTGATCTTGTGAATCACAAGTTGTGATTCACGACAAATAAAATATGGTGTGTATACAAAGGCAACGAGTCAATGCCTATCCTCACAAATTTTCTTTAGGCAAGACCATATAAATTCCGCTACCGTGTACCGACAACACATATAGTAGAACTACTTTCCGATATTTTCCAATTTATAGTGAAAAACCTATTTTTCAAAAACATGTTGTTCTCGTAAAAAAGATCCGGCTGGTTAGCGAGAAACAAGGCCGAGAGTGGCCAACAAAGGAGACACACGTTGTGCAGTCTACAGTTATATGTTTTAGAAGAACAAGTTTTTTATGCCTGCTGTTTGATCCTACACAATCAGGAGTAGGTAATAGAAATCTCGGTCTCAATTTTTATCGTCATTATCATCATCGTCGTGTCCTTATCGGAATATTTTTTTTTGTTCGATTTTGGTATGAATATGTACCTATGCAAAATATAGGTATCCCACTTGTTATAAACCTTTTTTTGCAGTTGTTTAGCTTGGACTAAAAAAGGTAATAAGACCCAATTGGCCAATTACCAGCCGTTATTCGCGGCATCATATATCACTATTTACGATCCTGAACAGTATGATGAGCAATGAGCAAACAAATTAACGCGATACTGCATGCAATTGCATTTTTCTATTCTAAATTTATAGTCCATGATGATGAGAAACAGCACAAAGTAAAAAATGTTTTATGTGCTAAAAGCAGTATTCCCTTACAAAACACAAAATTTATATGCATATACATTTCATTCATGCAAGAAACTTAATGACTGTATGTGAGTAGAAAAAAAAAGATGAAATGTTTTGCAACATGAACCCCAAAGAATTTGCACTTTAAAGAGAAAAATAAAAATATTATTGTGCATTCTCCATCCCCTCAGTCCATTAATTTTCCGCACAAGTGTGAATTTCTTTTTTCTCCACCTCACTAAAATTTTGATTGTTTTTACCAGAGGCTTAACCACATAACATTTTTATTTCTATTTTTGCATGCTGGCTATGCAACAAGTGCATCTCCACTATTATCGGAATGCTCAACAGTTTTGTAGTAAAATACAACTACCAACTACTGCGAAATGTTGTTCTTCTCAGAAGAAAAAGACTCGACATGACATATTACCTTGCTAACAGCTCCCAAATAAGCCAACCCAAACACAACACCACCAGCCATGTGAGTCAGCAAAAGAAGAAGCATAAACATCATTATGCGAGAGCGTAAAATGCTTTTAGTGCCAAGACCCACAATGGTAATTTGCAAACTTATGCCTCGTAAACTAATAGGATTGGCATGAAAATGTCAAGAGCCTATAGAGGATACAACAGATCTTATAGAAAAGCGGATATTGTCAGGAGATACACGGAGGAATACATTAGTTTTAGTATCATTACCATCATATCACACTCAACGACCGACAGGGACAAGTAGAAGGAGTTTAACCGTTACGGTATTTTAAATGCATCAACTTAATCTCAATCTTTCATAGCCGTCCATTACAATAGTAGAGAAAAAAGTAATAATAAAATAATAGGCCTTAAAGAGATTTGAAGGAATTACAAGTTTTTCCTCACATTTTTATTCGCATCGTGTCACTTTTATTGTTCACTGACTTCAAATTAAATAGCAGTAGTAGGCGAGAGTAATATGCCTATAGAGTCGAGTCGAGCAGGGTGGTGATAGTAGTGATGATAAAGTTGGGGTGGATAGATACATACTCGCGCAGAGTTAAATGACTCCTTCTGTCTGTTACATTTGCATGGATGTGACAAAAACATAATAATAAGTAGTTTTGAATGTTTTAGTCTACATTTCTTGTATGCACTCTAGCAAGCATTAAAAATGCTTACGGGAAAACAGAAGTAAAAAGGAAGCGTTCACGATAGAAATGAAAATTCTCACAGGAAGAGGAAAACTATATGTACGACTGCACGATAATATGTCGAGAGGAATAACATTTTACTGGCAAGTAAGGTTACGGTTGATGTTCGCAGTGTGATACTATGAACCGTAGAACAGTGTTTCTTTAGACGAAAAAATGCGTTTTTCTTTCTCAGAGGATGTTCTCGATTATCTTATGTACATATTCGTACATACTATCCACCTGGGGGTGTTTTAAATTAAAATTTTTCATACTATTATAAAAACTTTCAAATAGGTATTATACAAACGTACATTTTTAATAATTTTAAATGCAGACATTAAACATTAAAGAAAAGTACGTGTATTTTTCTCAAAACTTTTGCTCGACAATTTCCGCTTAACTGTGTAATATAATAATTGATAATAATGGCAAGTAGATAAGGCCATTAAACCACTTGTTCGCTTTCCTTTCTTTCCTATATCAGCTACTTCATTTGACACAAGTGTTGAGTGGTGTCATGTGCATTTTAATGTGTGTCTGTGTAAGTAAAACCTTAAAATAACATTAAATTTCTCGGAAGCAAGTCGACTCTCCTTTTAAAATCAACAATTTAAAATGAAGAGAAAAAATGTAAGCTTTTAAATGACAAACTGCTCCTCCTTTCTGTGCTCCGTTGATTTTTCGTTAAATTCTGTACATCTTTTTTTAAAATAAGGATGAGTCATCATTATTATTATCTATCACCATCAGTTTCGTATAATAATATTGTATACGAACTGTTATAGTTTAGCAATTGCCAAAATTATAATTTATGTTTGTGTATCGCTGCCAGTAGTTTTGCTTGTACTCTTCTCACTCCTCACCCTACTGGATATAATCTAAGAAGCGTTTCAGGTCGTTTCTCAAAAAATGCTACCGACCATGATCATCACGATGGTCGTGTGGTGAGCGCAATGTGTGTGCACCCTAGACAATCAATCAAAACTGTGTAAAATAAACACAATTTTTCAAAGCACCTCCTGACATCAAAACAATTATTAAGAAAAAGAGATTTCCTTGAGTTAGTTTCACAGCAGCATCACACTAGTAGAGCAGAAAAAACAGAAGGGATCTATACAAACTTTGAGGAATTTTCCTAAATGAGCTCATTCATAATAATACTAATCATCATTAGCACTATAGCTCTTCTTCCCTCGTAAATTGATATGCATCGGAGAAACCGGCTGCTGCTGTTTGTCAAATTTATGTATTTTGTATAGTTTTCAAGGAATAAATAATAAAATGTCCTATGATTACTGCTAATCATTTTATTAATTTTGCATGTGCCATTGTATCACGCGTCCTCAATTCCACGTTCACCCACAGCAAACAGCCGCGCAGTAGTAGTAGCACCCAATTGTCCATTGTGTGTACAAATTGCAAATGACTGCTGCTGTGTTAATTAAAATACTCCTTAACTCACATGCAGTGCTCACTCTATAAGCGATTTGTAGCGTATATGGGCATTTAAAGAGGATATAAAAAATGAATTTACTTTTCTTCTCTACGCAAGATAATATTTTTCTGTCATAAATTATGTACTCGCATTTTAGTCTATCTTTCAGACAATCTAACCTGTTGTATAGCCCATTGGCTGAAATTTAATGCAAAAGTCTATTAAAGCATGTAAGAGTATATCGGCATTTACATCGATATGCTATTTAAAAGTTTAAAAATTGCAGACTTAATTAGACTGACATGTTTGCAGCTCAATAAGCAATTGTTGATTATATACCTACAATTCTTCCTTATTTTCGTTGCTTGTGCAATACCTACACATTTGTTGACCAATGACCACTTTTGTACAACAATTCGCAACTCTCTGGTTCGGTATATTCGAATGCATATGTCAGTTCTTGTTAAAGGCTGCAAAGAGGACACTTATTTGCTTCGCATACACTATGCTATATAAGAGCAAAATGTCGATGATGATGTGTACACGCGTAAATGGTCAGATTCTTGAACTTTCAATCTTCAATATTAGCAACATGATATTTCGCAATGTCAGAAGATTATGAGCCCCAAAATTATGCAGTGATAGATACACAAAGTAATGATGGCACTTTTATTAACATTTTTCCTCTCTTAATTCTCATGGCCCGAAGCAATACTTAAATACGGTAAAGTAGACTATGCATTCTGTTCAGCAGCACAGAAAGAACAACAAGTACGTCAACATCGCCAAAAGAGTAACAAATCAAGCAAGAAATCAATTTATGTGTGTAACATGCTTTCTTTTTCGCTCAGCAATAATAATTGTCCTCTTTTTTTACAATTAGAAAAATCTGGCAGAACCAGATCTGGTCGTCTCTTTAACGGTAATACAAACGGCATTGAAACAAAGTACACACACTGCACAAACTAAGTTTAGTGCAATGCATTGCATACATTGCCCATGTTCATGCCTCGTGTTTGTCGAATCAACGATAATAAGACCTTTTTCTATTGTATGTGATGTGATGTAACCCCATCAGCATTAACATCAATCAACAAACTTTTGAGGGTATAAAATATATCGCACTTTATACCCTCATGAATCTCATGAATCAAAAGATGAAGACAAACTATTATCAGATCTCAAAAAGACAATCTAATTTGGGCAGCTATTGTGTTTGCTACACACGATAGAACAATCCAGCTGCGAGTTCTTCAACACCCATGTTTGCATACTAATACTGCGTCAAAATGAACTCCGCGTTCAACGCAAACGTGAAAGGTTTCCAAACAGCATTCTGAAAGTTAACAGTTTGAAATCAACACTCCTTTTTCTGCAGGGAGCGCAAATCCGCCCAGCCAAAAAAAAGAGTTTTACGACCCTTATCGAACAAAACAGACTGCCATAATAATGACAATAATAATAAAAATATTTAATCTAATATCATTGAGATGATCATCCCTACTAGCCTTCTGACAGACTTTATCCTCAATAATAATCAGTTATTTGTAGATATATCAATCAATTCCTGGTATTTTATTACAAATTTGCATACACTTTTTGGAATTTATCAGTGAGATCATACTGTGCCGCTATGATGTCTGCCTATGCACTTGGTTGGTAACTCAAATCTAGGTAATGGAAATGCTACTAGCATCTTATCACCAACTGTCATACCACAGTTGGTTGCATTTTTATTATGCTGAATGTATTTTTGCAATATAAGATTTAAAACACAAGAATGGTCAATGGTCGACCATTCACTGGTTCATACAAATGAATGATACGAAGGGATCTTATCATCAGTTTCAATCTACACATGCATCCTCAAGAAAGAAGACTTTTTATCTAGCCTTGTTATCTTTAATTCAACAGCCAACCATGTTTACACACATTAGCCAAAAGTCATTGTTCTCTCTTAATTGCTCCATTATCGACAGCATTCAGTACCATGTTTATAAATGCAACATTTCCACACATGTGCCTACTTATAATAAAGTCAATAACAACATAAAACCCGATAGGTATATCACATCATGAAATGATTGCAACACACAAGTGTAAAAATCCAACTTTAAGAGAGTGTACGTGATACAACACCAACATCCACTTTTTTCCAATTTCCCTTCAAGGAACTGTGTGACTGTGAATATCAATATGGATTTTCTAAAGTTCCAATAATGCCCACCAGCCAAACACGTTTTCCATTATATAATCAACATGTCATCAATTTACCTGCCTTCTGCGTGTGCAGACTGACGCCTTGAAAAACCACATCCAGTCATGATTTTAACACATCATCATGTCACATTTATATGGCTAAAAGATACTTTTTTAAACAAAAAACCAACCCAAATTCAAAATGTAACTCATAATCATCATAAATCTCTGCCTAATAGCAAGTATTTTGTGGCTGTCACATCTCTGCAAACTTACTCAGAAAATGTCTTTGACTTGAAGAATTGTTCTTGAGTACATTGTGTGGAGTGTGGAGTGGAGAAGTACGTGTGTGCAAAAATAAAAGCACAGATTATTACAATGACAGCTCAACCATAACTTCCGGTAGTAGAGGAATCTTCCCTGAGCTGAGACCGGTTTCATGCACGAAATAAGCTTTCTTTCTTTCCAACACCTTTATGTTTTGGCAATAAACGTCATTGTGTTGCACAATGGGATGAGCAGGAGAAAGGGCAAAAATGAAGTCGGGTGGAATAGCCTCTACCCCGTTCCCTACACTGCACTCTGCACTGTCTGCACTGTTTATCTGGCTTGGCTTTAATGGAATGATCTACCAGAATGAGTACATCTTCTCAAAACCGTTAGATCATGAAGTAAAAAAGCCGCTTCACTTTATCTTTTTTGAGCTCAGAAATATTTCTTCATCTGATTTCCGAAACGATAAAGATTTGCATTGTTCCCCTTTACGAGGATGACGGAAGGAAATCCCATTTATGTACTTTTGTACAGAAAACAATAACAATAAAAATAAATAATCATAATCATGTTCTTGTACAGAAAATGCATATAGCCTGCTGTTATTTGTTGACTTTATGTTAACTAATAGGATTATTACTGCGACTCATGTTTCGTATATTTACCGCTTTCTGAACTCTTTAATTTCAGTCTGTTACCACATTTTACAATTTTGCGTACACAACAATCAAGTATACACGATGACGATGATGAAGGCAAAGGTGAGTATTTTGTTAAGGCTTGTTAACGACCGTCACAGAAGAGGAAGAATCAAGAGTAAATGCAGGATTGTTAGCAGAAAAAGAGGCATAAAGTAATTTATAGGTATCAAAAGGTTATTCACTGTGGGTTCAATTTTAAGTAGAGAAAAAAGCTCATAAAGACAAGAAAGTGTAAAATTACGTGGTATAATAAAATGCCCAGTACTTTTGTCTTATTTGTTTTTTTCGAAATATCAGTAGTAGGAAAGAAAAAATACAGTTAAGCAATCAAAATCTTTTGCTACTTAAGACGGAGGTTAATATTCCCTACCGAACTGGTGCTGTGCCCAGTGCCCACGTGTGTGCATTAAAATGTGGTTTATGGTACACTTTATATATAACACTACACCTGTTATCCCGGTTTTCATGCAAATATAATGCGATTTTGTGGTTATTGTTTTCACAATAAGTTTAGTTAAAGATTTCTGATTGTATATATGCACATGAGTTAAATTGGTTAGGTTAAAAGATTAGTAAAGTAATTACAATTTGTATATATATAAGATTGAGCTTAATGGTTATAAGCTATTGTAGAGGGTATACCTTAGCCAAATCCTTGGTAATCAAAGGGCCCACACTATGATGAAGCCCAATGAATCGCTTCGTGACCAACTTCATATTGTTCGGTTTCGGTTTGCTTTGTACACTTTGATACAGATTACAATTGGAAATTATTGCAGTTGACATGAAGGCAGCTTTAAAGGGTGTCACCGTCCGTGTCACTCGAAATAGATATTTGTATATAGTAGTAGCAGGAGGAGTAGTAGTAGTAAAGTAGTGCGCTTATTTATTTAGTACTAATTACAAATTATATATCGATAAGTAATATTTTTTCTTTGCTCGTCTAACTTTCAATTCCACACAAAGAACTCTTCTTGGAATGAGGTCAAGTCAAAATTAAATCGCGGCTATTTATAATATATATTTGTTTGTTTATATCGAGGTATGAATGCGTAGGCGTTATAATATAGTATACTTTTAAAAACGTTTCTTTATCTTCGGTAACAGCGGAATTGCGTTTCAAAAATGTGCAAAATTATAAATTAAAAAATAAAAATCACTCTGATAAATTGGTTTGGACTACAAAATTCTAAAGCTGAGTGTGTGTTTACAATATAAATGAATCTCTCGCTTTATATAAAAATACAGCGCGGCATCAATAAAAACTAAGTTGATTGTATCTTTGTGTGTCTATTTCTGAGAAAGAGTTGTTATTATACTCGAAACTCATAAAAATCGTTTATATATACAGTATTTTTGTTTAGTTTGATTTATGATAGAAGGCAAAGAGGCTCAATACATATTGGAGAGGTATATGTATCTTCACAACAATCACAAGTTAATATTAGAAGACTATTCACAAATAATACTTAAAAAGTATCAGTAACAAAATAATACATTTTATAAAATGTGTGTATATATATAAATATATTAATACTTTTATAGTTGCGCACAAGTGAATTATTATTTTTTATCTATTTATAATATATCTTGTGTAAGTTTTAAGAGTTTTAGGGAAGAGGACTATATAGCAGTTTGATAAATGACTGTTTATGGAGATTTTGATTGGGATGATGATGATGAAAACAACGCTATTTTTGGAGTGATTTTGGATTTATTGACACTTACAAACGATGTGAATATATCAACTCTCTTTTACATCAAGAAATCGCGACAAAGAGCTTCCTATTCTACTTGCCTCTCCTTACACACCAGCACGACAACAACAAGTGTATGAAACTTTTTTCACGAGATTTCGTAAAATATAACACACTCTGGACAAAATCTTTTGGAACTGTTGTTGTTGTTGTTACTGCTGCTGCGGCTCTCGTTCGAGAGAAAGTACGGCAGAAATTTTCGCAAACTTGCTCTGCATGCTCCAACTTGTAATGTTGTTGCTGTTGATGATGACGGTTGTAGTGATGATGAAACTGCTAATTCAGCAACTATCATCGCTGCTATCATCCAATTAAATACTGTCACTTATTTGGTGTTGAATGTATATTATATAGTACATGAATCGTTTCTACTGCCTTTTTATTACTTCAACAAGCAAGCATTCTGCACGTCAAGGAGTAAACTGTTTCTCTTTTGGACTGCCAGTCTGACTGAGCAATTTAATATAATTTACAAAGTCACTAACAACACCACCAGCTCCCTAACACATGCCTTCTCAACCGACGAGAACAACCAAAAGGAGCTACAAAATTTTTTATTCACCTCTCGTAAACATGAAAATCACATTCGTCCTCTCTTCTGTTTTCTGTGAGTTGTACGGAGTGTAGTAGCTTATTTCGCTAGTCACTTGAACACTTGAAGAAAATGTATGAAATACTTTCTGGTAGCACTGGCAGTTTTTTGTGGCTCATGACGGTGATCATGGTCGTCGTCATTATATCATGTAATCTGCATGCAAGAAGATGCTCTCTGTTGTCTAGCACAAAGATCTATGAGCCAACCAGCACGCAAGGACCATCAAATGTTTTTGGCCATCAAGAAGGAGAGACAGATTATGAATTTAATAGATTTTAATTTTCTCAATTTACGTTTTCAACCGTCTTTTCCATAATACCACTTTTAGTGGATCTTCATTACACGACGATTATCTGCTTTCTTTTCAATAGTTTATCTGTATACTGTTTATTACAGCAGCAGCACTGACAAAATGAGCAATCGAGTTTCGAATACAAGACGAACTGTGAGTCCACACAACACTCAACTGACTCTATGCTGAGCTTTTAGTATTTTGCAGTAATTTTAATGATGAATTCAACATTCATAAGGAATCTTGGCGAGGGTGGTAATAATAATCGTGTAGAATGGCTGTGTTCTTGTTACTTTTCGAATCATGTATTTAATGCATGTATATCTAGTCCAACATCAAAAAGTCAGCAAGTTGGCTAACGTTCAGAACAGGAATAAAACTCGAGTAAAAAGTGAAATAAAATTTTCATCGAAACAAAACTTACTATTACTGTTATTACTCGTTTTTTCTGTGATTCTTCTGCTTTCAGTAATGGTATGATTTGCAAATACGAAATATGATCTTTTTCTTAATAATGTTATCGGATAAAAGTGTTTAGCGCTACTATGCTGCTAAAAACTGGCCTTCGTCTACAACAACAAGTACTTCTCCTCGAATTTGAAAAAAAGCATAGACACACACACACACACACAAACAACAAACGTCTTTTTATAAGAAGCTAAGTTTTTTCTTCTCAAGCAGCGAAATCACTTTTCCTTCAACTACTAATAGCAGTAGTACCAAAAACTTCTTCCCTCTATTTTCCTTCTTTTTGAGTTCTAGCAAGAAGCAGCAGCAGCATCACGTCTTTACCGTCGTACATAACACTCGGCATTCAAGTGAAAACTGAAGCACATGTACAGTTTCGTATGATGCATTTATAAAAAGTTAAAAATGTACGCGCAATCATAATGATGTACGTAAAGGAACAAACAAACAACAACTAACTTTGTTAGTCAAAAGTTGACTGTGAGCAAAGTAAATCAGCGATGAACGGACTTGTATAATATTACTTTACTACTACCATCATTAATTCTCTTGCATGAATGCTTGCTGCATCGTAACGTAACACACACACATGAGCACGGCTCTTTGCCATATAACACGAGCAAAAATTCATTGCTTTATATAGTTAGGTATACATGGACTGGCACTATTAGAAAAAGTAACTTGATAATGTTTGTAATATTATAAATGCAAGTAAGCAGTAGTATAGTTGCCAGTGCTTTTAAAGTTACAAAAATACATGATGATGATAACTTGATTTTTTGATACATTTATGATAGCAGGAGGAAATTCTGCACGAAGGGAGTATTTTTCTCTCTATCTATCTGTCGAGTTTCAATACATGCTTGTGTGGTAGTGCCTGCCAGGCTGCCTGCTGAACAAATGTAGACTTTTAAAAAGACTACTTACACCTTGCATGTGTCGTCACGCTAGAAGTAGCTAGTGACTGATGATGAAAGAGAGAAGAGCGATAGCGGTCATATGGAAGTTTGTGCGGCAGGAGCAACGGTGGTGGTGCAAAAAGTACTACTACAACTGCGAGTCCTCTTCTAAAAGAGCCATGCTAAATATGAGATGAAAAAGGTTGCCTGTTTTCTTTAAGATACCAGAAGGCATCATCATTCCCATTGCCCATCATCCTCCTCATCATGAAAACACACAGCAGCGGCAGCAGCATCATCCCTTTCGTAACTTCTACCACCACCACCACCAAGACCATTACGGACTAGACCAGTAGAAGTCCTTCTCTCTGGGCTACATATTGCTTCTGGTAAAAAAGCAAGTAATTTAATAATGTATGCTAGTGATACAACATTTACCTTTATTTTTCAACTCCATTATGCCTTTTTACTAATGCCTGAAATACATCCACATAATTTATTTAGTAAAAAGTAAATAGAAAAGATGGAGAGAAGTTTTGTATGAAAAACGTAGAAAAAGCGGCGTTGTGCTGCAAGAGTACTTATAGATTCAGTCTTCAGTTACTTATTATTATTATTTTTATTACATTATTGCCTAGCCCCTCGCTACTCCTTGCTTTTGATGTGGTGGTGGTGGTGGAGGTGGTGCCGGCGATAGTGGATCTTTTTATGCTGTTGAAGCGTTTCCTTCTCTCTTCTAAAAACTTTGCCATTCATCCAACAACAACATCTTTCTTCTTCATCTTCTACTACAAGACCGTCTTAATATAAAACCCTTTTTCATTTGATTGCACACGTATGTATATGATATGATTACATGATGACGATGCTGATGGAAGTTTGTTACTTACTACTACAATGCTGCGTTTGTTAGCTAGAAAAAGCTCACGAGGATGAGAAACTGATGATGATGTTGATGACGAATACGAAAAGGAATAATAATAAATGCATGAGGGAAGTAGACGAAGGAGCCTGCCTAACTAACTGGTTTCACTTTGTAAATACGCAATAATGCAATCTCTTAAAGAAAAAAAGGAGCAGCAGAGTCAGCCACAAGAGGAAGGCTCCGTAGAACCCATCAACATCATCACACAAGCCGTGTACCAGGAGGAAAGGGAGCCGTATAGCGAAAAAAACACGCAGAAAATCTTCATTTACCTTTGCTTTTTTCTCTCGCTGCATATCAAGTTTGTAAGTTTTGTGAGTAACTGAGAACCCTAGCAAGCACTGCCGTGTTATGAAAAAGACGACGATGATGATGAGGATGTAGATGTACTCAGCCCGACTACTACCACTTGTACCTCCACAACAGCACTAATACTTGATTGCAGGTACCTACCTGCATTTTCTCCACCGACAAGTCTAAGTAAGTATATTACTATTGTATGAACCTTGCATCCTCCTTTTTCTCCCTCCTGCGCTGGGAGTTTTTTTTTGTCATAAAAAGAAATAGATGAAAAAAAGAAGTGCGAGAGTTAAGGAAGGAACAAGCAAACCACTGCTGCTTGCTCCTTCTGCAAAAAAAGGAGCTTCTAACAAGAAGAGTCATTGTCCGATCGTGCAAAATGCTGAGGAAAAAATGATAATACAAAAATGCACAGAACCGCTATGCACAGTCCAAGGAACATCATACCGACCAAGAGATAAGAAGAAGGAAAAAGACTGAAATGGAATCATCGAGATACTACAATGGATTACACTTGTTTTCCTAATAATGATAAAAATTCTGAAACTTTTTTTCCATCCTGATGAACAGTACATTATCATTACTACATTTACAATTTATTATTGTGCTGATGCGGTAAAACAGGAGCGAAGCGGGGAGCACAACACCAGCACTAACTATTACCAGGAGAAAACGAGGAAAAACTGTACCGCACACCAGTTTGCAAGCAGGGTGACCTCAATCTCGTCCAACGGTTGAAACAAATTTTTCTTCGTTAAATTTCATTACTTAGTCCGCCACTCACAAATCACTTTGCTTCTGAATAGACTTGAGGGAATATCTAAAAGTTAAATAATATTCCACATGCCGGTTTTCTCTAGAGAGAGAGAGACCTATAAAAACTGGCTTTTTGTCATAAGATTCATCAAAAGGAAGACAGATTTACTAGTAATATCTGATAATCTGATAATAAAAATATTAAGAATGTGTATGTGCTCTATCTGATGCATTAGGCTTTTCCTTTATAAAAAAGAAAGAACTTGGACCTCTCTACAATAAGTTGGCAAGCGGCAGCACGAACTCAACCATTCAATTCAACTATTACGTTACCAACTCCTCTACAATTTAATATGGTACCTTGATAAATTTATGCACACCATTTCATGCACGCACCCATTCAACAACATTTTCCTCCCTGACAGAAACTGCAAACCGAGAAAAACCATCATGAAGACATCCGTCATCATCATTAAATCAAAGTGCGTCGTCTCTCTCAAAAAAGCATTTTTCTCTTTTGAACAGAGTTCCACATTACGTGCTCAGCAACGTTTTCAAGTTCACATCGACAATTTCTCCCTTTTCTCATTTTTTAAACGAGTACATCGAGTGGCAGCAGGCAGTACAACTAGAAACTTAAAATACGATAATAACCAAAAGCTATTTTCTCTAACTTGCATGTATATTCATGCGAAAATGTGCTGTGTTTAGCCTACATAAAGCAAAATGTAGTAGAACATGATAATCATGATCGTCATCTTATTTCTGTGCAGCAAAGGACGTACCCATGCTGGTTTTGATTATTCGCTTGTAAATTTTCATTTCTCTTGGTAAAAAATTTATCATATTTTATATCCGCACATTCTAATCACACAAAGACAATAATAATACAGTTGCGAGATAGCAAATAGATGGATTGCTATGTGCGCATACATTAGAAAAGAAAAACGATGACTTTAGTCTGGCTAAGAGCAGCGATTACCTTCTTCCTTCCCATCCCATTTTCCTCTTTCATGCATACATCAATAATATATGATTTTCCGAGTGAGTAAAGTGAAAAAAAGAAATCCGAGGCTGAGAAATAGAATGAGAGAGTGAGAGCCATGCCAGGTCAAACCGTGGTGGTGGTGGTGGACGCAAAAAACCTTGTAGGCTTTTGGTAGAAATCGTATAATGCTACCCCACGAACAATTGCCGATTTTTATGTATACCGGATTTCCTCACAGAAAGTTTCTGGGAAGTCGGACACAATCTTTCAGAAGATAAGAGAAAAGCATACAATTTGTTATATTCACACACACAGTAGTAAAACATAAAAATCAGGGTCGTGTGTGTTGTGTGCCAAGATAATGTGATGAACAATGGTAGTGGCATGTAGAAGAGGATTTACGTTTGTGAATTTACTGTTGAGCTGACCACAAGAAAAAAATTATGTTTGAGTTTCATGTAATTTCAGTGGTAGTAAAGACCACAAATTCAATGGCGTGAAGATTTCAAAGTTTACATGAAAATAATCCTTTTTGGAGATGTAACTACCAAGTCCACACAGACAAAGACCTTTCTTTATAATAATGCTGCAGATTGGATTTGAGAGGAGACGGGCATAATCACTAGGATTACCAAAAAGGAACGACACTCATCATAAAGTAAGGGTTTTGTATGTTTCATTTCAGGGTTTCAAACGCTGAATATAAATAATATGATGATGGTCTATCCTCAACTCGATGAACAATTTCAAGCCGATCCTCATGAGAGCATATATTATGCGAAAAAAAATCGAAACCTAGAATTAATGTTTACCTCACTCCACACAATCCATCAAATCTAAAAAACAATGTGATAGCCGAGCCACAACACTAGCCAAACAACTTTACATAACAGGAATATTTCGTAGAGGGATACAGGAAGATTTCAAACACGGTAATTTCTCTGTCTTTTTCTAAGAATGACATTATAAGCCAACGTGTCTAACGGCTAAAATATTATTACTATTCGGTACACTTGCATTACATTATTGAGATCACCATCATCACGACTGGCGATGAACAGGATAGTGTGTTTTGATCTTTGGTTTGGTATCTTTCTATAACCATCGATCGTGTCATGATGATCATCATGAGAAACCCCTTTTCTCATGACAGAGATTAAAATTCATTCGTCTTAATTTTTGCAATACATCTCTCTTCTTTGATTTTTATTATACTCTCTACTTGGTATCTCATGAAAATGGTCCTCATAAATTTAAATTTAAAATATTTTTGGCCACTTCATCACTCTCTTTCTCGGCTCTCTCTACCTACTCACGGCTATAAAGATGCAGTGCACTTATACGCAATGCTTCCTGCGTGATTTAAAATCACTTTAATTCAATTCATCATTGTTGTTTTGTCTCGTATTATCATAAAAACACGGACATGAAAGAAGAAAGTCCGAGAATTAAGCTGCCAGCTGTAAAGAGACTATTACTCTTTCGTTTTATTGTCTAGGACTAGGACTACATTCTAGTTTCTATACTTAGTATACCGTATACCCCTTTTTGCAAGGAAAATGTTCCATCACGAACTGGGCTCCGCGTTCAGCAAGCTTGTCGGGGAAACCAAATGACGACCTCAACAAAACAAGTGATTGCAAGTTTAATATAATTTATGGTGGTAGCAGTGAAACATCTCTAGCAATATTGTAGCATAAAAAACGACATATCAAACTAAAGCCATTATAGTAGGCAAAAGTTTTTTGGCAGTAAAACGTTAATTGCAAGCTCGATTCCGTGACGAGTTGACGTATTTAATGCACATATATAAGACATTGAACAATGCAAACATGAAAATACACATAAAATTTGACAACACACAAAAATTCTGCTTACGACCATTATATTATTTTTACGCGTTGCGTTTGAAAAAGTGCTATTAGAAGACAAAATAACAACAAACGACTTGCAGTGTATTTTCATTGAATAAGCAAAGTTCATTTTTACTGTTTGGCAAAGGAAGACAAAAACTACCACCTTAGAAGAATAGTCATCATAGTTTTGGAGGAGTTCACGCATAACATGTAAAAAAAAGTTCTACTACAACTGCAGATTCGAAAAATTCTTAAATAAATTCAAAGTTGCAGCATTGCGCCAGAAATTAGCCAAATTATCAACTCATGGCTCGTATAATACATAATATAATATGTTATGTGCATATTATATACCCAATTCATCATGTAACAATGATGATGATAGTAATAATGACTTTTCAGAAAAAATGATCTCTGTAAAGTTTGAAAGAGGAGAGGCTTGGGTGGTACGATACACGATGTATATCTTGCATAAAATTTAAAAGGAACGTGGAACAAGTCTTTACTACCACCACGTTCTCATAAATAGAAAAAATAATAAAATATGTGCATAGTTAAAATTATAAATTTCGAAAAGCTGGCAACAGACTAGTGTGCACTAAACAACATTTCATAAACCCTACTACAAGTCATCTTAAAAGCTCCAAGTTTCTCTTTCATTATTACTTGCCATTATTATTCAATATGAACAGAAAACAGGCGAAAAGGAAATTTTCAACTTTTGTGTCATTATTATTCGTCTTTGTCTGCTCCCCTTTTGAGATTTTGCAGATATAAAAGTAGATTTCTGCTAAATATATACCATGTTTCCTAATATGAGAAATGACAGTAACATGTGATTTGAAAAGAAACTTACAGATGTCATTATTATTGCTATTATTTAATACACAATAATACCATTTTATCACTAATTACATGAAAGGTTTGAGTTACGGCAATGGTGATGATGATGACATTATGATCATTTGTGACACATGAAAGCAGCTTTATGGTCTGTAACCAAAGATGACATGAACCACTACAACACAGCCACAACTGAAAATAGGAAGCGTGTTCATTGCAAACATTCTCGAATTTATACGGACAAACGCGAAAACTTCATAAAAATTATCAGTAGTTGGTCTCTTATACTATATGTTTGCACTCAAAAATATATATAATTTATTGAGTTACATGCATTCCTTCTAGGTTTTGATCCTCCTCAAACTTGTAAGTTGATTCAAATGCATTAAGTCATCGTAATTATTCATTTATGACTAATTTACGTACAGATAAGAAGAGAAAAGGCAAGGAGCAAAATAACCGTAATACAATTAAACCCATTAGGCCAAAATACATGTGCAAATGCAAATCAGCGAGAGAATTTTTTTATCAAATGCAAACAAGGTACAGTTTTCTCTTTGCAAACGAACAACTGTTCCCTCAATGTCATGACTTTTATCATCACGCTAATAACGGGAAAAATCAGAACGAGTCATAATTTCATCTTTGACGACGACTTGCATAGAGAGAAAAAAAAGACAGCAGCAGCGTAGTGAAGTATATACAACACAATGAGCAATGCTTCATGCACGGATAAATAAAGTGAGTGTAGTAAACTGCGCTTAACCCGAAGAAAAATGCGAGCAACCAGGACATAACAAGTATCCAATTACTAAACAAATTTTCAGTTCCCATTAAGCATGCCTGTTATCACATTAGCGCAGTAATACGCTCAACTTAGTGAGTACTTTTCAAAGTTCAACAGGGAAAATTCTACTGATATAGATATGATGACTACCTCAGGCATAATAACGATTAAAGCGAGATCGACGACAAAACATCTTCATTCGACCTGAACAAATTTTACTGCATCATAAAAAGAGTCATAATAATAGCGCCTTTTAATAGACCTTATCGGCTTGTAATAATATGCTTTATCAAGTCAGGGTTTCAAATTTAGGCTAAAACCATATGCATGCAGAACAACGAGCAAAGTTTCTTTTTTAAATCGCATCACACGACAAGACAACTACTCCTCTCTACCGTGGGATCTTGAAGATAACACTTTTGCCTTGGTACAGATTGCCGAGTTTCCTATTGCCTACCCTAGATGCATCTCATAACCATAAACAGAAAACGGCTGCAAGCCAAAAGTAGTGGCGTAACTAAGCTCTCAGTACCTTCAACCCTTTTTCGCAATGTTCTTTATGAAACAAAGACCTTTTATCCTTAATATTATCAAACACTCAGCGTTTGAGTTGCAAGTAAAAAGATTGTAGAAAATGCACTTGCTCACGGAGCGCAGCAATGTTGCGTTGCTTCGGTGTTTTGGTACCTAATAAAAAAAGGTAACACATCACGCCACACCGCAGAGTAACACGAAAGTACTAATGAAAGTAGCCAGAGGCAGAAAATAAACAGCATTTTAGATACGATATCACGTCTAGTACCTTCAGATTCGATAGAAAATACAGAGATACACGTAGACGGATGGAAAAGGGTAAAAAAACTAATGTTTTAAGATTATTCACACTAGCTTCGTTTCACAAGAAATCTACACACTGGATGGCAGCATTTTCTTTCTCTTTCCTTCCCCTTTTCCGTTTTTCGTGGAAGAATGGACCCAGTCTGGTATTTTCAAAGTACTAAAAGTGCACGATTAATGGTCTATTATGCAATATCGCTTATTTTGTGGGTGTAAATGCATACCATTTTCTAAAACAAAAAATGTCCGTGTAGTACAAACAACATTTTTATGTATTCGAGTAGATATAAATGATAAAAATTCTGGAAATGCAATATAATAGTCCATGAATGTGGGTATATGCTTGATGAGCTGTAGGAATTTCTGTTGTTTCTCAGAAAATGGAGACCGGAAAGAATAAAAACAAAGAAAATGGTCTGATGCTTACCTGCTGTTGATCATAAGGTGGCATAACGTTTGGAGGTGGCTGCGGATGTACAAGATGGTGATTCACTCCTCCATAAGGAGAACCATCAAAGCCCACTGGAGGTCCTGCAGCGGCCGCTGCGGCTTGTGAAGAGGGGTCCAACGGCATTTCAAATCCGTCAAGTGGTCCTCCTCCCATGGAATGATGCTGCTGTTGTTGTTGCTGCTGAAGACCAGAGTGGCCATTAAGGTTTTGGTGTACGGCTGCAGCTGCCATCATTTGCGCTTGAAGTTCCTCTGGTCCAACTGGAACAGGTTGGCTCTTGTCATCCTGAGGATGATGACCTGGCTGCATCTGATGAGGCTGTTGGTGAAGCTGGGGGTGATGTGAAAGTTGTGGGTGTTGAAGCTGTAGTTGAGGCTGCATAGGATGCTGGTGTTGATGTTGGTGCTGATGCTGGACGGCAGCGACCTCATCCCCAATACCGTTCTGTACAACGCCATTCTCGACGTCCTTTTTCACGTCTTTTTTCTCTTTATCATCCTGTGACAATACAAACATAATATTAACTCATTTGTCCAAGTTGTCATATTACATGGGATTTGCAAAAATGTGTACAAAACTTACAATCACTAGATGCCTCATGCGGGCATCCAAGTCCTTTGTGGTCGGGGAAGCTCCAAGTACATATTCAACCATTTTAGCCCCAAGGCCTCCAGTCTCATTTGATCTAGGCGACAGAATTGAGTTGCCATCTGGGAATCCTCCCGGACGGCGAGTAAGGCCCAGAGCTCCAGCGACATGATGTTCTGAAAATCATGAAAAGACAAGACAAGTTCAGATTATTGCATTCATCAATTTAGTTTTTTAGTCGCTTAATGTTCTCGTCTGGAAGATTTACTGAACATAACACAAAGAAATGCACTTTGATTGTGTCCTTATGTACATTGACCATCAGTAGTTAATAGCACAATGGACCATTTGTACCTGAAATTTTCGCTCGTAAAAACTTATTCTCCAGTAATAAGCGTAGCCATTTTTAAAAGGAAAATTACACTCTTATTATATTCCACCTTTTGAGTAAAATTTGCTATGCTAATCAGGTCATAAATCTGTACATTTACATGGCTGCTAAACAAAGAGCTTCCTAAATCTCTCAGTGTGACTTTCATCTTTTGTTATATGCAAAAAATATTCTAGATGCAGGAGAGTAGATTTTTTTGGCTTTTGTTCATTACCATTAGTTGAGGGGATGCTGGAGGAATTGGGGGCAACTACAGCAGTAGCTGTTGAATTGCCCCAACCCCACAGACCAACCATGGGGGCTACGGCACTCTGTTTTCCGCTAATTTTACCGACCACTCTCCACGCAAAAGCGCAAGTCAAGAAATTAAGCTAGTCAAATTATCCCAAGAGTCATTGAACAAACAATAAAATGCAAACTTCATCACCACCACAATACAACGGGTAGGCATATACGCACAGTTGACTTTAAAGCTACTACTACTATTCTTCTTTGTTTCTTTGTTCCGAATGCTTCCAAACACAAACTATGTCTAAAATTTCACCACACAAGATGAATCACGTTCAACAGAGTTTTGGCAATGTCATGCATTAGTCTTTCATGCAAAAGTCACCCACAGCGTGCCACCGAAAAAGAACTAAAAACTGAGTTTTTAAACTCCGTCTTTCCAAACGCTGACGAGAACAATGACGATGATGATGAACTGATAAATTATATAAGAAAAGACGTAGCCAAGTTAAAGCTCCACATGAGTTAAGATAAAGAGAATGGAAAGAAAGGATTATTGCTTAAAAAAGTCAAACTTATCATGTATGAAACTTATACATACTAATCTCGGTCTCTCTCTCTTTCTTTGATCTTTCTGACTACATTAAAGATTTTGAAACCGAGAGAGATGCGAACAAGTCCTGACACAGTTAGCAACTAAACAAAAACACATCATATCAGACTATATCATTGCTACAAGATGTTATTATATGGAAAGATAGAATATATGGCACACAAAAGCCAAGCTGCTTCATCATCATCTCCATCAACTTCAGTTCACCCTTCAAGGCTCATCTTTGTTTTTTGTTCCACCAACACCATCACCATCATGTATTATACATGCATACACACGTATTTAGCTTGGTAGCTGCCACAATACTTTTTAAGCCGAAAAGACAGGAGATGCATTGTATAAAAAATAATGAGTATCCAGCAGCACAAACTAACAAAGGTCCCCTTCTGCCTCTTCTGCACGTTATATTATACCTCTATTACTCCAGTTACTTATTTCCATGAAAATTGGATACGCAAGGAATATGATTATATACTATTGCAAGGAAAAAAATGGGTATACTTGTACCATATACCTATCCACATTGTCAATTGTACTATTGCCCAGAAACATACATACTTTTCCTTAAGACCTGCATAAGCATAACATATAATGGTTAGCGTATAAAAATTATTGCTTATACACTTATATATACTAACTTGGTACATGGAAGGAAAGAGTGTTGTTGTTAGTAGAACTGATTGCTGGAGCCTTTTATGACTATTCATCCCCCTTTCCACATTCTTCTCCACTTCCCTTTCATGATAAATGTTTTATGGGCATGTTGCATGCATATACGTAATATCCCTTGTTTAACATCCCTCACCAGCAGCAGCAGCACCAGAACACTTTTACCGTCTCCAACTGTATACTATATAAGTGTTGTGCTGCTTGTGTAAGCGTGAACTTGCATATTATTGTGTGAAACTTGTTTTTACTGATATATTTTCAGGGGGTTCAGCGTTAAGCCAGTGTCTGCGTCCACAATGACGTTTAATGATAGACTGGGCTTGCATAGTGCATACCATTTCCACTGCCACCATCATCGAACAATTTTTATGGCTTTCTCTCAGCATTGGTCTCCTGTGTCTACTGGACTTGTCAGCCCTGCCCTACACCTTTCCTCAACTCGAGCTGCTGAGTTTCCAATAACCTAGCCATGATCATCATGATTATTACCCTTGGCTTATTTACTAAAAACGTTTACCCTAATCTTTCTTTTTATATTGTGCCCAGTGCACACATGTATAAAATATATCGGTTGCATGTGTTGTGAAAATTGAAATTGTAAACATACGTATGGCTGAGATAACAAGAATGGAATATGCATGCATGTGCTCCTTTCTTTCTTTCTTTCTTTGTCACCACACGTACCATTATTCTCCAAGAGCTAAAATATTCTTGTGAATCTCTACATCTAAATACTTGCACCTCTCCACGGGATTTTAAAGGGATGCTACTCTTGTTCTGCACCAAGAGAAGAAGAATCATCTTCAGTTGCTACATATTATGAATGTGTGCGGAACGTACAATAGCAACAATTTTTTCGAAACACATGTTCCAAACGAATGACTCGCTTTGTTTACTTACACACCGCGATAGGGCTGCGGAGCAGATAACAGATAACTCCGAAATGCATCTGCAGCACGACTCTTCTATCCCCCATTCTAGTATTTTTTTAGAAAAAGGATGCAGCTACATGAATGTCAGCTTTACTTTGAGATGCAAATGCCAGGAAAATCTAACAACTGAAATAAGCAAGCATTTAGATGTGATATTTTCCCCTGATGGGAATACAATGCATAATGTTGAATGTTTTTAAAAAATCATGAAATCGATATTCGTGATGATGAATCAAGAAAGGGGATATACCCACATAGACAAACACAAGTGTCTAAATCAAAGACAATCTATCGTTTTATGTGTCATGCAAGATATAAACGCAGTATTCATGCCAGTCAACAGTAAAGTAAAAACGTGTTACGAAAATACCATGAGACTCATAATCACTGTAGCAAGGTGATCCAGAACTGCCATCATACTCATGTCCACTCAGCACATAAACGCCTCCGTTTGGTCCCTGATGTTGGGGGGCAGCCATGTTTGGATAGTAAAAGGCTGGTCCAGCCTGCTGGCTATAATTTCCATAATATCCCGGAGATAGGGAATCTACTGTTGTTGAATATAAGCCACTATCCATTTCACAGCAGCACTGCTGAAACTCTGGGTGAGAGTTCATGCAGTAGGAACAAATTACTTCCATCCCATTCCCATTAGAACTGCTATTACTGCTGCAACCTCCAACTTCATAGGATTGTAGGCCAATAATTCCTTTGTCTGGTGCAGCGTCGATCGGAGTGCTGGTGGTCGTGATGCCTGATGCGGGATTAAACATTTGTTGTTTCCAATTTCGGTAGTAACGCCGAGAAGACTTGCTTCGGTGACCTTTGGTTCCTCCGCCATTATGCTGATTACCGGCGGTGCCTGACCCATTGGTAACGGCAGTAGTGCCATTGACGTTATTAGCTCCTGATCCTTTAGTCATGTTGGTAGCGTTTGTTTTTTTGAAATTTGAACTTGAAAAGATTTGAATTGATTTGACTGGCTTCTTTGAATTTACACTGTGCAACTTTTTTTCTATTTTCTACTATTTAAAAGGTAATGTGCGGTCAAGATTATATTTTCGTCAAAATTATTTTAAAATGTTCACAACTAACCCGACTTGCGTGATTTACTTCGTCAAGACTTTTTTAAAACTTTTGATTTAAATTCGGTCAGTAAAGTCACGGTTCAACGGGAAGAGGTGTTATTATATTTAGAAAAACGACGATCCAACAACATTCGTTAAAAAACGCTACTACCGCTTTGACAAGCGTAATATGTCAATATTTGAAAAAAAATGTTTAAAAATTATTATGTTCCGTTTAGTCAACTAGAATTAGGAAGCCAGTGACGGAAACAAAATTCTCGCAGTGATTCGTTGTGTGGATCTTGTCGCCTATACAGCCAAAAACGCTTTGTCCGCCTAAATTTTTCCTTCGGATAGACCAGTCAGTCAGGGAAGTGGTGACAAAGCAACGACCTTACACTTAGACCCAAAAATATCCAAGCCTACATTTGTTCTAGTGTAGTACATGGTTTGGTACCGATGAGTAATCATATGAATAACAATGCTTTACTACAAAAAATGGGAACATGTAAATGCTAAGTCCTTTTTATGAATTATGAAGATATGAATACCCTGTGTGTGCATGAATCTGTGCGACCTTAGAAAGGCCATATAACTCCCATTACTCATGTCAGTCAATGAAAAACACAGATAAAAAGTGCAGGCAGACATTGGATAAGCCAAAGCAGTTCACGTACTTGTTATATTAGGAAGTGTGAACGCATTTGGTATCTTATGAGTCGGCTGGCTTAAGACTAAGACCACAGGAGATAACTTACACCACAAGTAAATCTGATAAATTATGAGAAGGACCGTACAAAAACTCCTGTAATATGCAAATATTATAATGTGGTGGTAGCTTAAGTTTCTATTTTCGGTTTGGACTGTGAGTAGCACTCTTGCTTATTTTTTAGGTACAGCTAATATGAGACCATTTTAAAAAACTTATTGCATTGTAATTCAATCATAGTCGCTTCAAAATTTGTTCATAGTATTGACAGGCATCGTTTCTCTTTTAACAACACCATACACATGTAGTGTTCTCCATTTAGTCCAGCACCCATTTAGTATTATCTCTATTCTACTGCGAGTGAACACAATTTAAAAGTTAAAGAACTTGTGAAAACATGAGTCAAGGACGGTGTAGCACAATGATAAAGACAACTGACTCGCATCTTCCAGACGAGACTATCACTTACCAATAGTAAGCTTGCTTACTTCTTTCAATCCCAATTTACATGATTACTTGTATTTCTTGCCGTGCTAAATCACAAACTACTTAGTAAAAACATGAACTTACCAGCAGTTGTGGACCATGTTGTACTGCGCCACATCCCATCGCCAATAAACTTGTTGTCATCCTTTCCCTCCTCTACTTCCCATAATTTCTTTGTAGTTAGCTGAAATGTTAAGAAACCCCAAATTAATTATTTGACAAAAACACATAAAAAGTACATAAAGCAGTGCAGTTGGCTTTGCTGTTCTTGCTTGTTACTTTTACAAGTAAAGAATCATTACATTTTTTGTCGTGTACAAAATGTACATCATGCAAGCGCTCGTAAACCGATGTGTAATATGCAGTCAAGTAATAATGTACACTAGCAACTATGCATTTATTGTTGCTGATAAAAAATACGTTTCGTGTTTTATGTCCAAAGAAAAAAGGTACAGAGTACAGATTAGTTTTTATGCCTTTCATGTTCTCATCTTTTGCATGAAAACTACGCATTTCGAGCATGCCCTCATCAGTTAGAGTTAGGGTCTTGGTCTTTGTGAGGAACTATTGAACTGTTCTGAATGCGAAATGGGTAAAAAGATTTTCAAGATGGTAAAAAATGAAACGTTGAAGCATTCAAAATGAATTTGTACACCAATTTGGTTTTGCATATTCATGTTGGTTAATTAAATGAGCATATTCAAAAACTACTTTTTTCTAGTATTGCATCACGTACAATATTGGTCTGCTCATTTTGCAGACTTTAGTTTATCATTAGCATCACAACACACAGTTTCCCAACCGCCAATGATGCCAATAATAAGCTAGTTGTCAATACTAATACAGAAAGCACACACAGTTCATCGTTCTTTGTTCTTGTTATCTCTTCTGGTATTTTCTGCCTGGCCAACGAAAAACCAAAACTGCGCTCTATAGTGCGTCTCTTTGATATTTCTAGTTCTACCATTGAATGATGATGCATGCCTGCTGTTGCTTTTTTGTCTATGAAAGGAATAAAAAAATTGCCAGAAGCCTAAGCTTCTTCGTGTTTTCCAATATCTCTCTCTATGTATCCAAGCACGTAAAACATAGCATAAACGTCAAGAAAGCCGGTTACTACCTTTTTGCAGCAGCAGCCGGAGTATCAGTAATTGCCTATTGCACTACGTACCTACTTAAGCAGAAAAGATAAAAGGTAAATGTAGCATATTAGCATGACATGAGTCCTTGTAGCGTTTTCCTTTTTAACTACTCTTTCTTCTTACATCTCCTCGTAAGCCTGCTGCTTTATGGTTTGACGGGTGAAGAATAAAGGCAACATACCTACTATTTTTTACTAATATTTTTTGCATATTACCAGAAATTTCGTTCCCAGAGAGGAACAGAGAAAATGAGATGTGTAGTAAAACATCCACGCAAAAGACAAAGACAAAATGTAGACAAGACCACAGTATTTCCTCTCTTCTCCAACATTTACTACTACACAACTCTAGCCAGCATTTTTATTGTCTGCCAACACGACAAAATAATGAAGATACTGATGATGATGGTAATGTGGTGCCATCAGTCTTTCCTTCACTTTACTTTAGAGCTTTCCTTGGGATGATAAGGAGAATAAGTTCACCGCAAAAAAATTCTTTGAAAATGTAATGTTCACAATATCCACATATGACACATAAAAAGCACATAATCATCCTCCTCTATCCTCATCTCATGCGTCCAATACCCTATCATCTTGTTATGGACAAGCTTTTGATGCTGCAAGCACGATGATGAAAAGAAGATGAGATACAAATTTACATTGTTACGATCCTTTGTGTCTTGTGCATACACGACTATTGCGGAGCCCGATATTTTAAAGCGCATATACAAAAATAGTGTGCACTGAGAGAGTCGTAAAAATGTACTTTTCTATTCATCTTTCATCGCATTTTCCTTCATACATACGCTTAGCTAATATATATGCATACACTCTACTAATACCTGCATAAAATGAGTAAAAAATAATAACAAATGATACAGATTGTGAAAGAGTGATGAGTACCTAAAACTGCTAAAACATACTGCATACGTGCATAATAATAACACGGCTGTTGACGTGATGATGAACACTAGGATTTAACAGAAGGAAAAGCACTTATTTCCTTTATAGCTTGTAAACTTCTATCATGTAAGAACTTGGTAAGTCAGAACCATTTTTTATATTTTTTCTGTTTCTGTCATGCCGATGCGTTGTGGATGGATGGTGGTGATGATGCCATTGCCATGCATCGCTCACACTATTACTACTAGTGCCATATACATTTTCTCCTTTTTTCTTTGTGAGATTCGATAGAAAAATCACTGACATTAAGAAATGTTATAAAAATGAGGTGGTAAGTAGTAAGTATCTCACAATCAGCTTTTCAATCCTTTACTTTATTGTCTGGCTTTTGTTTGCCTGTTGATAGTGGTTGGTTCATGCTGTTCATTCACATCACATCAAGAGAAAAGAATTTTTAAACGAACAAACTTTATCATCGTGTACATATTCTCAAGTCGTCATTCCCGTGTTGCTGTGAATAAAAAGCAAGAGCTATGCGATGTGTGCCTTGGTTTCATTCACTATTTTAACAAAAAAAGAGAACGACTGAGAGAAAGAATACACAAGTCAAGTCAACTGCCGATTGAGATGAAATGCCTGAAAGTTATAATCGGCCTTGATTATCCTGCCATTGTTGTGAAAATCGAGAAATTGATAAAAAAACAGTCAAACAGTTCTAAAACCACATCAAAGTCATGTATCACCACGTAGCTACTATTATTGAGGAGGATGTGCTTACAAAGATAAAAATCGAAATTTTGAAACGCATAATTTATTTACAAGTTTGCATACTTTGTAAACTCATCAATAATATACTTGTAAAACTTTGTTTCAAATGATGTTTCAGAAAAACAATTTCAGACAAGAATACAGTAAAACTTTAGGTTGAAAGGTTATATAGAAAATATTACTATAATATGTACACCAGTTTCCAATGTACAGAACAATTTGTATGTAATATTTCTGGATTATGAAATTCCAAATTTAAATTTAAAAATAGAAATGTATGCAATACTTGCGCCTTCAAGATCATATCATAAAGTGTACAAAAAATTCTAGAATCATCTTTCTCGTCTGCCTTACAAGCTCTCTCAAGACTTATTTTCAAGCTCAATAAATAAACATTTACAATTTATCAATGAATTCTGCGTACTCGATATTATGGCATACGTAATATACATTCAAATGTAAATTTGACGCGATCACAATCACAGAATACATCAATTGTCAATACAAAAATATCATAAAAATGTCAAGTAAAAGTAAAAATAGATCACCCACATTCAAGTACCACACAAGTCATCGTGATAATAGTGTCCTATTTGTACTCAAACCAAAGTTTTAAAAAACGATGAAATAAAAACTCTGGATGGAAAGGTTGATAAGAAGGATATCACCTTAATTTAAATACAATTAAAAAAAAAATCCAATTCAAAACATGCCATGATGCAATGTCGACACAGTCAACTGTCAGAGATGAAATTGATATGCAGCACGCATGGCAGCCTACTAAGAAAATCTTTGATGGAAAGTCTTTTTCATGGTAAATTCTCCGTTCTTTTATAGTTTATTGAACCAAGTCGAACAAAGAAATAAATGTTGTCTTTGTGTGTGTCCTCAAACACACCTACTTTCATAAATATAGCGTATGTAAAGTATTTGTGCACTATATTGCTGCAATACCGCTAAATTATTCGAAAATTTAAAGATTAAATGTATGTTAATTTATTTTTACCACATCTCCAGCGAGCTCCTTCATCCTTTATATTTTTCGGAAGAGTAAAATATTGTCCTTTAGAAAGTGTAATGCAGAGAAAGCAACACGCAAAAAGATTTCACTATCAAAACTCTAAACTGCACTTTTTTTAGTAAATAATAATCAATATTTAATAACAGTTTTGCAATAGAACCTATTTACTAATAATTGATACAAAACGTTAGCAATGATTGTAACAAGTCACCAAACTTGAGCATTTCCAAAGGAAAATGCTCCAAATCCTAAATAAAAATTATGAGATTGCAATCCACTCTTTCGGTGTCAGAGCGTGTAAAAATGTGTCATCAATTTGTCAATCCAAAACTAGTATATTCCAGTTTACGTTCACTGTGATAATTTGCTAATTTTCAGCGAATGGTAATTGTTCCCTTCTCTTGGGTTATAATTGTAAAAAGCCTAATATTTAATAGCTCTATCATACAAAGTAATTTGCATAAATTCTTCAATGTACAACTTAGGAACTTTTTTTCTGCAGGGCAAAACTTTGTTAGTAATTTTGAAAAGTATCAAAAAAGGTAAAAATTCTCGGTGGTCGGAATAAAATGAATTAGCTTTCTTTCTATTTTTTACATATTATTAGTTTTAGATACACACAAAGGTAAAAAATAGAGCCAAGACACAAAAAGGTAATTACAATTTTATACAATATCTACAGGTAGCGTTCAACGATTAAAATCTTCTTTTAATCTAAAAATTCATCTCGCTCTCCTCTATTAACAGTGAAAAAAGCACAAAACAGGGGAATAGTACAGAAGTGACTGACGCCGGTCTCACCGATCCTTCCAACAATATCTTTACAATAACAATAATATTGTGGTGTATACAAGAGTGTATTGCCACTGGCACTACCTTCTCGGTTGGTAAAATGCAAACTTGACTTGTATATTCTCATCATCATTTTTTATTGTAAAGTTGATAATAATGGACGAGAATATAATATATTTGAACTACGTACATATGCACATTTTTTTACAACAAGCTAGCAGAAAGCTTTTTCTTCTTTCTTCGCACAATCGTCATCATCATCAAAACATCCTCGCTTTTTTAACCACCACAATCCAAATCCACCACAGCAGGACAGGAATGAAAAGGAAGGATTATAGTAATAATATGCTATGATGCAAACGCTGAGTAGACATCGCCACACGTGAATACCTACCAATTCTAATAATCTCGTTTTTGCTCATCAGTGTAAAATGCGCATACATATATAGAAGGTTTAATGTGGGATCAGGATCACAACCACTACCTATATAGAGACATTGGCATTATCATCAGCTTTACCAAGTACTGGCTCATCATTTTTGCTACATCCTTCTGGTTCTGCTGGCTAGTTTTCACAATGAAAGCTATATATTATATGTAGTAAATACACACGTACATTTATCAGCGTGATCATAATTTTCCGATGAGGTAGCATTTAATGGGTATACGTAAGTACATGACATGTATATTCAGTAATAGCAAACCGGCTACGCGAGAAGAAGAAACACTCTTTTAGGCCAGCAACGTTACTCCTACTACTAGCCGTATTATTCTACCCTGCTCCATGCTATTCAAGCTTTTCTTTGTTAGCACAGTCATGATGATGATGAGATGACTCAATACACACAATAAAACACAAACAACCCTTATACCTTAACTGGATACATATATGCATCCATATATTAATAGACACATTACGTTCTCAGAGTCTTCACAATATTATGGAAGAAAACAGCATTTTATGCATGGTCTGAAATGAGTTTTAAGAATATATACTTGCAACATTATGGTCTTCATGGAACGTCTTTGTTGCTGTTGCTGCTGTTGACTGAACTTGGCTTTGGTTCTTGAAAAGTTACTTGATCTTCTAATCTACCTAGCAATATAACTTTTTCTTATGAAGCATTACCAAGAAACTCGCTCTGCTTTGCTGCATTTGACACTGTCAATGTAATACGTGGTGTTTTTTTTCTCTCTCTAGCTCTTCTTCTCTTTTCTTGCAACTGACTTCAATTTCTCGTTCTTTCAAATCATTACCGCATCATCATCATCATTCTTTGCTTGTTGTATAATGTTTAAAACATTTACATACCTACACTGTACGTTTGTTAAGAGATGTACTTTTTGCCCTTCAGTTGCATAAAAAACAACAACCTTTCTTCATGGGAGAGATGAAAACAAAATTGCTCTCTCCATACGTGCTAAACTAATCTTGTCAACAATTCATATAATTAATGTGCAAACTTTTACTTGCATTCCAAGAAGCTTAAGCTGTCACTATAATCGGATGCCATTTTGCTAATTGTTCTCGTAATAATTTTTCAGCCGCAAAGGGCTACGTTTTAAAATGTATACTAAAGTTATATAAACATACAAATGGTTCTACTAAAGTAAAAACATGCTACAATATTTGTTCTTTTTGATGTTCTCTGAAATAGCCATGACTCAATGAACCCTATTTTGTCAAGTTTCATTCATACAGAAAATTACTACCTACTTTTATAATTTTCCCTTCTGAAAATATCCAATAAATCAAAGATAAAAATTAGTATTTTCAATATTTTCGTGTACGTACATTTGTCTGCGTAAGCGCTACGTAGAGAAAACGCTCACTGCACTGCAGTAATAGCAATAACACGGCGTTAACAAATTGGAATGGATCAAGTGTTTGCACTTCCTGTCCGAACAACTGCAACCGATTGGAATATGATGCTTTATCCACACATATCAGCTTTAATTCGCTGATAATAAATTGATGATAAGCGGTCGATCACGTTTGCACCTTTTGACATATATACATGCATGTTTGTGAACATATCAAACAAACTAAAAAACACCAGTATCATCCTGCCATAAAGAGTGAAGTATTTTATGGAAATAAATCAATTTCATTGACATGCAGCCCACGCATTAATGTTTTCGACAATTTCTATTTTTATTCGCTACTGACTCTTTCGCAAGTAGATTACTTGTGAGAAGTGACAGTTTGAATTAAGTTGATTGGCCGCTATAGTGAAGGCGGAGGTATACTGCTTTCAGCCTACAGCTGAACTACGCATTGCCTCATTTCTCGGAAGATTGAATTATCTGGATGAACGTATGAGTGACAGAAATCCGGGCATGTACGTAAGCGGGTTTCCTCAATTGGGATGTTTTATTTCCACGTAATAATATGCTCCTAGAACTTGTGAGTATAACAAGCGTATTGCCTTATTATACTCAAGCTTCATTGAGAATTCCATCTCGCTTGGAAAGACTTGGAAATATACGCTATATATCATGTGTGCAGTGGTGCATTTTCAAAGTTCCATTTCCATCTTACACAAGAAGCACGTATAAACCCAACCTAACTCATCATACTTCCCCCTCAAAACTTTTACTATATATGGTATTCCCACCCTTGTAGCGTTTCCTTTCCTGCATTTCTTCTTTCCTTTAGTGTTCCATGCACAACTTCTTCTAAGAAGCCCCTCACCCTCACTTCAGCAGAAACAAGAAAGAAAATATGAATGCCTAATACCAAATTTAACATTTTGGAAGTTACCCTTTTCTCTACAACAATATAATTCCAGTTTCATATAGACTTTACTTCTCCGAGAAAATGTTGTGGTCCGAAAGTTTTCTTTATTTACATCCTTATACGTTTCAAGTGTGCCTTTTTATCGAGAGAGGGAGAAAAGTGTTTGCACGCATTAAAGTATACCTATTCCAAAAACTCTAGTGGAAGGATAAGAAGAAAACTGGGAAAGCTTTAGATTGAATGTCTGTGCGTACCTGAACTAAGGTAAATATAGTATGCATGATATGTTTTCAAGCTTGGATTAGGCAGTTTGTTGTTGTTCTTTGACATGCTTCCTGTCGTTGTAAGCAAAGGAAGAGGGACAATCTCCGGGTTTTTCTTGTTAGTCAGGTAAACCAGGAAATAAGCAAGTTTGTTTCAAAAGCTTTCCAGGCTATGCGATAGAATGGTTGACTGCACAAAACATTGTTACCCAACATGATATTGATACTTGAATGAGACTTGCATTACAACACTTTGCCGTTACGCAACATTCATATTCACAGCACAAAAAACGGGATAATGATAAAAAATCAAAACACCGTGAGGTAATACAGCCCCAAAGAGAGCAAGGTAAACATAGATATGAATCTAAATGGGAAAAATACTTCTACTTTCCATTTCCAAAGCAAAATATGGTTCCGAAAAATTCCAGAAGCAAAGTATGCATTTTGGTGTTCTTCTAAGCTAAAATGACGCTTTTACAATTCCACCTACAAAATTTCATTCATCAATGAATCCATCAAAATGTGTTATGCAACTTCCCAGAGGTACATTTTATGATGACTTTTATGTAATAATGATTTAGAGCCAAATGTCAAATACTGTATTACGGAGAACAGAGGCATATATATACTGTATTTGATACAAACATCCGGTTGGAACGTTGGAAAACATTAATAGATCATGAGCAATTATGATAAGAATATATCGTATAAGTTATATAAAATGCATTCCCTGGTTTAATGGAAACAGCAATTCAAACAGATAGATAGACTTTGTCAGGCTTTTAGTTGGAAACAACCGTGCGTCATATATCATCATGTAAAATACTATACTATAGTCCGTTAGATCAGTCATTGGGATTTAAATGTTTTATTCCATACTTAGTGAAAACTTTCAAAACACATGAAATAAACAAAAATTCAAGTAAGCTCATCAATTATTATAAATGCTTCTTGATGTACAAGCACTATCATTTTCATTCTGGAGATTACTCTACTTCACTAAATACGTGAAACAAACTTTTGCTCTGTGACTTGTTTTTTAATTAACTCCAAACAACGCTGTATTGAACATTTGCATGCATCAACTGGTTATGTATTGGTACTCTGCTATAAATGTAGCTGTGGTCCAGTTAAACTAAATTCATTCAGCTTGCTACATTTGACGCAAATATTTGAATAAATACGACAAGTGAATTATCTAATATCTGCTGTAACTACTACTGATGCGATGACTGATGACTACCATCACCAGAAGAGTATATACAGAATCATTTATCCGTATTTATCATCGGTAATAGCAATAAACAAAGCCATAAAACATGAGGAAACAGACACATAAAGAACCAACATGAATTTACACATCCAGCACAAGTCAGTACATATAGAGCCATGACATATGAACACTACTACTGGTCATGAACTGAAGAGCTTTGGCTGACTATAGTAGTTCAAAAGCTTATAAATCAAAATTGACTCTCATCAAAATACTTGGTTGGAATATGGAACAGGATTGCATTACGTACGGCCAGCATGCAAGCTGACGAAAATCAATTCTGTATTGCATTTAGCCAAGACACAGCCAAGACCTCATTGATTTAGTCAAGCAGATAGAAAGATATATTCAGACAATACCAAAATAATAACATAATATTATCGGATATTGTTCGTCATGAAACGATAAACACGGAAACAGGAAGAGGTATGCTAGACAGGTACTCTTGAAAACTCACTCTGAATAAATATTAAGCTAACAACGACAAATTCCGATGAAACATGATGTGCAGTTCATGATAAGAATGCATAAAGAGCAGATTCCTATGGAAGATAAAACTACTCTGATATTTCAATGGATAAATCAATGTGCATGCTTACTCAGAAGAATTGCCACTTAAAAACCAAAACAAAGCACTTTTTATATGCACTTTGCACTTGCAAATTAGTGTAAGCGCATGTGTATAGTCATGAATCACGTAGACTTTCCTTCGCGCTGTCTGCAGTAGCGTAGTGTTTTACAATGGACGCTTAAATTCATTTGTACAGCAAAACCAACCGTCAACCATAAATTTGCACTGATGTGAATAAAAATTTGTGGCCTTACCTCTGAAGGATCTGTGGGTGCCCATCGCTGTTTGTTTACTGCTTGAGGCTGCACTGAGGATGAGATTGGTGCATGCTGATGATGCGGCATAGCATTTGGAGCACTTCCCACGGGAGGTTGTTCCGGAGGTTGGTGGATTGGGTGATGATTTTGTCCAGGAAATATGTATCCAACCATTTTGCTTAACTTTTTGTAATTATAAACTATTTATCCAACTCTGAGTTTGTCCGTGTTGGCTGATGAAAGAGATATATAGCTTTATAGCAAAAAATGTAGTTTGTTTGTTTGTGTTGTTGTTTGGTATGTATTTGAATGTTGAACGTTAAGTTGCCCTTTCAATATTGAACTCTCTGTTTGATCTTAGTATAATATTTAACGTAAGTCAGTATTAAGATTTTAGCTTTCTAGAAAAATTATTCAGATTCTCTTGCGTAGAAAAAAGAATACAAAATTAGAAATAGATATAGTTTTCTTTTATCTCGTAACTCTCTTCTGGAAAAATACTACTCTTGTACATGTAGTAAATATATATATTATATAAACCTATTAGACGTAAGTGTGTGTGTATTATTATCTAAATATTATTTTGAAAAGTACCGTATTATCTTATATATGAAAAGTATTTCTACGAGTAATAACAACAATTGAATATAAATGTGTGGCAATAATCAGAAGAACATGAGATTATTATGCTTGTAGTTTCCTCGTCTTGTACTAAGAGCTTACTAATTACAGAGACTGCTTTTTGATAAGTGTAATTATTATTTTAGGATTACGCATACAACATTAACTGTACGCACTTTTATTATTGTGTAGGCATCTAAGTGAAGTCACGACTAAACAGCAATGTGTACCACTGTTAACCTTGTTGTTGTTTTACAGCTCTGACGCTCTTTCGGATGCTTTCTCCAAAGAATTTTGTATTTTTGCTATCTGAATAACTTGTTTTGTAGCTCATATGTAACTATTATTACGTATTGTTTCATCTATTGCTTTCTTTCCACTCACTATTATCAAAATAAGTAGCTTGTATATAACTCTCTGCTACTTTTTACAAACTTGCCGGTACATTTATAGACATGCAGGTAAGTATTTAACGTGCTCACCTGATTTCGTTAAATAACGTTTACGGTCATACAGCAAAACTACTATACAGTTAAACTCACAAACTGTTTGGATTTTTACACAGAGAAACTTTCCCTTCAGTACATTGTTCTAATGCGAGAATGTTTGCAACTGAATGACAAATCTCTCCCGCTGCGTGCTACACTAAAGAAAGTTGACACTCTCTGGAATATAGTGATCATGTAAGAAGAAATTGGAAAAGAGAGTGAAAATCAATCTTACAGTTCCGGAATCCACGAGAAAGGAAAACAAATTATAGTGGAGGGATGTGATGATAATTAACAATGGAACTTACTAATGGAAAAAGTGTGCACTGATTATGATGACAATGAGAACGTTTCTAATTAACTTATTAAATTACCTATACAGAGATAATAACAAATTTTGTGAATATTTATATATATATAAAGTGTGTATATACTATGTACGTACTTTTTTCTGGAGATGATATTTTTTCCTTAGTACTATTATTACTATGTATATGTTAAGTGTACAGAAGTAAAGAATTTTATAGTAGAACTTTTTTATAATGCACTCCTTTTCTTTTCTCTCTCCTTTTCTCTGTATAGTAAAGTATATATGTATATAGCGTGTGTTTTTAGTACAAATATTATTATTAAATTCCAGTGTGTATGTGTCGCGAGTGTGTAGGCTTTTTTCGGCTATTGTTACAACAAATATTTCTTTTTTACTACGAAATTGCGAATGTCACAAGAAAAGTTTACAAACGCGTAGAAATATACAAATCAATACAGACTTATAAATTACAAAGGAATTATTATTATTTTAAGTATTTTTTATAATATTAACATTCTTATATTATAAGAGGTAATTTACAGGGACACCATACACACATTTTACTACAGATTTACTGAACATACACACCAGGACTGTGTTCTGGTGGCGATGATGTGCTTTTTCGTTTAGTTCAGTTCTTTCAGGAGATGATGGGAATGAGGCACGGCACGGCACAAGTCAAGGACAGTCAGCCGCCATGCTCCTTATTACTACCAACAGAACTCCACTGACTCCACACATACATTTTTATCCCTTCTTGTGCATAACAACATGCATCCATCCATCCGTCCGTACACTCTCTCAGAAAGGGAAGAAATATATATAGACGACGGCACTAAAGGAATAAAATCCATCCATGATAGGTATAATGCATGCATGCAGCTCTAATACTAGTATATCCCTATCCAAGTTGGTAACAAAACGGAAAAAAACATAGTAGTATGGTTTTACAAGAAACAAGAGAAGAGGAGAAGATGATGACGATGATGATGCTCTTCTTGCATTTTATGTGTGTACGCCGACTACATTGTGCTGTGCAAAGCTAGCCCAAAACCAGGAGAATTATTAAAGCTAGAAAACTCAAGAGCAATAGAAAGAGAGCTTTTAGAGCTGCTCTTGCAAGCTTGCTTCTCTTTTCTATCACCGTGTCTCCTTATTGCATTACACTCAATGTTGCTGCTCGCAGGAGAATGACGATCGGCTCATATTATAGCTACTAGCTACCATTTCTACTTTTTTCAACCTTTGTACTTCTTGTTATGGAAAGAATAATGCAATGCATTTTTAGTATTTGGTTAGTTTGGATTTTTTGGGTACCACCACCACGACCATCATCATCGCCACAAAAGTTTTCCCTATCTTCGAGTGGGGAACTGATGTGCGTTCTCCATGCATCTAGCCCCATCCACTTTACTCTCATTCTCTCTCTCTCTTCTCCCGTCTTTCTTTTTCCTCTGGTTATAGTAGAAGCAGTAGTCAAAACCAGAACTGGTAGGGATGGAGAGTGCGAGAGACGGGAAAAATAGAAAGAACAACGGCAGCGGTATGATGTTAAGCGGTGTGCGGAGCAGCATTATAATATCAGAAAAGAGAATGGAGAATAAAAGCAAAGTGATCCAAGCCCAGGCCAGTGCCACCGCGATGATCGTCGTCTTATTTTTTGTATCGTGCCATGATGTTGATCAGCAGCAGCAACAACAACAACTCCGTCATCTCTTCCAAAATGCGTTTAGTTTATCATATCGATATTTCTTTTTCGTTCCATCACTATCACCATTCTCTCCTCACGGCAATGCGCTCGCAGAAGAGTGAACAAAGAGAGAAATATTGTAATAGCCATCAGAAGAAGTAATACTACTAGCATCATCGAAATCGCATCCAATGCATGAATTCTCCGTAAGAAGGTATACGCGTTATAAGCCAAGAAAGATATCATTACAATCATTACCGTCACTGGCGTCATTACACGTACGCTGGGGTCTTCTTAATACCTAATAGGTAATGTTTCCACTGGTTCATGGGCATGCATCTATCTTTTCTAGAAAAGGATGACCATAATACTATATTATGCGGTTGAGTTTTGCCGAAAAAAATTCAAAACCAAATGAGTAGAGGAATGCATGAAAGTTGGAATAATGTCGCTTTGCTTGCTTACTCCATGGTTGACGATATAAAGGAATAATGTATTAATGCTTCAAGTTTTCAACCTAGCGAATGAGCCAGCAGGGGAATCCACAATCCACCTCGCCAACAAAACTACCACTTTTGAAAGGCATGAGAAGAAGTACCAGTAGTATCACATAATCAGTGCACAGAGCTACTGGACCGGAGGTGGTAAAAATGCATGTTGGGGTATGCGGTGGCAATTTCATCTGCGGTATTGCACTCAACTGCAATGGTTCGTTCACATTTGCTTTATACGCTGCGATTCTATAAGAAGAAATAAGATTACAATTTCACTTTCGTTCATTCTCTCCTACCTTTTTACCCTATCGTAAATGTAAACTTCACCGAAAAAAACGCAAGCAATAAATAGCACTTAGGTAGAAATCATTGGCGAATCGTTATGGTCAATGGCATACACACATTTTTGCATTTTTTATACAAGCACGTTAAATTACATTTCTCTTTGGCTAAAAGTTACACACAGCCTTTATAAAATGGTAACAATTATAGCATCGCAATAACATCATGTTGGTGGCAAGGAAGAAAAATGTAATGAGCACGGTGTAATGAAAACCTGATAAGACTGTTATGACCGCTGCGTACGGCGTACGTTTTTGTGCAATCGAGTAAATTTGAATTGAACTCGACCATGTTGTTGGAGAAGAGGGTAGCGGCAGCTTGTGTTGGATGTGGACAGGCATTAGCAGCAGAAAATAGCATGAAAGAAGTGTTGTGCAGCTTGGGACTTTACCGGATATAACCGGTGTGATGTTTTTTAATAATATTATTTTGAGACGGATCATGAATAGAGGCAGAATGGTAGCAAAGATTAGTTTTGCTTTCATCTTGTTTGACGCTTTATAAAGGTAATACGCAATAGAAATGGGTATATATGTATCCATGCTCAAGAGACGTACCTAAAACTAGTAACATTGCACACTTTGCAATGAAAGCACGTATGCAATATAGCCACAAATGATCATTTCAGTATCAGAAGCGCAAGCTAAAAAATTTAAAAGGATTGGAGAGCAGCGTTTTCCATGCACTGCATGATTTCAGCCATGGATTGTACCCGAGCGACTAAAATGTTTGTTATATGCATGCTGTAAAAAATAGCCAATAATAGTTTTGCTGTTGAAAAGTTGGCGTTGGTTGAGGGTTGACTTTCAGGAAACAAGGCTGGGGAAAAAGATTCAAACTTTTTCAAAAGTTTGAAAGCGTATACAAGCACTAGTCATGTACTTAATCTAAAGTGCAAATTCATTTAAGATGTATTCAAAATTCTAAGCACATAGTTGAATCGTATCAGGATGTTGGTTTCCTTACAAGAAACTATTCAAATATTCTTAGATTCATGCTTTAGTTACTTCCTTTGAAAAACTTGGCATTATATTTTTGCATTATGATATATTTGGCATCTTCATCTGAAATCCGCAAAATAATGCTGCTTATTTCCACTGTATCATTCAACAATAATACGTTTGACTTTCCTGTACAATTACAGGAATTTGTATAATGTGAGGATTTGTCAATGACGCATCCTAATTATCTGTATATTATCACAACAGAAAACATTGAAATTCTCCATAAAATTATAAGTAGGCAAGCCAAGAGTATTCCAGAAAAATGATGCACAACAAAATGGAATTCATATTATTCCTATACGTGGTGGAAGTATACCGTACAGTATGCTCCAAAATGTAGCTCATCTTTTAATCTTATAACAGCAGAGCAATATTATTTGTCACATGAAGTTTTTATTAGACTCTTGTCACAACATTGGAATGGGCGAAACGCCAAATCACGTCGAATTTACACCACTAATCCAATTTCCAGTTCTTGTGAGAATCTATATGCAATGCTATAACCATGTACTTTGTTTTCATCAAAGTATGGTAGTGGAACTGGAAGAGAAAAAGTACTGTATTAATACAGAATGCTATCTTCATCGTAAAACTCAAAAATTATTTGCAGATCATTCAGTCAATATGTGGACAAATGGGTGTTAACATAGTTTTGATGTATGTAAACATGAGCAACAGTTCAGTTGCAAATAAAAGTATCAGTATGTTATTGGCAGCTTCAGGTCTAAAGCCAACCTTCAGTGATTTATTGATGCTCAGTAAAGGTCACAAAACTCCATACTCTGTCCATACAACCATTTGCAGAAATAGTATAAGAAATAATGAATGATGCAATTGGTGCTCACGACCGATAACAAGAGCGCATAAACAATATGGAATCATTTTTCTCAACACAATAAATGGCTCATAATATAATCTTACAGGGAAATGCTCATATTACAAACGTACGATTTTGCTGCTAGAACAAATATTGTTCTACATTCGATTTCCAAATGTTTTCGGAACCATGAGTGAAAGGGAACGCACGTGTGCTGACTTATTTTAATGATGTACTTTAAATGCGTATATCCAAGAATCAACCCATAAACAGGAAGTAAAATCGGAAATAAATGCGTCGCTTCTTAGAATTTATATTCAGGACCATGATACAAACATCAGTATCAGTCAATGCCTTTTGAATTGTCAGTTTAGTATCACATCATATATATATTAAATCTTTGGTTTGACTAAAAGCGAAAACTTAATTACTGGTCTGATGTTGCAAGCTGTGGCTAGAACTTGAGGTAGATAAACGAAGGGGATTAGAAACACGAAATATATTGGGTAGCATAGAGGCAAGATTGTTGAATACATCTTCCGATATATCCTAGAAAGGCAAAAGGTAACATTATAATAATTTTGACAAATGTTTTACAAATTATTAGCATTCCATTAGAATAAGTTGGCTGCTAACCTGAGGAGCAAGAAACTGTAAATTTTTCATATCTGAACCTCCCCAACTTGCCATCTCTATCATGAATCCTTTCACGCATTTGTACACAAGTTCGGCTCTTCGACTACACCATGCAGGATTCATTATCTAGAAAAATCATTATGACAAATAATTCATGAAACATATATGGATTTGTAATGGTATGATTTAGAAATTTTGAACTTTGAATGTTTACCAACCTCAACCATTTCATGCGCAAGTAATGCTGGAATAGTGATTGTAGTGATGTCATAAAGACATGCGGTTTTGAGTATATTCCTCAGCCCCAGTATTACGGGATGTCTTGAATTAATATCAACTGCATATATAAATAAATACATAATTTAATTTGCAACTACTGAAATGAAAGTTTCGCCCTAAAATGAAAATTTCGAAGTGTTTTTACTGACGTCTATTTAACGATTGCTGATTACAAACCAAGTGGAACACGACATGTGCCGAGTTCAAATTGGAATGTCGCGTCACCAAAAAATCGCCTGGTTTCAGTTCAGCCGGACGTGCTTCTTGAAGTTGAGATTCCAGCTTTTCGAAATGAAATTCTGTAGTTTGCTGTGTTAGTTCATACAGCTCTGTTGATACAAATGAAACAACGATGGTTATCTTGGATAAGCATTAGTTTATGAGAAATACGAAGAGAGTTAATTTTTTTGTAGGCTTTATACCTCTAGTTATTCCTTTGTATATCGAGGATTCTTGATCTGTCAAAAGTACAACACCAGATAAATCCGTAGAATATAAGCTAATTGCCATTTGAAGCCGCTGCGGACTAACTTCTCTTGAACTAAAAATAATATAAACTGTTATATTAAATCTGTTTAGACTTTTGATAAAATCATGTACACTGTTGCTGTCGATTTAATTACCTTTCATTTTTAAATCTGAGAAAATCCATTGGATGACAACTCATTAATCTGATGTTATACGTTTGCTTCATCTGTGATCCTAAATGTATTGTAAAACTTTCCTCAAGGTAGGAATCTTCTCTACGTGGCTCTTTTGAATCTTCATCCCCATAACTAATCAACAAAGTGTCATCAAATCGAACTGAGAGCTTCTTCTTATTTTTCTTGCTTCCGGTGCACCCAGTGCCCTGTTGCTCTGCCTCGAGATAATAATCCTGATAAGTTTTAACCACCCAATCCCGGAATTCTCTTTTCTGCTTAGCATTTTCACTCTCTATAAGACTTTCCCAACGAGTCTGCACCAAGTGAGCCTCGTCAAAATGTATTGTGGCTAATGTATTCACATCAGTGGTTGAGTTATTCTGATTTGCCATCGATATCGCTGTCGTCATTTCTTGGTTTTGTCTGTCAAGTAGAACCAATCATGTTATTGTACAATATATTTGTTATCTCTTGTAAGCCATCTTGTAAGTGTGAACAAACTTTACAACATTAAAATATGCACCTTTCATTCAACGCCTCCATTTCAGCATTTTTCAAACGATGCATTTCCTTGATAGCCGAGTTTAACGCACTCTCCTTTCTTAGTAATGTTGCAAGCATGGGTGAATGAACCAAAGAATGATAAGCATCTGCAAACACCTCGTCATCTCCAACAATTTCAGGTGGATTGAACTGTAATGTCTCCTGAAAGAATAAATTCACATAAATATTAGCCTAAAAAGTGTGTCAAACAGACACGTGTGCTGTTATGTATGATAATTGACACATGCCTAACCTCTCGAAAAGCTGTTTCCCATTCTTTCATCCGCTGCTCCAAATCCTGTTCCTCGTCATCCTCATTCTGAGAAATAAATTTGTGATTTTCTTCCTCCACAAACTCACCCAGTTTCCTTTGCAAATCTACAGTAAAATAACAGCACAATAATGAATACCATCATAATCCTTAATCCTACAACCCAATCTAACATAATTTAATATGGAAAAACTCACCTTCCGCATAAACTTCGGATATCCCAAATGACGACAGCAACAAGAGCGTATACTCGTAAACTTTAGTCTCCTCAAAAGGAAAGGTCAGAGGGACTTCCAGCTTCAAGTGCTTTCCTTTCCCGGACAACTCCGTCACAAACGTCCTCACATTTTCCGGGGAATCAAACTTGCTCTCCATTTCACTAACCTTATTTTAACTTCCACAATCAAAACCTCTCTCTTAGGTGCTTTGACAAAGCACTATAAATCAATCCAGTTGTAAAAGGAGGCGTTTCCAAACACTTTAATGCTTTCTTTCTTCATTCACTCAAGTTCACATAAAATCCCGTTCATGAAACCAACCATTAAAGATGAACTAAGGTTTCATGGAACGGTAATTTGCAGGTGAGTTTAATTAAACTTGTGCAAAAGCAGTAATTGTCAGCTGATCACGCTAATTTGTCAGCTGTTGCGTGCGCTCTACTTGACATTTATGTTTACCTGTCATCCTCCCTGCATCCCATTTTATACACAGCGCAGTATATTGCGTACATACGATATTCGTGTGCATGTAATGCATGCAATGTTATTGCAAAGTATACTGTTTATACACGTGCTTTTGTTCTTGCCTGAACTTCTGTCTTGTGTTCCTCTTTCTTCGTCATTCTCAACATCTGCGGACAAATATTTGGTGTTTATGTTAAAGTTAATTGTTGATTAAAAGCAAAGTGAAAGTGCAAAGCAGATATCTGCGAAAGCAGCATCTTTGACATAATATTCGTTTTATCCTTGACTAGTGACAACAGTGTGAAATATTACTAACTTTTACCAAGTTGCAGAAAAATTTACTGTGTCCAGTTTTTAGCCGATTTCCGGTTTGATTTTCTTACGAAAGGTAAAAAGTGTTTTTATTATAATAATATCATGTAAAGTATCTTTAGTACTGGCATTAACTTATTTGAAAAAGATTTTTCTATAAGGTTTCATTGGTAGGGTTAATTAAGATGGTTGCATACTATGAATGACGATGATTTAAAATCGAACACATCACAGCAACTTATTCAGTTTAGATAATAATCTACCATCAGTGTTGAGGAAAAGTGCATAGGGTTTATAGTATCAAGAAGGCATGTCTAAAGTCATAATGTTCATAATTATGTTCAAATGAAAACTAAGACTATATAAGGTGGAATGAAAAAAGACAATGTGAGTTTGCATACCGGTTTTAGTTTGACAAGCACTCGTGATCTGCATTGGTAGAGGTTTTCTGTTTGAGAAGTTGATGCACGAACGGCTAGATGCCATGAACAGTGCGCTGAGAGAATGAAGACTTGGTAGAATAGAGGGTTGGTTGGTTGGTGGAAGGGTTGCTGCTTGCTAATAGTAAAGCGCTTTAGCTATGAGGATGTTGTATTTTATTACGGTGCACTGCAAGTTATCATACATGCTAAGAAAGTTACTCATGCAGTAATATTGTATTGGTTTAGTAAAATGTTGTTTTCAGGAGAAAGTATGCAATGAAAATATTTAGAAGCTTATTTAAATGTTGGTATTCCTATAAGAAAATATTCATCAAAGTTATTCATAATGCATTCAGGTTCGGGATTTTGAGAAGCCAAGACAAATACCAAGATGAGCTTCATTGAAAGAGGTGATGCTATTAAGGAAGGAGACACGGTGATCCTGTTTCTCTCTGTGAATTCCCACTATCCGATTGAAGTGAGACGGTTCATTAAGAATCGAAATGGGGATTTTGTGGAAAACAAATTCCAAACAATTTACGGTCATCTTGATGTAATGGAGCTTGTTGGAAAGCGGTATGGGAGCAAGGTTCACCTTCCCCGAGGATGGGCTTACGTACTTCATCCTACTTGTGAGCTGTGGACAAAGACACTGCCGCACCGAACTCAGATTATCTACACGCCAGATATCAGTCTCATCATTTTTGGGTTGGATCTTGCCCCAGGATCTGTTGTTATTGAAGCCGGTACTTTACTTTTTCCTCATTTTTCGTTGCTATTTTTCTCAGTTTCGATTCTTATCATTTTCTTATGTGTAACAAGGCATAATTTTCTCAAATGTTTATGTGTTCTATTCTGGGGTAAAATGAATATAGCGCTTGTAGTTTGCATACCTCCTTGGTTTTTGTCGGTGAATTACCGTATTTTTTTGGGCTATATGGCTTTTCGCGTAGTTTTGAAAAAGAGAGATAATCATGATGGTTTGATGGTATCAATCATAACTTCTGCTTGCATTCATGCTCTTGATATTCTTTAAAGATTATGTAGTCATAAATTCCTGAACATTATTCTTTTCTTGAACAGACTCCCTTTGTGATAAAATCTTGAAAGAAAATTGTCGGGTGAAGGTTTTTGCCATGTACTTTGTTTGATCTTCACTATTCTCAAGTCACCCCAAATTGCTATAAACGGATCTAATATTCGTTTTTGCTTTCTTATCTTGCACGAAAATGATCCATTTCTCAGAACAATGCAAGTAACTTCCTTATCTACGTTTTTTGCATAAATGATGACAACAAACGTATAGCCCTTTTATTCTTCTTGTGACAACGCTATTCTTTTGCTACACATCCTTTTCTTTAAAAATACTCTTTTCTTTGAAAATGAATAAACGTTTTGGTAATTAAATACAAACTCTATTGTCTTGTCTATGGATTTTATCTCATCATCAGGAACTGGAAGCGGCTCCCTGTCTCATGCATTCATACGAGCTGTTTACCCAAGTGGTCACCTTTACACCTTCGATTTCCATGAGAAAAGAGCCGAGCAAGCCCGAGAAGAATTTGAGGTAAGCAATATATTTATTATGCGTTTTCTTTTTTGGCTTTTACTCAAGATGAGCTGTGTTTATTTGTTGCATCATTGTTTCATGATTTTCATGACTTACTAATTTAAGTTGCAGAAGAAACATGAAGCCAAATAATACACAAAACCCCAAAACGCAATTCACTGTGTGTGATATATTCTGATAAATAATTATAGTAGCTATGAATTTTAAGTGAATGTGTAAATAAATAAAGCAGTTTCTTCGTGAAATGAAAATGAACAAAACTGCTTACCTATACGGTAGTGGTGGTGGTCATCTTTTGATTTTCTCTCTCTCACGGACTTTCAATATGCCGCAGCAGCATATCGCATGTTATGCTTGCAACAAAAATCGAAACTCTTTCCTTTCAACCAACAATCCATAAATTGTGTTCTCATTCTCTTTCCTTGATTATGTGTGTTTTTAATAACAATCTTTCTGTCTAGAAACATGGACTCAATCCTTGGGTAACAGTAGGGCACAGAGACGTGATATCAGACGGGTTTGATGTAGAAAAACCTGCAGATGCTGTATTCTTAGATCTTCCAAAGCCATGGGAAGTCGTTCCACACGTTCAGCGCTCCTTGAAACGAGGTAAAATTTATTTCCTATTATATTGTTTATGAATAACCATGTCTTCTTTTCTTCTCCTACAACAAACTGGTGGTAGTGACCAGTGAAAAGGTAGGGAATAATAGTGCAATAATATATGCAAGGTATATTTACATGCATGAGCGAATTCGTTAATAATTTAATCAAAGCATGTCTGCTCTGCTCAAAAGAGAAAAAATATTGGAAAGACAATGAAATTGAAAACAAAAGCATCTTTTCTCTTTTTAAGGTACTGTTCTTGTCAAAGATGTGTTCTGAATTTTCCAAGAAAAATTGAAAGAAAAATTGGAATTTTGGATTTTTATTTTTGTCATAATTGAAATCGGTATAAAGCGTTTCATTGACCATTCATTTTTACAAAAAATAGTAAATGCATACAGGTACTTTACTAGGTACCAAAAAATCATATCACACAAGACAAGACTTTGTTGCCTTACCTTTATTCGTTCATTCCTCTAGCAAAGTCCAGGTTTATCATTCATTAAGTATTCTTTTCAAATGCATAATTAGCGAGCAATATTGTCTGAAGGAGATGTAATTTACCTTATCTTAATGGAATGCTGATGATGCTGATCGTTCTTCTGACGATTTCGACTACTTTTTCTGTCTTGTTCGTCTTGGCATCTCATTTTCTTTCATACCGCACAAGTTGCTTCTCAAAAATCTCCTCGGAGAAATGTACATGCATACCCACTAGTTATAGTATATCGCACATTATTATCGTACGTCTATCGTAAAGTTCAGATCCTAGTCCTACATGCCATAATAATATGTGCGATATGCGTTTCAAGTTTTTCTTTGCTAGGTTTACTTAGATGCTAATCTTTTTGATTCTGAATAGCTGCTTTCATTCTCATGTATCTATGTTGTTACAGCTTCGTAATGTGAACACCTCATTCTAGCTGGTTTTAAGACATTTTCTCGTGCAGAGTAATGAAATCATAGCCCGTGCCTTATTCTTACGTAAGAAGAAAATTAAGTGTAAGTTTCTCAGATCACAAGGTAAAGCTGCAAGGTGATCATTGAGTTCTGAAACTAACTTTTGCTTGGAATGGAAAAGTTCAATTTGATTTACCCAAAAGTTTACCTTGTGGTAGCAATTGGACGAAAAAGCAGTGGTCTTCGAAGCTACTTTTTTGATACAACTCACCCTTCATCTTCATAATAATAATTATGCAAAGAACGTAAAAAGTAAAAGAAGTGAGATATGGAAAGTAGGCAAAATCATACGGTATGCGAGCAACTCATAATGATGAACGGTGGTAGTAGTGGTGTAAGCCAAAGCCTGTCTGTATGAAATATTCAGTTGCTGTTACTGCTTCTCACATCTTGCTTTTATTCTGTGAGCAAGAAAAACGGATGATGTGCTCGTATATGACATGGTAATGATTAGCTTGTGCTATATGTTATTTTCACCTGCCTGAGAGCGCATAAAATTACTCGTCGATAGAGACGGGACGACAACTAGAGAAAGACGTTTCGTCAAAATAATATATGTATTTATTTAGTCGAGAATGCAGCAAAGCAGTGCTATTATGGGATGGGCACTGGGCACTTATTCATATTACATTCATTCAGAACGCAACGCGTTTTTATACGAAAATGATGGAAATAAAAGTGGAAAATCAGGAGATATTATAGAAGCACGGTGTATCATCGCATCGGTATCTATGAGTTTACTAGCTAGTAAATATTAATACGTAATTTGCAGTCGAATAAAAATACCAAGACTGGTTTCACCTTTTGCTTGACTGCACAAGATGATGAAGGTGATTATAGGGAACAGTGCGACCTGCATGTAGGAACTACTGACTTTTGTTGGTGGTTACACAGCAAGTGATCATTGATCATGTAAATAATTTCTCTTGGGTCTGGTAGTTTACAAGAGAAGGGTCTAATGCCTGTGCACTATGAGAAAGTAGATAATTTTTATGATAACAGGTTATTAACGATAACGTATTAGGTTTCCGAACAATGATTTGTCATCTCACCTTGAACAGCAAGCGATAGTAGAGATATATACCGAGGGTGAGAATCATGTTTTCCAAGGAAGATAATTGCGCGAAAGATGTTTACGATTTTACCAATGGGGCAAAGTGAGTAGCTACGGCTCAAAAATCGGGCTTTAAGAGAAAGAAGGGTTTTAATCTTGAATGCAGGTTCTCTTCTTTTAGGTTTTAGGACAGAAGAATTGGGAAAAATTCCGTCTATTCCTTAGCATCCACCCTTCTTCTTAAGTACAATTTTTTGTTTGGCAAGTCATGTTCTAAAGATTTTTAAATTCACAACTAAAAATGTATCGGCCCATACCGTTCTCCAGATTACTATCAAAACTCCTAAATCATGCCGTTAAAGACAGATAGAGGAACGGTTTGGATTTCGAGAGACCATTAAACTTTGATAGAGATTAAGTAAAATCAAAGGTAGATATTATTTCATGCATACATTACGGACAATATTTCTTGTTTTGAGGAAAAATCTGGTAACGCACGAATCATCATCATCGCGCTTAAAATTTCAGTGTCCTCCCATCTCTGCCTCTCTGGCTATATTTATTGAAGTCGGTGAGGAACACAATATTATATGCTTTCATATCAATATGATTTTATTACTTTGCGTATCATATATAATATTCGGCCATGCATACCTAATAAAAGCTACCAAGAAGCAGTTTAGATTTTAGGAAAGTGCAGCCACATCTTCAACAACTTTAGCATATTTTTGGGCGAAAACACAAGAAAATTGATCATCGACGAGGAAGCAACTACCAGTACCACTACTGCTGCTGATATTATTATTATTAATGTTTATTCGGACAGTATCCTGTCCTTCCTCGCATACGAATGGCCTGATGAACATGACGATGATGATGCTGATGATTATGATTGTAGTAATGATAATGACAAGAATGATGATTGTGATGTCCAAGAAATATGTGTGCAAGCAGAGGAGGCTGTTGGTAGCGCGAAACATGTAAACTATGTGTAGTGGTTGTGGGTTGGGGTTTTTACTACTTTTTAAATATATTTTTAAAGATTTTGTGAAAAGAAAGCAAGTAGTGAGGTTGATATAATAGATACACATCACCAAAAACTTACTTCTCTATACGGAATTCATGGGTATGCAGTGCACATTCTCTGCTTTTAGTTAACTAACCGCAATAATTCTTTCTTTGCATTTATATAAAAAGTAACCTTTATATAAAAATGAAGGTTGTGTTTATATCACATTCATTCACCACGTTTAAGCTCTTCGTAGGTGATTTGATGTGTGATGCTTACTGTTTTATGGTTTCATCTGCGCTTACTCAATCTCTTCTTATTGTGCCTTACCTGCTTCTGAATGTTTTACTTTTTCACGACTCCTTTTTACCATCCAAGGAAGAGTGAAGCACTTCAGAAGCGAGTCGAAGTAAGATCATATTTTTCTTGTGGCTCGTTAGAGCTCCCTCCAATAAAATATTCCTTAAGAGCGTCTCCTGTAATTGCGCAGGTATTCACAAAAATAATGCTTAGTTTGCGCATTTTGTGCTTGGCAGTAGTAGTGTGTAAAACGTAGACAAGATTACAATAATATATAACGACCATCATAGCGCACTCTTTTTTTACTGTTCTTTTTCAGTAAATTGTCAGAATTTTTCAAGTTTTTCCTCACTTAATTATGATTGCAGAGTTTTTACATAAAATGATAACGTATCTGAAAGGGCACCAGTGGAATCACTGATTTAAAAAAGTTAAAGGTACATACTTTGTACTTTGCCAGATCTCTAAAGTAAATTCTTTGGTAATAATATGCATATTTCCTTACATTTTTTGTGAACGAGAATTATTTTGATAAAAAGTAATAACAGATATGCAGGGTCGTGCTTTACCATTGATCTAGTTGGTGAATTATTATAAATTGAGAGGTTATTTGAGAATGCTTTAGAAGCAAAAATGTCGATTACAGACTTGTGGCAAGTTGTTCTTGCACAGAAAGAGAAGAGAGAAAAGATGACTGGGTTGTACTTGGGCATACATTAATGGGTCTGTAGATATCAATCAAGGATCTCATTCTTCCCAAAGAAGTGTAATCTGACTTGATCTTGTTGAATTAGGCATTGTAATAACCAATGTTCATATTCCCTTCATGTTTGTCTGTTAGTTTACCTATTATTATTGTTTGTCGTCTTTGATTCGAACGGAAAAGTGAAGATGGAAACCAAACTGAAATCAGATTGATCGCTTTATTGATGCGGCACCACGTAAATAGCTGCTAAAATATGTGTATGTTCTCTTTGGTATTGTATGATTTCTCGTTGATTTTCTCTCCGACACGGTTTTCTACCGATGTACAATGAGCTATAGAATACGCCTTTTTAACAAATGCCGAAATTCGAAATGGATACTGTGTAGTCATTGACTGTTTGACGGCTGCTGTTTATGAAGAATCTTTGAAAATGAAGAGCCATCTCATTGTATCAAAATGAGAGCCGATATCAGCTACGTTGATGATTTTGTCAAGCAAAATGATCTGCATTATAAACACGCAATAGATACCACATCTCTTTTCACGTATTACTTTTCTCTTGAAGCTTGCATTACAAAAAGAAATGAAATGATGATGATCTACTTTGCTCTACTTTCACACGAGGACTTTACATGGGGCGAAATGAGACACTGAAGAGTTAATACATCTTTACATTGCTAATGCACATATGATTTTTATTAAACAGAAATACAATGGTGTTCGTGTTTACTAAAAACCAGACATTTTTACGGGATTTTTATTTTGGTTTTGTCTCTTGCCTTCCGAATTTTCACACTGCTCTTTCACCCTTTTCACACATTTGTACGAAATAGAAACGAAAAACTACTGACCAGTGGTGCATTTCTCTATAACGGTCTGTTGAGTTGGACCTTTGGCAGTCCTCTTTTTCAAAGTAGCGGCAAAGTGTTATTGATGTTCTAAAAAAATTAAATGGCCAACTTTCTGGATTACTTTTAATGTTGTTTTACTAAAAGCACCATTGTTTTAGTCACTTGTCGTACATTGTTCATTCTAGTAACCGAATTTGAAGAAATGGTTAAAACTGAACGTGTACTCTTCCACACATGCAATAAAAACATAAAAACTGTAGCTGTGGTGGCAAAATGCAATGAAAAGCGTGCTATGTGCAGTTTCCGTTTTTACGAGTTGTTTGAGGTTACAACAATGCGGTTGCAATCGAGTGAACACGAAAAAGGCACGATTCCTATCGTTATTAAACAACAAGACTGTGTACAGCCTGATGATGTTTTTGAGCAGTGTTTGCAGTAATAAAGTTTTAAGCAAAAAAGGTGTGTTTGTAGGGGCTTTATAACCAGAAGTTCATGATTACATAGAGAAAATGCATACTATTTACAAACGCAACGAGTCATCATCATCACCGTCTTCGTTCTTTTCGGAGACAAACGAGGAAAGGTGTAAAAATTTGCTGAAAGCAAAGTGATAATGTGAACAAAGTGGAGTAGGATCCCTGTAGGCAAAGCAATTAGAGTATTTACTACATTTTTTTCTCTCGTAAACGCTAAAAATGCCTCCGCCATTTTCCCGTTTACTACTATGGCCGCAACAGGTAATTTGATGTTTTTAAGAGTATAAAGTAGAATGAGAAATGGACCTAAATGATGTTACAAATTATGATGGTTTTTGTCCTTTGCTGTTTTGTGCCCTTGTCCATTTTCTAGTTGTGATCAAGAACAATAATACACGATTATAACGTCTTGGTATTATAACCAGGTATTTGGTGTATGGTCTCTTGTGCCCGAAGCTTATTCTAAGCACGTGCCAACTTTTGGTACGCCTTTTCATACTTCATATATTTTTCCACTTTCTGAATATTATCAACAAAAAGTATAATTCTCTTTACATATATTGCCCGTAAACGACAACTACTAACGATGAGTGAAGAATAATGATAGCTAATCATAATCATGCAAAGAACATGAAGAAGAGTGATCCTTGTCGAAACCAAGTTTTTTTCTTGAAAGAATTATAAAAACAGACAACAGCAACAGTAGTAGTAGTACAAGAAGGGTCTCTCTTCAAGTTTGTCCAGGGGCTTGGCTTGGCCCTCCGGTTTTTGTCGCTCTTCAGTAGAAGAAACCTGCTTTTTTGCCATTAAAAATTCAACTAGTACAATTCAGAGAGAGATGTGTAAAAGAATGTATGAAGCTCAAACGGATGTTATGCTGGTGTTGTGGTAAACGTTTTACAATGCTGTATTGTTTCAGTCGATCAGTGACAAATGGTCAGCAAATTCTTTGAAAGGATCAAGTATCTTATTCTTTTGACCTTGTCTACCTTACCACATAACTTGATTTTTACTGAAAATATGTCTAAAGAACTGAAATTTTTTGATGTGCTATTATTATGATGTTACTTTTAAACAATATATACTCAAACACTCAAATCCTGAAATTTGATTCTGTCTTTTAGCTTTAAAAACTACTTTTAGTGGAGTGCTCACATTTAGTGAGTTTTACGCGAGATAATATGATCGTTAAAATTTACACCTTTTCCCTCATATCCCAACCCAGAAATTCTTCTGGTTTTTCATCAGTCTTGTCCGCAATTATTTAGCTGTCATAAAAATTGCAAGTTTCACACTTTTTGAAACAAAAACTCTTGATTTTTAAGACATTTTGGCATCATCAACACCAGCAAGAATTAACATTTTCACCATAAAAAATCTTTGAGGTACGGCAACTTGTGGAACCGAGGAAAACATAAATAGGCAATACTGACTGATTGACCACGCATCGTGGAGCATATTTGGCTAGAACTTTTTTGTACAAAAACATCTTTTCCAAATCTTTTTAACGTGAGTATTTTAACAATAATACTGTTTCAAGATTTCCTGGTTTACGAATTTTGCAAAAAAAATACTGCGACTGCACATTTGAATCAAATCGTACACGGTACATTTCCTACGATAAAATCACCGCTTTACAAATTGGGCATTGAGCCAGACGAAAAAATCCGAATTTCGTCCATTCTATCTAACGTTTTGTTACTCGTATCGGGCAGATTCGCCTCCGCCTCCTCCTTCATTGATCATGATCATCTTCCTCTCTTAGGATTTTCGACTACTAGAACGCTCCCATATAATAATATCACCACAGGTATCGTTGCAGTAATTGCGGTAATGCCATACAACCATAATGATCATGTAAAACTTGTGCTAGCAAGCACTTAACGATCATGTGCAAAATCATTCACTTCACGAGCATGTTACGTAGTTATTTGTGGTCGATGATGCCTTCTTAGTGACTACCTTGTGCTTGTGTGCTCCTGTGACAGGGAAAAATTACATAGGGAATGCAGGTATTATTATATGGTAGACAGCAAGGCGTTACGTATCCTGTGTAAATGTTAGTGAGCATGATTTTTTTTTCAAAAATATATCCTCTTTTACGAGCAATGCAGGTTTTGTTTTTACTATTTGTGTTCACTGTGCACTGTGTGCACACTCTCTGGGGGAAAGGCCGTTTTGATCTTGCCCCTTACATGTACGCACAAAAAATATTCTTGTTTTTTGCGTCTTCCTTCAATTTTGATATGCACTTGAAAAGTAAGCTTTGAAACATGACAAGTAAGGGGAAAGAAAGGTTTTCGTCTTCATGGAGTCATGTTGAGGTTGTGGCCACTTTATTTACATATTCCTGATGTTTTATGTCAGTTTCTGTGCCTGTAAAAATGATGAATTTGCACACTTTGCTCTTGCTGTTTTGTTCTAGTACAGCAATTATTGAGGATTTTGATGGTTGGTTACCTACTACTTGTACATGAACTTGTTACTTGATGACTTTGAGTGAATGTAGCTTTTATTATTCGAAAATTATGTTACGTTGTTATTTTGTCTTGTGTACTTTTTTATAGGTGGCAAATTGTGCACGTTCTCACCCTGCATTGAGCAAGTTCAAAAGACGGTGGAAGCGCTCAAACGATCTGGCGAATTTGTGATGCTGAAAACCCAAGAGGTTCTGCAACGCTCCCATTCAATTCAGTATCGTACTATGACATCCTTGGACTTCACCCCACAGCAACCTCCTGCGATAACGGACGACACGCCAGAATCTACGTCTTCCACTAAAGTACTGGCAATAAAAAAGGAACAGTGTAAATTCAGGACGTTGATTCCTCCTGCACAAATGACCGGACATACGGGATACATCACGTTTGCAACATTTGTTCCTGGTGCTTGCTCGTGATTGGAATGGTAATGCTATTTATAAGGTTATGATGTTACCTGTATGAGACTCCATAATCCAAGACCTTCATAGTTGATTTTTATATTCCATGAAGATATCATTTTTCATTTTACCCTTTTACTTCTTATGCAAATTCTTTGTAGTACATATTTATAGGTATGCATAAAGGAACGGTCTTCATTGACACTATAAATTCAGTCATGTTAAATTGAAATCTTGTAGAGAATCGCAAAAATAAATGTTTCTTTACTCGACTTGTTTATTTTTACATTTTTGTCATTTTATTATCCCATTATATGTTCAATCCTTCTTACATCATTTGAGAAATTACATTCTAAATTTAGAATCATTGCTAAAACTTTAAATAATTTAAGGTTAAACTATTAAACATTCACACACAAAGTGCGCTATACTCAGCACCTATACATACACATTACACATACAAATGAAGTACTACATTACATACAATATCAACAAGCATCATTCATCTTGGGAATATTTTGTACATTTACTTTTATACATTTCATTTATCATATTGCTAAAATAACTAAATAGTGGTAATTCATATCTGCTTTTATATTTCACCGAAAGTACATAATTAACACCTTAGCGGAGTGAAGTCATGTGTCGGTTGGTTACATACACTGGAAAAGTAGAATACATATTATATATACTTTTCCTTCTATTTACATGGACCCATGGACAATTTAAAAGTTTTACAAAATACACATGTGTAAAATCCTAAAGCATCATGATGATTTCTAAAGCTGTCTAGCAGAAAAAGGAAAACACAACTTCTAGTAATGCACTTAAGCTTTGGTCAGTAGTGGTCAGCATTAATAGATTCTTTGATTGACACCGGTACGATACTATTTCATCCTGTTCCGGTATAATACTAATCAGGTAAAATCACGATTACTGTGTACATTTTATATACAGTACAAACTATGCATGCTAAATTTTGCTTTACAAACATCATGAGCTGTTTAATATTTGATACTAAATTACAATACAGTTTAAAGCTGATATGATTTATTTAAACTTGAATCATGCATTCCTGTATAATTAAACTATTTGAAGGAAGCTGCTATAAAATTTTCTATTCAGCTTCAGCACAATGGATATACCTACTTGTAGTACCTATCTAGTGATACTATCAACTTAAACTCATGTCACATGTCTTTAGAAAACTTTTGTCGCATTGTGCTCAACTCTTTGTGTCTTTTGAACTATATGAATTAAACATAACAATTAAAGCATATTAAACCGTTAAAAGCTTTTCACTTAGCGCTTACTTTAGTTCAATGGTAAATCAGCAAATTAAAGCGTTCTTGACACATAGACGAAAGGATTTTATCTTTCACCTCACGTCATTTCTTCTAAAAATTCCAGCACGTACCTTAGATTTGGTACAATTCATATTTTTCACAACTGCATCATCCATATAGTACGTACAATCGTCAGTAAGCATATCTATAGACTCTCCCACTTGATTGGTCTACTTTCGTCGTTGTCTGAAAGAAAAAAAATGTTCAATTAATATAAACTTTTGAGATTCACAGAGGATAAATTTTATATCACATTATTCAGAGTTTACGCCCTACGATTGAAGTCGCTTTTACTGGCATATTAAGCACAATTACATGCATCATTTTACTTGTAAATATTTTTTCTCTTGAGCCCATACTGCACACAAGGACGATGATGGAATAGTTACTTAAAGGTACAAATGAAAAATCGCATAATTATGGAAATTAGTTCGCTGGAGATGTGTCCAATCTCGGGCAGCTCACACAAAACGCGTCGTCTTTTCCGTTTTCTATAATTCCAGAATACAAGAGCCAGAATTCTACACGTCATGTATGGAATCTGGGCTGGAATCGAGCGATTATTTATTGTGTGGTTCATTTTTACACGTTCTCTGGTTGTTCTTATTGAACTTGTATTATCTAAAAATCATGCGAGCGAGCATACTAGTTTTCTTGTGGATATATCGTAGGAAATCAAGCAGAACAATAATTCTAATGAGAAGCTTTTTGCTCAAACTTGCTGGAATGTACAAAGTTAAGAAGCACCAGAACAAAATAGAATAAGGCTTGAAAAATGCGTATGTTGAGCAAGCCCGATTATACATGTGCACTGAAGGTGAAGCGTACACACAACCGATTTTATTTGGGGTGAAACTGATGATATTAAAGATAATTAATCTTGGCCCTTTAGAGTTCATCAGTACACACAAGAGGTATACACTACATATCGCTTTTTCAGACAGCAGAAGAATTGTTTACAAGAGATCATATAAACTTAACCATTTTAAAAGGTCTATTGAAGCCCTCAAATCAGATGCATATTTATTTCGCTCCTTTAAATTTCTCTGAACTTGCAATACTGGCGCTTGGCGTCTTAAATCCTTGCTTGCCTAAAACCTGATTTTAACTCTTTTCTGAAAACAATCCAAGTCTCAATCGTCTGCTCATTCTGGATACCTACATTTTCCAAGGAAAAGTGAATCCTAAACTAGTTTTGTGTTTAGCCAGAGTCATCCTCTCCTCTAGATTTGATTTAGAGAAAAAATGTAAATTCTTTTCTTTCGCAGTTGAAAGGCCATAAGGATAGAGGCGGGGATGTTAGCTGTACTTTACAAAAATTAATGTCTTCCCAGACCTCCATACTTATTTAAACTTGCTTTTATATCGTTCTTTTTGCTTCAGCAAACATTCTAAAAATAAGAGGAACTGTATCATGGTCAAGTATTGGGGTAAAACGAAACATTCGATTCGATACCCATCCCTAAATATTTTGCAATGAGAGTATTATCAAAAGAATAAACATTCAAATACAGTGTTCCGGTTCTTGTAAACGATAAAGTAGTGTACCGGTCATGTTCAGTGCGGGGTCAGCATGCCTGCAGGTAGTGAAAGAATAAACGTAAAAAATACATATTACCTCTTTTGAGCAAGTTGATGAGATGAAGAGCTACAAGGTGAGTGCCTTTTAAAGAATCTCTGGCTCACCAAGAAATCTCACATGATCAGTTAACATTTTCTCCAGGCCAGCCTTGCCTCTCAACAAGGCGGCAGATTAACGATGTATGTGGACCGTGGGAAATGAAATGGTTACGATGAGACTTTTGAGCCTTATAGCAGCTAGGAGCATCTTTCAATTTCAACTTTCTTACTAGCACGTAACGCGTACGCGTACCTTAAAATTCATCAGTATCCATGTGCCTTGGCACATATTAAGAATAATATGTACTTTATTCACCGGCTTGGTTGAATTTTTTATATACATCCCAATCCAGTCGCCTGTCGGTACAAAAAATTGAGTATCGCCCCCTTTTGCGCTCATAAATAATAATCGGTTCGACTGACTCCTTCTGCGTCAACAAGGATGTAATTCTGTAAAGCGCAGCGCAAGTAGTTTTTGTGACTTTAATGCATAATATGGTTCAGAAAGATGAGAGAAGCCAAATGAAGCTAAAGGTATCTGAAAACATAACCTGGCCCTGCTTGCACTTTTACAAATCTATGCATTGTACAACGTCAGTAAAATAAAGAAGTTTTTGGGGAAAGTGGACTCTGAAAACCGATCAGCTTTTAATTAAATTTCTTTCTTGATGAAAAAGTAACGCACATTTGTGCATATTATTTACTTTTCTGCTGATTAAAAGTATGCATAAGTTGATGTAAGGAGTAGCGCACAATTTCATTATTTTTATGCATCACGCAAATTGCATACACACCGTCAGATACAGAATTAATTATTACCAGGTAAATTTACCAGCAGAAAATGAATTAATCCAAAAATGATTGACTCTGCATCTAAAAACCAAAATTAATGAAAACCGACAGTTGGACAACCAGGATTTGACTTTACTCTCTCTCAGTCAGAGCAGAAAGGTTTCGGCAGAAAATCTACCTTTTTCTTTCTGTTGGCACATGAAGAATGAAATAACAACCCTTTCACTTTATACTTTGTAAGACTTCTTTGGATCAGTAAACTTTTGAATGAATTTTACCACCAGTACGCATGTTGATATAAGCATTCTCAAAAACTAATATTAATAACTATGTTTTTAATTCGAATATGCCACAGTTGTTAACAAGAAATTCTACCTGAAAATCCTGTTTTTTCTTCTTCTTTTTAATTTCCACTCCTGTGTAGCAAATTAAAACCAGTATTGCACCACACATACAATAAAAATATGAGTGATTTACACTTACAAACAATGAACAAGGATGAAAGACTACCTACCACTTATTGAAGCGAAGCCGAAGAAAGAGAAAAAGAAGCCTTCTACAAAGATTACTATTATGACATGACTTGCTCCAGCAGCAACGTAAAGTAAATGTTGCACATTGAAGGTTTTATAGATCCGTATAGGTTGTGTGGGTTTATGATGAAACAGCACAAAAGTACTTTTGTGCACATCTTATTACCAGAAATAATAATAATTCATGGAATTGTATAGACATTTTACTTATTATTATGTAGATGTAATATGCGTTTTAAAAATGTTCATTAAAGCAAAAAGATAGAAACTGTACACTAGAATTAGCACAGTTTCTGCTTGCCAACTCAATAAGTTACCAAAACACTCAATGATACACGGACTACCAATTTGTCTAGTCTGGTTTTCCTATTACTTTGGCTAAAAAGATAGTTTGGTTAAGAAGAATAATCATTTTAAAAAAGTAAATATATAATCAAGATGAGCAAGAGTATTTACGCAGCTTATTACTTTCCACCCAAGGAAGATATCGCTCGACCAATATAGTGTCAAGTAATACTTCGGTGAAACTTTAAAGCACGATATGAATTTTCAATTTCCATCGGCTTGCCCTTTGGGTTATCTAGTTAGAAAAGGCTACTCTGCGTGAGTCCAATCCACTTCCCCATTTCAAGTATGTATGATTAACATCTTCAATGTATGAGCATTTTAAAAGTGCGTTGGTGCTCAAGAGAACATTTGTACACTAAAGAAACTTGCTTTAAGCATTACCAGTAATATGGCTTGGATGAATTTGGCCAGTGATTTTTTTCTTTTGCATGAAAAATTGCTATTTTGCATTACCTACTATTACTTACCTCCGTGATCTGATTCTGGTGTGGGTGGTAGCCTGTTCTCTTTATTTGGACTTCCTGACTCTGATAGCGAAGTTTCCACGTGATGATGTCCAGCAACATTGCTTGTTAGTCCCATTGTTAATCCCATTCCAAATCCCAGATTTGTCGTTCCATTTGCATGTCCTAATGAGGACGTGCCTGGTCCGCCAAAAGCGTGATGATGATGATGAGCTGATATTGAGGCAGCAGCTGAAGCTGCTCCTGCTGTGGGGGTGCAATATGCCAAGTATGGTTGGTATGTAGGAACGCAATGAATAAGATCTGTTCCAGTCATCACTCCAGGGTGTCCACTGGTGTCGCGCTCCATATTGTAAAATTGCAAATCAGGAACCCTATGCGTCTGACCTTCCCAAACTGGTGAGGGTGTCAAGGGACAACTCATGGTCAGATTTTCATCTTTCACTTGGGATTGGTCGTCATCAGACGTGGAGGCAATTGTTGAGGATCCAAATAATTTGTATGCACTTCTGTACCGGTTGTGGTAGGGGAACGGAGTTGACAGTGTTGCAACGGAGGCTTCAGGACCAGTTCCACCACCAGTGCCAATGTCCCCTCTTTCACTGATGCTTGCTGAAGATGGATTTGCACTGCTTACCGGTCTTGAAATTCTAGATTTTGAAGCCAGAGGTGGTGAAGATGAGGCGTCTGTTATCGATGTTCCTGCCGTCGCCATCATGCTCTCTTTCTTGGCACGCTTACGTGCTGAACCACCTGTACTGTTGGAACTCGTACCACTCTTCCCTGAAGATTGACTGTGCTGAAGTACTGATGAAGGGCTGTTATTATTGGTTAGCACAGGATTCTGCTGAAGAGACCATGTCTGTGGGGAAGTTGCTGAGGCTGAAACCGTGGATGAATTTGAAGGTGACCCTTCTGAGCCTGTCGACCTTTGGCTTCCAACGGTTCCCCCTGAACCCGCAGACCCGGTTGGTGGAGCAGTTGCAGTAGTATACCCATGTGATGAGGATGAATGGTGATGGTGGTGGTGGTGATGAGACCAATAGGCTGCAGCAGCCCCATAAGAACTTGACATTTGATAGTCAAACGGAAGGGTTGAGGCAGCCAAGCTAAAATCTAACGGGGAATCCTTTCCAGCAGCACCTCCGACGCTGGACATTTCAAAGGGAGAGTGGTGGGGATGATGAGGGTGGTGATGGGTGGATGGATGATGGGGATGAAGGTAACCTGGGTGAGCTGCAGCAGCAGTAGCTGCGGTTCCATAAGCTCCGCTTGCAGTGCTTGTGCCGTTATGAGCAGGCGAATGAAGCGGTGGTGGCATGGACGCTGCGGCAGCAGCGGCCGCTGCTGCAGCCGCTGCCGCGTATCCTCCCGCAGTTTCCGCCGCCGCGTGATGTGCATGATGGGGGTGGTGGTGATGATGAAGGTGGGGATGATGCGGATGTCCAGTGTAATTCATCAGTTGAGTTGATGGAAAGTAAGCTGCTGCTGCAAGTCTCGCTGCCGCTGTCGCGGCTGCTGCTGGAGATCCTTGTGAAGCTGCCACTGCCTCAGGATACGCTAATCCGTATTGTAGCTTTGTTTGAACAGTGTAGTAATGATAAAGCCAAGAGTTTGCTCGCATCACTCCAGCCTCCCGTTCACTGTGTAAAAATCGTTTATCATATTCAAAAGTTAGAAACGAAAGATTTAAAAACGCATAAATTTGAAAGTCATCGTGCTTCTATTAAGAGATTTTGCATTTTGAAACTTTCCGAAGAAGCCTCTTTCCTTCTCATTTAGTTTGATGATCTGTCATATCAAAACAGTCCGACTTGTAAAAACACTTCTTGATAAGTTGATTTTGTTTGTTTTCATTGGACAGTGTAAAGAGAAACATAATTTTGTATCTTTAATCAAACGTATTACGCTGAAGTGTGTTTGAAAAGTTAGCGATCATCACATTTGCTTGTTTATATTATGCATCTTAATTGAAGATACGTGGAGATATTTAGTTTACAAACGCTTTAATGCTTTAAGGGCTAAGGCCTTTCGGTCGTGTGAAAACAAACAAAACTCGCTTTCACAGCCACTTACCTCAACACTTGATTGGTAGCCACAATGACTGACTGAGATGGTTGTTGCTGTGACTGTTGTTGTTGCTGCTGTTGAGTGGACGAAGATGAGTCGGATGCGTCTTTCACCTGAAGAACGCAGTGTACCCAAATCCAACCTCCCGTTCTGGTCTGTAGCCTCAATAAGAGAATGCACGATTTTTCTTGTTCCGATTGACTGACTGCGAGTTTGCAAACAAAAATGGCACGTTATTAGGACTTTTTACGCAATATTTTTCAAACTACTTAATATTCAATCTTACAAGAGTCGGATGAAAATCATATTATTCATTCTTTTAAATTGACAAGAAGAGAGCGGAATGACAACAATCATATTCGAAATGGTTAGGTACATTTTCGTTTGATTTTCGAAAAAAAGTGGCACTTTCTTCATGCCGACATCTTTCACTTCACAACTTTTAGCTATCATTTTAATTTTGATTTGATGATAAGCGTTTCTGATTCTAATTGTGTGTAGCCTTTGCTTTATGCCATGTCAATTTCAAACATTTGAATAAAATAACATTTCAATCTTGATTTTTAAAGGGAACCGACCAAAACTAAAGCAATCATCATTCTTGGTGATGACGATGATGACGTGATTATGTTAAAAACAAGCGATAAATATCTCTTTTAAGCTCACCTCCATCAGATTACGTTTATTTCTTTTGTATTAATGCAAGTGCTCAGTTACATTTGAGACTTTTGATATTGATAATATTGGTAATATCCTGCTAGGAAAAATGATTTCCTCTCCTCCACTTATCCTTGCCCGACTTTCATTTAAACAGACAAATGATCCATAAAGGACTTTAGATGAAAGGGCAAATTGCCTGATTAACATAACTCAAAGAAAAGGGAACAGAGCATGAAGGAAGATGATATTTCGGGTATTTCCTCAATAATCATATTCAGTCGTGACTAATATGATAGTTTGAAGAAAGCTTTTGTATTATGCATCTTCTTACTAAAAATCAACAAGGTATAAAACGCAAAGATTTTATACTCAAAGTAAACATCAAATACTATCAAGCATAACCTCTGAAAAGCATCTTCAAAGGCAGCGGTATCTGAAAGATCTATTTTACTCTGAAGATAATTTCCTTTGATTTGTATGTAGGGTCATGGGAAACAATACAAAAAATACTTTTGATCGTGTTATCTTCCTTCGGCACGACGCATTTTACCTCCTCTGACGTTTTCATTCATAAAACCTTTTTAAAACCAACAGTAATGTTCACATTATCAAATAATGTGAGTGCTTTATGGATCTTTTTCTGTCAATTTTTGATTTTTAATAGATGAAGCCATTAAAACTGGAATGCTTTAGAGAAAATTCACTAAAGGAAGATGACTCAAAGACTTTATTTTGTTTCAAGCAGGAAAATCGTGATATACTATCCTTAAAATTTTTCAAGTGCGGAAGGCAAATCCTGGCGTGAAGTATTTGAATGGGTCATGAACTCATTAAAAAATAAAAGGCGCTGTTTGAAACGCTTTTTAAAGAAACAATATATTAATCTATAAAGAGAAATGGTCATTGTTAAAAATAGGAAATAATGTGAAAACTTCATAAACGTACATAGTTCATGTTGCAAAAGTTCCCAGTTCGTAAAATATTTAACAGAATTTTTTAAACATGACACACAAGTAAGCATTCCTTCAAGATGTATTTCGAATAAAAGGAATAAAATCATTAAAATAGTTTTCGTGCCTTTCACCGCCATAAATTACACTGCAATTTTACCATCAAGACACAACAGTACACAATGCATTTATAATATTGGCAATTAGTTAAAGAAAAAAAATTCAATTACTTAATCGATGCTTGCTTTGAGCCTCTCTCATGTAGTTCCAGTGGATAAGCTGATACCAACTGATGCCTCCGAGCTCTGATCGTGTATAACCCAAATAGTATTCCGCGCTGCAAAAAATTACACAAAGAAAACAAGCGAGAGATGATTAGTTTCAATGAATTAATGAGCTCATCTTCTTTTTGATGAGAAGATGTAATAACTAAACAGTAAGATATCAACAGCAGTAGTGGCAATGGTTTAATTCAAGACGGTGCATGGTGGGGAGACTTTGTAATGGATGATGATGGAATTCGAATGCCCCGAATACAATACAATAACATGAAACATTTGCCGTAAGCTTATATTTTGTATACCTACAAAGATTTTGTATAATATCTAGTCTTAATTGTAAAAAATGCAAAGATGGAAGAGTGAAAATGAGAAAACGTAGGCGTATGGAATAATGGATGCTTAACACACAGGATATTATTTTCAAGCTTTCCGGAACAATAGGGTATCATATCACATCCTATCGTCTCTCTGTGTATGATGAATTAGCTCATGATTAATTAGTTTGGTTATTTTTATCCTTATCTTTTGTTTACATCTTTACCACTTTGCAGACAAATAATATATTCTTTCATCACATACAACTACTAAGTATGAACTATGGTGGGATGGCTCTAAGACAAAAGTTTGTAGTAGACTTATCCTAATCGATTTCCCACGGTTTTAATGTAATTCATACCCAAATTAATATTTGGATCAATGCGGATACAACATAGCAGATTGGTTGAATTTTCAGAGCTGCCGAAACAAAGCCCGTGTTTTACGTCAATTAATATCGACATGATAAATTACAAAAAGTAACACTGGTTTTGAGGATGTATTAAGCAGGAGTTACATGCACAGATGGACTACATTAAAAGTCTTGTAATTTCGTGGGTTTCCCTTTCGTAAGCTATCATTGTTTACACTGTAAGATATTTGTTTTTACGACATTTTTCTGCTGCTGATCTGTACTCTAGATCTCCTATTACTAATAGTGTTACCATATTTTGATTACACTTATGTTACATTTCGTACCGTTTTTTCTTTTATCTTTTGGGTCGTAGTCTTGAACTCATTTCCTCAATTTTAACTCTTTCCGTTCAAAAACTTAAATCCAATTTTGTGAACACCTCTTTTCGGTTTTGGTGTTACAGTGCTTTATGTAAAGTGTTTCTTCTTTACCCTTTTTTAGGAAAGGTTGCGCAGATTAAATGGTAAACTTTTCTAAAAGGTGATGGTAGTACAACATGCTGCTTAGCAGGGATAAGCTAGACCTGACGGTGTAAATAAGACTTTTTTACGTTTTAAAAAGGTGCAGAGCATAAAAAGTAACAATGTTCCACCCATGAATTTTGTAAACTCATTGCGATGCATTCAAAGTAATCCATCCAAAACATTCGTACATAGAACTGAGTAAGGAAAAAAGGACGAGGAAGAAACGTCCTTTTCAAGAAAAAAATTATATTAGCTAATAAGACAGCAAAGCACATTGCTATATAATGTATAATATACCTATAAAGATAGTATATATGCATTTACAAGTATGTCTTTTTGTTGGCAATGTGAAAAAAGAGTGCTTTGTATAAAGTCAAATGTGGCACGAGTTCACAAATAAATGAATTCACATCCAAGCTAAACTGTTTCTCTGAGTTTTGTTGAAAATGTACTCAAACTATTTATTTGATAAACTTGAACTTTTGTACAAAACCAAAACGTATTTTGTGGAGGCAGTGGCAGAGACTCTCGTTAAGTATTGAGGGCTTATTTAACTCACAAGAAGAGATTATGGAATTACAGGGAAAATGTTGTACTGGCTGGCAGTTATGTATGGTAAACATACGCTTCGACCGACCCAGAACATCCCAAGTAATCAAGGTGTACAGAGTTGATCAGCCTCTTAGATTATTAGCTTTCTCGTATAATTACAGGGTCTCAAATGGTTCGGCTCTTCCTACCATTTCAACTGATTGCATCACATTTGTCTGCTTTTCTTTAGTTTGCCCAATGTAGGGTATTAAGTCTATTTCTTTGTGTTTATCTGAAAAATTGGATTGGTTTTTTTATTTCTGTCGGTAATTTCATTGCTACATATACTTTGGTAAAATTATCATTTCACCATTCTCCAGACTAGTCGTAGAAAAGAGACCTGCATTAATTGTTCATGTTCTACAAAACTATTATATAGTTTACACTTAAACGGAAGTATTGTTATTATGAGAAAACCAATAGAAAGAGCTAAGAAAAAAGTTGGATTTCAAAGTGACAGTAAAAATCTTTCTTGGACTAAAGACATAATCATTCCAGGTTTCATTGCTGAGTCTACTGCGCTTATACTGAATTGAAAAATTGAAATTGATGCTGCATCATTATTCAGGATTAGATTCTGGTTTTGATTATTAGTATGAAAAAAAGAAAAAGGAGAGAAGAAAAAAAATGTTGGTAACTTATTTTTCTTTACTCGTTCGTATGTTTCTTTGAAGATGATAAAGATGGAAGGATTTCGATTATGTAAATTCCATTTGACCGTTTGTCCATTTCGTAGCTCTGCAAGTGAGTATTGTATAATATTATTGAAGTTTTCCTCCCAGCCTCTCTTGTCTGCACAGACTGTATTCATAATAAGAATATTATGCTATCTTAATCCTTCCATGTACGTACAGTTTTGTGATGTGTGCATCATCATCAGTATATCAAGTACAGCTTTGATGGTCTATGATATTTCACTCCTTCCATATTATGATCATCTTTATTTTTTGCTTATTTACTCACGTTACAGGTTCAATGGGAACCGACAGATTTCTTTCGGAGAGACAGACAGATAGGAGTAATAATCGACAAACAAGATGAAAAAATTACACTTTGGAAGTTGACTTGAGCTGCTGGTATAATCTATTACAGAGAGACGTAGTACGAGTATACGGCATTGATTCTCATTTTCCATCTTACATCCCCTATCCATTGCATCCACTGCATTATATATGGCTTCTCAGCCCACTACATTATAAATGCATTTCATTCACTTGCGTATACAAATGCTGACTGCGAATGAGATTAAGCTATCAAGGTAAGCTAAATTAATTGGACAATTTTGGCAGATTTACTTGCGATCGATGCTCAAAAATTTCATGTCCATGGCATGAATGGTTGTGAAAACGTTGGTGGCTCCTTGAACCACGCATTCTCTTGTCTCTGGCATTGCCACAGGGGTACAGGCTGCAACAAAAACTGGCTCGTTTCGGGAACACAACGGAAGGTAGGACAGGTAACGACCCTGTAGTAGCACCACCTGTGATAATGTAAAAAAATAAAAGATATGAGTTTTAAAATAAAAAAAGTAAAACACATTCATAACGCAAAAATAGGATTATAATGTTTACTTTGTGTATATAATATGCTATTGTTTAAACGCAGCTAACTACAATAAATATATAAAAAAGGTTTGTCAGGCTTTCACTACTCAGTGATGTTTTTTTGCAATTTTGACTTTCTTTGTAGGCGCAGGTGTGAAATCAAAAAGTAAAGTCAAGATATAAATATTCTTGTGTTTGATGTTGCATCGTCTGTCTATTTTTGGTAAAAATCATATTTAAACTGTCACATGCATTGTTGCCCTACTCAATGTTAAACTAACTGTAAGTGAAGTCGACTACGAAAATCGACACAGTAGCGAGTATTGGCATGTATTCACTCCGCATGACAGCGCTACTCATTATTTTGCCGCTAATATTGCAATATCTAAACTTACGGAATAAATACAATATAAAAGCGTGATGAAGAATCCTAGCTCACATTTGTAAGAGAAGCTACTGTCTTTTCTTCTGTGACTTGCCCACGTAGACAAAATTTCTTTTACTAAAAGCGCCGAAAGTATTTTTGATTGTGAAATAATAAGTCGTAATGCCGAACTTGGGAACACCTTGGGGTCGTGGACATATAAAATGCAAAGTGATACTTTGTGGTGGTGGCTTGTCATTGTGTCATCGTCATCATATCATTGCTGTCTCCCTACTACGTGCGTAATACTATTACGGATGCTGTGCATCTAAACCTGATAAGGAACGTGTTCTTCTGGTTTTCTCAATTAGCGCGTGCCGGCTAACGACCACGATTTTGTTCTATTAGGGCAAACCGATGACAACGACAGCGGCGAAGGGTGAAGTCATAGGTTTTCAATAAATGTGGTGTCTTTAGCCTAATATTAAAAAACCGCAGTGAACATTCTGTCACTTACATCAGGTTTTTGTTTGAGGACATATAAATGCCTAAAGTTGTAACGCGGAGACAAGCTAGCTGTCATTGATTCTCATAATGCCCCAAACTTTGGTTTTCATATTATTTTGTTCGAAATACAGCAGCACGCAGCTACAGCAAATCTAATTAGAATTTAAAAAGTATATTCTTACCCACTTACTTTTGTAAGCGCAAATTAAATTTATCTTGCTGTGTTTTTGTATCTATTTAAATCGACTGGCTGTAGGGTATTCGGACAATTCCATTATAATACTAGAATAATACTAAGCACCTTTGTATAATATTTGAAGTCCCGATTTCTCTCAAAATAAATGTTTTTTTTTCTCTTTCTCTCTCTGACAATATGTATTTGCAATTACTATATAGTAGTAGTAGTGTAATGTTTCAGAAAATGAAATAAGTGTCTAGTGGCTTTTTCAATGAAATGGACATTTAACAACTAGTGCGTATAGTGAATGCTATATAAGCTCACTATAATACTACATTTAATGAATGGCTGCCACAAAGATTGCATATTAAGCTCTAAAGAACGACACGTTAATTAGACAAATCCTTGAAACCAATTCTCTCCTCGCATGTTCGTAAATTTGAAAATGCAATTGAAACACAATCAAAGTTTGAGAATGAACACTACCAAACACAGCCATCATGGAGAGCCACGATTCATCTATCTGTTGGGTTTATCTTACAGTACAAGACATACATTTTCACCTTAATAATCCTTGGTCGTCGTGTGTATCTTTGCACACTGCAATGTTTTTATTAGCAACTAATAAACTTCAAATGAAATCCAAGTGGCAATAAGTGACCAACTTGACTGATATTGAAATTTGAAAAATGTGAGTAGGTACTACCTAACACAAACCGCCAATATCATTTTATTTTACTACCTGTTCCCTTGTCCTATTCCTTTTTTACCTATTATACAACCAACAATACATTTATTATTCTCCCAGTCTGATGATCTTACAGGTAGTATAGTGGTGGCATGAATGAACGGCTCATCATAATAAGAGAAATAAACCTGACAAACAGGATATAACAAACTTGCGACAGATATTTTCTCACATATTGTGACAACATGACCTTTTAAGCATTTATATAATATGCAAAAGTGTTAAGCATAGCATAATACAAGCATTGCTTGACATTTCACGCCATATTATTAAACCAGGATTTATAATATGGCAAAATTTTGGCACATGAACCATATTATTAATGAAAAATCCGTAATTATGCGATAAACAGAATACTACCCCATTTTTAAATGCGCTCCATTCATAATATTGCAATATTATCGCATATTAATTCATAATATTAACGCTCCATCCAAAATATTGCAATATTACATCATATTATTCCATAATATTAACACTCCATCCAAAATATTGCAATATTACGGCATATTATTCCATAATATTAACACTCCATCCAAAATATTGCAATATTACGGCATATTATTCCATAATATTAACGCTCCATCCATAATATTGCAATATTACGGCATATTATTCCATAATATTAACGCTCCATCCATAATATTGCAATATTACGGCATATTATTCCATAATATTAACGCTCCATCCATAATATTGCAATATTACGGCATAGTATTCCATAATACTAACGCTCCATTCATAATATTGCAATATTACGGCATAGTATTCCATAATACTAACGCTCCATTCATAATATTGCAATATTACGGCATATTATTCCATAATATTAACGCTCCATCCATAATATTGCAATATTACGGCATAGTATTCCATAATACTAACGCTCCATTCATAATATTGCAATATTACGGCATAGTATTCCATAATACTAACGCTCCATTCATAATATTGCAATATTACGGCATATTAATTCATAATACTAACGCTCCATCCATAATATTGCAATATTACGGCATATTAATTCATAATATTAACGCTCCATCCATATAATTGCAATATTACGGCATATTATTCCATAATATTAACGCTCCATCCATAATATTGCAATATTACGGCATATTAATTCATAATATTAACGCTCCATCCAAAATATTGCAATATTACGGCATATTATTCCATAATATTAACGCTCCATCCATAATATTGCAATATTACGGCATATTATTCCATAATATTAACACTCCATCCAAAATATTGCAATATTACGGCATATTATTCCATAATATTAACACTCCATCCAAAATATTGCAATATTACGGCATATTATTCCATAATATTAACACTCCATCCAAAATATTGCAATATTACGGCATATTATTCCATAATATTAACGCTCCATCCATAATATTGCAATATTACGGCATATTATTCCATAATATTAACACTCCATCCAAAATATTGCAATATTACGGCATATTATTCCATAATATTAACACTCCATCCAAAATATTGCAATATTACGGCATATTATTCCATAATATTAACGCTCCATCCATAATATTGCAATATTACGGCATATTATTCCATAATATTAACGCTCCATCCATAATATTGCAATATTACGGCATATTATTCCATAATATTAACGCTCCATCCATAATATTGCAATATTACGGCATAGTATTCCATAATACTAACGCTCCATTCATAATATTGCAATATTACGGCATAGTATTCCATAATACTAACGCTCCATTCATAATATTGCAATATTACGGCATATTAATTCATAATACTAACGCTCCATCCATAATATTGCAATATTACGGCATATTAATTCATAATATTAACGCTCCATCCATAATATTGCAATATTACGGCATATTATTCCATAATATTAACGCTCCATCCATAATATTGCAATATTACGGCATATTAATTCATAATATTAACGCTCCATCCATAATATTGCAATATTACGGCATATTATTCCATAATACTAACGCTCCATTCATAATATTGCAATATTACGGCATAGTATTCCATAATACTAACGCTCCATTCATAATATTGCAATATTACGGCATATTAATTCATAATACTAACGCTCCATCCATGATATTGCAATATTACGGCATATTAATTCATAATATTAACGCTCCATCCATAATATTGCAATATTACGGCATATTATTCCATAATATTAACGCTCCATCCATAATATTGCAATATTACGGCATATTAATTCATAATATTAACGCTCCATCCATAATATTGCAATATTACGGCATATTATTCCATAATATTAACGCTCCATCCATAATATTGCAATATTACGGCATATTATTCCATAATATTAACGCTCCATCCATAATATTGCAATATTACGGCATATTATTCCATAATATTAACGCTCCATCCATAATATTGCAATATTACGGCATATTATTCCATAATATTAACGCTCCATCCATAATATTGCAATATTACGGCATAGTATTCCATAATACTAACGCTCCATTCATAATATTGCAATATTACGGCATATTAATTCATAATACTAACGCTCCATCCATAATATTGCAATATTACGACATATTGTTCCATAATATTAACGCTTATCGTGTAGCTTTAAAATGCTTGATCACTTGAATTTTTTTTTTACTTTAACGGTCAAACGGTTATGCATTTTGTTAAACTGACATCAAAATCGTAAAATTGATCAAAAACTGACGTAAAATCATGTTCCTCATGCTATAGGTTTGAAAAATTATTAAAAATTTGAAATGGTCGTGACTTTCACATTAGAGTTGACCATTTGGGCTCATTTTCAGTTAAGTTTCAGTTATGATGCTTTCATACTGTTTGCAAAACTAATTTTTCAAAAATCATGAAAAATGCTGCTTCTGGAGCCTTCAAATATAAAAACTACTCTAACGGCCATACGATTTCGAATTTTGAAAAATGAACAATGCATTCGTTAATTTGATCAAAAACTGATATAAAATTATGTGTACATGCTGGTTGGGAAAATTTTGAAATCGTCGTGACCTTTTTACCTTAGAGTTGACCTTTAGTGCCCATCTTCAAACTCATCCAAGCGAGGATGCTTTTGAACATTATGCAAAAAGCAATTTTGAAAAAAGTTGAAAGATGCGGCTTCTAGAGCATCTACGGACGGACAGACAGAAGGACCAGACAAAACTAATAACTTGCTTCTTAAGTCGCAAGTTAATAAAAAGGAACACCCATGTACTCTGACTCTGACGTTGACTATTGTACGGTGAGTAATTGAGTCTCGAAAGGAAAGAACAATGAGGGATAATTTTCTTTATTTTTTCTGAGGATAATGTAATGTCAGATAAGACGCTCGTCCATACACTACTACTGACGATCAACGAAGGAACATTACACTGGGGATTTTCCCCCTCACAGAGCAGATATATTTTTGTGTGTCGATGATGAAAAGATGGAGACGAAATAACAACGGGAGGCAATAAACTAAAAATGTAAGTCACATTAAAAGTCTTTCTTTGTGAAAATAAATAACAATAATAATGCTACTACTAAAGAAAGACGATCCATTTATTGCGTTGCAATTGCAGTAGTATGATATCTCTGCACTTGTGTGTATATGTTATGAGTGAGAGTATGCATTATATTATGTAGGTTTAACGTATCAGGTACAAAATGAGTGTATTATTCGGCTTACTTTCTGATCACCAAATCTCATTTGTCTCCTTTCAATTTAAATTCAATCTTTACCTGCTATTTTTATTATTTCATCTTCCCATTTTCCCGTCTGGTATCCAATTTATAATATCTGTGTATTTGTCTCTAGCTATTTTTCCTGCATAGCCCCATTTAAGCTTTTTACTAAATACTGCAACATCTATCAGGTACAAAAAGGGTAAATTCTGCTTACTTTCTGATCACCAAACCTAAGTTGTCTCCTGGCATTGCGGCTTACGTTCCTGTTGAAAAATGAAAAATGTCGAATATTTAACACATTTACTCCATACATTTACTCCATACAAAACATCTGAACATAATTAGTCCTACAATAATTTGCACAATGAAAAACTCCAAGAGTGCTCTCCGGGAAGGAAAGCAAATGGATGCATAATGGTCATCTAATATTAGCATTTATCATTGATGAATTATCAATAATTCAAGATAAAATATTTTTTGCTCCTCGTAAATGTTGGTGGTCAAACAACTTTGGACCAATACAACTAATATACATCACATAAAATATGCATATTATATATGACCTTAAATGCATTCCGAATGCAAAATGCATGTTATAGTTTACAGGTTTAGATTCGTTTCTGGAACAAAGAAACAATTCACCCCTGGCTTGCTCGACAAACTTGAGTTCATTGTGGTAAGATCTGTTTTCGTTTTTTGTAATTACTCGCCCTCAGCTCACATTATTTTTTTACAAGTTTGATTAAACTTATTGTGACAATGGAGCTGGAGCTAGTGAGAGACTGGATAGGGAAAGTGATAATAATCCCTGCAGATCCGACCATCCCGTTAACCCCAGCGGAAATAACCTCGAAAGGAGGAGAGTGTCACAGAGAGCAATGTGTGAAGAGAAACGGGGAACATTTGAGGTGTGACCGAAATCTAAGCCGGCATTTTAAATTGATACATTTCAACAAGCCAGTGAAACCGAGGAGGCTTTATGAGATTCCGATGGACCTCGACGTGGAGGAGGATGAGTTGACTTCCGAATGGGGATGGTGTGAACCTTGTGGAATGTGGCTTAAAAGTAACCTGAAGCGGCATTATGGAACCCACTTTACAATAAAGACGGGCCAGCGGACGGTGATTCCCAAGGAAGGATACCCGGAAGTCTGGGAAATCACCTCATATGGGGGGACCTGTGAGAAATGTAACGGGAAGGTACTTCGTGATGAATTGCGGGCACATTACCGTTCTATGCACCTTCCGGAGGGAAGACGAAGATGTGAACACCCTGGCTGTGAACTAACCGTTGCTGTGCGCGACTGGCGGCGGCACATGGAGTTGTGTCATTCGGGTCCAGCAAAGTGTACCAGCTGTGGGAAGGAGTCGGTGAGTTTGGCTGGTTGCAAGCAACACATACGTCGCAACCACGAGGGTGATCACGAGGCTCAAGCCATTCTCCTAGTTGGTCAGGAAATCGAAGGTATTTTTTATTAATACAATTTTAATATAAATGGACATTGACCAAAAACTTGTGTTTTTAGCTTTCCACCTTCGGCAAGAGTACTTGCGCCAACTTTGCGCCATGCGCCGACCCGAAAATGCGACTAGGATCACATCTATTATTACTAAACTGAGACAATACATGACCCGATTGAAGACCCCCGGTGACCCGCTATATGCAAGAGCCCAGCGTCTTTCAAGGCTGCTCTATGAGTTGTTTGAGGTCGAAGAAGGCGCAATCGTATCAGTCCATGCCTCCCATGTCACTGTGTGGAACCAGCGCTGGAAGATACCCCTGATTGTAGTAGAGATCCTGGAGAAAACAAGGATTTTTCAGCAGTTTGTGTGTTCGGTCTTTGCACATGATCCAGTACTCGGATCTCCGCTTCGCCAAATGAACTGTTGGTCATTACCGGATGGAACCACATTGCACAGGACTCACTGTGTGTCCTCTCAAAACCTCCATGAGGAATTCCTGGTGGCGCCTACCTACTTTGAGTCAAACATCGTTCCTGGTTATCAGGAATTCAACACGGACACGAAGCAACCGGTGGAGGTGTTTGCGAGAGAGAAAGCCGACAATGGTGTGCATGATATCATTGTGATGCATGTTCCAATGATGGACGTAGATGTGGGTAGTATCAAGCTAACGACAGACGGAAGAGGCGTCCCAAACTACGTGTCAACTGTCATGTTGATAGATGAGCCGAATGAGAAGCACGCAATCGCTTGGGAGCTTCCCAACAACAGGTTTGGGCACAGAAAGGAGGAATGCGTCAGGCGACCCAGTGCACTTCTGCAGAGAGTACCCGGTCTCACTTGCAAGATTCCTTGGAATGAATTTGTCGAGTCAGAGGATAGCCGTTAATTGCGAACAATGCCGTGGAGGAGATAATTTACATAATAACGAGAAAATGCAGCATCAGTTATGGTTTTTTCATTGTAAAATACCCTCTCTGTGAAATGCTTAATAAAATTTCATCTCGTTGCTTTCATTTACAAAGAGCGAACAAAACCTTGAAATTTTTAAATGTGTCAATTATTGTAGGACTCATGGTAATAATGTTTTAATAGCGTAAATGGTTTTCTTAAATTTTCACTATACATGCGACAGAGAAAGATACGCGTATCTTCACCCGGAGGATTTTGCCCTGTTGTTACTGCAGTGGTTGAAGATCCTCCTCTCAGCAGCTCTGATTGCACTGTCCCATGATCTGCCTTGTCAATGATGTCGTAGACAGAGTCGCCGTGGATCAGCAGGTCCTCCTGTTGAGAAAGAGAAAAAAGATGTAAAGCTTGTATTAAAAATTGTATATCAAGAATTTAGAACGTAGCCAACAGGACGAAATTTCATACGAGTACATAGGTCTGATGATGATAATGATATATTTTATATGATTATAAGTTGTGTTTATATCAGCAATATTGTTGTAACGATGAATGGGGAACGATTAGTCTGGCTTAAGGTGACTATTTTTTACTTTCAAAAGTCGAGCTTCTCAGAAGGAAGTCTTCTGTAGAGAAATGAGATCAGTTTCTACTGATTTTAAATGTCTTGTACTTTCTTATATGCATGATGCACTTATGCGTTCAAAGTTTTGCATGATGCATGACAAAATATAATAGATAAATTTCCTTTATCATTTTGTGTAAATTGTAAGCATAGTTTACGCAAACTTCTATATAGCACATATATTGTATATGGTAAATATTCAATATAGTAAATAAGCCGTCTTTAGAAATGCCATAATCCTATTTGTATACTTGATAATTTTGATTAGTGGCCTTTCACTTCAAGTCAGTATCAAGGTTGGTGTATACATATTCCTTGCCAAAGGGTTTTACAAATTGGTAGACAATAATTTTGCCCTTGATGTTATAAGTGCAAGAATGATTAGCAATAATTCAACTAAGCATGAGTATGGACTTGGGAAGTTCGATCTACAACTGGATTCATGCCGCGCTATAAAAATTATCAAATGTTTTTAATGTATGATATCCTATGTTTTCTAAATCTTTGCCAATGTTTAAATAGCAATTTTATATAAAAAGTTACTACTGTTTTACAGTTGACAGTACGAATCTTCTGAGTTTGTTTTAAAGTCTACAGAATTTAATTTTACTAATTTAATACAGCATATTATTCTCATTCTCAAACAGTAATTTTATTCCCCCGGGGTAAAGTTCTGGACAAGACTTGTAAAGTTCTAAAGAAAATGAAATACGAAGATCGTTTTGTTGTATACAGTCTACCCCCCACATCGACTATAATTGATCATCAATTGAAAACAATAATAGCTACATGTAAATGCACATGAGAACAACAGGAATCTGTCGTGTAAAGAAATGTTCCCACGATGTGTCGACTGTATATATCAGTTCGACACTTGTTTTGGACAGACAGTTTGGCTTAACTATTTCACAAAACTATGCAGCAGCTTTAGCAAAACGTAAAGTACACAGCAATCTAAGTCAAAAACTTCTAAGGAATATGTTTAGTCGGAAAATAAATTACTTGTACCAAAGGTATAAGTAGTGTTTACGACGAAACTTCTCGCCAATAAGTTTCTTCAAATTCATTACAAGCGTTGTAAAAAGAGGGTGAGGAAGTGCTTTATTAAAAAGTTCTGTTACAATAACAGGCATTACTTACAGCGAACAGAGCAGAAGATTGATCCATTGTCAACAATTGATGCTCATATTATTAAGACGGTCCCTATTCAAATGGACATGTTATGTGTGCATTATGATTATTCCGCGACAACCAAACTAGAGTTTACCGTGACGGATAACAAAGTTTCAAATGCATGCATGAACGATATTTTCAATAGATATGTGCATGCAATATATGAAATTTTATTTCATTCGTATTACAATTACATTGTCAATTGTATTGCCGCGTTATTGCACAGGAATTCCATCCTTCAATAATAATGGCAGTTATCATCATGCTGATGACAATCAGGATGTAAAAGAAGATTGTGTTGACAATAGACTCTGCACATGTCACATTAACAGACATTAGAAGGCAATATGTATATCCACACACAAATTGGTGGCGACGAGCTCGCTTAAAATAACCACCTATTTTGTATTTATAGCTTTCATTATAGACTCGTGGCCAAGCGCATCTGTCAAAGTCTTAATCGATTTTTTTGCCGTGAAATCTTATCGCCAGTAAAATAGGTAGCTGTACTGCATAGCTATTGTCCATCACGAAAAAATATGCTACAGAATATTATTCACTCTTCGCTTTTGTAAAGCTGCACAACTGTGTTATTTTATGAAGTAAGCACGAAATTGCTATTCTTAAGTTTTAAGTACAAGGCCAGGGTTACTCAAGCTGAACTATCTAAATAACACATTTTGGTAGATATTTTACAATGCTGATGGTGACGACTGTCAGTTGTCCTGTCCTGAAAAAAGCTTTCTCCCCGTTCTTAAGACATTTTTTTTCTTACATAAATACAGTGAACGTTTTAAAGTATTAACCAACTCCATGCTCCAAAGCAACTTTTTTGTGTTTTACTAGAAAAAATGTCATGGTCATTCTGTAATGGTTTGAATGAGTAATGGTTTTGCTTATCCCGTCCTCGGTGACGAAACTTATGATAAATGGTAGAAAACTTGTCTATTCACATATATGGTTTACAGACAGTTACAGGCATTTATGTTCATAATCCTGCTTGAAATAATTATACATCTCTTAAATTACTTAATACATACCACTAGATTTGATCATGAGTAGCAGTAGCGATTTATTTGCACAATTATACGGAGGAAATATTAATGTACCTTATATTTCTGTAAAATTACCTTTTGCTATTGTCGCATTCTGGTTTAATATTATATTTTGTGATGTAAATCTTTTTACAATTTTTCTTACGCAATTGCACTGATAATAAAAGTTATATACCTCATGAAATCCAAATCGTCAGAAAAATCCCCGTAAATTTTTATATTATGACCATTTCAAAGGCAACATGAGTTACGAGAACATACAAAGCTTAACTGGACATAATAATGCCAAAAGCGGACACTAGCCCTGCTGGAAACAATTAGCATAACAATGAACAAATGTGGGCGGGCCAGCCACTCCCTTCGATCAAAAGTGGTTCGCTCCCAACCCTTAATATTACCCAAAACTTTTGAGCCCACCCTTGCACCTGACTAAGTTCCCTACACAGTCAAAAATGCCCACCGAATGAACTCCCAAAAAGAAATTATGTCAAATAAAATGGCTAATAAACCCTCCAGCTAATTATTATTCCTTAATTAACTTTATTTACTAGCCCCCAAATTATTTAACAAAAACTTCACCAAAATTCTTTTACTCAAAAAGTTGCTAATTTTTCTTTTTTTTCTCCGTTCACACCAACACCATACTGAACTAGCCAGCTTGCCGTCACGGTACACAACGCAGCGGCGAGCTGATGCAATCACACACAAAAAGAATCAACAAGAATGATCTGGAAAGGAGAGAAAGGCAGTGAAACAATGACCTCTCCTCGCTTTCCCTAACCTAAACTTAACCGCAAAAAAACAAAGTAGAAAACTACTCGATGGCAGACGCTTGACTCCTCAACGACATTTCTCCCTCCCATGTGCGCTGCACATCATGACGCCTGATTGCTGACAACGATGGGGCACACGTCCACAGCTCGACGACGATACCTGGTGAAAGTAACCGGCATTCCTTTCTCCTTAGCTTTCACGTTGGCAGCCTTCACGTCAAGCTTTCTCACTTGACCGTCTTTCGCAGGAAACGTCGCCACAATGACTCCCTTTTTCCTCCATGTACTCCTTGGAACTTGGTCATCCCAAACTGCATCTCCGACTTTTAGTGGCTCCGAAGAATTAACGCTTCCAACAAGGCGTTCCCAGCTCCCTCCCATGTGAGGAGCTACCGGTGGAAAGAAGTGCCACTCAACTCCATTTCTTGTCAAGTGGTCTACAATCTGCGCTTCTTTTCTTTCAACAAGTAGCGAGTTACCTTGTGACGCTAGGGTGGCCCTGACGGTTTCCTTCTCTTTGCACTTTGCCCGAATCGCCACTAGCTCCTTGGTCAGTTCATTATTTTGCAAGTCCAGAACAGTCAGAACCTCCTTCAGAACCTTGATGGACTCTTCGTGCTTTTCCAGATTCCTTGCCTTTTCGTCAATTAACTCCTCCTTAGTTATCTTCATTGCGACAAGGTCTTCCTCTAACTCGATCTGTTTCTTGCGAACAGTTTCTAATTGCTCAACCCATTCTCGCTGAGAGACCGCATGCTGTTCCGGGATTTGAATCAACTCCATTTTCTGATATTCTCTCAGTTCCTCCATTTCTACCCGCAAAGCATCGCGGCTATCTTGGGATTTCTGCAGTTGAACCTTTATTTGTGCCAATTCGCCCATCAAAGCAGTCCTTTCGTCAACTATTTTTTCATTCTGTCCCTCAAGTCGCTTAATGCTTTCCAAATATTCTGCCTCCTTCCTGTTCCACTTTTCCAACTTGTCAGCCAACTCTTTCTCAGACCCGCTTCGAGTTTCCGTTAACTGATCCTCCAAATCCCGAATCTTCAGTTCCAGTTTCTCCTTGAACGCATTATGCTGCTCCCCGATTTCCACAAATTCCATTCTCATTCCCACCAACTGCTCCTCATGCAGCTTTCGAAGCCTTTCAATATGCCCTCGAGACTCCGCCAGAGCCTCTTGGTGATCATCAAGACGTCCCCGCAATTCACCACATTTTACCGAAATGACCAACAGATCCTTTAACTGCTGCGCTTCCTTAAGCTCTATATCCTTTCGCAGAGTCTCTTCCTTTTGTAACTTTTCCTGCAAATCGTCAATAGTTCGGCGCAGCGTTATAATCTCCTCTTTAGCGTCATGCTTCCTCTTAATGCGTACGATTTCCATAGAATGACTAGACTCTTGCTCTGGAAGTTTAGCCTTGATCACAGAATCTTTTATTTCCTCCGTCATTGTTTTCTTTAAAGAAGCTTGTTCGACCTCAAGTTTAGATATTTTCGAACCCTTCTCCACTGTTGAATCCACCAGCGCTCGGAACCTTTTATGGAGCTCGTGCTCGTCGGTCTGAAGTGCTAACTGGAACGACTTCTTCAGTGCCTCTCCCTTTTCTCCGACGTACCATCCCAATTTACAGCGCACTGCAATCGGATCATCTCTGGAATCCGTTTCCAATATTTCCCGTGCAGCCATGAGGTCCAGTTCAGTAATTCCAATTATCATTTGGATCTTCACCCCATACATGGATTCACCACGCATTTTCTTCAGATGAGGATACTTCCGCTTTAGCTCCTCAGCGTCAAATGTCCGATTGGGCAATCCAAGTTTTTGCACCGTGTGGACCGATTTAATTTTAAAAGATGAGGCTCCTTTGAACGCTCCAGAGATCTCCAATGCCACATTTTGCGAGTCCTTCTCTTTCCTCTTGTCACCGTAAACAATAAAGGAAATTGGCTCAGGTTTCCCACTAATTTCCAAGGCTTCTGCTATCTCGGTCTCCACCATATTAAAGGAGCATCCGGTGTCCAGGAGGGCGTACACTTTCTTTATTCCTGCTGGACCACGTACTAAAACCTTTATCACAGGCAAGAGATCAGCTGACGATGCAACCCCCATTGATCCTTGGTCTTCACAGTCTTTGTCATCCAAGCTTAGCTCCTTTTCCGGACTTTTGCTACTAACTTCTGAAGTAGCTGGCTTAGGGTAGTGCAGTAATTTGTGATGCCGTTGATCGCAGTTATCCACCCCGCAGGCTTTCTTCACTTTGCATTTGTGTGCTCCATGTCCTTTTTGCAAACACAAGTAGCAAAGTCCCTTCTCCTTGACAATGGCTCGTCGTTCCGAAACAAGAAGCTTTTTGAAACCGAAGCACTCACTTATATTGTGACTTTTTCCACAAAAGACGCACGATCCTTTATTTTCCTTGTCAGTAGTTGGAGCAGCTGATGCAAAGGCCCTTATTCCCTTCCGGCCACTACGCTTGTCACTGTCTTCATCCGCATCTGCTATTCTGGCACGAGACATCTCACAAGCCTTATCATACTGGTGGCCTATCCAGATTGAAAAGTGCTTCATGTCAGCGATCCGGCCTCCTCCAGTGAACACCCAGTCCAGCCAACGTTCCTTCAAATCAGTCGGCATCTTATCCACTAGTTTCTTCAGCAAGTAACCATTGTTGGCATAATCCGTCATTTTATGAGCCGTTATGCTTGATTCCAGGGTCCTGATAGCACGTGCAAACTGCTTCACGGTTTCCGGCTTTCGAAAATCAGGAGCCTGGCACTTCTCCACTTTGTCAATAAGGCACTCCACAATGTACCTAGGAGATCCGAACTCTTTTTCCAGCGTTTTGATGATGCTCGGGACATTATCCGGATTATTAAACATCCCCTTGACTGCATCCTTAGCGGCTCCCTTCAGAGATATCATCAATCTTGCCAAGTTTTGCTGGTGGTCCAGCTTATATGTCTTAGTGCTCCTGTCAAACGCACCCTTAAAGGAAACCCAATCCTCCGCCCTTCCGTTGAAAATGGGCAGCTTCTTATCTGATGAGTCCTTTATTAGGATCTTTTCCTCCTTATTCTTCATTGAGGATGCCAATGTTGTCAATGCTGAGATGAGCCCATCCATGTCGGAGGATTGACGAGTTGACGCTACCGTGCTAATATTATCCTCGTCATCACTGCCAGTGATCATCATTCCAGGTGGGGCTGTGGTCTGACGCTCATTCTTGGGCACCGAGCAAGCTTTATGTTGCACCTGTGACGTATCCACCCAAGTTCTCACACTGTCTTTAATTGACTGCCTGTCACTGACCACCGAAGATAACTTTTCTTCCTGTTCATTCTTTTCGTCTTCCTCCTCCTCTTGCAAAGCCCGGATTTCTTCAACTATCCGATTCTCTTGCTCTACTTTCCTTGTCTCCAGTTGAATGAGATCCTCAATCGACTTAATCTTGGCCTCATGGATCCCAATTTCCTCATCCACGTCAATGGCCATCAGCTCATGTTGAGCGAGAAGACTAGCTGCATTTTCCGCATCCGGGTGCTCCGTATAAAACCTGATCTTCTTTTCAATATTGACCAATCTTTTCCTATAAAGTTCCAGCTTTGTCCCGAGGTCAATCGCTTTCCTTTGAAGGTCAGACTTGGTTTGGAGGGTCCTCAGCTCTAACTGTTTCTGGCGGATGGAACACTGTGATCCCGATGATACGCAGCTTCCTCCGTCATCAGCTGATTCCCTTTTCTTCCCAGTAGCGCCTTCACACAATAGAGCCTTGTCCAGTTTTTCAAGTCCTTGCAAAGCTGCTCCGGATGGGTGACCTTGTCCACCAGTGTCATGGTCCACCTCGGAACGGGACTTCTGTGAACCTGTACTGCTGGTAGTTGCCATGTTGAGGTTAAACTGCAATTAAGGCTCCAAAACACAAGCAAAAATCATTAAAAGTTCCCGGTGACCACAACAGCAAATATGTCTGTCTTTCCAAATGCAGTTCCACCAGGTTCCAATGATAAGATTGATTAAAAACCTTACAATTTGAAGTGCAGTCTATCTTTAGACACCCATGCACTTTGGTGGTATTTTCCCTGCTACACTTAGTAGTAGCCCACTTTGATGTCCAGTCCACACGGTCACGACCTTGGCACCCGGCTCTAACGGATCACCTTCCAAAAACGGTCAACCTCCACTGGGACACAACAAGAAACCAATAAGGCACCCGGCTGCTACGGATCACCTTCAACTCTACCGCTTTTAGCACCAAAAAACGACCAAATGAACCTCCTTGGCACCCGGCTTGACGGATCACCTTCTTTCGGAGGATTCCAAAAAATGGGCGTTTTCCACGGACCAAGTTATCCGGTTCGAAGGACCATTAATGTGGGCGGGCCAGCCACTCCCTTCGATCAAAAGTGGTTCGCTCCCAACCCTTAATATTACCCAAAACTTTTGAGCCCACCCTTGCACCTGACTAAGTTCCCTACACAGTCAAAAATGCCCACCGAATGAACTCCCAAAAAGAAATTATGTCAAATAAAATGGCTAATAAACCCTCCAGCTAATTATTATTCCTTAATTAACTTTATTTACTAGCCCCCAAATTATTTAACAAAAACTTCACCAAAATTCTTTTACTCAAAAAGTTGCTAATTTTTCTTTTTTTTCTCCGTTCACACCAACACCATACTGAACTAGCCAGCTTGCCGTCACGGTACACAACGCAGCGGCGAGCTGATGCAATCACACACAAAAAGAATCAACAAGAATGATCTGGAAAGGAGAGAAAGGCAGTGAAACAATGACCTCTCCTCGCTTTCCCTAACCTAAACTTAACCGCAAAAAAACAAAGTAGAAAACTACTCGATGGCAGACGCTTGACTCCTCAACGACAACAAAGGTTCTTCATCCGTACATTCTCGCAGCAAATTGGCAGTTAGAATGAAAGAGTCAAGAGGCCTGCTGTTACGGTTCATTTGTGATGCAAATCAGCCACGTAATTAACACATTAGCACCATGAAATTGAATTCATTCATAGATTTGCTTCTCGTGTCTACCAACCCCACTTCCCCTCTAGCTTCATCATCATCAAGACAATACGCTGGACTGTGTAACAAGATGAGTTGTCTTGACCAGCCAGAGATTTACAACAGCATTACGCATTCATTCATAGATTTTACAACTACCAATCAGCAAGTGTTTAGCAAAGTGTACAGATAAACAATTAGTGAACATGGGATAGTTTTTTATTGCAAAGTTCCCTTGTATTTTTTTCTTGGTACTAGTGTGTATTCATTCAAAAGGTCCATGGAGAGAAACATGCTAAAACATACATGTCCAAACACTTCAGATGGTTAAAAGTTGTATCGCCCAAAGTGAAATCAAAACAGTGGGTAGTGGTAGTAAGCAATTAGTAATCCCTGAAACGTACAACAGGAAAGTGTAAGTTATCAATCAACTTCACGTAGATAAACGTCCGCAACAAGCAATTTGGTATATCTGACTTTAGCCATCTAAACTTATACATAGTACGTGTCTGTTTTTCACTCAGTCCTCAGCAGATTAAAGAACTGTTTCTTATTATTTTGCTCGCGGTTTTGATTGATTGACCAGATTTTGTCCATCTCATTGAAAAATCATTATCAAGGGTTTTTTGACAGCAATTTGTGCATATTATTACCTTGTATAAAATGATCATTAGGAGGCTTTCTAATTTAAAGGTGTAAATGTGGGCACGCTCTGCATCCCACATTGCACCAGTTGGTTAATAAATTCATTCAGCAAAACGGACTGCCTGACCAGAGAGTCCATTTGCATACTCACTCGGCACTTGGGGCAATGAAATGTATTTTGTTGAGTTGAGATGAATAACGAATATAGCAAAAAAATCAAGAAGTGAAACAACGTTGTTCTAATGATAATAAAGTCAGTAGTTTTCACTGTTGAGCAACTCCATTGATCAATGATCTTTTAAGTTTCAAAATACCCTTAAGACGTGTGTACTTGCTCAGAGAAGCACAACAACTTATTTTCTCAACTCCCTTTTGCATTGCATTATCGGACCGGACTGCTCTACTACTATATATTTATTTGTCTTATCAGCAAACACAAACAATCGTAACATGGCATAATAACAAAGTGTGCTTGCTAACAGGGTAATAATCATTCATGACAGTACTTAAAGAGCAGTAATAACAATAATAATCTATATCATTGTGCGCTCAATTGCTGCTTTACACAAAGTGAAGTGGTTTTACAAGTAAAACTTTTTTCTCTGCAACTTTTCGTTCTGCTTGGTTGGTCCACCTACAGGAACGAAGGAAGACGTTGGTGGTGCCTCCTTTTTTGAAGGTGTGTACACAGCGGACTCATTTTGAAATGAACTTGCTTTTAAAAACATTTTTTTGCCTAAATACATTTTTAAAAAATGGATTTGTATTGATATCAATGAAGCGGAAGAACTTTTCAATAGACATTTTTTATTCAGTCAATGCAAATTTATTAAAATGATACGTTTTGATTCTTTTTATGACATGACAAAAGCACAGGGTTGGCTCATAATGCTTTATTGAAAAATAAAGATCACTTTATTAATTAAGTGGTATTGCAATAACCAGAAAAAACGATTGTTGTTTTAGCACTTGGGGTCTCTGTGTTTTATAAATAATGTATAAGATGAATAGTACAGGTGTGGTGTTGTACGGCATCTGGTCGTTATAATTCTTGCGAGAATTTTTAATTTAATTATGTATGTTACAGCACATACTTAACCTCTGACCTTGCTTACACACATAATGTGCTTGTTTATATTAATATAATTATACTGATAACCCCCTTATTGTCTTGTCTTTCCATTTAAAAACACAAGAAAATTATTCATGTTTACTGATGTTGATGAATATTTTTGGTAAGTAAGAAGCTACAATTATAATTCATCAGTGGACATAACATGTTTATAAACTCAGAGTTGATAAAATATTATGGATGACCAGTGTATGAAATGGCATCAATCAATGCATTATCAAAATTGACCACCAAGAAACGCATTAAATTAAGGTAGGCAGACTACATGCAAAGATACATACAAAAATCAAAGGAAGAGATGAGCAAAGGGCACGTTGCAATTATAATGATTATTATTATTGCCATTATCCTCATACCGTAAAATTTTATGGCCTCCAGACACCTTATTTGACACAACATTATGATGATGAGGGTAATAACTGCTGTGTACTCATTGAGTACTCCAACTACAACGCTCCAAAGAGCAAAATTCCTCACACATCATATTAGCCCTACCTGTCTATTTAGAAAAAAAATATGCCGTACGCATCACAAAGATACAAATGGTGAAGATTCATAATAAAGTTACGTCCTGAATTTTTTCCCACAATCAGCATTTTACACATACTACACACACTTGTCAAGCCACTTGGTAAGTTGGTAGATGACGAATACGATTCACTATTATATTTGTACCCATCCATGTGCATTATCACCACCTGCCTAGCGAATTCGAAATTCGAAGCACCTTCATTTTTGTTACATCATGAATAATAATTTCACAATGCATAGGTCATAGTTCATATGTGTTACTGCAACAAAGACTTTTTTCATTGAAGATTGAATCTTCGTATCTTGAAGCGTCAAATCCGATTCATTGAAACATGAAGCGAACAAAGTCTGAAATTCTAAAATGCATCGTTTTATGCAGCAGCGTTTGTTATTTGAATCTTGATCATTGATTAGAACAATGAACACAATATGAGGAAGCAGTCTGGCTGGCGATGACGATCAGTAATAATATGCTGATATTTTTATGATGTTCTGTTCATTTGTACTAGTAAGGGATTGGTTTACACATTAATAAATATGCATCTAGTAAAATACTTATGTTGACAGACATACGACCCAAACGGAACCACTTTAGAGATGTGGTGATTTCCTTCTTTCAAAATTTCTCACCTTATATCTTCAATGTCACTTTTCATTCAACGGCTTTCTCTCCCGTACAACCTATCCCGCTGGTAGTTAAAATTTCCAATTGAATATTTCACTCAGAAATTCTTTCATATAAAATAAACTTTACAATTGCGTTTAGAAATGAATCAAAATATTTTTAAAAGACAGTACTTTAATTCTGTTAAATGTTGAACTGCTCATAGGTATAAAATCTAGGAAAAGAGTTGTACTGAATGCCTTGCTCATCATAAGAAAAGAAATGAACTCTTTTGAAATGAACAACAAACAAATGAAAAAACGCAAACAAGAGAAAAGGCTTACACCTTAATGTAATAATATGCTTACTTAAACTTCAGCAGTAGTGCAAATCATCCTCCTCTTTTCATTGTGCCCTTCTTGCATTCATTTTCATTTATCCCTTCTATTTTAATCTATTCTTGTGGACACTCATAATAAACTGTTCATAAGCCATGTGCATATTCTACTCTACACAACCAGTCATATTTTTAATAATACTTGTGTATTTTATTTACAAACATTTTTAAATCAAAGCTGCCACAACAAACAAACAGTAACAATTTTTTATGTTTTGCCATCCTATATCTCATTGGTAGTAAAAGAAGTATCAAAACTCCGTTCTGTAGTCAAACTCCAAACATCATCGTCAACTTCGTCGAGAAAAGTCAGCAAGCATTATCATAATCATCATTCGCATCATCGCATCGCTGAGTACATAATGACTCAGCGATATCTTGTGAATAAGAGACTTTAAAAACTATCTAGTTAACTCAACCACAGGAGAAGAATCCGACTTTTCTTCTGCTTCTCTTTAAAACTTTTTACTACTTTAAGTCGCCTCGCTATCGCCACCACCACCTCCACCATCAGCACCTCGTCATCCCTGTGTCTGTTCATTTCTTGCTCTCTCTACTCTCTAGCAGCCAACCACAACGACCTGAACGAGAAAAGATGCCCTCATTGTTGAATAATACCTGTAGGAAATTGGTTATACGGCTAAACGACATGGACTTGTTCCCCGGGCTCATTGAAAGATATCGTTTTGTGATAATAAAAGGCATTCAACGTCCGGTACATGGTTGGTGGTGATCCCGGAGGTCGTCATCGTTGTTTCTTGTCTTTGTAACATCTCCCAACAATCCCATTGTTTTTCTCTTTGGAATGAATGACACTTTTGATGCTTGACTTTACGCTTTTTACGACGCATATTATTGAAATCAATCCTACCAACTCCACTACTGTCATGCAGAGTATATAGGGTTTTCAATCTCGATATGATTTTCAGATAGGAATTAGAGATGAAAAAAAACGTTGTTGTGATATGTCTGGACAGTTTAGTAATTTTGTGATATCCTGCAATATCGACAGATGCATCGCGTTTTTATAGCAAAGATATATTGCCTGTTCACAAGACAAACACATACATCACCCTAGACAAATGATGTAAACAGACAGTTATTTGAGAACATACAATACGTTGCTCATTTTTACGACTAAATAATCACACAGTTTATCGTTTGTGGTTAAACTTCTTGTGCCAGATCATTGAAAATCAATAAAATTCGGCAGCCCACCATATGAAAACCTACACAGTTTCTTTTACTAGTGCGGCAATAAATGCCAATAAAATCGGTATTACACAGTAAAAACAACCAGTTCTCAGTAGTAAAATGTGTCAAGTCCAGTTCAACTTTACGTTTTCAAATATATTTTGCAAGCCAAACAAATGCGTAGTCGAAACAATACAAAGTTGTACTTTACTGCTTTCGGGCCAGTGCCATAAATCTTTTTTCAAATCTTTTGTCTGTCTGCAATATTGCCACAGTTTATCTTCCCTAGCTTCTTGGCTTGTTCCTGCTGTCTAACTGTTCAAATCAACATTATGCCAAATGTGCTAACAATGCAGTAAAATGTATAAGAAACAAATGATTACGTGTCTCTCTACATTCTTATGTGTGTTAAAACTTATGACACCTTGCAACCAGTCTTCTGCCAAAATTCTATCATCGCTTTCTTGCACCAACCACGGTAGAAAAATCATCGAAATAGTTTTGTATTTTCTGATTGCAATATTGTTCGCATACAACTTGCTGCAGAACATTGGAAACCCTCATCTCACAATGAAATTTGTTAGTTTCTAAAGAAAAATTCTGAATCCGGCCTACCGGATGTATGCATCCATGAATCTTCCATTAGCGCAGTCCGGTTCGGACAGTATTTCATGTCGACGAAGAAAACAACCTGAAATATAATGATTACTTTTAGTCTCAAAGCAATTTATGGTTTGAACCAAAGCAGACGATGATGAAAATGAAGACGGTCCAATCCAGCACCATCATCAAGGTAGCTCTTGCACGGAAAGCCAAAAGTGTAAATCGCCATTATAAAGTAGCCTACAAGTCTGCAAGCTAGGTAAGGAACAGGAATCCGTGAATGAAACACAGTGAGACTATGAATGACTCGCGTTATATTTTACTTACTTTAAATGCAAATAAGGGTAATAATGGCAGAGAGTACCTTCAAACTCGATTCATTCAGTCATTCATCAGTAGGCATATCCACAAATTTCATTATATACGTTGAGAGTTCATTAAAAAATTTCTCGGTGTGTCTGCTTTCTTTATATATTGATAACGCATGACTGAGTGCGGAATGGAAATTCGTATTACACAAGCTTATAGAGTGAGGTTCCCAGGTAGTATTTATCGTTCCGGATACCTTACCTCCTCCAAAATTAAGTACCTTAAAGTCGCTTCATCTGTATTAAATAAATTACCACCTTCATGCTGCTCCGACCACTGTATTTATTGTCGTATGGAGACGTATACATATATCTCGCTGCCTAGTCGCCTGCAATAATGGTGTACTTTGGTCAACCAGTATTGTACCATCATCATTCATTATATTTTTTAAATGAAACGAAAACAACGATGATGAATATAATCGCTGCAGCGAGGCTTTATACGCTTTACTTTTGAGTACTAAGTCTACGCAGTAATTGCAATCTTCGTCTTTATAATTCGGTAAAAGAAGACGAAGGAGAAAAATCCCACAAGAACTTTTCAATTTTCATCTTGCACCAAAAACATGAGTATGAATTCCTCAATTTTCTTCTTGTGTATGAACCCCTATTATTTTGCGTATCTCGCACTTTGAACATGTATCAAAATATGCATCGCAATTTTTTGTATAAGATATTAATATAATAAAAAAATATTAATTTTCAAGTTTACACATTTTCCAGGTAAAAAGGAGGACATGGCATAGTAGATAATATGAAAAACCTCACACCATTCACCACACACAATTTTTGTGAAACTTGTACAGACAAAAAGATTTCCCCAAGTAAGAAGCGTTTCCGAAACCAGAGACGAAGGCGAAATGATGATGGAAAGGCATTTAAATCGCTTTTGACATGATGTAATGATATAATGAATGATGATGGAGAGATATTATGAATAACGCAGTGTGTATTACTGATGATGATGGTGAGTGTTTTCTCTGTCCCCCTTTACGTATGCTTACCAGCCAGTACTCATCTCTCACACGTTCCATTACAAGTTTTCAGCCACCTCACCAACCCAAAGGAACCTGTTGAAGAAGCTTTTTTATAATTTTTATATAAAGCTACCCGAGTCCAATAATAAAAGCTGTGAACAACACCATAACGCCATCCATAACCATCATAATAATCATTATGATCAACGCATCATCACCAAATCATCACATTTTTCTGTATCTGCTCCGTGGATCTTGCATTGCTGAAGTCAACACTACAGCTTTTTCACAGAGAAAAAGTTGAGGTGGCAGTGTGGTACCCTACCGGTTACTTAAGGAATATATACAGAAAGCGGATTGATAAGGATGAAAGCTAAATAAAAACTATGGATGGATGAGATGAAGCTTTTTGAAAAAGAACGATGCATCATCTTGCAAGTTTTCTTGTTTGAAAGTTGCTGAACGAATAATATGGTACACCGCTAAACTTGTGACTGGTCCCACTTTTTTAAAGGAAACAAAAACAGCTTAGTATATGGTTATAATGATGACAAAGAATAGTGTAAATCCTTTAGTTGTGCTGTCTTATAGGCACAAAATGATGCGGCTTAGGGTGGTAATGAATAAGTAGAACTTTCTTATATATTCCAGGTTGGATTGGGGCTTTTTGGAATCATCATCATGATAATAATTCAGTGATTCATTCACACAGAAAGTTACCGTAGAATGCACACATTTCTCAGATAGTCGATGTGTGTACACTGTGTTCATGGATAAAAATCCCTAAAGATTGAATGCTTCACATTTGAAACATTTTTTTTTTTGTCTCACAGACTGTTTGTTACTCCTTCTATTTTTAAGAATGACAATTCTCAAACTTTTAAGAGATGACGGACAAGAGTTAGCTTGACGTGTAATGTTTGCTACTTATTTTTCTCAAAGAGACAGTAAAACCAGGAGAAAAGCCTTGAAGAGAGTTTGTGTTCCTAAAAGCACAACGTCATTGTAATCAAGAAGTCCCACACACATGCAAACCCAGAAGCACAAAGAACGGAGGCACAGCCATGAAAATCGTTCCATTGACAAAAATTCCATTGAGACTTTCGTTGGGTGTTTTGTCAATGAAATTTCTCCTTTGTCTCTCGTTTCCTTCTTATGGTGCAACTGAAAAAACAATAACAACTGCGACTGATGTGGGAGCGTATCAACAGACTGGTTGAGTGTCAGTCAAATAAACTGTTTCTAAATAGCTACAGTCTCCTAAGTTAAATTCAAATACAAATAGATAATGATAGCTTGTTTCAATTTGAAATTTAAGTAAATCAAATAATCCCATTTTTGCGATTTGCATTATATACGCATTACTTATTTTCTGCATTCCCATTCACGTTGAAACTTTTTTCTGGATAAATCATCTTGGTCTTGGTGTATCATTAAAATTAACTGGCTCCACTAATATGAGCAAGCTGACAAGAAAATTTTTGAATGAAGGATATGCATAAAAAGAGTTCATTCACAAAGATTTTCAAAGAACGAAATCTGTTTGCTTTTTTTGGGGAGATACTTTTTAGCGGTCAATTACTTTATGTCCAGGTTCTACCAAGAAGCTTTTATCTATCATTTTCATTCTCAGTGAATATTTCGCTTTACCACAACATGCTGAGATGGGACATCAAACAGGTATTATTAATGGTAAAAATATATATCATGGATTTATTTACATCCAGAATGTCTCCATTCTTTCCCTCCTTCGCACTACGAAGATATTCTGATTTAAAGCTTTTTCAGACACAAGGATTTGTGTGATTGCATTCAATTCAGTGAGTATTAAAAGCGTATGTACTTTTTCCATTCGCGGAGATTTGAAATTATTTACTGAATGAATTTTAATGCAGAAAAGAATGGAGACGGGATAAAAAAGGTTTTCGTTGACTCATGCTGAATGATGGATAGAAAATGATCGCGATGGCGTCATTCATTACTGCACGAAGCCATGAAAATCAGATAAGTGGAAAAGTGTATATTTACTATGCTATTTTAAAATAGATTCATTCAGATTTTCGAGAAACGAGTAGCCAAAAACAGGCACATGAAAATATATATGCACATTATAAAACTAAAAATAGGGTGCTAGCTATGCCTAATGCATATTACAAATTAGAAAAATCATTTTACATGAAGCATAATATGTATATCAAGTATGTAGAATTGTACAATAAAAATTACGGTAGAAAATTGACCATCGAATGGTTAAAAGCACTCTTACCATCGAATGTCCAAGGTATTCCGCTGCATTATCTGAAATGTACAGCAACTTCCCGTTCTGGGTCATCATGATCAGGAAACCGCTAAGTGCCTGTAATTCCATCAAACAGAAATAGATAAATGCTTCAAGTTATTGCCATCAATGTCACGTTGCACATTAAAGCCAGATTACATTAGTTGCTTAATAAGACAAAAAACGGCATTTTATCTTCATCTTTATGTGTGTTTAAAGGCGCAAGACTAAACTTGATTGATTATATGAACCACGTGTATTTGGAGTGCATACAATAATAATTTTTTGAAAATATCACAGGAAGTTGCAAGCATTATTATTACAAACTTCATTTAATTTTACGATTGGGGCATTTTGAAGCAAAGATAAGAGAAAAACGCAAAACAACTAAAACAAGATGAGAGTATAGCTTGCGGCGGTGCTTAAAACTAATTCAATTAATTGACTCAATAACGATTAAATATGAAATGTGTAGACCGCTACAAAGTTTTGTTTATATATCTTTCCGTACATATTGACAGGTATGTATATCAAAATGACGGAAAATTGCAAAAATGAACAACATGTGTGCTAGATGTACAAAAGTCAAATTATGCAAAATCATAGACCATTATTCATAAAAATTATTGGCCAATTCAAGGTTGGCCAGAAAAGGAAGAGCAAATTTAAGTTGATGAATGGAGCGAGAGCATAAAAATAAATATTAATCTTTAGTATTCATTTATCATCTTCATATTTAGTTTGCACTTTGTGTTGCTTGATTGAACTTGTCTGTGCTACAAAAAAAACGTTATGCCAAAATTGAACAGAATACTGATCCGAGTAAACTAAAACATGATCAACTTAATCCATTTTATTTTTTGTGTCTTGTATAGAATTTTAGAAGCATAAAAGTTTGCTGTACAAGGTAAAATCATTACCTTAAATTAACAGGAAAGAGTGGTTCGTAATTTCCTACAACGCCATGCTTTGCATTTACCTAAATTGTACGTGTATTATGATAGGTGTAGTTTATCGCGTTTAGTTTGTTGAAAAAGCTGTGGCGCTATTATTATTAATATGTTATGTATTATCGTGCCCGTATTTGGCTCAAGTGTTTATATATTATGTGCTTATTATGATGGGTTTGTGTGAGCCCAGAGGCAAGTTTGTCTCATAAATTTTGATTCTCAACCTCGATCAGTAACTGATTGATGTTTTAATAAGTGATTTTCCAAATCGCGCTCACTCACTCTCCATTCAATCTTCCTAACAACTACTTTCAATACAAACAGCAACCAAACCATTCACGCCTTGTTGAATGTTTGAGTGAACACTTTGGAACAAGTGTTTACTTCCCTTTTCTAAATTCCCATCCATGTATTGATAATCATATATTCAGCTTTTCAATCGGCTGATATGCAACAAGTTGTTCATCACTTTTAACTAGACCGTTACTCAATACTCAATATACCCCTGGAGACTTTCTTTTTTGACTGGGTTTGGCTCATTGGAAATTTTACTTTTTGATGGATGATGATGTTGCATGATTTTCAAATATGAATTTCCTTTTCATGACAATTTTTAGCGAAGCTTGGACCAAAATGAGTGCCTTTCCTTTAATTATTTTATAAGTTTTGCAAGTTTACACATTTCATCTTGTATCTTACACTACACTGACTAAATTATTCTCTTGTATTTTGTAGTTCTTCTTCGCAATACCAGGCATCAATACCGCACCAATGCCAATATCCTTGTAAAAGGAAAATCAAAGTTGATTTGATTTGAATGCTACCTTATTCGTCCTGTCTTAGTTTTTACTCCTGGTCAATTTTTTACTCTCACTTGGGCCGCTATGTAAATTACTTATGTCATCTTGTCAAATATTTGGTAAGGAAGAAAGGTGTGCTGGTGTGCAGTTCAATTTATATGATAATTTATTTTTCGGAGTTATCTAGTACAACACACACATCATTATCATGCAAGCAATATGCAATACGTTGCTGGCTCACACTTATCATATACGAGTACACACGCAATATTAATTCAGGTAGCAATGGAATCATTGACAGGTGACAGACTGAAAACTATTACAATGTCTTTTATCCTCCCTCCACTTATTATTTGTGTGTGCATGTAAAAACGAAAGATTCAAAAAGCTGTTATTCTATTCCCTATCTATCTGTGTGAGATTCGACTTTTGACTACTGTGCTGTTCTCAAACGAATAATCAATTCAGCAACTTATTTGATGAGCGGTGCCACTAATAGCAATGAATCCGTTATTATGTGAATGCCTAACATTTTCATTTGTATATTTTCCAAGTGTAAAAGTCGGTACCGCGGATTAAGGACCAAATAATATCATGTATCATTTCCTCCATGAAAGAGTTAAAATTGAGCACTTTGAAACGAGAAGTTGAATATATATCTAAACCTTGCTATAATTTGAAAAGCTTTGCTATGAAAAGCATCAGATTTGAAAATCCAATCTTTTTTCTTTGCAAAATACACCAGCCCCATAACAAGATGAAGTTATCATCTTTCCAATTTCATTTCATCTGCAGGCGATATGAACACTTAATAATCCAACCTATATGCAAAGATAGTTAGCAATGTGCAAATATGCAGCATCAAAATATTATAGGGATGTGTATCCATATTTATTTGTTTAGGGATTTGAGTAGGTATGTACATGAATGAAATGATGCACCATCACCACCACAAGCAACAAAGTACGTAACGCACAGTCACTCTTACCAACACAATCTCTTAAATGGCAAGAGTAATCAACCAAGTTGGTGGGGAAGCTGTCACTGGTGCCAATAAAGTTCGTGATTCGTGAGCTACCATCACCAATCACCCTTCTTTTCCGTATGCCGTCGTCGTCACATCATCTTCTAATATCAGAGTAAAGGAAAGGAAGATGCGATATGATACATATATTATTGTGGTTTGCTTTTAGGATTGTCGGCCTATACTCAAGCAAAAGGGCTTTCCACACCAGCTTGCCACGTTGATGAGGAGGTTTTTTTTGCTTTCAAGAGAATTTACTTGAGGCGGACTTGTAGTAGCAATAAAATCAAAATATTAACATAGCATTCCGGTTTCATTCACACATTGTTTGATTGACAAATGCCGATACTTTTAAATGAATTGGTACAAGGAGAAAAGCATAAAACGAACGCTACATTTTTTAATAAACTGGGCACAGGCGCTGCTTAATACTTTTACACATGCGCGTGAACATTAGAATAACAAAGTCGCCAGCCCAATGGCTTTCTCCAGAGAATTTCACCCGAACCAAAGCTGCTGGAGATTTAGCGGTCTCTTAAAACTCCTTAATTTCTAAAGATGCCGTGCTTACACATTGATTAGCATGTGTAAATGGATATGTTTTCACATTTACTTAAAGTATACCTCGTGTTTATAGAGAATGTTTACGTTAGCGTGCTCGAAATGCGTTTTGAATGTACTTACATGGCATGTCTGATACATAAATCAAACAGGCCATCAAACAAGACAAGCAAAAAGCGGTGCCCACTACTACACTTTTGTCGACGCTGGCAAGCTTTATGAGTTTAGAGTGTAAATAAAATTAACATTAAATCTACCATCGCTTCACAGCGCAAAGTAGTTTTGATCGAAAATGAAATGCACTTCAAATGGCGGTCAAGCGTCAAAGCAATAAAGCGTAATTTCATAAAAACGCTGCTACGTAGTTCACAAACACAGCAGCATTTAATATTGTTAAAGGAGGAAGATGTTTTTGTGCTGTTTGTGTGTACACCCATGCAACACCCACCCTTTTCACAGAATTGCTTCAATTTACTTTTATTCGTCTCATCTTCATACAATATTTTTTCAATGCAACTAGCTCAAGCAACAATACTACCAGAACAACAATCAGTAGTCAGATAGCGCTTTACAATGCTTACCTTTGAAAAGCCGATGTTTGGTGTGGAATATGGGTGACCCAATTCGTGCTGCCGTTTGAATACTGCAAAACCAAAAAAATAAAAACATTTAGAAAAGGATTGACTACAAAACATGAACATTGACTGTCAATACACAAAAAATTTCTTTTATTGCTCCATTATCATTGTCACTATTAAAAAGCAGTCACATGAATTTTTTACTGAGATGTTTCTATCAAAAATGTAGATATTTTTTAAATAAAAGAGCTTCCTTTCTTTTATTCGTACAACTGTACAAACCACAATAATTCTTTGTGCATCACTCCTACATTATCATTACTAGACTTGTTACTATTATGCTTCTGTATCCTACGCCTCTGTTCCCCTTTTTCTGCAAACTTTAAAATGAGATGGCAAAGCAATAATTTATAACATTGGGACTGAGCAGAAAGATTTCTATTATTTGTTCATACCATTTAAGAAAGATGTAAGATGCACACAAAAAATCATCCAATAAAATGAGTGGACGCTTAGCAGAGATTCTTGTGATTTTCCATTGTAAAAAATACAACAAAGTGGAATTGGGCCCAATGAACGTTTTATCTACCATTTCATTGTCAATTTTTCACACACTAACATTATCATCATCATATTAACCAGATAGCAGGGTACACACTACACTTTGGTAAATAACAAAGACTTACAGGGAAAGAAGGAAAATAGAAACGAAATGTTTTCATTCTATCAACAATTTGCTGAGCATGTACAAGCTTGCAAGCGAATGCCCTTTTGCCATAAAACTGACTATGTACTGCATAGTTATTAATATGACAGGTTACAATGATCAAGCATATTAGCCCTATATTTTTGAACCGTTTGTTTGCCAAATAAATCGCTTGACCACTAAACATGCTAGGAAAGAATCATAATCATAGCGTACATGCCTCAAGAAGTCACCATGGTCAAAGCTGACTCCCCAACGCATTCCACTTCAATCTCAACAAAATTGCAATATTTGTGTTATGATGGCAATAAAATTGGTCCATAAAATAATCATAGTAATTTTTTATGAAGTAAATATGACAGGTAGGGAATAGTACAACATCAGGCACAAGTTCTTTGCTAATACATCAAAATTGTTTCAAACTTTTCGTATCAATTCATCTATAAATAAATGCGAAATTATTGTACAAACTCAATTTTTATCTCTCGCCTCTGGTTCGCTGCTGCAACTGACAAGTATTTTCATATGCCTTATTGCTGCTACAACATTCAACACACTCTTGAAAGATGATTACCAACATTTTATAATGATCAGCGACCGTTGCTGCTAAATTATATAGTCAAAGTCATTCTAAGGAGCATTCCAAGGAAAATACAAACGGGTTAACGACGACAGGCCAAGTGGTTGTTTTGGTATTCGACCATTCTTCAGTTTGATCCTATCGCACAACTCCTTGCCAGATTTAATAGCAGCCTTACAGATTTCAAGGTGAAAAAATTTGAACAAAAAATGAAAACACTCTGATCTTCTAAAAATGATCTTGGATGATTTTGTATGCATGTTAAAATCAAATGTACATTGTACATGATATTATGTATTCTGTCACTTTCAATTTTAATGTGTAAAAAAAGAAATGACACTTGACATTTTTTATTTTTGGCATTTTTCATGTAGGTCAAGTAGCAAGAGCAAGCAAAGATGTCAGGATTAAGTTGGTTTGAAGGGCTTATCCTTATCTCGCCCCACCTGCTAATGATGATTTCTGTTATCGTCGTAGCTCTGGCCGTGTCTTCGGTATTTTTAAACGAGGAACACATCTTTGCTGGCGTTTGTATCACAGTATTTGCAACCCTAGCTGTTTCTGTGTGCATCATGGCTTTTTGGCAGGGGTATGGCTGATTGATGATCAAGGATAAATCTGACGGTGGGATGTGGATGGATATGGATAATTTTTTTCATATCGTATCATCAGGACCATTGTTATGATCTAGGATGCTACGACATCACAATACAATGAAGACCACACACTTGCTTCCATCTTACCAGCAACAACAAGTATGCATCTACCTAGAACTACAACCCCGTATTACCTGATCGTAAATTACTTGAAACTTTGTGTCTTGTCCAAATGTGCCAACTTGTGTATCAAAATTGAAACCCGGATTTCATTAAAATTCTCAGTCACAACACTGCAAACTTGCATATTGGTTTTTTATCTTAATGCAAACAATATCCCGGCTGTAGAAAAGGTGTTGCGTTTCTGATTTCTTTGTAATTATTAATGTGTGCGCAAAAGAACATAAGGGGTATCGGCCTAATAGTGAGAGATTTACCAGTTCCCCGACAAGGTTTACAACAAGTAGATGGTGCCGATATTTTTTGCAGAGACTCATGAATTTTATGTTCCATGTATGTACGTATTAATTTCATACTGATCAAAATATAACCGGCCGGCACCAGCAGCTGCATAATGTGGGCTGCGTCTTGATGGCTTAAAAATTAATTGACCAACAAAGTAAATTAAAAATTGAAGACGAGAAAAAATACACACACGGGTTTTCTGTGGCGAAACAGGAAAAGCAATCTGTATTAGACGAGCCATATTATTTCAGGATGATGATGTACTATATCATGAATATATAATCACGAGAATTTACTCAAGAAATATAATATTATACTTTACTGAACACTCTTTGGTTTTTACGGAGTGAAGGTAGGTACAAAACACTACTGTAAAAGGGAAAATATGTTGCTCTGCTTGTTCTCCGAAACCTCTTGTCTTTTCCCAAAAAATCTTGAAAGCAACAGTACTGAAAGAACAAGTTTTTCCAATGCAATGTGTAATTCCGAGATAGATAGTAAAAAGGTATGCGATCCATAAATCCACGAGGACGAGGAGAAGAACGGGAGGAGGAATTTTTGCATTTAGCTCACAATCAGAACCATCATCATAGATGATCAAGAAAATAATATCAGCATAGCGTCTCCAGAAAACCTTTTTCCAGCATTTTTCGTTTTCGTTTTCAAGAGATGAGCCACGTACTTACTACCTTTGGTTTACAATTCAGAGAGGTACTCCCATCACGTGGGAGCCTGTTTGTCTTGTTGAAAAGTACCAAGATGATAATAATATGATGAGGAGTGAGAGGCAGAGAAGGAGGTAATATTTGCGGACAGAAATAATATTCATAATCTCATATCACCCTTCATCATCAGCAAAGCTCCAGCAAGCATATAAATACAATAGAATGCGGACAGACAAATCTTGATTGTTTTTAGTAAAATATGAAGAATTGTTCGTAGGAAAATGGCAAGCTATAGAGGTACAACCTTGAACAAGAAACACACAAAACGAAGTAACGCTCGGTATATTTTATTTTCCTGTTTCAATCACTTTATCAAACGATGATGCATTTTATACTACGTCCCTGCCATAAAAGTCGTTTTTTTTTATTCCAAAGACTGGGGTTTACGTTTGTGGTTTTTAAAGATTTTTTGTGTGGATTGATTTATGTAAACGTAAATGCATGATGGTATATACTCAAGTATCTGATACAAGATTGTTGACCAGAAACCTGAAATTTGGCTTGTGTTGTATCCTTTTCGGTTTACCAGTAATCTGTAACGACCAACTGCACTGGATTGTATTTTTTGTAAAGAACAAGTCGCCTAAACAAAATGCTAGTAAAACGTACATGGGAAGAAACTCTGAGTAAATTTGTTAGCTAGGGCAGCACTTGATTAGGTGCAGTTTCTTGTAAAAATGTACATAAAATTTGTCTACATGATTAAAACTGAAAACAGCAAAGGTAGCCGATCGGAAGGTATGATGTGTAACGACTCAAGGAAAATTAATGACTTCTTGTAGACTTGATCAAGCTTTTCTCTTCTTCATAGAGAGGTACAAGAACACGGGTTTATTCTAATTACCAAATTTTTATTGATCTTGATCAACAAATTAAGGTATTGAATCCTCATGCTGCAAAAAGTGGATATGGCACAGCAATTCATATATAAGCTGTAGATTAGGATCAGAAGTATATTGGTATACATTTATGAAGCATCTTGCTAGGATGCATTGGTTCTTATGAGTCTACCATTAATTATCTTTCTAGAGTCTTTGGATTTGTGTTTTCTATCATGTAAAATACAATCCCATCTTTTGTCCTTGTTCAATAGCCAACAAAGTAGAAAAATGTAAAGATTGATGAGTCCTTTTGGGAATACGTTTTAGCGGGGGCTTATTTTTGGGGAGGATCTAACCAGTTGGCACAAAGATTTAATATAGAGATTATGAGTGGTGCAATATTTCATTTTGTCACCAGTGTAAACAATCACAATTAGCACTTTCATACATTTTATTTGAATTCTTTGCGCATTTTTGTTATGCGATACAAAGTCAAAAGTGTCGGTGCATAATTTTTATAAATAAAAAATAACATGAATTATTGTTTTGATAAATGTTCAATTGTGTATAGACAAGCTCTGTTCTTGAAAGGCTACGCAAATATATTGTGTTTACACTAGAGATGTAAAAACATGCCAAAAATATTGGTACTTTGTTATTTCAAACATTTTGTTAATAAGATATACTTCTCTCAGTCAGTTTGTCTTCTTGACAGTCCAAAAAAATTGTTCAAACATGTTGTTGTAACACAACAAAAATACGGCTTTTTTACAATCCCACAAGCTTCATGCATAATGTATTAATCCTCGTGGACTCCCATTTTAAAGTAGTTTTTAATGTGGACAAACGTAAAAATACAAGAAAATTTACACAATTTTGCTTCAAGGCAATCTGCTACCATATTACTTATTTATTACCTACCTATTATCCCTTTTGCTTGGACAGAACCAACTTGCGCGACTTTTTTGAGTCTCTCTGATCTGGACATAAAGCCTGTTACATTTTGCTTTGCTTAATTCTACTTTGTGCGTACAACTTTTTTTTGCTTTCACGGAATCAGGAAATTTATGTTTTCTGTTTAAACCATAATAAAAATCCAAACAGCTTATGAATGAACTACCGTGGTCAATTTTCGGTCTGCTTGAGTTTCAAACTTGCCGAGCCTCTCTATTTTGTTTTTAGCTGAAACGAAATAATATATGATTTTGCTGAAGGATATTTGATGTCTCAAGAGAATAGCTGCAATGTTTATATGCAAAATATACATTTTGATATTTAGTTCTCGTTTACGCTGCTTTACGAAAGGAGCAAAGATAGGATGACTAAGAAACTTGCTGGGCACTTCTTAGGGTTTCCAGCCTCCCGCACAGTGAAACCTGGGTGTTTCTTCATCCAATGTGCGGACATAAATATTTTATGTACTTTTCACAGGGACAACAACAACTTGGCCAGTTTAATGGGGTATAACCCAGCATGATGTGGATAAATGCTGGGAAATCAGCAGGATGTTGGATCAACAAAATATTAATCTTTGGGAAAGACTTCTTTTGTCCTGTCCTCTTCTACCCAGAAGAACTATCATCATTATCAACATCCTACAAAAATATGCAATTCTTCTCTTTGCTGCTGCTGCACTTTTTTTAGTAAACGCAGCGAGGGAAGTAAAAGCGAGTCACATGTTCATTATTCTTTGTATCACCAAAAAATCAGTTTTGGTTTTATGCTTTACACACTCTCGGCAGGAGCTAATCTAGAATATTACACAGAGTATAGCAGCATCAGCGGTAGGCAAAAGTAGATTTTGGGGAGAGCTGAGCCATCATTTTTGCTACACTGTCGTCAGCATTGTCTCTCGAGTCCTTGATTGTCATCCATCCGGTTGCAAATGCTTTCTTACTGTTTTTTATCGTTGGGATTACTAGCATGCATTGTTACCATTTACTCATTGTTCTTAAGAAAATACGTCATTACCAAGTTCACAGAAGAAAAATTAGAAACAAGGAAGTACGGAAATCTAAGCTCTAAAAATTAGTTGAAATGAAAGATGAAAAAGCAAGAGTTATTACATTTTTGTACAATACGCAATAAAAGTCTTGGCGGTAGGGAATCAAAAATGAATAAATATTCATTAAAACTCCATCGATGATTGAATTCCCTGTTCCACACCGGCTATCTGAAAAGGATCTCCCCAAAAACAAGGGAATTTGCTTGGCGATGACAAAAGAACAGTAACAAAGCTCTAATCATTGCTCCATGCCAAAAGTAAACTTTTTATGGAGACGCTCAATCCGAGATAATGCACTTGTACGGGAGGAGGCACTGTAGTACATAATGTGTGCTTTATGAGTACATAATTTTTAGGAAGTACACAAGTTAGTGTGTGGGATGGAACTTGTGGTAAACGATGACTGATAGGAGTTGAAGGGAGTGGGGTGTCGGGGGGGGGGGGCGGTATTGGGATGCAGGGTTCAGTATGGGAGGTGTGTGTTTCGAAGCGGCGAGGGGAGTAGGTGGTACTTTTACAGAAAACATGTTGCAATCCTCTGAAGGAGGGAAGCAACGAATACATTACACGCTATTTTTACAGGGGAAATTTAAGATTCCTAACAAAGACAAATTTTCTTATGACTATCTTTCCCTAGCCAAGCTTTCCTCTTCCATGAGTCCGTAACACTTGTTGTACACGAAGACATAAAGGAGATGACGGTTATGGTAATACTTTGTGGTTTTGCGAAATTGCATCTGCACGACATTTTTATATTAAACTACGCTGCTCTGTTCTATTATTACTATAAATGAAGTAAAAAATGTCTGGCTAGATAGGTACTGATACCGCTGCTGATGCTACATTATGGACATGTACAAAAGACGGGATACCTATGTAGAACGCATTTTCAAGGAAAGTAGTTGGTAGGTAGGTGATGATGACGTTTAAAGGTGGAAGAAGAAAAAAAAAGCGAAAGATGAAACAGGCAATTTTTCCCGATTCATAATGCATACGCTGTTATGTGGCTAGATAATATTGTTATATAATGCATTGTGCTCGTCTCAACTTTGTCACGAATCATTTCTCTTTCAAGTCCCACGCTGGACAGAAAACCGTGATCTTCGTTACCTGGCCTTCTAAGCCATGATATGATAATATATGAACGGTGGTGCACGCATCAAGTTATATACATGATACAGCGCATCATGAAGATGTGTCTCCCTTTCTACCTATAAAACGTGCACTTCACGGCCAACTCTGAAAAACTGCAGTGCACGAAGTAGTTGTAACTTTTCAAATTGAGTTGGCATTGTTTTGCTAACCAGGAATGAATACACCTTTAAAAATCGCATTCCTTCCTGTGAATTATTTGCAAGCCAATGTGAACTTGCACCTTCACAATAAATAATGTAAATAGATTATTTTTTTCTTCCAAGAAGTTCGGTTTCAATGTACGCTGAGAGCAGTTTCGACTGATACATGTTATGCAATTATTTTGGTTATATAGTATTTTGTGTGTAGGTATCTGCCAAATTGATCTATGCGCGTACATCAGTTTTAATGAAAATGTAAGGACAACTTGTTCTTCGATGCATGTCTTGTAAATGAGACCGTGACTCTCTTGACTGGAAAAAAATGTTAAATGAAAATGAATTGAATACGTTGGATTAGGAATTTGCTGTACAACAACCTTTTCGTGTATTGCAACTTTTCACAAGCTATATACACACTTTCTTTCAATAATTTATCGTTGAATAGTGAAATTATTGCATATTCTTCTACGTAAAGCAAGAGGTTACAAAATCATGACTTTTGTGGTCCAGTCTCGCTCTAGTAAACCTGGCAAAATACTTTTTAAAACAGTACGACACGTCCACAAACTTCCAAATAAAGTAAACATTTATGGGAGCTAACAGAGGATTTGCAAACTCGTATATTAAATGGCAGTCAAAGTCAAGAAAGGATCAGGCATAGCCAAGGTTAAAATCCTGTAGTCTCACAATGCCCACGTACACGTCTCTGTCACTCGTGAATCTTGTCAGTCATCATCCGCGTGCAAGTGTAAACATTATATTTTTATGTATTTTATTATTACATTTTTACGATGGTCATTCCACTTTCCCTCCTTTTTTCTCTGGATTAATATTCTGATCTAACAAGATAAACTAAACGTATCACCTGTTGTTGTTCTTGTTTCACCTAGCTGGACATTATCAAAACGCCCCATGAAAGTAAAAGGCCAGGTTTACGACTAAATGCTCAATGCAAAGAAAAGAACAAAAAGGCGACAAACATTCAATGTTGTTAAATAAATAATACTACTTACTACGCATAGATTCCATCAAGATACATAAATCCTTTGCTTATTTTACACCACCACCAGCAGCATAACAGCTGCGAAAGGGTTTGGACTGCAGATATGAGCATGATAAGTAGTCTGATACTCCTGTGAGGCATCAGCATCGTTATCATGACTAACTACCATGTGCGTTTTCCTACCTACTTCATAACATACAAACCCTAATTTTTATGGCATATCAAACTACTCGTGCAATTTTACGAGTACACTCCCAACTCGTAAACGCTCAAGTATCACTACCACCATCATTTTCGTATCAACATCCACCACCACCACACAAACTTAATCGTAATCATTCTAATCATCGCAAGCAATACATAAAAGTGTACCTTTAAAAAGCTTTATTATCTTGCTTGCAAGTTGCATAATATGTACTTGATGAGTATGCTAACATAATGTTGGCAGTTATTTGATGCTTCATTTGTTTGGCGTGGCCTAGCAATCTTGTATGCATTTCCTTTGCAGAGAAAGTATAACTGTAAGAAAAAATACAAAAACGCAGACGCGAAGGTCAAAAGTGATTGTAAAATTACGCCAGTTTTATGCGAACATGAATATCATCATGAAGAATTAAACGGCACAACTTCTCCCAGCTTCTTTGATAAGGCGAAACGTATAAAAGGTAGCTTGAAAATCCAGTAATATTTTTCTCTTAAAATTATGCAACTCAAATTTGACAGATATAGCCAAAATATTGGCTGGAAATGGGCTTGTGAGTGTATGATCAAAAGGACAAGGTAAACTCTGGTTTGACAAGTAAGTTTTTGGAACAAAGGCAAAACTAGTGCTACGCGCAGCGGCATCAAATAAATGAGATTTTTTCCTCTTCTTTGGATAAAAATCCATGCCCACATAATCCAAAGCAGGCTAAACAGAAAAGGAGCAAGTTCCGGGTTGACTTTTTTATAGTTTACCTGCCTGCTTGTTTTCCCATTAAATGCCAGATAGAAAGTATCAAAATCAGAAGGTAAAACTTGATCAGTTTGATTACTATTGTTGATGTTGCCCCTCTTCTTTTGAAGTTGTTCTTTTCTGCTCCTACCACTACGACTTATCTAACTTGTCCGGGATGACTGGTCGCATCAGTCGACACGCAGCTTCTTCTTATAAGACTCATTTTATGTTTACCTTGACTAGTTGTTGTTGTTGTTTGTAAGTGAGCAGGGTTACGTCATCCAGCAAGCTCTTTTCTTTCAGATTTTTTTGGTAACTTGTTGCTTATCATTACCAACAGGCAAGTATCTTTTATGCCCTAATCAATAATGAAACTTGCTGACTGTATGTGTGTGTAGATAATAAATATATTACATTGCAACTTATCCACTTGTTCGCCTTTTTAGATGATTCCACTTGCCTACTACATCCAACTTTCAGTTTTAATGTGAATAGCAGTCGGCCATACATCAATTCTAAATGTCGAAAAATTCACTTGTAGCAAATTTTCCTCTTGATACTTACACTTGCGGAGTTTCTTTGAGTCATTAAGGAAAAAATAGTCAGGTGTCTTTATACACACATCAAGCGCATTTGGATAATAATAAAAAGAATTACCGCGAGTACTGTTCCAAGCACGAAACTGAACAAGTGCCAAAATATTGTACTTACAAGAAGTATGCCAAACATGTATCTGGAATTCTAAAATGTCTACAAGACATCCGCCGCTGTCATTTTTACGTTTCAGCTCGTTTTATGCATCTTTTGCTTTTTTGTTTAAACTAATTCCATTAAAAAGCCAGTCTGATTGTATTCGACACATCCATGCAAAAAATGCGTAGAAACGTTGTTGTATAAAATCTGAGAAAATATATCTACCTATTATATGTACCTATCAAGTCATAAGCATATATGCGGGCAAAAGTATTTTATGGCTGAGAGAGTCAGCCCGAATCACATAAGCCAAAGTAATGTCGGGCGGTCTTGGCTAATGGCTATTCTAATCAACAAAATTCCTATTTTATGTGGCTTTCCTTGAAGTGAAGTATGTAGATTATAAGATTATTTACCTTACTTCTTGGCCTGTTAAATGTGGTTGGTGGAAATTGGAAAGACCACTGATTCTGTCCAACCGAATGCATTAGAAAAATTGCACAACCTACACAATGCGCTATACTTCATAAAATGGGCAAAAGTTTATCAAGTTTTCTCCGCATATTCTTTTTTAAAGTGCTCACATTAGTACTGTGGTCGTCTGGTCCGTCTGCTTGCATTCACTCTAAACTCCTCTAAATTCATGTAAAGCAGAACATCTTCGCATTGAAAATATGTGAAATATTTCTATAAAGTCCACTAGTATGTTTAAGCTCGTCTGGTTAGACCATGTTTTGTTTTGCAAAATAATGGGATGCTAATAATGCAAGCAAACAGGGTAATAATAACAACAATGAGCATCAATTTCATCTTTGTTACATTGCAAGTCAAAGGTCAGAAAATGTTACGTACTACACAGAACATCAACATTTGATTTGCTCTACTGATTCGTCTTCCTCAGAAACTGTCATGTAAAACTGGCAAATTCAATTACCAACCATGTATTATAAAAAATTGTGTAATCGCTATACAACACTACTTTGGACGAATAAGTGGTTATAGGTATGAACTGACATGCTATCACAGATATTATGTTCTTTAGCGAAATTGGTATTCTATTATTTTTATACATGCAACGTAGACTCTTGAGTTTAGTGCATTTTTAGAGTACAGTTTTGCATGTTGCATTCTCTTTACCTTGACATTGACTTACCGTTTGAAGTACTTAAAATAAAGCTCGTAAAAATTGAAGTTCACATGATTTTCGCTCAAAATACACAAAATTAATGTCCAATAATATATAATAGAACAATCTAATAAAAGCACTAAAACTGAGAATAGAACAGAGAGGTGTGTAATGTGTGTTACGCAATCAGGGAAAGCTAATTTTGAACATATTCCTCGAATTGTTTAAGCAAAGCCCATGTACACTCACAACTTATATTATACCTAACGGAACAGATACGACAATTCGGTTCCCTTCCATTCTAGACATAGGGGATTCTTCATGTGAAGCAACTGCATTCATTATTTATTTCTCTGAAAAACGTCCCATATACTCCTATCTCCCAGCACTAATCATCCTTTATTTACCAAAAATAAATCATTGCCAAGAAGACGTATTCAAAGCTCACAGGAGGTGGGAATGGGAACCACCAGAGCCATCAAAGCTCGTTGAATTCATCAGTAATACCATCATTATTGTCAGCGTATTCTTGACTAGCAAACTGGCATTATTACGTAATCACTCTCAAACCGTAGCGTACCCGTCCACAAACCCATATTAAATTTATATATCATTCTTACAAGAAACTATTCTTCTTCCTGCACCAAAACAACTTTACCCTTATGAAATGCAACTGTGAGGGAGCATTTTGATGTTTAACAACAGGAAAAAGCTTTTCTCCCTTTTTCTCTTGGCTCTTTTCTTCAGTGAATACATAATGTACATAATGCTATTATTATGCAGAATGCAAAAAGACTCAAAATAACTAATGTTGAACCGTAATGACACTTTATGTGCAATCGTTGTTCAACTTTATGACTTTGCTCATCTTTTCATGGCTTCAACATTTTCTCAAGTTGCAAAGTAAACTTTTTTCGCTTTTCGATGCCAATAGACTCATTGGTTTACAGTTTACAGACCAACAACAGATCATCGTACTTTTACTTATGAGAACCTTGCCAACTTCAGCATTTTCTCATTTAATACAAAAGCTTAACAAATTGCAGAATAGTCCAGGTAGGTTGAAAATGTTCTTCACAATTCAATGCATTCCTATTCTAACCTGAGAATCAATCCAAAACAAAGTGAATGATATTTGTTCCAAACAAATCTAGATTACAAAATATGACGATGCTAAGAACAAAATGGCTGGAAGGCAAAGCGCAAAAGTGTATATTTTGTAGTTTCTGTCAGCAGCGGAGAGGAAATTTGAATGAAGGTCTGAAGTCTGATTTTGTTACTTTTAAGAAATTCACATGATGATGTGCATTATTATGCACAGGCGTAGATTATTTCTTCCTCGAAAAATTTAAAGGAATACGATTTTGGTATAACCTCAGTTTTTATCTACTTGGTTTTTTATTATAAGTTTGTTGTAAAGACACATACACACTATTTTCTTATATAATCAGCATCATTATCCCAACTTTCAATTTTGTTCATTCTTCTTGGTCATGTTACATTCATATACGCTGATGATGACGGTTGTAAGCTCTGCATTGCATTGCTCCTTTTCTTTTTCATATTGTTCGGTCGCCTGTTGTCGTAGGCGAAAGATTTGTTTGAAGGCCGTCCTTCCCATCATTTTTCTGACTTTTCAAAAAACTAAATTTTTTCTCATAAAATGAGCCAAGAAGAGGATATCAAAGAATTGTTTGTTCATTCTATTATGCATGTGTGTGGTGGTGGGGGTTGTTGTGTCCCACATATAGAAAAATATAGGTACTCTTTATACATGAATTTGTGCTATATGACGATGCAAATGATGTTGGTGATGGTGGCACAGCACTTTTTTAAAGAAGATTTTTTGTGAGGGTTGGATGCGATAATGATGACTTTGATGACGGGTTGAATAATACAGGCATTTTTGACGAGTGAAGGTGAAACACAATGAGAATTTGCGTATTATAAACTTTCCGTACTAGAACAGAACACTTTACGTAGAGTGCTGATATGCTAAGGTCAACGCATTATTGGTCTCTTCCAAAAGCGTTGTTGTAAGAGTGAATTCAAAGTATGAATTATTTTTTTCCTTGTGGTTACCATATTCAATAGGCAAATGTAACAATAATACACAAATTTGCATGAAGTTGAAATGTTTGAGCTAATGGACATCTATAGGTTAGGATGGGTGAATAGGTATAAACATTCAAAAAATAATTAAAATGAATTGAATCCCGAACCAGAAATGTGAACTGAACGAACTAAATTCCTTTACGTTTAGGTAGGTATGTACTTAATCTCGGCAGGTTTTTCCGTTGTGGATAGCGATCTATTATGGCTGATGGAGCAGAGATATCGAAAATCTTTTGGAATAGTGCTCGTTCATATCGTTCCTCATCTATGCCAAGTCCAAAGTCACAATAATAGTGCAAGTATGTATTAACCCCATCATTCGATTCCCATTTGGTGTTCGTATTCCTCTTTGTAACTACTCACCTCTGCTCCAACATATTTTGATGGTTATTACGAGGAGTAATAGTAATAATCATAATCACAAAAGTGTAAATGTACTGACGGCTCTGATGGTCTTTTTTAATGTATGATGCTTTTAAAGTCCTCTTCAGAGCAATTTAAATGAAATGAATGAAGAAAAACTCGATCTGAGAGAATGATAATGATGTTGTCTTCTGTTCTCTGTCCAAACTCTCAAGTATAACAAGTCAGTGGTATGGTACCAGCAGAGGCTTTTATTGTTTAAAAGAGCAGACCATTTTTTCTCTCTTGTTAAAACGATATGCCAAAGCACCCAGAATACAGATGAACAAAACAGCAGTGATGTACTCGTACCGGTGTTTGATGATGATCATGATAATATTTTAACGCGCTTTTATTGCTTTTTGAGTTGTGTGTAGAAAGACAAAGTATGAGTGAAAACTACTTCGCTTCGGGTCTTCTCTCGGCCGCGTTCTCTTGGACGACGGAATCAGGAAAAATGGTAAATGTACAAAGTGCGGTGATAATAATCACACGAATGATAATGATGACGACTGTAAATGGTGATGAATCAGGATCTTCTTATGGGGCGATGAAGAAGATAATGAAACAAGAGATAATTCCCCGAGAAAAAGCCGGTGGATATTGCAACGCAGCCAAATATTCCAACAAAGATAAACTCCATAAAATTTGACATGAAACATCTAAAAGCTAAAGCACTGTGAAAAGGTGAAGAGAGGAAAAGCGAACGAGTGAAAATTACATTACAAAAACACTGACCATGAAAATATTCAGTGTCATGCGACCATTCCCGTGGCGTGTGTATTTAAGTTAGAGGTGACCATATCATCATCACTCAGTTTTCACTGCATTTTGCTTCAAATTCACAATGTATGTACATTATAGTGCTGACGTTTTTTCTGCATTTGCTATACTTCCTTCGTATTTTTCTCTTTGCAATATCTATAATATGCAATATGAATGCAGAATTTGTGTGCAATATTTCAAAGCGACGAGCTTCTTGCCATATTTTATTTACAGCCTTTAGGTGTTTGTACAATGAGCCATAAAACAACAATCAAAGGAGTAGCAAACTCTGAGTAGCCGCGTCATTACTATCATCATCGAAATACAAGAAGATCTAACAAACAGCTTTTGGGTAAAAATTATGCAAAGGATTTGTTCTACGGAAAAAATCCTCCTTCTTTCCAAACCGGCATAAAGGAGTCGGCCGGCTTAAACACAGCTATATACTACGTACAGGTTGAGAAAAAGGTAAAAAACGTTACGCCCAACAAAGAGCGTTAAAAACTACGCGCAAGCACCCAACCAAACCATTTATCACCCAAGTGTTGGGGAAAAGCAATTTGTTAAATGAATTTGCAATTTAGCACGAGTGAATATAAGAATAATACACCTATGTGTATATCTAGGTACAACGGTCATTTGATCTTCAATAAAAAAGTCGTAGACTACGACTCGTAGTAAGTAAAAGCGCATGACACAATTTTTTCATAAAATGTATCAATTTTATCTTTACGATTCACTATAGATGCATTTTTGCACATCACAATCGTTGTACCTACAAAAACAGTATTCTCGGGATTTTATTTACTTGGAAAGTTGCATGAAAGCTAATGGAGCCTTCAGAAACATTTTTCTAAATAAATCTCTGAGTAGAGTACATTCAAATAGAAGATTGGGCAAAAAATTAATTACGTTGGACTTACATTTACAACAACGGATAGTAGAAGCAGCAGACGCTCAACAAATTGGCACTAATAGCGTACATACGCCAGAATTTTAGTGAACAAAATGCTAAGCTTTTCTCTATTCTATCACTGCTGTAGTTTGTTACTCGTGCCTTTTCAATTAAGATTATGGCATAGCACCACCATCACTAACTAATTTGCATATAGAACTTATTCACAAAAATACGTTATTTTGAAAGAAATTGAAGATGCATAATTGTGTGGTTCGTTTTGTATATTACAGCCATGTAAAATACAAATTGGTGGGAGCTACGAGCTACCTAAAACCCAGTTTTTTCGTTCTCTAGTACAATATAGTAAGCATAACGTAAAAAGAATAAATGTCTGAATGGACCACTAAAAGTTGAAAACATCGTTTTTACGGATTTAATTTAACGTTTTTGATTAAAGTAATTGGAAAGTTCTAGCTTGTACTGGTACATGGTAGTTATACTGTTATTTCAATTAAGTTTACATGAAAGAAAGAAAGTGTCATTTAGGGGATTCTTGGGATATAGGTAGTATTAACGGGGAACCGGTAGTTAATTCATTAATTCACACTTTTCATGGCTACACAGTATTACATTCTATTATGGTACTTAATTTGTATTTACATCACATCCAATATTCAAAGCTCAAAAGACTGGCCAAAAATGTAAGGGTTGCTGGAAAAGCAGGTAAAGCAAGGATTTATAACTTATGGCGCATTGCACAAAATTCAGTAATTTAGAACAAGACTCACGTACACACACTTTACCCATACTCGTCAATCTTGTTCCATATTTTTCCAATCAACAACTTTCTCAAAACCTTTCATTTCTTTCACGTTACATGTGTGTATGTGCAGGCATAATAATATATTTATGCAATATGTTATTATTACACGCATGCTGCTATCCCATGTCAAGTGATGATACTGGTATTATTATTAGAGTTTCAGAATAAACAACCGTAATTGATAATGGTTTAACGATTACATTTTCTGTTTTCATTGAATGCATTGCGTGTGCGTTTCTGCATAGATGGATAAAGATCCGGTTCATTGTCTTATCATCACCACCACCTGTTGGATTTCTTATAATTGCATAATAGGTAGTACGAATTTATTGGAAAATTAATAAATATTACACACAAGAACGATAAAAATGATCATGAATAGTTGATAGTTGTATCAACAAAAGAGGCAGAATAAACATTTATTTTTTCTTACCTTGCTGAAAGTAATTTGATTTGCGAACATAAACACAAACCAACGCCATCAATTGAAGTTGTGACAGTCGTTGTCTAGTGGAAGACGGTAGAGGCAGAAGATCTCTTAGATTGGCAATTTCTGAGTTGATCAAGTCCCTCCGGAGCTTGCTGGCTCCTTTGGTTGACTTGTTGGTTTCAAAACTGCTGTAAATAAACAAAGAGAAATAAACATGAGACATTAATTGACATATGAAAAACGTCCAATTTGATGTAGTCAAATGGAATGCAAAACTTTGTAAAGTGACATGCGTTTTGGGGAAATGCTTATGGAAAATATGAGTTTTATATAATCAAACAGAAAACTTGGTTTGATACATTCCACACAAGGATAACTTTCAGTTTCCGTCAGTGCTCAGGTATGTCTCCTCATCAAATTCAGAGACGCAGATTGGATGGAGTACTTGAAATTCCAAAGGTATCATCAACCGTCATCAGATGACCGCTACCACTGCTACCATTTCAGCTACCGCTTAGAAAAGTATTATGTTTCACTCATTTAAGCAATGTGTGCTCTTCGCTCCTATTTTATTACTCGTGATCACTTTAAAAGGCTCTTTTAAAAATGTGCTGGCTCTTTTTTCCTGCTTCTACTGGATTATGATGACTATGACGAGTTGATGATTACAAAGGAGAATGAAATGAAAATCGAGAGAGGGAGACGATGAGATGATGACGGGCATGATTATTATGGAGATGATGAGATTCGTTATATTTTATTACAATATCAGCATAATTTCCTTGTGAAATTCTGTCTGAATGTTTGGCGTTTTTGTTTGTTGTCTACCCACTTATATATATTTTTATATTTTGAATATTATCATCATCAGTATGTGTGTGTGCGCTTGTGATGAGCACAGAGCACATAATAGGAATAATAATGTGGCTATATAAATATAATGGCATACTTTTGGTTTGGTTCTGGATTGTGACTCAGGACAATAAAGGGCTGCTGGCATTTAGTACGTTCCCCACAAAAGTTGACTGTTTAAAATACTTAAAAAAGGTTTTGTGGTGAAGTGAAGAAGAGAGAAGTCAGTCAGAGCGCAGACAAGTGAAACGCTGCTGCTCTGTTACCTGTTGCGCTCCCTGCTCTTCTTGTATGTGTGTGTTTGGAGAAAAGAGAAAAAGATAATAATATTATTGTAGAGAGAAACTCTTTCTCTGGAATGTCAGGTATGGAGCAGTTGGCAACAATAAACAGGGATAGCAGAATGTTTTATTGTTATTAACAAGCATTTCAACTACTCGTCAACAATATCAAAATCAGCATCAAACAAACAGCACTCCACAAAAATATCTCTTTACGCAGACTTAGTTATAAGAGGAAGCTGGTAGGAAAGAAGAAGTACTCGTCATATTTACTATTGTACGTGCTTGGTTTCATTGATTTTCATTTTCAAAACTACTCACCAAAAACATGGCTCAAATTGCAAACATTCCAAGCTACAGAACAAACACATAAAATTGAGTCAACCCCGAAAATGATTCTAGTGAAACGATAAGAAAATTTTTATGATTTTGGTGAATTATCACTACCAGCAGCCATCATTTTGTTTATCCACTTTTTCCGTTTTAACAAGAAGTGCACTTACTATTGTTCCGCACACACAGGAACCAAAATCCACACAAAAATGAATTACATTCCTCAAGTTCATTCTCGTTTTCCTGAGCGCTTGTTCGAGGTATTCGCAACCAAGTTTTTATGCTGAAATCATCATCATCCAAAAAGAATTTTAATGATCACGACTTTGTGACAATTTCGATTCGACGCACTGCAGTGTCCCTAGAATTCAAAAACCTCAAGCAGAACCGTATCAGAAATGTGAAAAAATTGTAATAGAATTTTTTCTACTTGCAAACATTTTAGACATGCTAAAGTACACTACAATATGGTGCTTAATGTACTTGTCAGCTTCCGGAAAAACTTCATCCCTCATCCCATTTGTCACATGTGATCTCTTCATGAATACCTTGACATGAAATACTCCTGCCGCTAACATTCAACCTTAATAGTATTTTATGGTCTGAAAACTAATTCTCAATATACCTAGTCATGTATTTTTTGCCCTTATGCATAGTTGCAATAACGTGTTGTAAAGCCGGGCTCTGCTCATCATTATCATCTTGATTACCTGATTCGTTTTCATTTTCACGAAATGCATGCTTCTCCTCACCTGGATAGTGGGATTAGTGATAAAATGCTCACGAAGCGCGTGCTAAAATAAAGTTGGAAAAAATTAACCAACACAAATCCCCTCGAGCACACGCAACCTTCGCATTTTTTTCTGTTGCTCGTTTAAGCCCACTCAGCCCAAGCCCAACTTATAAAATCACACAATGTAATATGCATGTAAAATAAAAACTACAAATGTTTGAAACAATATATCGACAAAGAAGCCATATAGTACGTATAAAATTTTGCGGTTTATGTAATCATGCTCTCTTTCTTGACCATAATATTCACAATGATTGTGAACATGTTTGGAAATATGGTAGCCCCACGCACACTCAAATCACGCTTTTTTATGGAAATTCTAACAACGCCAAAAACTGCGCTTACTCAACTTTTGGTGTAGAATAGTGTACAAACTGGCTTGTAAGCAAAGATTTAAACCTTCCAGGGATTTGCAGAGTGTTGTTTTCCAAAATAGTCAAAAGGCGGATGTGCTCTTTTTTGATTCCTCCAAGTTAAGCACCAGCGTTTTTTTCTCTAGTATGAGCAAGTAGTAAAACGCTGTAATTCTTAAATTTTAACATCTCCACTTGAATGTAAAAAGTATAAAACAGAGAAAAAGTTTTCATGTACGATAAAACAATGAACCTTCTACCAATTTTCTCCACTTTTCAAGATTTTACGACCATTTGACGTGAATGCTTTCTGAAGTACGGCAAAAATTGAATATTATTATGATAGGGAAGGTAATTGTTTGCATTATTGCATTTTTTGTAGGCATATTATTTTGCCTTCTTTCCTTTTACATTATCAAGCTTTTGGCATGCCCGGCCCGTAAATAAAAAGTGTACGCTGCTGTGTCTTGCAGCAAGTCTCTTCTTGGACAGCTAGTCGTTTGCATAAAAGCTCACCGGTTTTCCTTGTACCTCTTTATCTTTACGAGCTGAGAAGTCTGACATCAGAAAGTGTTACCAAAAAGACATGCAGCGGAAAACATGGAAAAGCGCTCAGTCCAAGACAGGAAGAATCATTTCTGAAGACGAGCAACACAGGAACGCAGGCAGAGATATAGTTTTACAATTTACGTAAATTAGAGAACCTAGCGGCATGTGTAATACGCACCTATTTAGTGTTTCAAATGAACCAGCTTCCTCCTCTATTTCTACACGATGTTCTTTAAAAAATATTGCTTTGTTCTGGCTGAGGGACCGTCTGCTTGGTATTGTTAAGCTTTCCAATCATCATTTGTTTCGGCGTTCGTCTCTGTTCTGTGTAGTAGTTGTCAGCAATTGTCGTAAGTCAGATTAAGATTACGCCGAGGATGAGTGAAGAAAGATTACTTAGGCATATATCGTTTTTAGACAACAACAAAAGATTGTGTTTCGCTATTACCTGTATAATGGGTAGGTTTGCGTTGTAGTGATCATTTCTTAACCAGACTACTTACTAAATACTTCATTTAACAAATAACACGAGTGGTCAAAAGGAATGGGACAGTAGCTCACAAAGCTACAACAAGTAGTACAGGTCCCATTCACCACAGATTCTTCCTTTAAACTGTTATCATAACTGCTATGCATGCATGGTGCTAACACGGCGAGTGAAGATGATCATGAGAACCGTGATAATAATATAGTGGTGAATATATATGCAGCCACAAAATCTGAAACGGAGGCTTGTGCTACAATTGTCTTACATTTCTAGATGATAATGATGACCATATGAATACCCATTACAAACCAGCAACAAATTTGCCACCACAATATCGTTATGTAGCCAATTACATTTTACGAAAGTGCAGTTGCATTAGGACATGCAAATAAAAGTAAAAACCTCACTGGGAATTGCATAGGTATTTAAAAACAATTGCCCCAATTTCTTATAGAACTCAGGAAAAATATTGCAATTTTTATAATGTAATTTTAATGCAGTTACAAAAATCAAACTGGTATAATAGGTAATCCTCGTTCCTATTATTTCCAGTCTGGTTTCACATTTTTAATCTTACCCAGGTATTCTGCTTGCACAGATAATCAGATAAGGATGCATAATCAACACTGACGAATTTCCTAAACCTGCCACTAGCCAAAACATTTTGTTTGCTGTCTGATGTAACCACAATCACGAATCAGCGAGACATTGTGGCCATGTGCCTTACAACACACAAGTCTGAAGCGAGTCTGTGTGACGCTTCAAAAGACGAACCAGGGATCTTTGCAATTCACTCCAACTTCATTGTTGTAATTGTTTTTTGTGAAACATGGAAATTTCGTCTGCTTGCGCTCAACCTGCTGCTCATTTACAAATTACAAATCCTGAAAGAAATCTTTCTTGACTTTTATTAGCAGAAAACATTTGGATTTTACTGCACACAGTAAGCATTGTTTTTAGAAAGAAGCCAAAGAGCAGAGATTACTCAAAGAATAGACACGAGAACGGTTGTTTAATAGGAAAATGCAAGAATCCGCATGAGCAAGCTACTCAAAGCATCATTTTCAAAGTTACTTATTTTTCTGAGACAATAATGGGAACAAAATACCTACTTGACAGTAGTATAGGCATGAGCCCAGCTAAAAAGTCCACTGCATATTGAACGAAAACAATACTGTTTTTTGTCGAAATTTTGCTTATCTACTCACTTAGGAGGTTGTCATTGCTTTTATCAATGCACCTAGTCATGATTTTGACGATCATGGTCGCAAGTATAGTTTTACTGTAAAGTGATGTAATATATATGCATCTCTGATGATGTTGGGGATGGATGATATGCGACTTTTTTGCCAAAACAAGAGTCATTGCATGGTTGAGAAAACCACTGTTTATCCCATTTGATACTGTTTTATGGTTGGTTGCCCTCAGGCCGTAGTAGGTAACAAGTGTGGTGGTGGGAGATTCTCTCTTCTCGCAGCTCCGAGATGATGGTAATGATATCCCTGCTGCTGGAGGGCAATGTTATGCTACCTTGATGGCACATGCCTGTCAACACTTTGAGATTTAAAGTTCATCACAGCTTTTGTTTAAGCGGATTTTTTTCTTGGAGTTTTTCTAGCTAGCTTAAGTTTTATGTGCACTTTTACTATTATAGTTGATCGTTAAACGCGTAGGATTACAATTCTATTTTAGTCAGTATATTTACCTGCATATTGCATTGCCTTGCAAAAAATGCCAATTATTCTGAAGTCTTGCATTTTATGCGACCTTTAGTTGACCAGGTTTTAACTTTTTATGTAAAAAATGAAAGTTTCCTAGCCAAGGCTTGGTTGCTTGTTCATGTGGGTATTTCAATGATATTACCTTCATCGTTAGTTAACTACATCATTTATACCTAAGCAGCTTTAAGCCTGTTTACGCTGGTGATAATGATAATTTGTCAGAATGAATTGACATTTTAGCGAACATTATGAGATTACATGCTATGACAAACATATATTATTTTACCTAGACGTGTGCATAGTACGTGTAGGCATGTGACATTCTTATGTGACAAATCAAGGCTAGAAAGATTCAATCAAGAAGCAAGCCAACCATTAAAAACTACTTTTTTGCAGGCACTTTGCTAAAATATGCTAGGAATGTACAATTTGTAATTTTTAAATGGTCAATTTGTTGATTACAGAGACAATGCAGCACTAATTTATACGAATAATTCTAATAATTATGCTGACCTAGACTTCAATGTCTTTAGCGTGTGGCATCGTAAAATTCAATAATATCTTACTTTGCACTTTTTGTATGTAACTAGTATTTTAAACTAGTCATTTCGTATTAGATTTAAACGAAACTATTTATAATTGTTCATTTCTAAATCTCCGCTGACGAAGCTTCTTCCTGAGCTTTAATCAAAACATTTTACCTTTACCACTAGGTATTTTGTATGTAATTGTGCAAAAAAGGAAAACTTTATTCAACGAGTCAATTAAAAGTAGCTCGTTACTTGCAATTTTTTTGGCGATCTTTGCCCGCAGTACAAATTGCAGCATTGCATTGTGCGTATATCGGTAATGTACAATATGTACTGAGTAACTATATGACTAGTGCAAATGTTTTTCTTCTTTTGTACTTGCAAAAGTTGGCTTATAAGCTTTGCGCTTCAATATTGCTAGCCCATTCTTTTCTAAACTCGGTAATGATCAGCTTAACTAAATCAATAAAGCCAGTACAATACTAACGAAGAGGACACCAGAGTCTGATTTATACACATCATAAAAAATTCCTAGTTTTTTCTTACCTATTAAATTCGATTAGGATGTAATTTCAACTTTGCGCAAGTCAACTTTTTTCTTAAAACTTTTTATGTTCCATCCCTTGCGATAAAAAATCCATTTGCATGTAAGGTTTACTATCTCCGTCTCGGCGAACGGGAGTTTTTTATTTGCTTGATCTTATGGCTCATAATAATATCAAAGTGAATGCAAAAAAGCCGCAGCGTAGTCACTTATTTGCAACAATGTTTGGTGAAAATGTCAAAATATGATTTTACTATATTTACTCCATAAACATAATGAATACAAAGAAGTAAAATGAGTACTAAGGTATGCCAATTTTCAAATAATTTATTTGAAAAGTTTTTTTTTTTTGAAATATTCGTAAATATAAATAATATTTAAATGGTAAGTTGACATAGTCGGAATGGAATGAATAACAAAATTTGAAATTATATATTTTAAGGTGCCATAAATGCACTATCACAATCCCATCTTCTTTTAATAAGCAAGCCCCCTAAGTGGCAGTGAGTAATTGTACTGAATTGCGCACATAACCGAAAAGTGTTATTATTAGTACGGCGATGATGACAAAAGGTCTTCCTTATATAAACTTTTATGATACGCCTCGGTACTTGAAAAGGTAAACTATAATAACAAGGTATTTTTATTTTAAACCAAAACGAACACGTCATATAATATAGTAGAGAATCTTTTTTGTTTTCTTTAAACAAGCTCCATCATCAAACCCAATCTTCTTTCTGTTGATATAATTGGGTAGCTTCATCAAGCTCATCTTGAACCTCAAGTAGTAACTCATCCCAAACTTTTTTGTGATCTCAGCGACGACTCTGTCTGAACTAACCATTTCATTTTCCTTCAAACAACTTATGAATGACAACGACAAAGATTGTTGTGCTTTGCTTATTTTATAAATACAAAATACAAACAGAGGTCTCTTTCTAAATTGCATCATCATTTGTACCTAATGGCGAAACAAAAAGGGATATATGATAAAGATGATGACAATGACGCTGGGATGTGATGATATCAGGAACAAAGGGAGATGGAAAGAAAAGCATCAAATTTGCATTAAAAGATTTGAGCATTCTTCTGAGCCAGAGTAGCGTGTAGGTACATTCACCAATGTCCTCGTGCTTTTATGAGGTTCATACATTCACATTCAAAAAATTTCAAAGATTAAATGAGTAAAGTTATCAACTTATTAGATATGTTGTAAAAGTAGCATAAAGCATCCATAATGATACTGTAGACAGAATTGTAGTTTAGTTAAGGACAATAAATAAGAGCGTAGCAAACGAAATGAAAACAATGACAATGGGTACATTCACTTCACAGGATTTTTGTTGACAAGCTAGTATAAAAATGTTTTAATAAGAATGGGTGACAACAAACACGGTGCCAGTGGCACCGCGTCAACATCGAGAAAGGGTACCTGCTAACTGTAACGTAAGAAAAATGGGGCACTATGCAGATATCGATAAAAAGAAGAATTGCTACTGAAGCAGCTTGTTTCAAATGCATTCACGCATCATAAAGGTGGTATGTGAGGTATGCCCTAAAGTATGTATTGTAATAAAACGTAGGTGTGTGAGGTATTATTATCGGCATGCCGTCAGTCAACAGTAAAAAATCATGGAAAAATTAGATGACGAACTTGCAGACAAAATTTGATACTTTTATCGTTTGCAATGACTGCCTACTTCCAAGCCTATTCCGATCACTTGTTGGCAATCATCTTCTAGTTTAGCTGACATGCTCAAATTTTCATACTACAAAATGTCTCAAGTCTAAAAACAACTCTGGCTGCAACATAGCAAAATGTTATTGATGGACCACGGATCAGAAAAATTACAAGTTAGAACAAGAAGCAGTAGTATAAGACGAGGAAAGACGTTTGGTTTTAGTCAATCGATCGGCATCAGCACCAGTACAACTGGTGCTGACAAAATTAATGCACAATTTTATTCTAATAGTTAACTCGTTACATATTAAATGGAGCCGTTTTGATTTCAGTCAATCGATCGGCATCAGCACCAGTACAACTGGTGCTGACAAAATTAATGCACAATTTTATTCTAATAGTTAACTCGTTACATATTAAATGCACACTTGTTTTATTTTTATTGCACAAAAACAAAGCTTGCAAAATGTTGATGTCCGATGCGCGAAACTGGATTTTTGCAATGTTGCTACTACTGTAATGTAATTCTCATTATATTACAATTACATTACAACGTGCTTTTGTTCAACAGCATAATATAAGCGAGTTTTTATGGGTCCCAGTCAACAAAGCAGCGTACGACCACTTTGACGGAGTTGCAGAATGAGTGCCTGCTGCTGACAGTGTATTATAGTAAGTAGTAGTTTTCCCCCTCTTTACAAGTTCCGGCTCATTGCATTTTTTTTTATTTAAAATCTTGTCCATGTCCACTATCTTATTATGAACAGGCCTGGTGATGATTATTTTCTTAGATTTACAATTAGTTACGCCACTTTATTCGACTCTGCGGTAAAAATGCAGGCAAACCGAGCCGATATTGTGGGATACAACTTTTTTATCGTAGAATTTCTTGGTGGTAATAGTTAATAGGTATTCTATCTTAGTGAAGTGGCTACGGAGCTCCGGCTCTCAATGACGTTAAGATAATAAGAACAAAAAAGTGAATTTTCTTGCTTTTTTTCTTTTCAATGTTTCAGGTAATGTGCAAAAGTGGACATGCAAGTGTGCTTATTCCACAGGTTTTTTTTTGAGAAGGTGCGTTTCGGATGGAATTTGTTTTACTCTCTGTTTCAGTTTGCACACAATACACACAAGTCGTCGGCAGCATGACAAGAACTGCCACTGATGATGATAGGCAAACCTGCACACATTTTATCTATAGAATTTAACATATTCCCCATTTTACTTTTAGAATGTTTTTGATGGCTGCTCAGTCGGCTGTCGGTGGTGCTTTCGAAGTTATCGGCACTTGTTGTGAATTTTATACATGTATGCCTAATTGTATACCTATTGCCAATGTCGATGCAAAAATGTATTGTACTAAATATTAAACAAGTCTGCAGGACGTGTTTACCAGTGCCAGTCTGTCCACGCCAATCTTAAATTACCAAGTCTACGTTATCCTCAAAAACGCATGTCTAATGAACGGCTTGCATTGCAAAACTTATGGTATTTTAGGTGAGTTTAGTGTGGGGAGTGAAATGTGAGATGACAGATTCTTTTAAAAATAATTATGAACTATGAATACGTATAATTAATCGATGCGCGCTCAAGAAAGGATTTTTGTTGACTTTTCATAATGGAAAAATGTAACGCTTTAAACTACACAGCAGCACAACAGCGTAGGCATCTAAGCTGTAACCGCTTTGTAAAATCAACATTTTATAATATGAATGCGGAGGGACGCTACTATGCGAGGTGTGCTATTATCTTTTTGTGGTTAATTTATCCTTATTGTCTGTAACAATGTAACCTTGAACAACTCATTCATTTCAGAAAAGAGCATTTTCATACATCAAAAATGTTATGGCCTATGTGTTTAGGTTTCTTTATAAGTAATTGCAGCGGAATGGGTCTTATTTAATCTCGAGTGCTAAGAAGGTGAAAAAATCTTACATGTAGACAGTTCCAGAGCAAAGAAAAGTTGAAAGACAAGCCGCTGATTATCATCATCATCATAACCGTCCGCAAAGGAACCCTTTTGTGCAACAGGACCAATATACCAAGTAGTTTCTGTTTGATCGTTTTCAGCTTTGCTTGGTGAGAACAACAAAATCCTACATGCCGGCACGTCATGCATGGATGCATGAGCCCATGTGAATGCATCTTCTCACCAGAAATCAATTCGGGCAGACCTACACAATAATTGACTGACCAACACTAGTTCAAGTCAAAAATCATTTTTCTTTCACATGTCCCATTACAAAAGTCCAGTATCTTTGCTGGAAGGTTAGAAGTATATAACCGATATATGCTATTGCGCTATCCTTGTGAAATACTGCAATTCACTTTATCCCATGAAACATCCAATAACTCTTGTATAGTCCGAACAGTTTTAATTTCAAAAGCAATTTTTGATGCAAAAACCAGATCGAAATGGTAGTTTTATGCATAAAAGTATATGGAAATATTGGTGTAAATTGCAGGAGCCAGCAACTCACCATTTGTTCATTACAAAAAAATCCAAAACAGCAACAGTTGATTTCAAATGACTTGAAAGCGTAGTTCACCTTCTTTTCTTTATACATTTCTCTTGAGCTTTGAAGGTTTTTTGTACAAAAGAATAACAACAGTCTGCTGAGAAAAAACGATTGATTCGTGCTCTACCCAGCCAAGAGTGGGCTTTTTTATTGTCACCTAATTTCACACCAGCAGTGGCAGCTTTTCTTCATTGTACACAAGCTACATTATTAGTAAAAGACATAATAAACATTTCAGTTCTCATCTTTATAATTATATTTGTATGCACATAATGATAATGAAAAACGTAAACCTCCTGCGATTAACGAATATAAAAAGGTTTGATATAATTTCATCGCTTTTGTTTTGGCATGTTTTTCTTTCCTTTGTCTAATTAAACTAGACAATCAAATTTGTTCCGTCCCGTTGCAATGCAAGCAAATCAGGACAACATATTCTGAGAAGTTGTTTCGGTACAACTCGGTTTGTACTCTACTATTCTATTCTACCTGTGATACCAATTGTTTAGCCAGTTATTAAAGAAAACCCGTCGAAAATCTTTTTTAGATCACCAGCGTCTTGGCTCATCTTTCGATTGCATAGAAGTATCACCAAGCTATTATGTTTTTTTTACTTGGAATTAAATTAAAAATTCTCAGAGCAAGTCACATGCAGTGCAACGGACTATGTGAACGGGGAATGATGCTGAGTAAAATGACGCAATAAAATGATGAGTTGGATTGGATGTACAGAAAAAAGGGGAAGCGTTTTTTTGCTAGTACATAATATTATGTAAAACGTAAGTAAGGCACATTAAAATTCCAAATGTCATTCATCCAGTGTGAAATACTCGTAATAATGTTGAAAGCAACCAAGCAGTTTTCCATTTGACAACAAAAAAGTACAAGCTAAAGGGTTTGAAAAATTAGTGAAAAAGTGGTTCCCACGCGTTTTTTAAGTGAAGTACTAAAGAATACGGACGTAGACAAAAATTATTTTTTCGTCTTAAAGACGCGCACATAGAATACAATTTTAAGGCATATTATTTAACGACGAAGCTAGTCGCGGTGCTCTGTGGACAGTTCTTGCGAGCAAGAGCAAAGATTTGAGTTGATGAGAGCGTTTTTTACAAACGCTTGTGTAGTGAACTGTTTACATGCATATTACTCTACGATTTGATGATAATGTGGTGTCGGATGGACTCACCACCAACAAAATAGATTATGTTGTTGTATAAGCTAAGTTGCATATTATTATCCTACTCTCTATATAAACTTTGCTGAAGGACGTTGGATTTTCATAGTACGTGAATAAAAAATGTTGAAAAGAACTGTCTTCTTCGTCTTTCTTACATCAATTTACCTTTTCTTTGGGAACTGGCAGGAATAAACAGGCTCAAAGGATTATAATAATGCAATAATAATAAAGTAGAGGATAGTTGGACACATTATGAGAGCTTTGGAGGGAGATGATCTTTTTTGCAATTTAGGTTGATCAGTAGTGTAAGTAAAATTTGTGTGAGAGTGAAGAGAGTGAGTAGATTGCTTACGTTGCTCTATCCGACATTTCATGTCAGCACATAAAGCTTTTTAAGTTTGTCATCATGTGGATAAACTTTTATGCGCGTATAACTAATCAGCATTCCTGTTTAAAATGCTGTAGTTTCTGTCTTGTTAAGTGTTATGCTCACCTATAACCTAGCCCAAAAAATAGTAAATTTTGCTGTCAGTGACAGAAATGCTAGAAATTGGGTTAGTTACAAAGTGTAACTATTTTATGTGCGCTTTATTGTAACACAGTTGTCATCATAGATAAAACCACTGGCTAAAATGATATAAGATATATTTCATTGCAGGGACAAAAATAACAATATAACCGATACACACCCTTCCATCATATCATTACAAAAATATATTTTAGGTTCATCATCCATATTGCAAGTTGTGTAACTATATGTACACATTTTGATGAATGGATGGGGTAAAGTAAAGTACATTGATACGTTGTACCAAGTTTTGTAAACATGTTGTAAGCGAAACGTGTTCTACAGTCAGATTCCTTCATTTAAGCAAAGATACCTGTATCTACTTTTTATAGAATGATTCACCTTGGCCTGTCATTCGTCTGGAATGTCAAAAGTGACAAGTTTTGATTATGAGAGCTTGTCTGAACGTTTTGCTTAATAATTGCACATTTAATATTGCAATTCAATAATGTACAAGACACAATCAAGCTAAATGTGTTTAGCATTGCAATATAGACATTTATTAATAACATTGAGCTTAACTAACAAGAACCAAAAGTATTACCAGAATACCAGATTGTGTATACTTTTATTTTTTTCCTAATGTACCAATGGAACTTGCTACTAATGAGTATACGAAGCTATATGAAATCATTACTTGTGCTTTTTAAGAAAATAAAAAGCAAGGCTGATTTGGTACACATTCAAATATTAATATGAATATTTTGTAGTTTGTGTATAAGTAAACTGAATGGCTTGTTACCTGAATTTTTTCCTATGAAGATCATGAATATTCCAAGAAAAATAATAGTGATACTAAAACCCACATTTAATTGCCCGTGTTTGTTTTATCATTTATTTTCTACAGCAATAAATTCAATTCTAAGTACATCACATGTACCCAGTTTGTGAATGTACTGCCAACCACCAACATAGTTTTGAGATGAGATGTATGTCATAAACTTGGCTCTTCTTATTACATATATATTATCTTCTTCACAATCTATTAGAAATTTCACTAAAAATACAAGGCAGAAACAACACGCAAAGAAAATCTTGTTCTTCTTTCTTCCCAAACGGGCCGTTTGCCAGTATATTAAACCTGTTGCATACAAAAAGAATCCAATCAACTACCTTAAAGTTACAAATATCCTACAAAACGTAAACTTATGGACGGAATTTCTTTGAATCCAGTCACACAAGCCGACTTCCTATGGGCTTGTAGCGTGATTTTTCAGCATTTTACAAGATATAAACATATCTGCAAAGAAAGGAGTACAAGGCTCAAAATGATGCTGATCAGCAGTGTCCCATGTCATGTCAAAGCCACATGATGTGTCGAGAACTTCAGGTGTGTGTGCAGTCCAGCTTGTCTGCATTTTACATTTCTTACTTCATTTCACAAAAAAAATCTTTTAAAGATTGAACACAAAATCAAACATGTGTGTGATGCAAGTATGACGGGATGACGAAACCACTGTATAGTTGCGCTGCGCTGCTTGACTCTGGAGCTGAATTTTGGTAAATTTTCCCAAGTTCATAAATATTGACAAAATTAAGAGGATGATGATGGGAACCTAACATTAAAAACAGAGGGATGATGTGATCATCATCATATCATCGTTTTTGTGTTTAGAAAGGTACCTGCTTTTCTATCGATTCCCATGATGAAGCTCTTAAGATTTTAGTATGATGACCATTCAAAGAGATAGCCCAAATAATAAAGAGTGTGAATACCAAATGACCAAGCCATCAAACTTGGGGGTGAGTATAATAGGTTTATTGGATAACAAGAAGTAAAGTCAAGGTAAATATGAATATGGTATAAAAAATTGAGAAGTAATATATAGTTAAAACTTTGGGACTAGCAGCATGTTTATGGAGTTGCCCCTCGCCAGGGTGTCGATCAAGACGAAAGGATTATTCTTCTCTTCTGCTGGTCTGCTGGACGGTTAAAAACCAGCAAGTTACACAGAAAGAATGTTTGATTTTGTGCTAGAGTGATCATATTGAGCGTAGTAGCGCTTGGTGTTGAGATACACTATGAACGTTCGTATAAAGTTTTCGCATGAACCAAAGAAAAGGATAAACAACAACTCACAACGTAGTTCATTTTATTCTGAACTGAACAACTGGAGTTTGACATAATGTAGATTTTATATTTCACAAATGAAGATATTTATTGGTTCTCTTTAATATTTCGATAATATACTGCTGCGCTTATATAATGCCTTTACTTTACTGAATGTAGGTACTAAGTTCTTTTTGCTGCTACTAAAATTTTTGAAATCGTAAGAAAACTGGCTTTACTGAGTAGCAAAAACTTATTCAAGTCTGCACAAGAAACTTATTGTCATTTTGACATATTACACTTTTTTGTTAAACGTAAAAAACCGATACGTTTCAATGTGAGATTTAATTCCTGAAACATTTCATTACATTTTATTCCTGTTTTTATTCAACATTGTAGCTTTGTTCACAAGACCAAACTAAATATAGAATGTCATTTCAAGCTAGTAATTATGATATTAGTGCTGAAGGGCCAAATCCTGACTGTTGCTATTTATTGTTGACTTGTAAGAGTCATGGACTAAAAGCTTAATCTCATCTTTGAACTTTAATGATTGATAGACAACACAAAGTTCTATATCATTCGCTACATCCCACCACTTGATAGATAAATATTACTACAAACTAGAGAACTTTTGGTAAGGCTCTGACTGTGCTGGGTTCAAACTAATCGTATGTACAATAACGATTTGTATGTATAACTTAGAGATTCTTTTGTTTAGACATTGCCAATAATGAAAAATGGAAAACTAATTTGTGCCTTTTAGATCGCCTCGCTCAAAACAATTAAGGAAGTATACCTTCATTACAGATATGCTTTTGGACGTTAATAAGCCGGCTCATTTTTTTGTACCAAGCTATAAAACTACACTCTGTATCCCTGTAAAACCTTTAAATGAGATCTTAGTAGTGGGCAATGGACAACTGCGCTTTTTGGTTTAAGGTGTGCATATAATTAGCATATATTTGTTGCTTTTTGTTTTACGTGGTTCGATTTCAGTTCGATTGAGATGTAATTCTTTTTGATTTTCCTTTTGATAATGATCAAAACATCCCTGATTCTGATCCCTCTTAAACGTAACCTCAGACAAGAATCCCATGAACGAACTTTGTATGCAACACATCATCTTATTTATGGCATATTAAAAGACTCTTTTGTGAAGGTAAACCTTGCCTTAATTTACACTTACACATCCGCAAAGAAATGCTCCCGGTACAGGCAGCCATAATAAAAACGAATTTCTCCCTATCACCTCCTTTTAACCATATAAAGATTACTGAGTGACCATATTGAATTAGATGTTTGGAGCAGATTTGGAGATTTTTATCACTCAATCCTCTTTACTTTGCAACATTGTTATCTTTTACTGAGCTTTTTTGAGCTTGAATGGGAGTTGAATTGAAGGCAAGCCTTGAGCTTTTCTCATAATTCAAAGAATCAAGCCAAAATAATGTCAATTTTGTTTCCAATTGCACATTGTGAATCAGCAAAAAAGTGAGTGAATGAATAGGGAACAAAACGGGCGACACATAGACAAGCCATCTTAAGGAGCGTAAATGTAAATGTTAAAGAGAAATTTGGTCCAGCCTGCTATGTATGAATTCTTATTTTTACCATTTCATAAAGAAGACAGCTCATTTTTGTATTCAAACGTATATAGTAGTAGGTACACATGTAAAAATATTATCCTCATTAGTTTCTGTTCTCAATGTGATTATTATACATTACCTTTTTTGTAACAAGTCATCTTCCAAGAAATTTCTAATAATGCACTCGCATTAGCATATTATTGAAGCTTCTAAAATTGGCAGTATGTGAGTAGATACGCTCCTTGTCCCTTTTATTCTCATTCTCCTTTTCTTCAAAAGAGAATAAATTGAGTAGGAGGAAACGGGCATTTTACAGGTTAGCTACTTTTTGTACAAAGTCTTAACAATTTTCTAGTTTGCATTAAGCTAAACTTTTTATATATCTGTGAGTATCTATCTGCTTTACCATAAAATTTAAAGCATACATTTTACTTTTACGGAACGGACTGCGTGCGAACAAACAATTTTCAGTAAAATTCTATGATGATCGTATCTTTATCATGCTCCTATTAGTCGTTCTTCTATGATTTTTATTGATTGACACTGACATGCTCTGCTCCAGAAGAACCAGTTACATCACATTTAAACTGGGGCCATTGATCACCATCACATCACACCACATCAAGTAATTTCCAACAGTTGGTCAGTTTACAATGAAACTTATAATTTCCCTGCGTATGAGTAAATGAGTCTCGACATAATCATTAAAAAGATCTTTCCCCGTTTTCTTTTTCTCTTGTCTTGAATCAGTAGCTGACAGCTACACGCTAGCATTTTAAAATGACTATACAATTGCTGCTGCGGTGCCTTCTACATTTTGAAAGCAAAACAGTGAGAGAAGACTACATACGCGATAGTGTACTGGCTGGCTACTGACTAATCGCACATCTAATCAGTAAACAATAGCACTTTTTTGCTTACAGGAACAAGAGCAGCGAGTAGAATAGCCAGTTACTTTGCGAAATACTACAACAAGTCATCATCCATACACCAACTAACGTCCATGTTTTAGTGGGCAACTCTCGAGTTTGCGTCTGGCATCAGCCCACCTTTTACTGAACTATTTCACTATCATCATTTACCATCATGTTCTAGCCACATCACATCATTTTCGTTTTTTTTGCCTGCCAAGCTTATGCTGATAACCACCACCGGACTATCAGCCATAATTGTATGAGTAGGTAGGTACGTGTTGTGTATACAGAATAATTTCTGGCTGATGATGATAACTGTCAGTTGTTCTTTTGGCAAAAAACCACAAAATGCTCATTCTTTTGCGATTGCCATAAGGCATTTCAACAAATCAGCGGAGACGTCTGTTATTGGATCATTTAAACAGTACGGCCCCTTTTTGATCCCAAAAAGACGAGAGAGACAAGACATCAAAATTCTTTGCGCAGTTTCAAATAAATGAGGGAAAAGAAAATCGTCATTATCAGTCTAAACAGCTCAGCTAGGCTTTTTAGCTCATTTTCTGCTAGAAGTGGAGTTCATTATTCTAACTCCGTCTGTCTCTCTTATGCGCAATCATCGTTTTCACACTCACAACTTTTCTGACAGTTAGTCAGCTACCAACAAACAATAAGAGCACTTTTCATTTTCATATTATTTTTTGAAAAATACAAAAAGCTACAAACAGAGCATTAAGGAATAACAATGGTTTGAAGAACTAGATTAAGATTTTTTATAAAAAAAAAATTCGCTTTCCCCGATTGTGCGTTGTACATAATAACATGACGGGATGGGTTCCTCGTTTGTTTGAGGCAATGATGAACGAATTATGAACATAATTTTAACATTAAAACTTTTTTATAATGAAACTGTGAATATTGCTCTTTTACAAAAGTAATGTTGCTACTACTCACTACTGTGCATTATCTATCAAGAATATCAAATGACGATTGTCATAAAATCTGCACAATATTTCGTCTATTGCTTATAACCGCTGGATATTCATCTGATAAACCTTAGATAGATGAAGCAATAATGAACAGGGTATTAGAAACCTACTGTGTGGTAACGTTTCCATTGCAGTAGAAAGAGACACCAAACAGGGAAAATGATTTTCGGTAGCTCAGTTATTGAGGAAAACGAAAGCAGCCGTCTTATTACCATCGTTTACTTAATAAGTAATATGAGAACCAGTATACTCTATAAACTAAACCTGAAACTATGAATTCTAGAAAATATACAACCCAACCATGATGGCTTATGTTTTGTGCGGTATTATTATGGTGACCATCAGTCTTATGATGAGGGCAAGTATATTCCGTATCATTTCATCAGTCAGCAAAAGGTTTCTTGTCGGACCTGCTAGTTTCTTGGAATTGCTTTGGAATGTTGAAAATGCAAGTTTTTCGTGAAAATCTCTAGAAAAGAGCCCAATTCAGTCATTATTGCAGGTGGTATATACCAAAAACTGGATTGTAATAAGATTGTTATGATGACTTTCTGTCTGCTAGTAAAAACCTCGTCAGTATAGTTAGTGTCATTCAGTTAAGTTCAGTTTGGGTTGAAATTGAACGCAAAAAAACTGTCTGCTTGTTTGTGAAACTAAATATACTTGGTACATCAAGCTATTTGACCACAAAAATTCACATTTTCTGATTCGTACTGATTATTTCTTTACGTATATTCAGAGCAGACATAAAAGCAAATCAAGACAGACGAAGATGATGGGATTGTAAAAAATCACAAAAATATTTATGATCATTTTATCATATTAGCTTGACATATATACACGTTAAAGCCGTTCCATCTCCACTCTAGGCACCATCGGCTTCTTGAAAGATCAAAAGAAGTAATAACATGAAACATCTTCTTGGCCCTCATAAGTTCCTATTAGGTATGTGTGCGTATGAAATTATACACATTTTTTGTTCAGTAACTCATATTATCACTGCTGCTGCTGCTACACCGGCAGCAGCTTCAAAAATCGACATCATTTGTTTCGTTCGCCGCTGAAAAAACTGTTTACAAGTACCGTGCTCAGTAGCAGCAGTAGTATTTTTTCTTCAAATATTAAAAGAAACTACCTGTTAAATTTGAAATGCACACAATTCTAATATGAGTAAAAGGAAAGGAAAGCCGCACCGGCAGTCCATGTGCTGGCAATGATCCCATCAACGAAAGTGCCATTTACATGAAAAATGGACGTTAGCAAGGTCCGTTATTTAGAGTTATAGATGGTTTTATATAGCCGAACCAGCTTACAGCTTAACGGACATTTCATTTTGTGCACCTTAGTTCGTCAATGCAGAGAAAACGCTGATGAATTGAAATGTTTCTCCTCTGGATTATACTTAGGAGAGTTGTACAGTAACCAAAAAAAGTTTACTGGATTTAAGAAATGGAAAGAATTCATTTTTCCCACTAATATTCAATCGAAACAAGTAACTAGTTTGGAAGTGGAGAACATTACCGTACAAAAGGATTTATCACGTTGCTCACCACCTACATTTTTCCGTACCAGTAATGTATGTAATTGGTGTAAAATGAAATGAAATTTCATCTTTTGAACCGTCTTTGATGGGTACCACAGAAGCCGCCTGAGTAGCATGCCTGGTTTGTATTGTACCTGTACATGAGCTTTTGACTTTACACAAAAAAGTCAATGCTCCAGAAAAGTACCCTATTACCCTGCCTTTTGCTCGAGTTTCTTTTAGGTTCTTTTACTTGTACGTCCATATTATCCTTTTACTCCAGCTCTGATTACAAGAAACATGTAATACCAGCATGTAAACGAGATAAAGCATTACTTTAATGATTATTGCCCTCATTATTATGACGACGACGATAATGACAACAAGGGGCAGTGTCTTGTGAATTCAGAGGGAGTGTTGTGGTGCTCTTTTGATCCTTACAATATGATGATCTCATAAACTGCTACCTGAAATCAGGTAGTGAACCATCTATCACCATTCAACCTCAGGTTTATTATGCAGGAAATCTTATAACCTTCCTTGATGATGGCTGGTGATGACTCAGTGTCAGTACATTATACGACGCTCTTGGTTAAATGGAGAAACAGTAGCAGTATGTCTCTATACCCAATCCACCGAAAATAGAGCAACTACTTCTCTAAGTAATTTGAACTTGGATATAATGCCTACTGGGTATTTCATGTTCATAAAACGTTCAGCTAGTATAAAACTGTTGCCAGTGTACCTTTGGCAAGTAATCAGTAAGAGTAAATGCACATGGAACAAAAGATGTTTTGTAGAATGAATTCATGGAGAAACTTTTAAGCAGAGTAGATACATGGGTATTCCCTCTTTTTTCTCTTAACTTTAGGTACTTACCAAAGTGTAAGCAATGAGTGTTGGTAAAATGGAAGAACTATTACCATATTATCTTAAGCTAAAGTTGGTAGAAAATTGTTCTCAAATAATTATGCAAATATGTAACAATACTTTTGAAATCCTATCTAAAATTGATACACATACAAGTTCTGTTCATTCAAAAAGAAAGAATCATGACTGATCGTTTAGATTTAGACGCACCGCTTAGTGAATGTCCATTTACTGGACAGCTGAACATGGACAAAATATAATGTTTGGCAAGCTGATGTAATTTCTTTGTATTGTACCTTGTTCCTTACCTTTTTACCCCCTTTGGAGGACCGAAATAGAAAATTGATTAATTCTTCAGATTATTTTATTCTCAGCCTTCAAAAAAGTGAATGAATGAACGAAAGTGTGTAGTACCAAGCCTTCAAACATATTGAACAACAAGTAAAAAAGTAAAGATGTGTAGAGATTATGTATATGCAAGCGTTGCAATTAGTTTGACCCAAAGGGGTCAGTGAATCTTTAGCTAAAACAAAACGGTATACAATTTATATTCCTTTGGGTTTTATATGTATTATATGAACATTTCGTCGACAGACCGCTGCGGGTAACCATCATCATCGGAACGGAACATTAATGTTTCTAGAGCAAGTTGAAAAAAAACTAAGTACATCTCTAAAATGTTAAGATGATGAGCTATGTCAAGACGTAAACATATGTGTAAACTTTTTATCTTTACATATATCAAAAACCGATCGATTTCTTTGAGAGATTCATTATTTGCCTTCATGAAATCATACATACAAAGCTCAGCACACATCACACATTGTGTGTGTATGGAAAACTTGCTTGTACCTATGTGTCTAGGTGTAATCAAACGCATAAAATATAAAGAAAACCAAACAAATAAGCAGTCATTCAGTAGACACATAGCCTTGATAACCTGTCAACAACAAATCCATAACACTTCAAAAATTAAATCAGGCCAGAGGCAAACAGCAGCAGGAGAACCCTTTCAAGAATTGTACAATTATCAGATCCGTCACATCCACCGGTGGACCGTCATCATCTTGATCTTGTTTCCATTCTCTTCATTTCAGCTTTCTTCGCATTTCAATATTGATACATTTTTTATGAAGTCGGCGAGTGCTACTCGCACATCCTTTATTTTCTCCGTTTGGCATCACAACAAAGCCAGCCAGCAACAATCGTCGTAATAAAAAGACTTTAATAATTTCGTATCTTATGATAATAAGAGCTTAAAAATACCTAGCGCATGACATTCTTTATGCTACTGGTGAATAATTTCTGGCCATGAGCCGGGTTATTATTTCCATTTATTTATCTGGCCACTTTTATCTACCCTTGTAATACATATTATAAATACCACACACATTAAAATAACTCACTGTTCCAAAATAGACTGTTAATTGAAGAGGCACCCTTCCCCTCTATTTCTTAAAAATGCGACAGATAATGTGGAATCCGCTACGGCTTTCATTCCTTTGTCTCATTTCGTCGTGACAGCTTCTAGCATGTGCCTGCCCGCATTTCAACCATTAAAAGCAATCAGTTGCACCGAATAAAATGCAATGTCCGCATTCCTTCATAAATTCAGTCTATAATATTCATTTTTTTCAAATTGGTAAAGGGTTTCGGGTTATAATGAACATACTTCTTGAGAATTCCATTGTGTTTGAAATAAACCATTAGATCTACCTGGTATGCACACTACTAATGTACATTCCTTGTATATAGAAATTCTACTTCCTAATTATGAGCATTAGTGCACTACGTTTATTTTAAGATAAAAATGATGAAATCACGCTGGGAATTATTGACACAATACAGATAGCATTATTTTGTGTGAGTGAGCACAAAGAAGTTATAAAAGTATTCGACTTAATTTCACAGCGAACACCAAAAAATGCAACTGGGACTTCCTGGGGTATTCTGCGAACAAGTTTAGTTCAACATTAATTTCACCTGCTTACAACGGAATTTCATCCATTTGGCTCATAAGCTTGCAGTCATTATCGTTTGTTAAAACGAAAGGCAACTCCATTCAAGCTAAAATGAGATGCATTAACGTGATAATGAGTGGGAAATAAAAACTAGAAAAGTCAACCAGTGTGCTCAGTGTTCCTTCACAAACTTCTCAGGGCTGTTATACAACCATCATTACACCATGGTCGCTTGTAAGAGGGTATAGCGTATCTTGAATCTCTTGTAAAACAGAATGCCATGACTAATTGAAAGGCACGAGCGATATCCAGCTCAAAGGATACACGTATAACGTATTACGCAGAATTTAAAAAGGACATTGGGAAAGCCACACAGTTGCTCATTTCGTGTAAAAAATAGTCACATACCTAACCATTTCATGTCTAGCTTGCATTACATTTTTGGAGTGCGGTATGATTAACATGGCCTTCTGGCTGCTGCTGCTCTACTGAAACGAGCATCTCATTTACTTTAAGGAATTGTAACGAATTCGATAGGCACTCTATTTTATTTTATAAGTGTTTTATCTAGGTATTCTTATTCTGTTGATCATTTGACTTTTTCGGAAAAGGAGAGCAAGATAAAAAAAATCCACCCAAAAAACAGTAGAAAGCTTGTGTGCAAATTTAACTCAGAATTTTTATCTTGTTGATTACACTACACTGCCATCATCGCCACCAGCAGCACCGTTAATTGTGTGGTGCACGGTGTGAGTTCAGTTATCAAATCATCGTCGTCATCCTTCCCTTCAGTCAGTCAGCACATAAGAATGTGAACTCTTTTTTGCATGCATGAATTGAACCATTTCACCTTTAACAAGCGAGACAAATTAAACTTGTACAATGATCACCACACCACCGTCGTCATCCTGCTGCTGATGAGAAAAGTAACAGCAACTGTTATGTTTTCAAACTGAGTGAGTTCCATTTCCTTTAAGAACGTCAGAGATTCAGTTATATTTTTATTGCTGCAATAATCCGAATTTGGCATGTTAGCCTAAAGCTTATGTTATGATGAGGCATAAAGAGGAAGGGCTACATTTGTTGTTTTCTTTTAATGTGGAAATGAAGCAACGGCTTCCGCGTCTCTTTTCTGGGATGTTAATGATGACGATTAAAAATGCTTTAAAGCAAATCTATCCTTGTTCTTCTCATTTCCTAAAATGCAAGACTTCAATGCAAAAGTACAAGCTACAAGACAACTTGAGCAAAGAATGCATTAATTGCTCAAAAATGAGAGAGAGAGATGTGCTCATGTCGTGATCTGTTAATTCGTAATGGGTTCAGCCTAATTTTACTTTATCATTAATTAAAAAACAACCTTAAGCAGTACATTGTCAGCAAAAGAAAATTATTGCAATTCAATCTACACTACTACTTCCACTTCATACACACATACAAACATCTTTACGGGCAAAAGTCAAGTGTAATGAGTACATATATTGCCTACGTTTTATTATACAAAGGTGAATTCATTTTCAGCTTGAAAAACAAATCAGACCTAGCATTTGACCTGCTATTTACACTTTTTGCAGCATTGATTTTTTGCCTTTGCTTTTCCTTGTTCAAATTAAATACAAAGCGATACCATAGCCAGCCACGCCAAAATGAATAAGATGTAGTGAGTGAATTGTGAGGATTCCTTCTTCTGATTATGTTTGCCTATACAAATTTATTATGCTTTCTGGTGGTGGCTCAGGCTTGCAGGGTATAAATGATTAAAACAACTGACACCGCCAACTGAGACAGTTAATTACTCCTGTTTCTTTACTCCTTTTTATCAGCCCGCCTCAGCTGGTCTCCCTCAGCTCAGCTCAGTCGAGGAGACAAGTCAACGGAGAAAATCACGAAGGAAAAATGAGCAAGAGGAATGCTTTCATAAGCGTTCTTATGATTGCTCCTATTTCAAATCTTACTACACCTTTTACCAGATATGTAGTATGGTAGTATGCCTTGGCTCCCTAGTATATTACCTCCTCATTGACCTGATCAACATCATTCAAGTGAAGATAACTTGTTTCTTATTTAATAATCGTATAAATAATAATGTTGTAATATGCACTCCTGCCAGTATGCATGCCATGTCATGAATCTTTGAAAAGAGAAAAGATATCGTACATTTTTTATTTTGTAAATATGCATCCTTCTTGTTTAATCTTTGTGGTATTTTGGCTTTGTGATTTTCAAAGTGCTTTGCCTATATGATTATTACTGTGGGAAAAAAGATCTGTTGATGAGGGTCTTGGTTTTATTGGAACCACCACCACACATAATACTGGACCTGGAGGTGGTTGTGGTAAGGTGATGATGATGAGGATAAACGGGAACAACTTTAGTGGGATAAATTATATCACACACATAAAGTGATGTGTGCATCATCGAAATAGGATAACTGGCGACGACGGCGACGACGATGATACAAAAACGATTATTACATATTATTGTACTGCAACGGGGATACTCATCAAGCTAGAATAAAAAAGACTTTGAATGCTTGTGTTTTGTGCCTTTTAAAAAGCTGTTTATACTATAAAATGAACCGAATAGCAAGAAAAGAACTCTTTCTTTGTATCCAGCATTTTCTGATGAGAAGAACAAGAATCGATGATTATACTGGCTACATCTTTGGCATATCTTGATGATATAATCATCAGCTTGTGTGTATGCAATAATTGATAGTAGTACAAACTAGTAAAACTCATCATGATGGAACACAAATCCATTTTATGCTCGTATGTGTTGATGTAATACCCGGATGCGATTCTCGTCTGCTTACCACATAAATATTGTGAATGCCTAGTCACAAGAGTTTTATGCGTACATTATATCGATAATAATGCAAAAGCTTGTCTACACGTTCTATTGTGTATGGTGGTGAACCGAACTGGATAAAAGATGATGATGGTGAGTTTAGGTAGATATATGGACGCGGAGTTAGTTTATGCAGCCTGACAACTAGAATTCCGGTTTTTGCTCTTAAAATATTTACGATAATAGCAGGTGCCTGAATTATACTACAAACACCTTTTTTGTTGTGGCACTGGCTGCATGGTTAATTGACTGAGGCTGACGCTATGTTCTCTCTCGGCTAAGTTTACATGCTTGTTCATTTTGCATTTACTGCGTAGCCACTCTATTTATGATTTGATTGTTATGGATTAGCCTCTTTTACGACCAGTTCAACAATGCAAATCTGCATATAATAGGCAGAAAAGTGGAAAAGAGTAAGTCTGAGTCAAAAGCAATTTTCAATCATCAAGTTTAGCATGCGCTTTTTCATTCAATTCCCCCAATCCACCAGGGTGACCATTTTCTCATTTGCCCTTCTCGTCTCTTTGCACAATTGAATACCCCGGAATGAATACTGATTTGACAGTAAACACTTGAAAATTCATGCTCACATTAGGCCGGTCGTTGTTGATTTCATAGAAAAGTTGAATTGTTAAGAAAATACAAAACACAAATTATGTGCAATACTTTTTATGCAACCGTTTAAAGCGTTTATGGATGATACTATGTAAATATATGCAAACTCAGCTATGGGGAATTTTAAAGTACATAATCATGACTGTTACACAAGTTATTAATAAAATATGATGATATTTTCTGATATATATTGCCATCACCCAGTTGGTCAGCAGTCAACATCAGCAATGCCGCAAAGCAAATCATTTGAGAACTCATTCTAAAAAAGCCTTCCATCAGTTATCAACCATTTAACATGATAGATACCTACAAGAATACGCAACATAGCGTAATCATATCCCGCTGTGCAAAGATCTCATTAAATTTTTGGTGGCAGAAAGTGGAATTTACTTTTATTTTTGTAAAACATTTTTATGTATATTTACCGAAAATTAGCTTCAAACTGATGAAAATCTATACCCGTTTTCTTCATAATTTCACCACTCTCTCATTTTTACTCAAAGTAATAATAAGCCAAAAGCCGCAAGAGAACTGCGCAAAACAAGATGCTCATACTTCACTAGACCTTGCTAAATACAATGTACCCACTGCAAAGCTTATTAATTTTTATACGATTTTATGATTGAACCCAGCGCACAGGTGCAAATAAAGCACGCATTGATGTCCTATCGATGAGATGAATCAATGATGACGTTGTTGTCCACTGCTTTGTATGCAAAATACACTCTCCGCACTGACTTGTTGAGGAAACCGTGATGTTACGAGTGTGGCAGTGCAGAATAAAGATTTTGATATCTTTACATCTTCACTTATTAGAAGGGAATTACCAGTAATGATCCTTGTATGCATATGTCATATATTTCATACATTCAGAATCATTTTTCATTTCGTTAAATCATTTTTTCGTCTTTTCCTTTTTACTCCCAGATTAACCAGAAATGAGGCATTTTATATCGTAAATAAAAAAGAAACGCACAAAAATGCACTAGACTTTTGGTATCTCAAATAACAAATGTGTGTACTCTTTTTACTTGTTCATCATCATCATACTGTATCGTCTCATTTTTTATACATTTTTTCCAAAATAATGAGAAGACAAGAGAGGCAGATACCTACGTGAACCAGCATACAGATGGATTGATGGGAAGGGAAGAGACAGAAACTGTGCACTGAACTCACCTGTTCTCCCAGCTCAGAAACCTAACCAAATTATACACTATATATCTATCACAAGTACGAAAGAAGAGACATAATTTACCTGTTTTTCAATTATTTCCACATTTTTTCTGCTTTTCTTCGAATGAATGCTGAATGTTGTCGATACTTGATTTGAGAATGGTGGCGCGCTATAAAGAAGATTGTTGATAGAGAAATAAGTATAAAAAATCTGATGATGATAATGATTACACTTTTTGGTGCTGCGTTTTTGTACTGCCACCACCATCACCACAAAACACACGCCTCATATCGTTCTGTATCGTTCTTCTGCCGCTATATGTGCGGTGTGGTAGTATTGTGTAGTAGTAGTAAACTTGTAACTCTGTTTTTCTTTTTTTTTTCTTCGATGAGCTCAGCATGAATAGAGTTTTGGCCAGGAATACTAATTAGGAAGAAGATCTTCAAAAGTTTCTCATGACATCATCTCTGTTTGGGATTGTAATGAGAAGAAAATGTTGTGCAAATGTGTCTAACGCACAGCCAATATTCCACATAACTTGTCAGGGGAGAAAGGACGCATGAAGTGAGTATCGATTGAATGAGTGCTATATTATCGTCAGTCTCATCTCCTCAGTTTTTATTGTGCACCAAACCAAAATAATGCATTCATTATTTTTTAGACAGAAGATGTGCTGCGGAAGCATAGATACCTATAATGTACGTGAACAAAGTTTTTGGACAGAATAAATATTTTAGCTAAAAAGCAAGGTTAGGCAGTATTGAGCTTTTAGTTGCAAAAGTTTTCTTATCGAGTTATACAAGGCGATGATTTTACCTTCTAAAGGATCTCATTAAGGTTTATATCAACTTTTTCAAGTTCAAAATCCACATTGAATACTTGCGTTTATATGTGCGCAAGAATAATATGCTAATGAAGACAATAAAAATGGAGGCATACGGCACTAAAAGCCAATACATGGGATTTTGTAAAGAAGTGTGAGATCATCCTCTGTTTTCGGCAAAGAGATGAGAATGTCACAAATGCCACATTAATCTTGCTTTGTTTTCAAAATAATAACTGATTAAATAACAATGAAGGGGAGGAAATGCTAATTATCGTTGTTTGAAAAATTGCCACTCGTTTGTGTCATTATTATGCAAGAGCAAAACAATTCAAAGTCATAGAATACAGCAACTTTTTGGTATGCTAAGAACTAAGAACGTCATATTTTGTATTGTACCTGGAGAAAGAGAATAATTAATCATTACTTAGTCTATCTTATTGTGACATTAGATAATTCGTGAAATGGGTACAGATAAAACAATTGATTTAAGACTAACAATCATTACTAGAATTGTTTGAACTTTTGCAATAGTATTTTGCTTTGCCTTTGAACTTTACAATCCTTGTTTTGTTATTGGTCATTTGAATGAATACCTACTTTTACTTTTCTGTTTGGGTCAAGTATATCGATATAATCCATCATAGTTGAAAAAACGAAATCCAAGTTTTCTCATTAAGGCTTGTGGCGAAGGCGATATTATAAGTCGTCTACATCAGAACCAAACCTCAAGAAATAGCGGGTATAATACCCTTCATGCACTTTTTGTTGCAATTTGAGTGCAGTTTGATATGAAACGTTGTACACATAATCACGAATTTTGTGAATTAAAAATGCACACATAACAAGAATTGTATACCTATGATTTTTTATGTAAAAAATATAATTTTCTCATATTTCACCGTCCACGAAGAATGCCTGGTTCTCATATTATGCTTACATTGTATAGCAGGTCTCAGACCACATGAAATGTACCTAGTTCTAACGCGATAACAAGGCGTGAAATTTTCTGGTGCATCCCGTTCCATTCCTATACTTTCTTTGCCATCAAACCTACAAGCCATTGACCATCCCAAAGTTAATATACTTATGCACCAACCGCACCGACCAACCTGTCTGTCTGGCATTTTTCACATTTTTATCCCATATTGTTCGAAAAAAATCAAAGAAACAAGTAAAAACTTAAATGTCTTCTTTCTTTTCTCGAAAATTGATCAAATCAAGTATGCATCTCATGGCCCTGCCCTATTACCCCTTTTCATTCTTCACAATCAATACCAAAAGCCCAAATTTCATTTTTCTTTAAAGTCTGCTGCGCTGCGCTGGGATATGTGTAATACTACGCACATATTTGCACTGTCGATTTTTTTTTGTTAAAATATGATATAGCTCAAGATATTGAAGAAAACGCTGGTATAAGTTGCTTCTTTTTACCATTCTTTGCCAGCCAGAACATCATCACCATTACCATTTACATTACATATTATTATGCAGCAGAACAAAAGGTAATTTTTCTAAGAGAAACACCAAAAAGAAAAATATCTCTTTTGCCATTCGGCAATATTTTTCTCCGAGTGGAAAATGATGATATGATGATGCTCTCCTCTATTTTCCTATCCTTACTGCTGCTGTTGAGCATGATGATGGCGCTGTGAACTCCAAAAAATGGAGAAAAATTACGTAGCGTGATTCAAGACTGTTCTTCATTTGTCTTTTGAAGGTGGTGGTGGTGGTTGAGATTGTGTAAGATATTCCAACTAACTAACTTGTATGGTTTATATCTCCCTGGTTTGCACGTATTGTAGGTTTATTTCTCTTCTTTCATCGTTCACACTGAAGAAAAGCTGCCGCAACATAAATGTTTTTCTTTGAGTTATCATATAAGCTAACTAATGGAAGAAGCTCTGTCTGAGAAAGAAATGATCTAAGACATAATAATGTGTGTAATATTATTGTTTATGTATCTCACTACTACATAATAGCAGGGAAAGATAACAAGTGAAGGGGAAACGAAAAACAAAACTAATAGCACCTGTCCGCAACCGACGTGCTAAGCTTTTAATAATAATCAAAATAATGATGATACTGACAATGAGCTTACAAACGGAGGGCTTTTTTCAAGTCTTGCACACACAACAATCATAAGTTACGCGGATATACAAGATTAAGGCAAAGGGTTTTTTTTGTAAGAGCAGTCATATTTGAACTTTCATGGCATGACATGAAGTGTGAAATGTGTCCTAGAAAATTTTCAGGTTCGTTACACCTTTTTTCTTTTCAAGCATAAATAGCAAAACCACATTCCTGCATGCGATTGGAAACTTTTTTTTATAGAAAACATTACCGTCACCCACAGAGTCATAAATATAATATGTTAGGGTAGCCGATTAACAGAAATTTGCTTGTTGGAAAATACCGTGTGAGTAGGCGATGACATTTCATGTTTTGAAACAATAAAAATTTGATACTCTCGTCTCATGACATAATGATTTCGCACGGCAGTCTATAATGGCGTGTGAATAATCATGCGCAACTTTGACCGTCTCTGAAACCGAGATGAAGTAATCATTTAAAACGGAAGCATTGAACATAAGATGAACATTTGACAGTGTAAAATTTCTTGTGACATTTTCTTCGTGTGATTAATATAGCATATTTTCATGCAATGCACATTAAAAAGGTGGATGATACCCTAAAAAGAAAAGAATTGTAAAGAATATGACAATTTTTGTTCACTGTGTTCTTACCTGCACATTTGGATGACTTCCTGCATCCCGGAATTGTTTCGGTGGTGCATATTTCAATTAAAATAATTATCCTTGTAAATCAATCTTCTGGACACAAAGCCTCTTTCCTGGACCAACCAATGAGCGTTTGTTGAAAAAGGGTTTACATTTTATTCGTGATCGTCTTTAAGGTTCAAGTGAGAAAACCCTTCGTGGAATTTGTTTTGCAGAAGCTCTGGAACATTTGAGTTTAAAGTTTTACTGCATTTGCACTTCCTTTTATCAATCAACTTTCTTTCTGTATTTTTTATTTTTAACTTTCTGTGAAACTGTCTACTTATCACTCAAAGTTTTACTTGTCTGCAATTTTTCATTCAGCTTGTTAACCAAATACGGGATAATCATGACAAAACAAACAGTTTTGAAAGGATATCAACAGCCGACAACAGCTTCGCATACAAGTCCAGTTGGCAGTTCCAGTCGCAACACACATTAAAAAATGTTCACGTTTTTTCATGGAAAAAGTGTAATTATATTAATGATGAATATCCTAGACAAGTCACATCATTTTAGTCAACACATTGTGACGCAACAGTAATAAAAAAGTAATTTTTTGATATATCTTAGCACACGCTTGCCAGCTGCTTACAAAACGGCCGAAAATGGAAGAAAACAGCAAAAATCAAGTCATGCGCTGTCAAACCGCTTGCGCTTGCCCCGCAATAACTTTGTTCCTTCAGAAAAATGACCACGACGATGGTCGACCACACACTTTTCAACAAAATTTTCACATTTAAAAAATGTTCATTCAAAATCCAACGTTTGTTCTCAAAATACACAAGCAATTCGTCATCTCTCTCTCTGCGCGTTTACAACATAAAAAAGCTAGAGACTACAAAACCAGCAAGTATACCTAGTTTTTGACACTTCAATTGCAATAATAACAACAGTAAATAGTAATTGGGTGTTTCACCCTTCTCTCAAAGTCTGTACAAAATAGGGTAGCCAGTATTTGTTCTTGTGAGACTTGAAATTTACGATGATGATTACTCGAGATGTGAACTGCATACAAAAATGTAGTTTTTTATTGCTTCTTCTTTGGCTGGTGCACGAGGAGCCAAGCAAAATGTTGATGATACGAGTGGTCCAATGAAGAAGTGTCAAATGTCAATCAATCACTCAGAGCTATGACGTGACTTGACACTCCAAGCTTTTTACTCTCATCATAAAAACCCACTTGCATGGTTAGCCATTGACGCTGTGCTGCTGATGAAGGAGACTTGTAAGTGCAGCATTGATTCTATGCAAACAAGCTTACTAAAATGTATTATTTCAGTATTAAAACTTTATTTTATTAATGGCTTTTTGTCTGCTTAATAGTCATAAAAACAACAATCACCAGTCTGGACGGACGTTGGTAGTGGGCAGTCAGTTTATGATGGTTTTGAAGTTATTAAACGCACACACTGACAAAACAGTTAACAAAATGATGACTTCTTCAGTTGTTTCACACAGACAATCAAAAATGAGAGCTCCGTTGAAGACACAAGAATTCAAGTTAAATTGCTGAGTTCCTTTTCAAATTTTTCTTTAAAAAGTGACAGTAATAATAATTCAAGATCAGTTTATTTGTGTAAAGGCCATAAACAAAATATGTCATGCAGTGCACTAATTTTTAAACTTGACCAAATAACGGAGTTTAGTAAAATGTCAAAACTGTTGAGCACGAGGAATTGTCGCAGTTATGCAATAACTCTCAACTCTCAAGACAATTCTCCAAGCGTTCATGGGGAAAGTTCAGACAAAAATCTGGCTCACTCCGCTTGATAAAAATCAAAAGCGGAGAGGGTGAAGTAAGGCACTGCCTTTTGCTTGGCAATATTAGAACGGTGGTGACGATGCCGTAGTCAGATTACGAAAATGTTCAAGCGTTACCTAACTTGCGTACGTATAAGCTACAGGAACATGCCCCATGCGGTCTGGAGCGTGACTGAACTATGAAGCACAAGAAGATGCATTACTACGAAGACAAGCTGCTAAGGTGTTACTGATTATTCTTGTGCGTTAAAAAAGGGGTTGTTCTCCAATACAAAGTACAGAGGGAATAAAGTTGGCGAAGAAGTACGTGCCAAGGTATGTTCATGGCTCATCTTTTAGTAATCACCCCAACAATATTGCATTTCTACCTGCAAGTGTACCTGACGCTGGTACTCTGTGTATATTCCACAATTGTAAAAAAGATACAGAAAGGGTGAATCTTTCTTACTCATCTTGACTGCTTTCATTGTCATGCGTGCTCTGAACTTCTACTTCATCAGCATATTGAGTAAACGTTACCAACTTTTGATGCAACTTTGTAAAAGACACGACGACGGAATGATGACGAGATGAGCAAGAGTATCATAGCGCTGCTCATGCTCAGAGATTCACACATAAAGAGAGCCGCAGTTAGCATTTGGAAATTGTATTTTATATCTTAAAAGTGTATCGTCTCAGATTCCTCGTTGTGGTTTGTAAATAACATTAGGAAGAAGGGGAAATACGGCACAGACAAACCTCCAAAGGGGTGGCAATGCTGGGTAATGTGAGTGGTAAGGGGGATTGGCTCGCCATAAGAAGGAGCTCCTCCTCGCTCCTCACTGAATTGGATAAAGGTTATGTACTTTCTTTTACATGAAGGTATGCAAAGCAAAAAATAAACACTTTACTTTCTCGTAGCTCACGATATGCATTTTCCTTAGCATGAAATGCAACGCTTTCAGCGCAAAAAGGGTAGTTGGCAAGAATGTGAATATGAGATATGAATAAGTCAGAAATCTGTAAAATAAGTATTAATAATAATAGTAAATGTTGTATGCTGCATGTGAGAATGCGGTGTTTTTTCTTCTGTAAGATGAGCCATTGTTTTATTTTTTAAATGTGTATAATGCACTCTGAAATGATGACAACATTTGTGGCGGATAACAAGAATGTATGAATAGAAATTTGAAGCCGGGCTTAGACTTTTATGACATGTTGCATGACAAGCGATTTGCAAAGGAATCGCTTTATAGCCAAATTCTTGGCAGAATATTTGCCCTGTCAATTATTGAAAGATTGATGGTGAAACGAAACGGATGGTGCGGTACTGCCATTTTCTATCATCGCGTAATTGGGTATTGCATAATATCAAGGCGGTTTGAAGTTGATGTTTTACAAATAATGTGCTTGTGCGATTGAAACATGGTTGTCAGTTTCGTCATTTGATGAGGTCGAGAAACAAGAAAAATAGTTATCCCAATTAAACGCTTGTATGCACAATGTGGGTAATATGAGAATGAACTCAATTTCACAAGAGTACTAGAAAAAGTCGACAGTGAGTACACAACTGCTGCAAAAACGTTTGATGGTGTCTAAAAATCATTCGGAACGAATTACATCTTTTTAATCTTATTGTATTAACTTTTAACATGATAACTTTATCAGCAATTAAATATTTACCTACGCATGTTCGTATCTTTTATTTCAGAAGAATAAGATTTTCGGCTAATTTTCATTCAACATTGGAAGCATGCGTTTAATTGTTGTAGCGCTTTTGTATAAAATGTAACAAAAGTCAAAACAACCAACACGCACATTTACTAAAAACAAAGTTTCTCTGATGTAAAGCGGTTAAACACGTTTCATGGAACCAGAAGCAGGGCAAGCTTATGTAGTATATGAACAAAAAAGCAAAGAAAAAACTGTTTAAAGAAAAACAAGGAAGAAAAATAAATCAGTATTCAATGAGAAAGTAAAATCTAGTGAATGTAGTTGTTACCCAATATGACTTCCTTTGCTAATACAGATTGAAAAGCAGAGTAATAAAGAAGGTTGAAATGAAGCACACAAAAAAGTTTAAGAAAGGGAATCAAACCACTTTTTTCTTCTTTTTTTGGGCAAAAAACTACAGTGAAAGAGCATCGTGCAAAGGAACAACAATCCCACAAAGACGGTCATGTAAGGCATGACACTTAATCATGACATGATCATCATCATCTCTCTCTAGTACCGCACTGCTGCTGTTGTTTGATAACTGGCTATTGGTGTGTTTTTTGTCTGTTCATACCTATGTAACTCTTTCTTCAGGCCTGACAACTTGTGTTAGATTCACACTCATCATATCATCATCATGGATGAATCGAAATCCAACTTGACTTGGTGTGTAATAGTTTAACAAAATCTTTTTCAGACCACCTCAGAAGGAATTAAGAGTTTTTCCACAAACTCTTCCTATTCATCAGTATTCACTCATCGTCAACTCATCACTATCATCCCACAAATCACTTGCACCTCTGCCACTCACTTCATTGTGAAGAGTGGAGTGCGAAATTTATACAAATACAAAGAGTCAAGTAAAGACGTTACGAAAACAAACAAAAATCGTGAATTGTGGTAGATGCGTAAGTCACCTTTACAAACGAGAAATTTGAAATGATTCCTTTGTACACAACATGATGATCTTAGAAACTTTTAGGTTCTATTATTATCTTTTTTTTGCAAAATAAAGAAGAACTCGATTGTCTATTTCTAGTAAGATCCAATAATGTTGCTGTATTGACATTAATGATGTCAGAGTATTAAAGTACGCAAAACCTGATCCAAATGCCATATTATAGCTGTTCTGTTGTAAAAATTATAATAGGGCTCAGCATAAACACACCAAAATATCATTATCAAACCCCCGTTCATTATTTGGTCGAAAAACCCTCAATCTGGTAATAATAGTTAGTAGTGGATACGGATGGTTGGACACAAAAGTATTGAAACAAAACGCTCATTTTTCATTTTGAAATGAGATCCTAATTTTCATTCATTCAATTACAATACTATCCTCTCTAATTCATGTCTTGTTAAGACGTAAAGTGTCTCAACCCTAATGGATAAAGATGTTTTTGTACCTCTCCTTATTCTCTCTCTACTTTTAATTCATTGTTCATGCTTCCATTTCACTCCCTATTTTTTGACAGGAAAAAAGACATAATAGGAGAATGTAGGTACGTACACTCTTTTCGCAAAACCTTTCAACTTTTCAACAGATTCACATTAATTTCCCTCATTTCTTTAATCACCAACCATAATATCAAAACATTATCATCAACATCATCTCAGGGTTGCCTGTTTTTTTCTTTTTTGAAAGACTGATAGTATCATGAGAGGATTAGAAAATCTTTCAAGATAGCAATATGAGAAATTGGCCACGATTTTTTCGTCTCCCAACTTCCTTCAAACAATCTATCAATTTTACTATAAACAAGCGCAGTCTCCACTCTCATGAACTCTTTGCGTAAGTTTGTCTATTTTGTAGCAAAAAAAAGCCAGAAAGGAGGCTGTTTCAATAAACTATATAATTATCAAGATGTATAATAATATTCTTGTTTCTCCAAATTTTTAATATGACATGTAGTACGTCTACAATATTTATATTAATCGTTTAGGTGAAGGCGGATATCATATATCGCATTAACGTCCACCAAAAAGTACTTTAATTCACTGATGTGGAAAGCAATTCACGACTTTTATTGCAATAATCTCTCTTCGGTCCCATTAAGTATTCATTTATAGGAAAGATAGCAAAGGCATAAGTGCACTGTATTGTTAGAAAAGACAAGACGTTCAGATATAGAGGGTTCCTTTTTACCATATACTAATACTCATTCATCGATTGTCGGTAAACGGGACCTCTGACATTGTACTCCCAGAATGCCCCAATACCATCTTGGCACTAACCTAAACGTCAAGACGTGCACAAAGAGGTACCGACCATCCACCAAGAAAGTTTACAAGCTCCACAGTCACTTCCTCCATCCTCCTACCCGATCACTTTGCATAAAACATTTTATTTCTTTTATCTCAAGCACCAGAATATGACAGAAGCCGCAAATAAATCCATGGGAAATGGGAGGAGATTCGTAAAAAGTTTGAGATATTGTACTACACAAATGCATTAAAAAGAAAAGAGTACTTAAAAGCTCATCTTTGTTCGCTGTTCTTAAAGTTTCGCTGTTTGCTAGGCAAGTCAACATACTCACAAGCTGGTAATACACCACTTTACAGCGTCGATGATGCATACGAGCTTGCTTTTTTTACTTACTCCACAAAAGAAAAAGTCATGCCAAGAACAGATCTATCAAACATCATCCTGATGATGAATCTTTACCACTCAGCAATCGATCGATACATATTAAAACGAGCTCTCTCTCTGATGGTGGTGGTGGTATGGCATTTTCTCTCTTCTTCCCAGGAACCGCATTGTTGGCTATTTCGAGAGATGAGTGAAGAGATGCAGAGAATAAAATTGATACGGATGGGGATGAAACTAACAACAAGGGCTTTACCTGTCATAATTAATTGAAGTAAAGATGCTTTTGACTCGACGGCACGAATTTGTAATATATAATGCGTAGATATTTTTATTATTGCCTCTTTAATACAATATAGAGCTCCGTATGAGTAAATACTCTTCTCTGATGTACAATCAACAAGCCAAGTACAATGTAGTGAAAAGAAGCATTTTATGGACAAGCACAGGTATAAATGTACAGACAGAAAGTGTACACACACACTTTGCATTTAAACAGGAAAAAAATGTACCTTAACGATTATCGTCATTTCTCATCATGTACTTTGAAAATGATGCATGACATTTTTACCAGATTTAAATCAAAGATATTTCCCATTTCATTTGAATCCAGGACACAATCAAATCGATCAGTAGTAATAATAGCACAATAATAGTAAATTATGTGAGGAAAAGCCCATGTTCTCTATGTTTGTTGGTTGTGTGCCGAGAGTTGGCTTACAAAGTGTGCTTTCATTTTTGAACCGTATGTCGTTCATATGAAAAGAAACAGAACACTTAATCCACTTTTTATGCAAGCTTGCTAGCATGAATTCATTTTTTCACAAGTCACCTCATTTAATTTAAATACTCGTGCTTAATAAGAGAGTTCATTCTAGTTCTAATTCGTTTGCCATCATCACTTTTATTAAAACGTCTGCCAGAAGTCAATTATAAACAGAGCGCGACAAAATTGGCAGATGAAATAATACAAGGGAGAAAATAGTGTGTATTGTATTTAAAAAGAATCAAAAATACAAAATGAAATCAGTTGGAAAAGAAAAGAAGTGATTAAAATGGGTTGGCTGGTGCCATTTGTTCGGAGGTGCCTTAGTACACTCATCAACTCAAAGAAACTAAATCCCCTTTGTAAACTACTTCATTGTTTTAATTCTCCATTACACTTATACCGTGTTCGGAAACTTTTTAACGTATTTTGTTTGTAGCAGCTTTGTAATGCATTATCAAAGAGATTGTGTGTATTTTTGGGGAAATATGAGTTTTTTGCTAAAGAAAATTTGGAAAATGCAAACTCTTCTGGCTTTCCTCAATGCTCTCATGCATGAGTAATTTAGACTAGTTTTGAAATGCTCGATTTTGTCATGAAATTTCTCGAGTGTAAAATGTAGACAGAACTTTTTTGGTTGTTGATCATGTACTTCCTGATAGTATGAAATCAAAGTCAAGAGTATGCAAAGAAGGAGTAATACAACATGCACATATTACGCACAAAAACGTAACTGAATCTGAATTTTCCGTTCCATAAATTCAACTCTGAAAACTGCAACATTATCACTGTCATAATCTAAAACGAATGTTATAAGTAACAAACAAAGCAAAATTCAAAGAAAGCCAGAGAAGCAGTTGTTGGCAATGGGAGGAATGAGTTTACGAAACATATTATATGATGACGATGATGTCGGTAGTCCGTGAACAGTTTATATACATAGACATAGAAGATGTGAAGAAAAACAAAATAAGAGCATCTTTCAGACATTTTCTGGCAGGCACAAGTCAGTCAGTGAAAATATTTGATTTTGATCTAATCGTGATTTCGTGACTCTTCGGGACAGTCATGAGTTGATTTATTTGTTTAGCCCGTTACATTAAATGATTGTCATTGATATCTGTTCCTTTCCGTCTCCCATTCTAATACTCAGCATCAGCATTGTTAGAACATGTTTCAAGTTTAATCTAACGATATGAAGAGCTAATGTCATCTTCATCCAAGTGTATTAGTCTTCTTTCCTACAGAGGTTTACCGTCTCTTTTAAAGCTAAATCATCACTCATGTCACAAAACAACCTAACAGCAATGGCAATTTTGCAATGAATATTATACACACCTTGCTCTCGCTCATTTATAACATGACTAGGTAAGTGTAATGAATGAGTACTGCAACGAGAACTTTGTATATTTAAATCCCTTTTCTGCGCTTACAATTTAGCAACTTTTGCTCCAGACATGCGCGATGAGATTAATAGGAAAAGAAAACACGAGTGCGTGTTATGTTTAAAATAGTCAAGATGGGCGTTTGTAGGGATCGACCGTTTTGATTCTAAACTGTGAGTATAACTTGAAATGTGAAAACTTGACCCTATCTGTGAACGTGTGAACTACCCCAAAGTTTCAAAAGTTTTTCGCAATGCATGTCCCTTCAAGCGTATTACTTAACTTTTTCTTATCATTTGAAAGTCTTTCGTTTATATGAAACAACAGAATTCATAGTTTTATTGGCAAATAAACAACTCTTATTCATTTTTTATTCTTTGTTTAATTTGACAAACTTTTTATCCCGGTTCTCAACTTGTAATTGGGATTTTGATTTGAAATAAAACAAGAAAGAAACGCATAAACTCTTGAGCAAGAAATTTGCAACATTTAAAGATGACAATAGCGTATTGCACCATATCAAATAACAAACTCCAAGCTCTCATAGCCTCTCAAGGATCTCATTTGGTTCCCACGGCCTGAAAAATTCTTTGCTTTTAGCAATTTTGAATTCAGAACAGTTTCGCCCTTTTACAAATTGCAAAGGCAACTGAAACCAAAAATTAGGTAGTTATATATATTTGCTAGTATTTCCACTCTGTCTGCAAAAACTATAGGCTATATTGCTGCCGACGCTCCTCTAGAGCACTCCTAATTATGAAACTACATCTAACTGTCAGCGCACCAATTAGATAAATTCAAGTTATTTTTATTGCCTTTGATTACTGGTCTATTATACTCCAAATAGTAATAATCAGCAAAGAGAACACAGAAAAACAGCTCTAGTTGCAACTAAGTCTACTTTCATTATTGCTGCCCTACATTGATACTTAATATAATTATGTGCTTTCATTAACTGCGTGCGTGGTGCGAAAAATGCTCTGTGTTGAAATTTCTATGAACTATATGAACAAACGTATTGTACATTTGCAGCATTTCTTTACACGCTGGAAATAAAAACTATAGGGAAAAACAAAGTGCGACAAAACTACATGATAATATACTTTTGTATGCCAGCAGCATGCTTCTATATTGAATGGTAAGACTAGAACCAAAAGTTACATTGTTTTGCACTGCATAAAAGATTTTTATATGTGGACAGAAAGAAGACAAGAATCGTTACAATTGTATAATAAACTATGCGTTGCACTGTGTCGTGACACAAGTACAATACTAACTTTTTTGTACAATAATAGAGCAGAGCAACGCACTGCCTTCTAACAATGATGTCCATAGAACAGTGCATTGCTTAGAAAGAGAAGAGAGTAATGTGTTTTATTGAGATTCCTCCAATCCAATAAAAATACCTTATCTCTTTCAGTAAATCTCCCAAGGAAATGGCTCCATTTCGTAATTGGTAATTATTATTATCATTATCATGTCCAAGAAAGTCATGCAGCGCTGTAAGGGAGAAAGATGCAAGATTGTGTTTTTTGTTGGAGTAATAATGAGTATGTAGTGGACGCATAGTGACTTCATCATGATATTATCATCATAATCATCATCACTTTACAAAAAAAGATGTGTTGTAATGTTGTAAATTCAAAAATAGTAAATGTCGGACGGGCGGAAAGTACAAGTTTTTATGTACAGAAGTTTTGCAAATTTTTAGATAATTTTTCACGATCAGCAACCTACCTAATACTTACTTCTTGTAATGGTAAAATATTAGAAAACAATAAAAATGTAGATTAATAGAGGTATCATTACTGAAAAATAGCAAAGTCTAATCTTCTCCAAGTTCAAAGCAAATGTTGAATGTTATCGAATAAACCCTCATTTTTCTACTAAAACATGATCGTATTATGCAATAGTTTGAAAACCATGTTGGATGTTAAATGACAATGATTCTTTACAATGGTGAAATACGATAAATGCAGAGACTTTGAAGATCATAAGAAAAATCACTATAACCAGTAGGATGTGACAAATAAAATATGAAACATGCAAAGCTTTCTTGCTGGTTTGCACTTGGTTGCTAGAGTTTGTTCTTCAGAATATTTCGGCTTTCCCCGCAGTGCAGTTAAGTCACACTGCAAAAATTAGAGCGCATTCCATGCAGAAGGAAAATCGGAGATGAATTTACTGTTGTAGTCATGAAAAGCAACGATTTCAACATCCGATTTTGTGAATCTGCCATAGTATGAACACGAAATGCAGTTGGATTTGCGTTTTACCATGTTCCGTTTAATGTTTAAAAGTTGATGTTGTAGCTCTGTTTTTCTGTGTCATGCGTCATCATTTACGCCTTTACGGTCTCTCTTGATTATAATATCTGTGTAGTGCCATTCCAACGTTTTGTTCTTTAGCAGGATTTCAGGTTCAGTATGACCGTTTCTTTCTCTCATTTCTCATCACGATGATGACGAGGACAGCGATGCAAACAGAGATAATAGTAATTATTATAACTGCTTTATTCTCCTCGTAGATAAAGATAAATAAAAGGTTTTACAACATTCAACACACTGGCTGCTGTTACTTTTGCTTCATTACAATGTGATGTACCACAAAAAATGGAATTATCTCGCATCTCTGTATTTAAAATGTGGTATTTAATTCTAGTGTTGCTCCTGTTGTTGCTATAATATGTAGCTGCAGAACGGAGTTGATTAAGTTGTCAGATTTTAATTTTCTATCACGATTTCTACTTTCAACCTTCGGTCTGTTTTCCTCTGTCATACGCTGCTTCCCCGAGCCTCCGAGATTTTTATTTCGTTTTTCAGTTCAACAACTGCGGCTGTCTGTTTTTCACCGCATTACATTTTAATACGCAGATATAATAATGTTTTTATTTTGCATGTATAAAATATGAAAAAATTAGCGTATGATTTGATTGTCGAGTAAGCGGCTAGGTAATCCATTTCACGCGACAGTGAAAAAATCTGTCGGGGACAGACACGCAGAACAGAAATGCTAGCAGGGAGTAGTACGGAGGAATGTGGTTCATAGCAGAGCAATGAACAACTTCAAGAATGAAATATTTTCTCTTTGGGGAAAGTTGGTGCACAGTATGCTGGAATGCTTCTGAGAAAATGAAGTGATGTAAAAGTTCTCATGTGATGCATGCAGATTAATTTGTTGGTCAAGTATCTTGAACTTATCAGCAATTGAACCGCGACATTGAATACCCAAATCGCATAATATCATGAAATATAAAGCGTAAAAAAGTATCGAAAAGTAAAGAATGATATCGACGTGAGAACTTTAAGAATACTAGATAGTTTTTTCTTTCTGCTTTATTAAGAAATATTGAAAATAGTTTAACCAACCTCCAAAATTCATAAAAATAGTTGTGTTGTAAGGGCCATGGGTTTCGCCAAGGGATCTAAGCTTACAATAAAATTGCTCTTGCATTGAAATTATTTCGCAACCCCTTCATTTCAAAATAAGGCTTATTATTCGTTGAAGTACCTACTCAATTAGAGCATTACAACTTTGATCGTGAAACTGTTCAAGCATCAATGGCTTACTACAAGTTGTAAAAATGATATTTTAACTTTAAACGCTTTAAATATTGTAAATGGTCAATATTAATACAAGTATGCTTGCCCGTGTGTCATTGTAGGATTTTACATGACATTGTCTTCGTCTGCCGATTTTATTACCAAAAACAGTGGTACTTAATATTTTCGTGTCTTTGCAGAACGATATTATATTTGTTATTTGTTTTTATGATTTTACATCAACATTTGTCTTGCATTATATTTTTAGTCCACCTGTCAATCTGCATTTAATTCCACATCGTAAACTACCCCAAACAAAATCAACATTTAAAACTGTTCAGAGGAAAAATAAAAAAATACTACACATTTTAGGTTTCATTGCTTCCAAATGAAAGTCAGCACTCTTACAATTGAAATGATAATGCGTACATTCTCTTGTTTCCAGCTAAAACTTTATTGTTTCGTTTTCTATCTTGATTGGATATGGAGATTTTATTCATTACAATGCAAAGACTTCATTCTTCCACTCCAACAATAAACAGAGAATATTATTGTTTTAACGTGCGTCAGCATAATAAATGATGTTACTCGTCTGTACTACACATCTCTCATCTTTGTCTACTTCTTCAGAAGTCTCATCTCGTACCGATTTCATCAGGTATTATGAGCTATTGATTGTGATGATGATTATTTGTTACCTATTAGCAAATGCCCTACGTCCTTTTGTATTGGGCTCAACAGGCAATAAAAAGGAAACAATAAAAAATAACCACTTAACTTACAACATTGTTACTTCTCGCTTATTCAAAACTCTTCTTATGTGTATATTTACTGTGTCGTATATACAGTTATTATGAAACAACAAACAGTTTGTCTGTATAACTCTTTTTTAACTCACCAAAGTAAATTACGACCACTCAAAACTTGGCATTTAATTTCCCCTTGAAATCCTGCTAATTGCAGTCATGCTCATGTCTCATTATTGATGCTCATCTTCAAACGAGTTGATGGGATGCGGACTTTTTTTTGCAAGTCTTGTTGACAGATACTGTACACGATGTTGTCCAATATTTCTGCATAATAAGCATTTTTGCTGTGTGGTTTGCCGTTGATGGTCAACTGCTCAGTGCTAACAACTGTGACTCTGACTACTACCACCACCGGATCAACTACTACTACTGCTTTCCTTCAAAGAAAAACTACATTACTACCACCGCGAGTCATTAAATCATTATGATTATTACTTACTTTACATGAGATGCATAAAGTCTTCAACTTTAGAAACAAGAAGTAAGAAAAAATACTACACCAGAAAAAAATCAACTCTTTTAACTTGACGATGTGTCTATATAGCGAAATAACGCAAAAAGAATAAAAAATATAATGTAATAATAATAATGTTAATGAAGGAAATAAGAAATCGATATAAAGATCCCTATTATTACTCCGGTTATTGTTATTCTGAACATAAACACACATATAACATGTATTACTGTACAAAATAATCATACACATGATAATCATCGTCATCATTAGAATCATTATAATCATCATAACTTTTATTTGCTAAATAGACAGGCACGAATACACGAACTCCTCGAAGGAGGAAAAGATGAAAGAAGAGACCAATAAGAAGCTTTTAGAGACACAAGAAAACAGTCTTTAGTTTTTCTCTCCCTTCATATCAATCTTCTTCAAGAATAGAGCAGAAAATTAAAATGAATTATGGCGATTGATGAGTTGACTTTTGCTTTTTGCGAATTTAGAAACACATTATTTTCTATTGATGTGATGATAATAGGATGATGTTAATGATTATGATGATGAGGATTATGAGAGTTACTAGCTTTTTATTTATGTATTAACGGGTTAATTTTTTACATTTTATGAGCATTCTTGTGGGAATGGCACAGGGCACGTGATCTTCTTCAAGAACAAGGAAAACAAGCAGAGAGAAACATCTTTTTGGGATACATAAATTTCAACACAGAATGAGTTGATTTTTGAGTTGCTGATATGCTGCTCCTTTTTGTAAAAGAGCATGCCGAGTCGTGTAAAAGCCAATCATTTTTACAGTCTTGAGGAATTTTAATTAGGTAGTTGAGATTGAAATAAAAACATGATATAAACAAGTGTACACAACGACAAGAACAAGCTTTTATTTAGAATTGACGGAAAGTGGTAATTAAAAACACTTTAATTTCCTGAACACATGTCATGTTATATTAAATTTGTAGGTGGACAATACACATAAGTTTACATTAAAAATCCTTATTTCAATATTCACGTAAGGTTTTGCATTAACAAAGTATTCATTGATGACCTATGAATATGATTTTGGATTGAGTTTGAATTGAGGTAACGGGACCATGAACCTTACTAACTCTGATTTAAACAGAAATCGTTGTTCTGAGCGTGGAAACCAATACATTTTTATGAAATAAATCCAAAAAATTGAATCTCCTAAATCTTAGAAAACCGTGCCGCTATCACCACCTTGCGTAGAACAGGTAGGAAACAAAGTAAGATGTGTAAAATGTAAAAAAAGCCAGCGTTGAAAGTAAAAAATAATTTATTTCAGAACTAAACAATGTACATCTTCCTTAGTTTATTGAATTACTTTGCATGCAGTAGTAAATGGAATGCAATTTTTTTCTTTAATATAAATACTAAGTATGCCTACAAAACTTAATTTTCAACAAGTACACACAGCCGCCGTCGGCCAATTTCATTTCACGAAAAATGTTAACATTTTTACGATGCATGACAATGAAGTAATATTTTGAGCACGATAACAATACCAAAAATATTGGAAACTCAGCAGGCGATATCCCTCGTTTTAAACTTATTACGATGCATTCTAAAACAGTTCGTAAAATTCAAAAGGCTGTTTCCTTCAAAAGAAATAGCATAATAATAACAAATGAAAAATTGGAATGATTGTTTGAACCAATGCAATATCTAGTGGTCACTGCAAATCTGTCTTTCAACAGTCAATTCCAAGGAAGAATGGATGTCATGTAGAATGTTAGACTACCGACACATACTTATTAGTATGTTCATACTGAAACACTACAAATTCTCACGCTGTAAAAAATGCTTCAAATGGAAATAATATGCCAATAATCAAAATAATATCTATCTATCTGGTGACACGCTCGTCTTCATAATTCTCATAATTTGACGTTTTATAAATACTCTGCAGTCAGTGGCTCAGTAATTAAATCATCACCAGGTCGTAAATCAATCAGTTCATTTTGCTATTGTATTCCAAACATGCATATCAATTAAAACACATTATTTTCATACTCTGCAAAGTTGCAATGTAAAGCGTGAAGAAAAATACTTATATAATTAGATGCGCTATAATTGCATTGTGGCACCAACAACACTAGCTAAGCATGAAAATTCACACAATAAGTGAAAAACTTTCTTGATCGCAGGTTCAACATTAAAAATTAAAGACAACCTGCCAACGCAATTAACATATCTTATGGTTTTGACTAGGCAATTGCTTGCAAGAATGAGAATACAAACTTAGCGTTTGTGTTTTTTGCATAATTATATCATATTAATTCTTTTCGCTTTAATTGAATTTAGCATTTTAGTAGTACGTTTATAGAAATACACGAGTTTCTCGATGATTTTTGGGAAACATACATTCAAAGCTATTATTGTAGATAGGAGTCTTTATCAAGAACAAGTTCAGTTAATTTTTTTTATCAAGACTTGCACAAAAAATTAGAGTGATTTCACCAGCTTCATTTACTTAGGGGCAGCCACTACTGGCCACTGAAACATCACCGTCATCATTTTGTCAGAACAAAGTATTTTTCATTTCACTACACTTGTTATTATTGTTATTATTCTTACACTCTCTCTGACTTTCTATCATGTATCCTTTGCGTGTATGGTTCTACCACACTAGCAATCAAGCTTATTATGACAGGACTTTTTGTAACAATGAAACCAGACTGATCCTTCAAGTCTCCGCCGTCGCCACCTTCAATCTTGTTTCTCTTCTTTTATATCGATCAAGTCATTATTGCAGTTTTCGGTGCTTTCTGCTTTCTGTATTACGGATATTTTGAAAAGAAAGAGCGTTCAGCTTATTGTTTGCTGTGCTAGTTATCCTCTTGCCACTCAGCACTCTTCCGCGGACGCCTGCTGCTAGTTTGATGGGACATGTACGTTCTCAATGTACGAAAGGATTATTTTCTTCTCTTTCTCTTTAAATCAACCATCCAAGTTTTATTGCATCTTTCAATCAATCTTGAGGGAAGGGTGAAGGAAATGCTACAATGGACTGCTGTATTTCCGATTATTTTAAACAAAAATTGCTTAGATTATTATTGTCTAAAACAAACAAAATGTATATGTCTAGCATTGCTTAATTCAACTGATTCGTCTTTACTAATAAGCGATCATGACGCCAATAGTAGAAGCGGTCTAATATGTCCATTTGATGATGGTTTAAATCAGGCAAATGTTTGTTACAGACATTACTGAAGGCAGGCGTCAACTATAATAATCATTCTCAGTTGTACATTGTGCTAAAACGAATCACAGCCTAATTTCCTTTTTATAAAATGGCTTTCTGCAAGATTGAGAAGAGGTCCCTGAAGAGAAAAATGGCTTGGGGCATTGTGAGACTCATCCTAGACCAGTTTCATGCGATAGTATTTGTATGAACGTTTATTGCAAAGCATCTACATGTTTCTTGACTGTAACAAAACAACAAAAGCGGAGATAAAAAATGCATGCAATTTAAAACAAAACCAAGTTTTATTGAAAAATAAAGCATATATTCCATTGTTCACATGTCTCATTGAATGACTGCCATTTCATTTATTTCTGTTTTTGGTTAAAACAAATTCAGACATTACTTTTACATAGTTTCAAAACAACAATACAAGTTTAAAAATATAGTAATTTTATATTGAAACAGCATATGGTAGCCAGTGTGATGTGCTTGGCATTTTTTGCTGGAAAGCAATGATTCCAAGAAGTGGAAGTGGTAGAAAGAAAACGCACAAGTTCAAAATAGAAGACAGAAATGAAAAGCACAATAAGTGAAATATTTAAACATGGTGGTACATCTTTATCCATAAACTTCATGAAACAAATTGGTGTCTTGATTACGTCGACGTTACCAAAAATTGTTACTTGGGATGGAACAATGCAGTGCTAAAGATAGAATTAAAACTGAACCTACCAAAATGTATTTGATTGCATATCCAACTGTCCTGGCTTCAGTATCTATCACACAATCAAACATAATGTTGATTGTTGATACTTTCGCGTAATGCATTTTATCCTGAGTCAAGTCTAACATTAGGTGAAGAATTAAGTTAGTTCTTCTTAGTCTTGTAATTGAATTTAACTTTCTTCGTGTACTTAATTTTTTACAATACACACGAAATTACTAATTTACCATAAAACTCTACGCTATATGTCAATCTCCAAATGTTCCTTTCATGCATACTAATACTTCACTAATTTACCCAATGGTACGTCACAGCTAATTTACCTTTACCTAATGGTTGAGAGTTTCAACTACGATCCAATTTGATGAGCAACTATTAAAGGCAATCTGGCCTGTAAGGATTTTTACTGTGGATTAATTATTTCTATTGTCTATAATAAGTTATAATTTCAGTACAATTTACTGTTGTAATACCAGTCCTGTTGTATTTCGATCCGGGACACCGACAAAAATGTGAATAATAAAATATCACAATACGAAAATAATCTAACTTAGAATATGAATGCAGGTGTCGTCGCTAATAAATTCGGGAAAAGTGAAAATATCTCACGAAAAATGCATGACAAGAATAACTTTGCATCAACATAAAATGTGAAACGAAGTGTATTGCATGAAAATGATAACCTATATCAATTACGGAAAATATAACGGTTATATAATTTAAATATCACAGACAAAATGACTACTACCACACTAGGGAAATACTTCATAGCAAAATTTCAGCAATACATTTAAAGTATAAATATTGAATATCAGGTTTTTGATGGCCTGCTTGGTTCTCTCCAAGATGAAACTCCGCAGATTATCATCTGACATATCCATCCTACAGATCATTTGTCATTACTCTTTAAATTAGCAAAATGATCGATCCGATCCTTATCAATATGACAGAGACATTTCAACCGCGATCTAATATTTGAGTCTCATTGTCAGCTCATGCAATTGATACCTAGTAAAACCAATTCCATATAAATTTATAAAGTCACTACATAATTAATATCTATAAACTAAGTTAGCTAGCACGAGGTCATCGCCGTTTCCCACCAGGTCCAATAATATTTCTGAACGTTTCCAACTGATGTACACTTTCAGACAGCCTGCAATGAAAATTATAGAAGGTAATTGTAGTAAGTGTAATTCCGAGATGTTTTAGAAAGTGTCTAATTAAGTAAAGTATTATAAAAGTTTCAAAATTACCTTCCAAATGCATTGAATAAAGCGACAATCTCGTTTCTTGCAAGGAATTCTCTTCCCAGTATGGGTTGTTCCGAAAACAAAATCTTCAGAGCAGTGCCTAAACCTCTTACCTAAATAAAAAATAAACAGAAAGAGCCAAATTTTAAACAGTCTAATATTGATAGAACTACATAATTGGAAATCTACAACCAAATTCACACCTGTAACTTTCCCCACAGTTTACATTTTTGGCATCCTACACAGTCCATGATACGGGTTATATTTGTGAATCTTTCGTGAAACTCTGAGCGAAGTTTCAATGCATCTTTGGTTGAAAATAAAGCTTTCTCCTCAAAATGAGATGGAAATCCTCCGACCACACTTAGAAAATCTTGAATAGCAACTTTCATATCTGCGTCTTCCTCATCGTTTCCCGTATACAAGTCATAGTTTCTCAAGAATGGGGATACTTTTAAAATAGCTCGCAGTTCCAGCAAGTACAAAAAGTACAAGTTCTTCAGCCATGGAAAGCCAGTCTTCCTTGCTTCTGGTCTTTCAAAATGACTGCGAAATTCTGTTACATTGGGACCCCATTCTGGTTCCATTTTACCCTTCTTGAACAATGAGCCTGATGTATCTGCAAATATGGCAAAGAATGTACGTTACTTAAAAATCAATATGAGATGGGATAAACAGAAGATAGGGCACAATCTTACCAGATAGTAAATATTTTGCGCTTAAATGTATATTGATGCTGGCGTGAAGTCCAGAAAGGGCTCTGTAAAATGTTCGTTTTTCGATACATTCTTCTGCAAAGATAAAGTAAAACATAATACTTGCACTGAATATTTGACTAATATAAAATAAGATATTATAACAGGATTTAGCATTCATACCTTCTCCAGAATATTCTGATCCAAATGGCCCAAGGGCACTCTGATCTCTGTTGTCAAAAAGTAAATTGCCGATTATTTTAATTTAACGATTCGGTAAACGTGACAAAATGACAAGCTAAACATAATATAAAGACTTCTTACGCAGACTTGAAACAATTTTCTTTGTAAATTGCACTCCAGACTCTAAGAGCAGATGCCCCTTTATACCCAGTATAACGCTCCGGATTCAACAGGAGATCCACGTACTGCGTATCAGGATCGATTTCGTCCTCCTTTATAGTACAGAAGTCGACCAGACTTTGGTCATACATTTTCCATCGTTCAAAACCCGCTTGAGTTTCCTCACTATTTTTAAAAATAGAAATTAATGTTATATACAAATACAACAACAAACCAACAAAGCAAAATGGCAAAACATCGAATTGAAAATGGTTTACATGCTAAAATTACCTGAGAGTTGTATTGATTGAGCCCAAATCTTGCTCGTGATCGCAATCATTCCCTCCATATGAGTAATCCTATGAAGTTTCAAGCCATAGCTCTAATTAATAACAATTCAAATAAGATAATAAAAATAAATTAGGCTATAATTGCTTAGCTAACCTTCACGGATAAATATTTTATTTTGGCTTTTTGACCCTTTAGCCCAGCAGGAACTTCATCCTAATCGTAAAATGAAAAATACATTATTATAAAACTAATCTTTTGAAGAATTCAAACTTTTTATTTAAAAGACTGTCAAATGAATACCTCCTTGCAAGCTTTCACTTGACAAAATTCGAATGAGCAGCTTCCTTCATCAACCCAAAAGGGACACGGTCTTTTCAAATTTACCTACAACCAAGAAAATATTATTGTAAAACAATAAACAATTTTATAACAGTTTACTGGCCAGTACCTTCCTGCGTATTCTCTTATGTAATATTTCAACTTTCTTACTTGAAAATATCTGAAATAGTCCTTGCTTAGCAGTGATCTCAGTCTTGGGTATATTTTATAGTTATTGAAGTGATCCACTGTTTCCGTATCTATTTGGCAGGTACAGTCATCAATTGTTCCCTGAAGCTAAATTTAAAAAAGACAATTCAAAATTCATTCTTCATTTGGTTACAATGCAAGTAAAAGATTTTATTCTTTTGATCTTACCTGACAAAAGCAGCTTTCCTCAGTGTCAGTTATAATTACATTTTTCGTCTTCAGTTCCTCCAAAAAGTTTGTGCTTGAGGAAAGCAAGGGGAAAATGCACAAAAGTAGTCCAAATACGGTGAAATAAACACCGTGTCCAAGTTTCCCTGCAACTGCCATTTCTTATTGAAGTTAAACCGACGACAAGTATAAATTCCTTTTAGTTTCCTGATAATGGGAGTATTCCGTTTAGAAAGATAATATTGAATATCAATATTCCGAAATCAAATGCGATGTTGTACTGAATACTGCTATAAATATTTTTAAAGTCCGCATTTTCTCATGCGTCACTATATAGTTTTGTATAATTTAAAGCTGACGACACCCATCTGCAAAACAAAGAATAGAGAATCAATTAAATCCAAAATTCAGAGCATAATGATAATAAAAATATGTTTCATAATAAAATTATTATGTTATGATACTCAAACTAAAATTTAGAACTTGTCACTCAATTTGAATTGCAAAAAGATTTAAAGACTAAAAACCCCGTAAACCTAGTTTTAACACTACTCCTACTCCAACCGTTCATATAGAACAATCCGATTGTCATGTCAGGATGTCTGTTTCTCGTGATATAGCACTATCGATCGAAATTTTAGTGCTTTCATATATTCAATTATACTTGACACCATTGATATTCCGCCTGCAGAGTTTCAGGTATAGTGCCAATATTATAGTTCTGTTATTTGGGTTTATGATATGAATATGATATGAATTTGGTAGCGTGCAAAAAGAGAGACGGGTTCATTAAATATTTAACAACAACGGGCCTTGGTAAATAGATCGCTAATAGGATAGTGGGATAGTGTGACAAACTGGGTAAGACCTTGCATGTGTTTTGACCATTAGCATCTACTAATCACTTAAAATAGTTGGCTTGAACAAAATCCATTCCGGCAAATATTTAATGTTTGCTCAAGTAATATGAAATTCTTGATTACTACCCGTTATAGCAATCTTTTGTACTAGCTATTCAAACATCAAACGGGTAAAACTCGGCTATGCAAACCCGACCCTGGAAATTCTGACCATATCAAAACTGTGCAAATATTTGTGCTACTTCTGAAATGTTGATGACACTTTAAACTATATATTTTTATTATTCTATACAAACATGAATATAAAATTGCGTCACATCTTACCCGACTATTATCACCACCTCCACGTTACAAACACTTGAGTAGGCGATGTTACTTGAAGTAGTCGCATGCTTGTACTTGCTTTAATAGCACTCATTTTATTCCACAATTTCAAACCGCCAGTCCTTCTCAGCGTTCCTCCAAACACACGTTTCACTTTCAAAACGCTTAACAGCGCATTAAAAACCAATCCACCACGCTCAAGCGGTTTCAATAAGACCCACCGCGCAATTAAAAGAGAAAGTTGCCAAAAAGTGGTCACCAACTCGTTCCTCTTCCTCTCACCAAGTCAGTCTTTCAGAGGGGGAGTTTCTTTCCTGTGCACCGAAAGCCAAGAAGAGGCAGGTGTCCGTTTCCAATTCAAGTTCCACACTGTACATTTGTTTTTGGAACAGGTTCAAGAATCCAATATCCACTCCAATCCGAATTCAGTTGGAAATGCACCAGAAGAATCAAGATTAAGATAATAGATTAGCAACGGCAACATGTGAGCAGTGGAATTAAACACGCAAAGTGCACACAAAATGCAGCCAAGCGTTGATATGCCAAGGACAAAAATGAAACTGTGAAGATCCGCTAGTCATCATTAATAGCAGCATAGCACCAAAAACACGTATTATTAAACTGAACCTGCGTCTGCGTCTGTACAACTTTCAGATTATTTTTAACCCAAAGCAGCAGCAACAGCACCTGCTCAGGTATAACAAACTACACAATTAGGTTTACTATGAAACCTGATCATCATTGTCAGAAGAAGACCAGCAGCAGTACAGTTTACAGTTGAGTCTGTGCACCAGGTATGCACAACAATCTCATGATAATGATGATGATGCACGCACAGTTTAAAGCTAGATTACTGAAATAAATGAAGGCGGAAGCAGGTTAATATTGAAAATTTGGTGAAGGAAGACTACACAAAGTTGGTACTTTCTAGATGACAAGAGTGTCAAGTTTATATGATGTCTGTGCACTATGTACACAGCTATGCTTCTAGGGCAGCGCACATCTGTTCACCTCACATTTTTGTTATTGTGAATCGACGGATGACTGAGGCACGCAAGTGAGCAGATAGATGCTTTTTGGTCACCGTCCACTACGTAAAAGTGTTTAGCTATACGTGTTCTTGGTCCCGTTCTTTGTTGTAGTACGTGTGATATGAAAATGTACTCCCACACATTCATGAAGTTGGCAACAATGGGATGATGCATAAATGCCGAAAATTGGGATTTAAATGGGACTGGGACTAGTAGGACTACGTGCAGAAATGATATGCTACGATATTATGCTAATGCTGACGAATGATACGGATAGTTCGGGTTGATGACGCTGTTTATGATTGAGACAATCATATTACTGTGCAAAATGCACTTAGGTGAATATGCTTTTTGGATTAACGTCATTCATTCTCTCGCTTATCTGCTTTCTGCAGAATGGAAGCAATGCATGGATGTTGAATGGGAGTTGGTAAGTCCAAACTAAGCGATTAAACGATGTCATTTCTAGCGATAAACACTTTTGCGTCATGTTCCTCTCAATTTCATCCTCCTGTATGGCAAATATCGTGTATATACATATTGTATCCCATCCCCGAATTGAATAGGTGTCCGCGATGGCTGCAGTTTGTGAGCAGGAAACGTCTTTATTTTCTGCGTCTAAATAGCTCGTATGAATTTTATAACGTCTAATTATATTGTGGTGGCTATTGTCACCTAAACATTGTATTAATTAATTTAGTCTAGTCATCACATCAGCTTCCGCTGCATAAAATTAGTTTGATAGTTTAGAAGTACAATAGATCCAACAGATCGTTAAGAAAATGACGTCCTATTGATACGGGGCATTATGCAACATTGGCTTTCCAGCTATCTCAGTTCGTTTTATAAAGAATGCAACAATCAACAATAATCTCAGAATCACTACAATAACTGAAAAATAACCCGGAAAAAGATGTGGCGTTACATGGATGCTTACAAACGCAAACATACTTAATAGATTGCACAAATCTAGATTCACTCATTAGCATTTTTGCAAAGCAACATATTATAGTTACAGCTCATTAAAAGCTCCACATCATCATTTTCCTGTTGTGTTCTAACCACGACATCCACATCAAGCCGGTTCCAAGAAATACTGGATTTACACGGTGTCAGCAAATGAATGGTACCAAATCTGGCATAGCCTAACCATCTATGCTATAATCACTTGATTTATAGTTAAACAACCCTTCTGGAATATCTGGACCATTTACTAAAAATTACTCGCGTGTGATGGCGTGTTCATCATATTTCTTGTTTACGGAATAATCTAACTTACAAATTTAACAGGTTTTTACAGCATATTTAGTAATTAAAGCATGCGCGTATTCTCAACATTTTTGGATTGAAATACTTCTTAATTGGTGGCCACGAAACGTTTGCCGTAGTTTAAATGATCATCGCAAGCAATAAGCAATTTAATATTACAACTGTTGTAATTGCATCCTTCGCCCTACACTAAGCGTAACTTACATGCACGATTTCTTGACACATTAGAAGTAAAATGACCTTGGGTATGATTGATTACCTAAATATGTGGAGTAATGAAAGCTGCTAGATACAACTGGCAAAATTCGTGATGTAATGTTTCATGAGAAAAATTATCAAGCTTATTTTGCACCAAGTAAGTGCAGCAATATTTCATTTATCTGATAAGCTTGATGATTTGGTCAATGGTTGGCGTTTTAGGACTGTTTGTATGCATGGACATAAATACTTCAGTTGTCAGTCTGACTCTAACTGAACTTTATATGTCTGGGTAGCTAGTTTTACTATCACCGCGAAATAAAATGAAAACAAGTTTGCGAGTAATTTAATTGTGGTTTGCGGTATTTCGCAAATATGTTATTTTTAAGCACTGAAGTGACCGATAATGATGGCGAAATAATTTTATGAAAAGTATGATATTCTATAAAAATGAATACACAATACACACGAAATAAACATTACACGTTTTTAATCTGTTTTATTTATGGAACTATTAAGCTTTGGAATACAAGTTTATATACTCGATGCTATATTGAACTATTAATAATACAAATCTATTTTTCATCGTTTATTTTTAGATTCGATGACAAGAAGAAGAAGAAAGACTAAGAAGGAGTATTTTAAAATTATATTAGTTAGATAGCAACCTGCCCCGAATCTAAACACTACATTTACGAAATAATACTCCTACGCAGGAGCACATTTATAATATAATCTCACCGTTAATCTTTGGGCACAATTGGATAATTTACATTAAAATTGTCGTTTTAGGAAATCACAGATAAAAATGCTAAAACATGTTAAAATATTTTAAATTATTTATTCACTGACTGGCACTTCACTGCTTTATTGTCTAGTTCATAGCATATTATGAAGACTACGCATATTCTTCGCAAAAATAACCAACAATCTTTGTACAAATACTACTGTGTAAACCATTTCTATTACAAATTAAGAGAGCACCGTTTATTATTCCTAGACTTGCAAATTGCTTTTACTAGAAGATTTTTCAGCACATGTAAAATATTCATTGTCTAGCACAGTCCTTCGAGCAACTTCGGCACTTAAAATCTACTCCATCTCCAAGATCAGGTCATCTCCCTCAAGTTTCACTCCTTTGTCGACATGAAGTTTCTTGATGACACCGGTAAGAGGAGCCTGTACTATCATTTCCATCTTCATGGCAGACAGCACCACCAATGCAGTACCCTTTTCAACCTTGTCGCCTTCCTTCACTCGCACCTCTACCACAGAACCTGGCATGGGGGCTCCAATTTGATGCTTGTCTTTCTTATCAGCCTTTGGATGAATATGTAGTTCCTACAAAGATATCATTTAAAATACAATTTTATCCTTTCTGGTTTCAGGCGACCTTTCAGTATTCATAAAATATTATTTTTCATACCTTGGCTGCAGTCTTGTCCATGATAAACACTGAACGTAATTGGCCGTTGAGTTCAAAGAAAACTTCTCGCAGACCATTCTTAGTAAGGTCAGCAGCAACAGCCAACGTCTTAAAGTGCAGCGTTTTCCCCTTTTCAATGGTGGTTTCAAACTCTTCACCCACCTTAGGTCCTACCAAGAAGACACGAGTTTCCAACTTGTCAACAGGTCCGAAGGAATCTCTAAACTCGAAGAAGTCGGTTGCTACTTGAGGATACATTGCGTAGCTCATTACATCCACGTCCCTAATACGGGGACCAAATTTTTCGAGAAGCTCTTCCTTCGTTTTTTCAAAATCAAACGGAGGAAGCTGTTCGCCAGGGCGTCCTTCGATTGGAGGAAGACCTTTCAAAATCTGTAAAACAAAAACGATTTATATATGATGATTGAATAACTGAATGGGAACATATTTGGTTGAATTTGAGAAATATACCTTTGATCGCAATGGTTCTGGGAATCCACCATGAGGCTGTCCAATCTGGCCTTGCATAAATTCCACCACTGATTTAGGGAAGCTTAACTCTTCGGCTTTATCCATTACGTCCTTAGCAGATAGTTTATTCTGCGCCATGAACTGCGCAAAGTCTCCTACCACCTTGGACGATGGGGTCACCTTGATGATATCCCCTAGTAATTTGTTTGCTTCCGCATATGCCTCCTTAACCTTTCCAAACTGTGCACCCAAGCCAAGAGAGTATGCTTGAAATTGCAAGTTAGTATATTGTCCACCCGGAATTTCATTGATGTACACGTCCGCATTTCCGGATTTCATCGTTGTAGTGCATTCAAATGGAGCATACAAGTTACGAGCTTGTTCCCAGTACGCGGAATACTGGCTAATATCTTCCAGTTTAAGTTTTGTGTCATGTGGAGTGTCTTGGAGAGAGGCAACAAGGGCTCCCATAGAAGGTTGAGAAGTCATTCCAGACATGGAATCAACGGCGACGTCGACTACATCCGCTCCAGCTCTTGCACATTCAATCATTGATGCAACACCAGCTCCGGAAGTATCATGAGTATGAACATGAATGGGAAGGTCTGGATGGCGATCCCTTAAGGCGGTAATGAGCATATTTGCTGCTTGAGGTTTCAATAATCCAGCCATATCCTAGCACATAAATAGTCAAGACAAGTGTGAGTTAAAACGGAAACATTACATAAAAAGTGGTTTATCAATAATACTTTAACAAAACTAGGAATACCTTGATACAGAGGACATGAGTTCCCGCCTTAACAAGTTCGTCGGCCAAGTTTAGATAGTACTTGAGATCGTATTTTTTCTTTTCGGGATTCGAAACATCTCCCGTGTAAGAAATGGCAGCTTCAACCACACCTCCTGCTTTACCAGCAGCTTCCATTCCCAAAATCAAATTTGGAAGATAATTTAATGAATCAAAAACACGGAAAATGTCCATTCCGCACTGGTGCGACAACTCGCAAAACCTTTAATACACACATTAAACCCGTTTATATTTTGACTTCAATAATGTCAACAACAATGTCACAGTAAAACTTGAAAAGTGGTGCAATAGCTTACTTAAAAACAGCATTATCTGGATAGTTAGTATATCCGACGGCGTTTGCACCGCGAAGCAGCATTTGGAACGGAATGTTAGGCATTAGTTTCCTCATTTCCTCCAGCCGCTCCCACGGACATTCATGCAGGAACCGCATCGCAACATCAAACGTAGCCCTATAGCATCACAATTGCAAAATGTCACATTGTACAAAAACTTTTGAAATTGAAAAAAGATTTGCGTCATGACTTTTTCTTACCCTCCCCAATTTTCCATACTGTAGAGATTATTGAATTTATGAGCAACAAAAGGAGATATGTTCAAGAGATCAAAAGTCCTAACTCTGGTGGCCAAAAGAGACTGATGAGCATCTCTGAAAGTTGTGTCCATAAGCAAAAGACCCTTGTTTGCGCGTACTGCCTTGGCAAAGCCAGCAGGACCATCACGCTTTAGAATGGAGCGCAATCCTTCTGGAGGATTTTCATGAGGGGTTTCAGGAGCAACTGGATGAACCTTGGCTGGCATGAGACCGGTAGCTAATGGGGTGGAAGGGCCATTGACAAGAACAGTTCCCAAGTAATTTAATAATTTCTGCGCTCTGTTTTGACTGGGCATAAATTGAAAGAGCTCCGGATGCTCATCAATAAAATATGTGTCTAAAGTTCCATTGAGAAATTTCTGATTTTCCAAAACATTGAGCAGGAAAGGAATGTTTGTTTTCACACCCCGAACTCTGAACTCTCTCAATGCTCGGTTAATCTTTGCTGCTGATGAAGGCAAATCCTTTGCGTGCGATATGACTTTCACAAGAAGTGAGTCGTAGTATGGTGATATGATGGCTCCAGCAAATGCGGATGCTCCATCTAGACGAATACCCATTCCTTCTCCGCTTCTAAATACCTCGATTCTGCCAGTGTCTGGCTGGAAGCCCTTAGCTGGATCCTCGGTTGTGACACGACATTGTATGCTACTTCCATCTACTTCAATTTGGTCCTGGGTAATTCCCAATTCTGGCAAGGTCATGCCTTCTGCGATTTTTATTTGGGATTGTACCAAATCAATTCTAAAAGAGATAAAACATACGATATGTTTGAATACAGAGTCTATTGTTCCCTTAAAGTGTCATGGACAAAGATTAAGAGCAAGACATTACAAAAACTTACCCTGTAATTTCTTCTGTGACAGTATGTTCGACTTGAAGTCTCGCATTAACTTCGATAAAAAAATAATTTCCTTGGCTGTCTAGTAGGTACTCAACAGTTCCTGCGTTTGAGTAACCGACATGCCTGGCAAGTTTCACGGCATCTGCAGTCATTCGATCTCGAACCTAGTATGAATGCATGGTAAACAATAAACATTAAGTATCACATGAGAGAATAATTCACAATTTAGTTTATCAAATCAAATATACTTACAGCTGGATCCAAATTGGGAGCAGGAGCAATTTCCACAACTTTTTGATGCCTTCTTTGGACAGAACAATCTCTTTCGTAAAGATGTACTACATTTCCAGCCTGATCTCCTAAAAGCTGTACTTCAATGTGCCGTGGTCTTTCGATAAACTTTTCGATAAACATAGATCCATCGCCAAAAGCCGCTTTCGCCTCTGAGGACGCTAGCTTGAACATTTCTGCGACTTCCTCCATTTTTCGTACAACTCTCATACCACGACCACCTCCACCTAAAATATCATGCAGTTTTTGTATGAGATACGACTGAGCAATCATAAATGAAAGTTATGTCTATACTTTTATAAACATTTGTTCAATGTACCGTATGCAGCTTTAAAAATCACAGGTAGACCATATTCTTTACAAAACTGCACCGCCTCCTCAGTTGTAGTTACCGGCTTGTCGGTTCCAGGGACAATGGGAACGCCTAAAATTTAATAAGTAATTTGAATTTTCAACGCTTCATGCCAAGCTTACAAATTCTTATTCTGGAACGTTAACAAACCTGCAGCAATTGCAGCCTCTCTGGCAGCAACTTTATCTCCCATTTGCCTCACAACCTCAGGTCTTGGACCAATAAAACGGAGACCTCCATCAATTACTGCCTGGGCAAAATCCGCTCGTTCGGAAAGAAAACCATATCCAGGATGTATTGCGTCTACATTGTTATCCTACGAAAACCAAAAATATTTTTTTCATTACTTGAATACTGTGACATAATGTCATGTATGATAGACTCGCATTGACATCATTACCTTTGCAATCTGAACAATTTCCGGTATATTCAAGTAAGCCTGGACCGGTTCCAAGCCTTTTCCAATCAAATATGACTCATCAGCTTTCTGACGATGCATATGCATTTTGTCCTGCTCCGAATAAATGGCTACGGAGCGGATTCCCAATTCGCTGCATGCTCGAAACACTCTGATGGCAATTTCGCCTGAAAATGAATTAATTCAGGAATTGCAAACAAGTACAAATTTTCAGATTGTTCTTAATTTAATTACAATGTGTACTTACCTCTATTTGCTACCAACACGCTTTTAATTGGTTTGTAATCGACGTGAGTTGCAAATCCACGCGCGTGCAAAGGACTATTACATTTTTGTGCAAAGACAGCACTTCTGCTGACCCCCCGAAGGTGAGCCAATCTCAAATAAGACAGGTATCCCATGTTGTTTACAACAGGCCTTAATTTTTCAATTTTTATGTACTACAGAAACGCGTTCCTTAATGACGAACGCGTGTGGAAGACAAAGATTAATATTCTTCTAGCTAAGTTAAAGCACAACCAGAAGGCTACTTATCACAGGGAATTAAAATGAAACTTGTACGTAGAAAGTTACAACCCTTGTACTAAAAAGGCTACAATCATACAAGTAAATATTTACACGGGATGTTTGTGGAGTTGCACGATAAAGTGTTCTCTGACTGATGAACAATTATGCAGGCAACTATAAAATGAATGTCAAGATAAAAACGATAAGAACAAATTATCTTCTCGTATGACAATATATACTAGACTAAAATCCGTGAACTGTTGTACTTTGATTTTTTCGTGCACCACGCTTTGAGCAACTTGAATCAGACATAAAACCACGATACGATTCCTAGAAAAGGAAAAAATTGCTTGTATTAGAATTTAGCATATAAAATTGCGCAGTAAAATTTCCAATTTACTTACCTTTCACAGGAAGCCTAATAATCTCCTATGCACCATTCATGGAAGAAAGACAAGAAGTGATTGATTACTGTAGAAGGCCAAGAATAATGCTTGCATGGAAGATATTTCTCCGGGATCATGTGCACTCTATCATTATCCTTTAGTAGCAATTGGTGCTGGTAACTGTTGCAATCACGCAAGAATCAGTCACAGAATCCAGGAAAAGAGATGCACTCGGATGATGTTGCAAAGATGTTTTCACTCGCTTCGCAATTGTGAAATCACTCGTTGCCCCAATGTGTTGACTTGAGCATCATTATCTTCACTGTCACTTTTGACTTTGGATAGCAACAAACGCAAATATTTGGCAGAAGGCTAAAAACAACTTTCATTGATCTCTGGCGGTGATGAGGTCGAGCCGGTCTGCTATTGCTATAAGGAAAAAACAAGGATTACGCATTAGAAAGACACCTTGACTGGAATGGAGTAGTAGTACTACGCGTCAATCCTTGGCACATATTAAAGTTCTCATGTACCATTCCACCATTGTGTTTTTATCGTTCATCAGACTATAATACTCTTTGCTGATAGCTCGTAAAACATTTTCGGTTCCTTTCAATTTTAGACACTCAAAAACATGTACACAACATAGTATCCAACTTTTCATTTTTTATGCATGTTCTACTTCTATTAAGTTATGGTAATTTCATTGATTCATTATAATAGCCCATAGACAGAACTTACAATCATCAAGCTGTGCATGTATGTGGGTAGTCTTTTTTGTAGTTGAAGCAATAGTCGGTGTAGCGTGAAAAATCACAATAAACGACAAAAGGCAAGGCCACCTCCTGTCATGACCCTGACGCGTGGAAATGGAAGTCAAGACAAGGAGTATGCGAGTGTGTCTTCTTATAGTTGAATTTGATGAGCTGAATTCTGGACTTATGCTTGCAGTTACAATATAATGGAATATAGCTCCATTAAAAAGCCAGAAGAATGGGAATGTACTCTGTGGCTTTTTAGCAAAATGGCAATCAGTGTTTTGTGCTTTTTTGGCAGCTTCTCTAGTACCAAGCTTTATTTGCATACAGCTTTCCAAGTTGATTGCTTTGGCTTAACTTTGTCTTCTCAGATAAAATCACAACCTGAATCAATTGATCCCGTTTAAAGTGCAGTGTACTAATCCTGCACTAAAGAAATAGGCAGTCACTCACATGTGTGCATGCAAGAACTTATCCTCTGCGGCCGGTGGTCGTGTAAAATTCCATCAATGGGTGATCCATTTACATGTTACAATACACTTGCATAAAAAGGTAGTAGGGTACATGTGGCCACCGATTTTACAAGTGTGGAAAACACAAAGCCACAAAAAGATATCCATGCTTCATGTACAATAATAAATCTCCCTGAGGATGTGGCTTATGGAACAAAATTAAGAAAAGCTATTTACAAACCAAAATGACAGATGTATATAAACTATAAACTTCATATTATAAAGTGATCTTTTTATAATCCATATCCAGCTAAAACGAAACTAAGAAAGTTTTTCACTATATTTTCATTTTCATCAATTAAAGGAATTTTACAACCCACCAGACAAAGATATACAAAAGCTTGAAATTCCTTGAATCTAGTAATCTTTAAAATAGTATGCAAAAAGGTATTCTTTTCTACCACTTTACATTCCTGCCTAGTTCATTAAAAAACAAACAATCAATCACGACTCGTGATTCACGAGATCCACATTTACCTATAAGAACAAAGACAAAGGAGTTCATAAAAAGTTTATGGACCATTGAACTTTAGACCAAACGAAAATTAACTTATGTTGATAGTTGATACTCATATTATAAACGTCAAGAGTACAAAAACATGAACTTAATTATATTAGTAATACGTACCATTTACCGATTTACATATCACTACATCATTGCTTCATTTTTTAGTGATGTACCTTTGTTTCGTTCCAATTCTATTTGTCTATTCATACAATAATTCCAATTCATACATTCATAATTCATACAATTCAAAAGTTGGAATTTTGAACATCATTTCACGTCCTTGGCCTTCATTCCTTTTACTAAGCAAGCCCATAATTCTTGATTTTCCTGATGACAGCAAAATCATGGAACATGATACTATAAATGCATGTACATTCGTTTGATTACTTGCCAATGTATTAGTTAAATGTTCAGTGGCTATTAAAAATAAAGTTATATAAATATATTAATTAGAAATTAGAATGAAAGTGAAAGAGTTGCAAATCATAAAACCTCTCACTATCCATGATCGTATGACATCAAATGAAGTTAGCACTAGACACTAGATGTAAGTCACATGAAATGAAAGTGATTTACATCATTTAATGAAATAATCAAACTACTATATACTGAGTCACAACCAAAAATGATTAGCAAACTGCGTGTACACAATATGCATTTCATATCTTCATTTCGATTCTAATTAATTGCTTTAACGCATGTTTGAAATATTTCATTGCAAAAAGCAAAAAGCCTTTGCAAACAAAATGGTTGGAGTTTTTATACACATGCCACATGGAGAACGCATGAAACCCGATTTATACTTCCGGTACGACAGACGTAGGTTTCTAAAAGTCAAATTGTTCCTATTCTAGACGTTCTATCTCTAAATGTCTTCCTTCAACTTCAGCTTCATTACTTTGGGGCATTATGCTACTTCTAGTTATGCCTTCCCTGCATCCATGTGCATGTATTTTTGCAAAACATCTGTGAATCACCTGTGATAGTGATGGAATGAGTTCACTTTTTGCAAAAATAACAAATTCACAGGTCTAGCAAATAAAACATGAAATTATCAAAATGCAGCTAATCTACAGACTAGCTTATCCCATCGGATTACATGATACTTTTTTCCTACAAACTTGTTGCTCCAAATTATTAATTTGTGATAGTAAACTAAAATCATTGTGAAATTTTTCAAGTAGACAAACCATTATTTGACGCTTCTAATATTACAAGCGTCAGTTTCAGAACAAACTTAAACGGAATCCGAAGACATTTGCGTCTTCACAGGAAGCGGATAACCGGGACATATTATGTCAACCAAGAAGTACGAACAAAAACTTTGTATAATTAATCAAGTTTGTATTTGAAAATGCTAACTGTATCCTTCGTGTGATCAAAGATCAAACCCCACCCATTATGACACACTTGGACTCAAGCAAACGTGTACTGAGCAGGAAGTGAAAGACGCTTTCTTGAAACTATCCAAAGCCCACCACCCTGACCTGAATCCAAATGACCCTAAACATCAAGACAAATTCGTGAAGGTATATGAGGCCTATTCAGTTCTTAGCAAGCCTGGGAAAAGGGTGGCATATGACTCAAATTTGCGTTTTCTCGAACGAGCTGGCCAACAACACTGGAATGGAATACAGACTGATGCACCTCATTATACGACGTGAGGAGAAGAAAGATAATAAACTTCATTTCAAATTTTAAAAGCAATGAATATTATGTACGTTATGGCTTTTCGTGAACATAATTCAGATGGAGAGACGAGTCCTTATGGAGCCACCGAAGTAAAACTTCCGATAACTATGACCCAAACAAAGGTTATTATGGCATTAAAGGAGTGAATAAAGTTTCAAATTATTGGATTGCCGGAGGTGCGGTTGGTGTAATGTTACTGGGATCCCTTCTTCACTTCATAGCCTTCAAGTATAAATACACGAACCTTAATTTTAGTATGGCTATATGTACGTTTAAGAGTTACAGTTTTCTTTTTTTAACTTGACAGGCATAGTAGCGTATTTACAGTGAAACAACTAGACAACAGAGACGAAAGAATAGCTCGAGATTTGTTTAGGGTACGCCAAACCGCACAGAGATTAGGCAAGGACGGACAGATATCATATTTACAAGAAAGATTCGGCTGGACCGATGATAACACATCCGAAAATGGTAATGGAAATGGAACTAAAGGTTGACATTTCAATCGCATGAATCCAATATACAAATAGTCCGTAATGGGTTCTGCAAAATAATATGTTCTTCTACTGGCAATGTTCGGACTCAATGACCTGAAGCACGCAGAAACTCAAATAGGCAAATCGTAACCTGCTACAAAATCGAAAGTATGCAATAAAAATCTCTATTTTTCTAACATCTACTGTAGTTATGTGTAAACTAGTGTGAAAGAATATGTCTTGTATGGGTATTGCATATAGCATTACAAGTTTAGTTTATTCTGAGAGCATATCAGTTTCACAGTTCAAGAAATCGCAAAACAAACATTGTGCGAACAATTAAAATGCGAGAAGATATCGATTCACAAAACGAACAGTAAACTCTAACCTTATCATACCGGGTGATTAAACTTGAAAAACTGAAAATACGGATATCCGAATTGTTGCAGCAGAAGAATGTTCGAAACATGTACGGCAGCATCTCTAAAACATAACCTGGCATCTGAAATGTGTCTGCAGAGTTTTGTTTCCTTTTGTTGCAACCTTTTGCGAGTACTTGTCCTTGACCATTTTGATGTACTTCTGATCCCGGAATTTTCTAATTAATCGAAAAAAGGTTTTTCAAAAATTAGTTAGCCATTCGATAGAAATGAAAAATCGAATATTTTAATTTAACATGCTATAACTTACTGTTGTGCAATAGCAAGAGTTGTTTGATCATAGCCAATAGCCTTGTACTGAGAAAGAATTTTATTTCTTCGGATCTCTTTCCTCTTAGCCACTAATTGACTTCCAGGTCTCACGTATTGTCTAATTGGAAAAATAAACCATTAAACACTTCCCTTCATAAAATTATTCTAGAAGAATTGGAAACGAAAAAACTCTTGCAGCGCAGAATACCTGTAGTAAACTTTCAATGCTCTGTGCCCCAAAGCTTTTCCGGATGGTAATACAAGCTGCATCTGATCATTGAACTGCAAGACCTCTGGCTGATACAGTTCATCCGGATTGACGCCCTCAGCACCTTCTGGATAACTTGAGCTGTAATCGTAGTAGTCGCTGTACTCGAAAGCAGCATCTGCATCATGAAGCATTTTACAATGCCCCTTGTCCCTCATGTGTTGCTGTAACAGACAAGTGAGCACGAACAATTTATTAAGTTAAATATTCAACAAAAACCCAACTGCTTAGCTACTTTAAAAACATACCTGCACAGCAAGAACATCATAAAACTGACGCCCCTTCTCATTGCACCAAAGACACACCATTCCCTCGCCCACCTTACTGCCCAAATACTCCAACAAGCTTTCAATATCCGTACAATACTCCATATCCGGAATAAAAAAGGAATGGTTCTTGCTCATGTGCTCCAAGTTGGCTTCAATATCATGGCTCTCAAAATTACAAAACAAGCAACAGGTAACAGGGATAGGCGTTCCTTCAATTTCCTCCCAGGAATCGTCATCATCATCCTCATCAATCTCAACCTCCATTGCCTCATTGTCCTTCGCAGATCCCAACCTATTTCCCTTTCCAATAAACGCTTGCTTCATAATCAAACTCGGAGACTGTGACTGCTGCACCTTCTTTCCAGCAACAGGGCTCTTGCTTGACGATCCTGCTTTCGCAGCGTCATCTCCAACTGCACACTTGGTCTTCAAATCCTTCGACAGCACAGAATCCTGCGTCTTAGTCCCCACCTTACTTTCCTGCTCCGAAACTTCCTTAACCATCGCAGCATGCTTCTTCGACACAATATGACTGTTAAAAGCCTTCTCATTTCCAAAAGACTTTTTGCAAATTGTACAATACTGCGTAGTATCCTTATTAGTATTCGCCTGCATAGCCTCTTGGGCCGCCACACGCTCCGCAAAATTCTCCACCGTCACCGGGGGCAGTTGTACAATCTTCCGCTTCAGGTTATACCGATGCCAATCCGACTTGTAGTGCTCCCTCTGCAGGTCACCGTCACGGAACCCAACGCGACAGGTAATGCAAGTTAACAACCCGGATGGGGATTGAGGACTGTCCGTCCGAGGTAACTGTATTGCTTCCGCTAAAGACGCCATTTCACCAGAAATGTTCTAGAACAAAGCAATACATTTAAAAGATTAGTTTTAACTTTTAAAATACAACTCGTTTAACACTGAACCACATCATTAACGAGTCATTAAGTTGGTCGTTCATCTCACCTTTTTCTTTCACTTCACTAGTCAGATCAATACTTCGTAAAATTAGCTATCAAATAGCTGCTTTGGACAACTGTCCAAAAAACTGAACAAAATTAATTAACTGTTTAATTAATTAATTAACTTGAAAATGTTCACGCTCACGCAAAGTGAGTCAGTCCACTAAACACCAAAACGTACGTACAGCTTCAGGCGAATTGCTGAAAACGTGGATTCAAAGGTGGTGTGTGCTTGGACAACCTGAAACAGCTGAAACCATTCCCCGCGAACCAAACTCCTTGTTTACCAAAAAGTGCATGAAAATGAACACGGCAGAACAAACCCCGCTACAATTTCTCTGTCCGTTCAACCTCCTTTTTTGCATGAAACCGTTTTAATCGGTGTAACGGCTAATTTTTTAAAGGAATTTACTAACAGAAGGTAATTAAAAGTGTAATTAATTAATTTTGAGTAAAGCGAGTTAAAAGACAAAGGTGAACCAACTGGCAACTTCAGAAAACAACTGTAAGTTGGGAACCAAGGAGTGCTGCTGAAGTGGTTAATTAAAGTAAATTGAGGTCAAGTTAGTCAAGTGGCGTTTGTGGAGAGGTTCTTTGGAAAGCGATAACAATGCCTGCGGATGATATCCAGTATTCCGATCGGTATTATGACGATAAGTACGAGTACAGGTAAGCAAATTCATTCAAATAAATTGTGATTGGACTTAGGATGATGTAGAATGTATGGATTTTAATTGATTACGCTGTTGATTATTTTACGGGAAATGGTATTTTTTATATAACAGGCATGTCATTCTACCTCCCGATCTGGCAAGGATTGTTCCAAGGACGCATTTACTGAGTGAGACGGAGTGGAGGAATCTTGGCGTTCAGCAGAGTCCAGGATGGGTTCACTACTTGTTTCATCCTCCAGGTACCTTAGACTGATATAAAAATCGTTTTGTTGATTGTTGACATCTTAGACCAAGTTTGGGACCTCCGTGTGGTGGCTATCGTTTTGTTCATACTGGTTTTGTGTTGCATTTCTTTTAAGAACCTCATGTCCTGCTGTTTCGTCGACCAAAACCGAAGGATGAAACGGTCGTTTTGTCGCAGAACCTGACCCAGAGCCAAAACTTGATTTCACAGCAGTCACAACAGTCACAAGTATCTGCGTCGGACAATTCTCAGGCCACCAGTACCACGTCGACAAACGCAGTTGTCTGTGCTTAACTAACACTTAGTTGGCAGCATGGTTTACTGGACATTTTTACATGTATATAATTTATACCTTTTTTAATCAGTTTGTGTATAGTCAACTGTTAATCCAGCTAAGATTTTAATAATGTAATTTTTATAACTGGCAGTTTGTGTTCAGTCAAAATGTTATTGGGGTAATGGGCAATATAATGCAGTGTAGTGCTTTTATAAACTGTTTCGCTTCAATATACTTAATTGACTGATTTATTTTGTATTTTGTACCAATCGCCTTGCCTGAGGAAATGTATGTATCAAACCAAAAGTGTCTTGAGGAAACTCGTGTTTCTACAAAATATTATTTTATTGTAATCCTGATTACTATTAATTTGTAAGGTAACGAGTAAATAAGCAGGAATACAATTTACTGATAGATTAAGTACAACTGTACATTGTGAAAACCAAAAAATACCTCTTGTAATAATGGATTGAATACGTCCAAACGCGTTTTATTAAGAAAATCGTTATGTCATGAAAGGAAAAATAAAGTAAATTGTAATCGATCATGTTTACATGCAATTACATTTTTGGCGTTTTTGCTTCCTAAAGTTATTTTAGGTTAAAGGGGCTTAGGTTAGGTTGTAGGATACATCATTGTCATTAGTCGTAAGGTGCAATTCGTCCTGGAGGTGGCCATTCCGTATTTGACGAAGAAGTGTATGGAGGCGTTCCTCCAAACAACTCCAAATGCTCTCTAAGAGGTCTAATCTTCAACTTTGGGTTATCTTTATTATCCAGCACATATTGTATGAAGGTTATTGGAGTAACCACTCTACCCAGACTTTTGAAACGCTGAATTTTAGCCCTTTCAAAAGTTTTCTTTGTTTGAGGTGTAATCTCTTCTTCCTTATTATCCGTACCTGGTTGAAACTGCAAATTCAAAGCATGTGAGTTGGATTCTTTGAAAATTACCCTTGAGTTAGCTTTTATAATATTATATCACTTTACCCCATTTGGAGCCATGCGATTATACGTAAAAACCATAACCATGCATTGTCTCAAAAAGTGAAAGTATTTCTCTCTAAAGCCTCCCGGAGGCACATCCGCAGGGTGCATTTTGTTTGGAAATACTTTTTCACCCCTCCATGCTTGGAACTGTCTCTGCAAATTGAACAATGAAACGAAAACAAAATGATCAGTTTAATTAACCATTTCCGAATCTAGTCAAGCTAAATCTTGTGGTTTGGTAGTTCATTTAAAGAAGTTTAAAACGCCAAGCGATAACCAATGCAAGCGTCATGACTAATTTCGCGTTTGCCATTGCATTGCTTCGCGTGAAAGAAATGACAAAGATTTTCTTAGGGGCTACTTGAGATTCACTTGGAGCTCATCTGGTCAGAGGCATGAATCAGATGTAAATATTATTGTTCTCGGTCTGACGATGGCATCCGTTTACTAAATTGCAATAATTTTATTGCTCCATCGCTAATATATTTAAGTGATGGTCAAATGTAAATTCTAAATGTGTAGTTAATTAAAATTGTGACTTGATTCAACATTTAGTCGTCTGTGTGAGCAAAGCGTGTTGTATTTGTGGTGTACTATAACTTGTAGTTTTGACTCGTAAAAGTGAAATAAAAGCGATAATTAATCAGATCAGTCTAGCGATAGTTAATCAACGCTGAACAGGTAATATATAAATTAATGCCTTGTACTATAGAACCTTCCTAAAAGTGTTCAGAAAGTAAGCACTTTAAACTGAACGCATGTTAAAAGCACTCAAAGGCACAAACCTCTTGAATTCGGAACATTCCAAGCACGTAAGTTTGAACGGTATGAAATTTGACATGCTCTCGAGCTGTGTAGCGTTCCGACTTGAAGTGAAACCTGAGGTCCCATTCATAACCCGAGGGCTCGCAGTCATTAACCAACTTCTGCATGAACTTGATTAGGTTATCCTCTGAGCCCTGGCAAGTTAAATATTATGGAATGGTGATTATCGGAAAAAAATCGGATAGATGGAAAAAGAAGATTTAATTGAGTATTACCTCCAAGGCATGAATGTAGTAGTACTCGTACACACAAAGAACGCCTTGAAGCTGTTCTGTGTAGGATTGGGAGTTGGTAGTTTCAACGAGTTCTCTAAAATATTCGATAATGCTGTTCAGGGTTTCGTCGTGAGTTCCCAGTAGGAAAAGTCGGTACATTGTGGTTTTCTAGTTAAAAGTTGTAGAGGAAGTAATATCATAAATCATATCAGTTACAAGAAACGGGAACAGGAAAACTTGAGAGGATTGTAATTGTAAGGAGCATACGTAATTGGATTTGAGGAAATTTGATTGCAAAGCCTCATAGAGATTCGGAGGGCTTTTGATTTTATCCGCACAACTTTTCTCTTCCTCTTCGATTTCTAAGGTGGTTATAGGATCCCTAAAAGGATCTGATTCTGGCTTCATGTCTGGACCATAAATTGCGCGTACAGCTTCCTCACGCTCGTCCTGGTCTTCAGGAATGTAGACAGGTTCCACCATAGTCTCGTCCAAAAGTAGACCTCCCATGGTACTTGCCATTCGCTCAATATCCACCTTGGAATACTCGACTTGTTTTAGTCTGGCCATTTCAATAAATCTTTCCGCGTCATCAATAGCATCCTCCTGGGCTTTTGCAACAGCTTAAAAGGGAAAATGAAACGAATTATAAATTACTATTAGTACATAGGTAGTTTTTTACGAAGTTTAGAAAGGTTATGACAGAATTTACCATCGTCTCCTTCATCCAGTACAGTACGCTCAAATTTATACTCATCGAAACCGTAGGACGATTTCCGCCTTCGATCGCTCACGGTTTTGTCCTCTGGTGTGTCCGAATCTGTATCCGCCTCACTAAATGCCGAGGCACCGTCACTAAATACTGATTTGACCTCTTCAGTTTCCTTCTCTGACTTTCCGTCCATTTTTATTGATTTGAAATTTTCTTTGATTATTTGCAGACTTTGGATTTGTTCTGTGGACCGTAGCACGAACAGGTTGGTCTGGGTCTATCAAGATTGGAAGCTATAAACTTATCGATCAAACTATCAAACTCTGGAAGCTCCGCCTCCCTCCTTACTTCAGAAGCAAAGCTTCCACTCTAATCTTAGGCAGCAACCATAGAAATGTCGTCTTGAGTGGAACGTATGCTGCCACCACCGACCACCACCTCCCCCATCGCTTGCCATACCGGGATTCTGCGTGGACATATAAGCCTTTTTTCTTGTAAGTTTATCGTTTATCGTCAGTATGTTTCCATTGAAAAGGTTCATCCAAGGCCCCAGCTTGCACGAAGAGAGTATTTCGCATCCCCCTGTAAAACGACGCCGCAATACGGGCAATCTCAATGGGGAAGAAGCTCGAAAAGCTTACGAAGAAATAATTAATTTACCTTCCACGTCCAAGTCTGTAACGGAATCAACTCCATCCTCTTCATACAGTAAAAGAAAAGAAAGCAAAGCTGCTAAAGACACGCCTGTGGAGGATATTCCGCTTCCAAAGCTTTCTCGTCTATTTCTTTACTGTGAAACCGACGACCATGTTAATTTGGAAAAAGTCCTTAAACGCTATAAAAATGACATTGATATTAACGCTGTTGACGAGTATGGATGGACTATGTTGATGTCAGCAAGCTGCGCCGGATCTCTTGAGTGCGTTTCCTTATTGCTCCAAAATGGGGCGAATTGGAGCTACACAGATAAGAAAGACCAAACTGCTTACTGTTTGGCGAAAAAACGCCATCAAGAGGCTGTTTGCGATTTTCTTCAAGAATGGGTTCAATGTTATATTGAACAACAAAATCGAAGCCAACAGCAAAGCCTCCATCCAGAACTGAATAATCCTGAAGAAGAAGCAACACCTACAAGTCAATACTGTGATAGCTGCAAGATAAACTATGAAAGTTCTACAGATTTTCATGAAAGATCTATCGCTCATTTAGTTAGCACAGCTCAGTTTGGGGGTGACAAAGTTCATTTTGGTATCCCCGAGACAAATAAAGGGTTTCAGTTAATGGTGAAAAGTGGTTGGGATATGAATAGTGGGCTAGGGCCAGAAGGGTCAGGACAAAAGTTTCCAGTTAAAACAATTTTAAAACGAAACAAGCTGGGCCTTGGAAATGAAAAGGAAGCAAAGGCTGCTAGAATTACTCATTTTGGTCCTTTTGATCCTGCAGCTGTACAGTCGAATCCCGAGAGACTTGAAAGGGAAGTCACTGTTCGGAGAAGAGAAACTCTTAAGCAAAAGAGCAAGGACAAGAGGAACGAAATTCGTTTCAGAAGGGAGTTTTCGTCGCTTTGAGTCATTAGTCAGTACACTACAAACGAACTAAAATGGATACTTCCAGAATTGTTACGTGTCTAACGGATTTGGAAGAAGCTGCCGAAGATATCTTGACGGACCGACAAACCATTATAGATCTTGACAGAACGAGAAATGGCAACCGGGAGGCTTTACGCCATCTTAAAACGACGACCGACAAGAAGTCGTGGATTGTGATGGGAAATACCTTTTTCAAACTCCAAACTGAATCGGTGGAAGATATTTTGAAAAAAGGTTTGGGAGACAATATTGAATGTTTGTAAACATATCAGATTAAAATGCTTAAAGTGACTGTAAAAAATGGGTGGCTTGTTCGTTTTAACAGACCAAGAAAAGTTGGACAAGGAGATAAATGATTTGCGTGATAATCTAAAAAAGAAGATGGATAGAATCAAAGATTTGGAGGGGAAGCCAGCTCTCAAGGGATTCGATCTGAAGCCACTGAACCGTGATGAGATGTCGGCAATTTATAAGACGATAGGAAAATAGATTATATTTTTTAAGAATCCTCATTACGCTTAAACATTTACTAATAATTTATAAGAATTCGATGGTATTGCGAATAAAAAACAAAATCAGTTATGATAATACAGAGTAAACAAACTTTATTGAGAACAGTCATTTAAACTATAATAGCAATTTATAAAGCTCAAAGCTAAATAACAAATAAATTCATTTTACATTTCATTATTATCAAAAACAAAATTATCATGTCATCATCACTAGAAAACGTTTCATTTCATCTCAAGGTATTTTAAAATGCATGAATGCCTACTCTCTAAGATAGGGTCGCGTGGCATAAGCCTTCAATGATTTGGGATCATACAGTTGCCTGATCTTATTAAACATGTATCTGAAGAAAAATAGGAGATTATCATACTCCCCATTATAGTCTTCGGAAATAAATTCCTTATGGTAAATCAAATTCATGTAGTAAACTGCCTCAATGGTAGAAAGAAAGGTGATAGGATTCCCTCGTTGATAACGCCAAAATAACGACTCGATTCCATTCAGCTTGATTTTGGGAAGGTCTACAAAAGAAATCATCAAATAGCGAATTAACCTTGTATTTAGTAAATATAGGGATATGTACAATATAGTAGTAGTAGGGTTTAAAACATTGTTACTTACTGCAAATTTTCGGATCCTGACGTATCTTATGCGTCTGATTCCACGTGGAATCAACAAAGATAATGCGATCATACGGGAAAGCACCATTATTTTCCGCCTTGGTTCGCTTCATAAACTCAACAGCGTCTTCTGCATCTGCTGAAGGGAATACTAAAACGGCCTGCACCATTAAGAAACGAAAATAAGTTAACATTACCCTGTAGCAAGTCAATCATCTATTTCAAGGTCATGTCAAGTATAAAAATGGTCTGTCATTATCAAACCTTCTCGGTGTCCGGAAGGTCAGGGTAGGTGTGAATTTTAACTTCGCCTGGGGCCAAAATGCATCCGTGGATAGCAGTGCTCTTACCATCGATTTCTTGTGGGTGCTTAATGATGTCGATTTTGATAGGAAGCTGATAGAAACAAAGGTACGACATATTATTCAGGTCAACTAACATAAATGGTAACTCTTTTTTCGAATCGTAAGAAGTCATTTTAATCTTATTTACCTTAACTTTGGGGAGCTTTCCTTCAAGTGGGGGCATGACAGTGTAGCAAGTGTAACAGAAGAATTTTCGAGACTTGCAGCATTCTGGGCACGGGTTTCTTCCTTCCAACTCATCCAAAAATGCGTAGTCATCTATCTTAAAGTTTTTGAACGCATCTTTCTTATTAATGCCTTCATTAAGCGTTTTCTTCTCAATCTTTTCTGTGGAATCCATTTTTAAGACTAAACTATAGTTGTGGTAGAGTAAAATCAATCTCACAAAGTCACACGAGTTCAATAAGAAGAATAATGTCAAAAATAAAAAAAATGGTGACCCAAGGGAAGCACACAAATCACAACACAAACACGACTAATTTGTCATAAAATGACCATATAATTTCTGTTGTACAGCCAGTGACGGGATTAGGATTGGAAGGACTCTTCAATCTATTCTGACAAAGACAAAAACAGTTTTGGGTTAAATTCAAAAATATAAAACATTTCACAGTTCAGAAAACTTTCCTGCAATTTAAAACTGTCATTCCAGTAAGTATGATTTTAATGATCCTTCTGCATTGCTATTTTGCTTAATTTTTGTGACCAAAAGTCAACACAGAATTTTACACTACAATAGTCCTAAGCCTTTATGGTGACAATAAACTAAGGCAGCACTTAAACAAAAATTTGTTTGATTCATGTACTTTTTTATTACGATTGTAGCCAAATGTGGCAAGGAAAAGGCGTGATACATACATTAGATCTGTCTTATTCTAATTCTAGTAATTAACTAACACAATTGATACATGAAACATCACGTAAACAATCAACTATGTACACAAAATTCCGTTATAACTAAGTAAGTCTTTCAAAAAGGTTTGAATCCGTGATAAACTAGAATTATTTTTCCAAAATATTTAACAGATTCAGTTACTTGTACATAGTATTTACGAACCGTAAATTACAATATTGTAAAATTCAGAGAGATGATTACAATTATGGTTTACTAAATATGAAATTACATAATCGTTAACCTTAAAACACTTCTTTGTGATTGACCTGACTCATTATTTTCACCGTGCGAATAAGGTACTAAGCATCCATCAAAGTACCAAGAAAAAAACAGTCGTTATTCAAAAACTATGACCATTGACTAAACATAAATTGTCGTTTTTTGTTGTATTATAGGTGTGTAATGTTGTACAGTACAATATAACTAGTTGAAACTAAAACTTACATTTTAGCCCTGTTTGTAGAAGTTGGGCGAGATGCTAACTGACTTTATAAAATGAAATTGAAAATCTTAACAGCTTGGTAGAGCTGACAAGCTGAACTACTACATCGACAAAAATTATAAATCGAATGAACGCCGAGGTGAATCTAGTAGTGGAAAACCCATGAGCATGTATTTAATTTCAAATTTCACTAGAGATAAATATTGAATATCATAGATTGGCAAAGAGCAAGGAACATTAAACATTTTAATTGAAAATATTAAATAAATATTTGCTCTGAAACTCTTCCGTTGTGCTTTCCTATACTGGCTTCAAAAATAGTACAGCTCATACAATTGTACCGCTCATACAATCAAAAATATGATTTTGAATTTAGATTTTTGAACATGTTTAGCTTATACTACACCGGAAATCACAAAACCTTATTTTTCACTTCAAGGGGGAAAGAAGAGATAAGTTTAACGGTTTCAATTCTGATGACCAGAGCGGAATAGCCAACTGACTGCCTTAAATGCAACATAAAGCAGGCTGGCCATGACCACGTAGCGCTCACGTTCTTTTCGATCCGAAGCATCTTCTTCCAGTGCCAATACCCGTCGATTCATGCGACTTAATTGCTCCCTCAAGTGAACAACTTCTTCGTTCATGTCGCCTTGATTCATGAGAGCAGAATCCAATTTATTTCTGTACAAAAGCAAAAGCCACATGCATCAGTAATCAAATCAAAAAACCAAATATCATGACTTTGAACAATAATTATTGCATTAATAAAGGTTAAAACTCCTTACTTTCTCGACAAACTATTTCTCTCCTGATACATCATCACTGTTCCATTCGGCAAGAGATCGTTTCCAAATCTTGCCCTGTCGTTTTCTACAATTAGCGTGTCTCCGTCATCTTCAGGGTCTGTAGACATGTACGACTCAGGACGAGAATTCAAAAGTGTGATTTGTCTTGGTGGTGTCTACAGGAGAAATAAAACGGGTTTCTTCACATCAAGATACATTCACAACGCTTCAAACTTGAAAAGGCCCTTTTCAAAAGGGAAAGTTTATATATACCTGAATGCGAATAGTTTCTGGGTCAGGAGGCAATGGCATTTGTGTGGACTCCAACTGAAGCTCTCTTGGTATTGCTTTCGTCCCTCTGTGCTGATCTTTTCCTACTCGGTTGACCCCAACACATCAAAAGGTATTAAAACTACTGATTCTTCAGAAGCCCTTTTAATTGACTTTAAACTACTCACCAGTCACAATGATTCTGTCCGGCACCGACATATCATACGATTGTGCCTTTTCATATGATGCTCCCAGGGAGGGTCGACCCCAACCCGTATGCACATCATCGCTTTCACCGGAGTCACCTTAATACAAATATTTACCACGTTGATGTCAAAGTGTGCACTCAAAATTTCGTTAACCTTAACCCAAATGCATTCCCTACATCGCTTTCTCTAACTCGAATGAAATGCACATGAATCCTAAGACATTGATGGCACCCCCACTAACCCAAAATACCTTGCTTTTATGCTTCAAATCATTTACTTACTGGAATGACTGTATGACTTCCAGTCTAACGACCACCCTTAAAAATGCAGCTTATCACAATCTACAAACTTACCAACTCTGATTTTCCTAGGCACACGCATCTTGTTGGAAATCTCCGCAGTGAAATTAGGGTCATTAGCGGTTCCCACAAAGTTCAAATCATTTCCACTGCCAAATCGCATAGGCGAGGAGTCTGCGCTACTGGACATGATTTAATCATCAAAGTTTCACACGAACCACCTTTAATCAGAACAAGAAATTAAGTCAATTACGGAGCAGAGCAAATTTAATGGTTTAATACACACCAATCTGCCAGTAAATTTGCTATATTATACCAGTCTCTAATATTTAAATCCTGCGTGATAACTTTCACGTTTCAATGCTAGTTAATCCACAGGGTGACGTAAGGAAACCAACTCAAAAGAATCACCGTTAAAACTTTAACCGAAATTGGGAATAACTTTAATCAAAATGACAACCCAAATTTGCCAAAACAAATTCCACCTCTTGTTCTGTTTGCACTACATTCAGATGTGCATGCATACTTTACGTGCAGAGTGCACTAAAGAAAGGAAGATGAGAGATGATGAAAAAACATCAGGTCGTGCGGAGCTCCGCACACTTTTCACACCTGCGCTCACTTAGCCCCTGTCTCTTTTGCTGTGCACATTTCCATACCTGCAACTTAATCAAGTTTTAATTGAGATTTGCGTCCAATTAAGAAAATAAATCTTGCATGGCACCCACCCAAATTATCGCCAGAAGTATGGGCTTTACATACAAAAAATTGTACATGCAGAAAATTAAAAGGCAGTTCAATGTCATTGATAAGTGATAATGATAATTGATGATCAATGATAATACTTATTGAATTTGAACAAAAGTGATGTTACCTTAATAATTAATGAGAACACAAGGGTTTTTAATTTTTGAGAAGGAGAAGGACCTTACAAGGACCTTAAACCTTACTAACTATGAAAGAATTTTGTAGTAGCCCATTCAATTCCATAAATCATGAAATTAAGAAATGCAGTATAAGAAAGAGCCAATTCTAACCTTGTACTCTGCTCACAGGTTAGGTTGTATATTTTCTTTAGGATTATACCATCATAATTAATTTAACGAGTTCACCAACGAATGTGCAAAAGTGTGCACAAAAGCCGTAAAGTATCACTTTTATGCTATCTACTCTGTATAGTAATTTAAATATTAATTTAGATAAAAAATCTATAAAATATTGGGAGTTTTGTTTCACTCCCTCATCGTTTAGGAGTCGTCGTCTCGCAAATAAAATCAGAATCAAAGAAAGAAGGAGCTCAACTTTCTTCCCGACTTTCTTTTACCTAAATGGAATGAAGAAAGACCTTGAGCCTGAAGTAGCACACACCACGTTCGGGTGCTCGATCCCGGTCGGATGAAAGAGGAAGCAAGAGAACTACGCTGAACGTCTATAACAGTCTAGTTGTGCCAAAATATGGTCCAATACTATCATGCAAGAGCTCTGGAATTGACCACAAATTATAGTCTAGGATTTACATTGTATGGCTATAAGCACATATCACAAAGTGTGTGAATATTTTACTTGCGTAGATTGGATTGGGATTATAAAGTCTCAGAACAATAGTAAATGTCTTGGTCTTAAATGAAACAAACTGCCGAGATCCTGTTAACCTAATTCTATTTGGATATTAATATTCATTCAGTATTAGAGAGATACGGGTGGATGCAAGGACAACAGTGTCAAATGATACTACATATCACTTGAGCAGTGGCAAACGAATTTGTCAAATGGTCCATGGTCCATTCAGCATTTTAAGATGGGAATAATAAGAAAACATGAGAGATATTCAACATTAGTCGTAATGTTCCAATCCATTACTTCTTACATTAGTAAGTACATTCAACATTCTCCATCTGTACCAAATGAACTGTACCAAATATGCACCAAAACTAACTTTACTATATAATGTTAAGGTGGTGAGAACGCAGGAATTTATGATGACTCGAATGTCTCAAATTACTTGAGTCTTCCTCCAACTGCAAGTGCAAGAGGAAATGATATGATGATGATTGATGACTAATACTGTGAATTCATAGAAATATTAGCACAAACGTACATGTACATGGTACTGACGAGTTCATAAGCTCATTTAGCTTCGAGTTAAAAAAATTGTTTGAGAATTTTATCCAGCTTCTACGTACTAAAAAAGGTTGCATGATGCGGCTGGGGTTTTGTGGTACACTTTTCTTAATTTTAGCAAGCAATTGCATGTGCTGATCATTTACTTTGATATAATTCCTGCAAAAATGTTGACCCTGACATCTAGATACTATTTATATACATAATGAATTTATATATTTGAAAAATGCTTGTGAAATATAAAACATTTATCGATGAAATAAAATGAAGAAGTAAATCATTTGTAAATAAAAAAGTTTTCTTTCCCAGTAAATCAAACTTTAATTATAACTAGTTTAACATTTTGTATGCACATTTTAAAAATTTGATACTTTGACAATTTGACGCGCAAGGGGAATTTTAGACGCATCTATATAATCGTCATTTATGCACCATACCATAAAACCACAAGAAATCTTTTGCGTCTTTGCGACAATGTGGGGCATTTTGAGGAAGAAGCCCTGAAGATAGTAAGCTTTGGTAATGAAAATAGAATTGAGGATAAATCGAAATCCTTATTTAAATCATAAATAGCAATACGAACAGCTAATTTGGTTCATAACAGTATTTGCGGTGGCGGTGGAAAGTTCATGACGTCCACACGTAGGAATGCCAAAGTCAAAATCAAATAAGGAGTTTTAATTAAATCTTCCATATTAAAATACCAACGCGTAAAACAAAGCATTTTTGGGGTGATTATATGATACCTGAGCCCATTTGTCATTTTCTTTAAAAGCAGAAAAGAAATGATAAGATGATATACGACACATGATGCGATGACTTTGCTTGTAGTATCGCCTATTTGTCATTGTTGAACGTGACAGATAATGGCATTAATATTGAATTTACAAAATTTATTAGCATCCATGCATACAATTTGATGACAGAAGAGTTCGACTTACTTCAAGCCTGACTCTGGTACAGTCTTAAAAGGTAACACGGAAAATCTCTTGTGCTGAAAGGAATTGCTTGAGATTCTTTTGAAGTTTAAGCAGTTTGTCACGAAGTAATTTATTTTTAACACGTTATATGGGAATGAAAACCGTTGGTGTTAGTGGAAATCTCTCTCTCTCTGCAAAAGACAACTGACTGATATACATTTGACAGGACATATCTCCATTGTATTCATACTGCTTTACCAAAAATAAGATTTTTTAAGTTGGTGTAACCACCACAGGCATCCATTATTGTACTTTGCTAATAAATTTACCATTGACCATGTTTGATTTCTGTGAAAGATTAAAAAGCACGAACCAGTGCTCTCTCAGGGTACTAAGCTAAAGCCATAAAATCGCGTACTTCTGTCTTGAGCATTTTATTATTGTGATTTTGTTCGCAAGTTTAACTTCATATTATTAAGCCGTCAGCCGTACATAGAAACTTGCCACTTTTGCCTTTATGCCTGTGACTCGTTTTTTTCAGCTTGCCTGCACATTCCTTTAAAAGAGAGTGTTCGAATATACACTTGGGAATGACCAAATGTAAACTGAAACTGAAGCCATAGGAAATCAGAGAACATCTCTCTGTGTGCTTATGCCTTCGGCTTTCAAACATAAAATATTACAGAGAATGCGAACGATAACCTGTCTGCCTACACGAACAAAACTTTGAAAAGGAATCCTACAACCAAACCAAAACATTCACATGATACAAATTTTCATGATGATAATAATATTATGTTGATACCACATTCTACAAGTGGTAGACGTGTGAAGATATTGAAGAAGCTTTTTTAAAACATCTCCCTGTCTCTCTGAGTAAAATGCATAGGCATGTTTGAATAGTAGGTGCCTGCCAGCCTACAACAACCAACAAGCTCAGTACTACTAGACTGACTACATGATATGATCATCCCTCATTTAAAATACTGCCTGAGAGTAAGTAGACATGTGTGTAAAGGCTTTTGCCATTCTAAATCTGAATATTTTCTGCTGTTAGCTCATTATTGTGTTCCTGCACTACAAAAACTGCATTGTTTTAATGTACCTTTATGTACTAGAGCCAACAATGCTCCAACAATAACAAAAATCTCAACCACAGAAGCCCTATGCACGTACACTCATACAATAATATACATTTGCTCATCGATTGTTACACACTGACTACGTACTCGTAAAACTTTTAAGAGTAAATTTTGCAATAACTTTATCGAAAAAGTGCTATTTTTTATCTGATTCTATTGACGCTCTATTAAATTTATTGTTATATAACATCAATTATCACTCTATTTCAACTCGTTTTGGATGGACTTCATAGCTAAAGGTCACAAAGAGTTCAGGTTTTTAAAAGATAAGGATACACTCTTCTGCCAAACCAATTTGTGACAGGTGCAGATTGCAGCTTCTTTTTGCATGTATCAGTGTTCAACTAAAAAGTATTCTGTACTCAAAGTTTCTTTTTCAGTGACATGCTATTCTCATTAAATTAAGTGGGGTATCACCAAATGTGGAACAAGTGTGTAAAAAGTTGTCATTGAAGGGCTTCCGGTGTTGCTCAAGCCAAAATTTTGCTTTTCATGTGTGTTCCTTCGGAAAAACGGGAAATGGCCTAAAATATGCTGATAGTGTTAAATGTTTTTTGTAGAGTGCATTTTTTCGTTATGTGAAATTTGTTTCATGTATAGTCTACATACTTAAAGAAAGTAGCTTTCAAATTTCAGAGTCACAAAAAATTAGAAAGCGACAACACTAATTTAGTGCCAACGAAACTTTTACCGAACGATACGACTCTATAATGGAAACCAGCGATTTTTACTTATATTTTTCATGGAACCGTTAAGTTTATTACACATTTGATTTCGATTTCGATTCAACAAGAAGTCCTATTACCAAGTTAAAGTAACAGTTTGACAGTGGGATCATTAAGGCGGAAGTGCTTAAGGATTTCAATCAACGCACTAGGATTCAATCTGAATCTGAGAAGGTAACGTTCGTTTTACTATTCTTGATATAAATAAGTGGGTGACAAGGTGGGTGTCAAATGACAAAAGACAAGTGGCAACTGGCTAACATTCATAAAAATGGTTTAAACAGTCACCGTGACATATGCGTGACAATCAGCTTTCAAACTGCAGACTGCAGGCATTAGAGCATTTGAGTCAAATGATTTGACCATGAACTTTCAGCCATGTTCCGATGGTAGTGAAAGTGTCAGTCTTCAGAATGTCATCTTTGATGCAGTTGTTTTCATTTCATACCTTTAGAATTGCAAACATTTTCATTTACCATTTCTTACGAATTTTGATCACAGTAATTTGTCATCATGAAAAAGCAAAAAACAATATTTGTCATAATTCTAATGAATTTCAATTTATGTTTATATTAAGCCAATTTAATATTTAGCAATCTACCACAAACAAACTTATTGCATACAAGTGCCTTACAAAACAGTATTTTAAACTAATCTTTATGTGTTGACTAAGAACTAAGAGTGGTTTAATGTAAGCGTTTTATTCAGATCAGATAAGATCAAAATTATAAGCATAATACATTTTTAGTACAAATTGTTGTAAACAATGAGCGATACGCTGTGAAAATTTATAAGTGATTGTTAGTGATTTATGAGTGCACACTGCTCGCCCTTGCAATCAAAATTTTACAGATTTTCTTACAATTTTTGAAAAAAGGAAGTTTTTAAAATAGATTATAAATTGAATTACGTTACTGTGAATTTTGTACTACACGAGTCTGTAGGTCTTAAAATTTACCATTATTCAATTCGACTTTTCTCCCATCATCAAAAGAGTTAGCTATAGATTATTTTCATGCACCGTTGGACACAAAGTTTGCATTTATCTATAAGGCTTTTGTACAGGAGAAATGTAGAAGTTAATAGTTAATTGCATGGAATGATGCTGCCTTTGATTGCATTTATAGGTATACATTAACAGTTAGTGCTCAATTGAACGCCTATTTAGACCTTAAAATATACTCCCACTCGCACGACCGTCCTCCCTGCTATGAGCGTAGTTTATTGGTTGCATTTACAAGAAAATGGAATGAATTACGATACAAAAATAATAATATCTACGCTACTTTGTATGTCAATCACCGGGTTTTTTCTTTGAATGAAAATAACCAACTACCGCAATATACATTGAACCATGCTATTTTATTGCCGTTTGCTGAGTCCCTTGCTGCTCTTTTCAAAATAGAATCATGCACCGTGACGAGGAACGTTATCTTGAAACGAGAAAATAAAATAAATATATTAAGTTTTTTATCGCAGCCTGATTGTTGATGGTAATATATGTTTTAATGGTAATAAACACAATATTATGCTTTATAGGTATGTTGTTTGGTAGGAGGAACCGTTCAACAAAGGAAGTTAATGTCTTGAATATTTCATTTAATGATCTTCATCACCATTTTCGGGATGATATTATGAGTCAGAAACTGAACAATAGTCAATACAATGTAGACTAGACGGTCTGATAAAAAATTGTCAGCAAGATTAACCCAATTGCAGGAAAATAAAACGCAGAAAATTGCCTAAATATAGTGTAACGCAGAATGTCGTGCATAAATTACCAGTTAGCAAAGTTGCATACTACCAGCAACAACGTCATTTTCTGTACAAAGAGTTTGGAAAAAGGTTGTATAAAGTTCCTTATCTTGACCTTAGCAATCTCACGTTGCCCCTGTGGCTTGCAACGCTTCATAAGTTGTAAGTGACTATTTTGGGATAAACGACGGAATACAAGTTACATGGCACGTCAGAAGGAGTAAAATCGTTTAGAATGCAAACAAGTTGATTATATTATTCAAAAAGCTCATTGTTGGGTATAATGTATGGTACAGGCAAATAAATCTACTCATAATACATAATAACACACCACATCACTTAAAAGCTAATTACTAACCATACGGTTTGCCCATTGCGTTGCTTGTAATTTTCTCCTTTATTTGTACACGTGCAATTGGTCGCCTTCGGCGTTTCTTTACTACTCCCACTTAAAGCTCAACAATGTAAAGCATGATCACAAAATCAAGTCACCCACCGTCATTTTCATTTCGATAAATTATAGCAATTACAATTACGCTCTATATCAGCAGGAACTATTTGCACTCAGCCGCATTTCCCATAATTTATTGTGCGCCATGTTTGAGCTTATACAACAAACGCCATTCTTTAAACTTAACTATATTGTTCATGTGAACATTTTCATTGTTATTTAATTGCGACTCAAATGTGGCCATTCACGAGCCATACAAACATGTAAAAATTGCTTTACTTCTGAGTTCAGTGTGAGTACTTTAGGTTTACGCATATTCAGAACTAAATGAAGACTGTAGTTAATTATTTTTTCGGATTGCATGTCCCAATCGAAGCACAAAGTAATAAAAATTATTATGCAATGTTCTTTTACCCAAGACAAAGTTTACCTTCCCACAGTATATCATGTTGTTGCAAAATAACTATTTTGTATTCTATTGTCAACTTTTGACCATTCTGTATGTCAATGTCATTACGCTTAAGCTTCATGTGTAAAATAGGCTATAAGTTAACTTCTTTAATTCCAGGTGGGAGGTCTTGATAAGGTCATCAAAGTTCACGGGAATCGGGTAAATGCCTTTGAATATCTTGAAACGAACCAGTAAGCAGTACAATGTCGTATCAAAATCCACATTTGTCATCTCTGTGGAGCTTTTGGACAATGGCATCATGGAATGTACCCTGGATGCAGATAGTACGGGGAGGGACTGTCTTCTCAACATTTCCCAACGGCTAGGGCTTCACCAGGTAAATCTTCAAAGACCGAAGAATCATAAATCACGCTACTTCATATGTATCATCAAAAACTCATACTTTCATTGCATATGACAATTTACTAACGTCTGGCTGAAAAATGTTTGTACTTCGACAGCCGGAATTCTTTGGTCTCCGATATATTAGCCGCGGAGTGCCTCCAAGACAGCGGTGGGTTGAAATAGACAAGCCGTTAAAAAAGCAACTGGAAAAGAATGCTCAAGATTCTCAGCTCAGTTTAGGTGTGATTTTTTATGTTTCTGATGTGACTGTTCTCAAGGATGAAATGACACGGTACTAGCCTACTTTTTTAATTTCTAGATTTTTAGCTATTAAAACACGGTGAATAAAAATCAAATTGAATATAATGGGGTGTGAATTATTGCAACCACTTACAATTAAATGGTTTTACGACTAATTTATCGCAACAATCGGTTTCTGTTAACACTTGTAGATACCATTACTTTCTCCAACTCAAAAGTGATATTATTGATGGCAAACTAAACTGCAATATTGAACAAGCGATCTCACTGGCAGCGTATAGTTTACAAGCGGAGTTTGGTGACTATGACCCAGAACGTCATACCGTGGAGTACTTGAGGGATTTTGCCATTTTACCAAAAGTCAGTCGTTGTTCATTTAATGAATCATAAATCATAGCAAATGGGCTTGTAAAACCTAATTGCGAACATGCATTTGCATATTATAGGATCTCACTTCAGGGCAGAAATTTCCGGATATTAACATTGACGTATTGTACGAAGCCGTTGCGCGACAATATGGTAGCCTAATTGGGTTTCCTCCTCCATTGTCGGAAATTTACTACATAATGGTAGCTCAACAGTTGGACGGCTACGGACAAGAAACATACCCAGCCAAAGATGATAGTGGAAACGATATTTTAATCTGCGTATCAGCTAATGGTTTAGTGATAAGACGAAGAGATTGGACTCACATCGCTGCGTTCAGGTAGGCAAACCAATTTTGGCATGAAATCTACAAAAACGAAAGTGTTGTTATTTTTTTCATATTTTGTTTTTCAAAGAAAACCTTTCATAAAAGCCTTATTGCTACCTATTTCATCATAATTTTTTTTTGTGCATTATACGCATTACGCATTCTAATTAATAGATGCTTTTTTTAAATTTGTACGTGATGATGATGCGTTGTGCTATATTACATATTATAATATGCACTTTTACTTTTTTTGTATGCATTTCTCTATTAGATGGGCCGATATAAAGTCAATAGTAGGACACAAACGCTTGTTTGTGGTGGAGACGTCCCAGTCACAAAGACCCATTCAGTTTCAATTTTCTGATGCCGAGGTTGCAAAATACGTACGAAAAATGTGCGTCCTGCAAGAAAAGTTCTTCAAGGAGCATCTGGAATCGTGTTCAGAAAACATTCGAAGTAGTAGCAGTGGTAGTAGTGGAGGTGCGGCCGCTAATGGCACTTACACGATAACGCAGCTAGATAACATGGTACGATAATGATAAAGAAAGATGATGCGTTGATGTTATGTTTTCATTTTTCATGCATGCATGTACACGCAAATTTTATAATATTGTTACACTAACTGCCTATATATGTAACTATTCTTTTTCAAAAAGAGTATTGTGTGCATGTGTATTGGTTCTACTAACAATATATCTCTTAATTACCTTTTGCTTTGTATCGTTAAATTGTCTGGAGCTATAAACCTCATTTCATTTGAAACGTTCTCAAATTTCATTTTCACTTTGTTCGTGTTGTGTAAACAGTTTATTTTCATACTTCTTCTAGGAAGGTGCACAGTCAACGATTTCTTCAACTACAACCCAACTATTAGGTGGTCTAAGAGCAACCCCTGACTTGATTGCGCCTAGTCTTGCCAGAAGTGTGGCTGGTAGCCAGTACTCACTTAATAACAATGCTATCGTCAACACGTCAAGTTTGTTCAGTGGTGGAAATTTGAGCACATCCGGACTCAATTTGCACTTGCTCCAGCAGCAGCTACATCAACAGCAAACCCAGGCAGCAATATCGGCTTCGAGTATCCATTCCGTGAACCCATCACTTCAGGAACTAACTTCCTCGTATGGAAGCACAGGTGCGGGTATCAGTGTAAATGGATCTGGTGCAGGAATTGGGGCATCCAGCAATCGCTTGGATGGTTCGTTAGTAGGTCAAGTGACACAGTTGCCAAATGTTGGAGCCAGCATTGGCTCACTGCCTTTACAAACCAATGCGGCTAATAACAGTGCCGACGCAGATCAATTGAAATCAATGTTACCTGCGTATAGACAGGCACCCGATTACAATACCGCAGTGCAAATAAAATACGGAGCTGTGGTTGGAGACTCGTCGTCTGAAGCGTTGTATGAAAATCAGAGGAAAGTGTCTGTTGATGTAAGGTTTCAATTCAAACCTAAAATGATAAGTGCAGTAAGCGATCGCAACGCTGCTGAAGCTGAACTTTCTAATGTGGAATGTGTATATTTTCTATTTCGTAGCAAGAAGAGCCAATCTACCAAAACGAAATCGTGTCTCAAATTCATTCTTTGGAGTTGCGTGATTCAAAACTGTCAAAGTAAGTGGACTTACAATGGTGTTTGTTTTGTGTGAATTTACACAAAGAACAATTTATCACAATATAATTTGCAACCTTGTTTGCATGCATTTATTTCAGCGCATCTACTACAGAAGTAGTTGCAAATGTGCCAACGACTTCGCCTCCCGAGGAAAAGCTGTACTTATTCAAACCACCTCCTCCGTATCCCGGAGCAAGTGGAAATAATAATGGCTCCAGTACCAATGTAACATTAAGTGCTCAGACAAATGCTGACATGACCAAAGCTTCAACTGCCTCAGAGAGTCAAAATTCAGTTATTGTGTCCAAAGAACAAAGTCAATCAATTAAAATGGGTACTTCGGTGTCTCGTGTTCCCCCAACTTCTACTGAGATTTTATCCGCTGGAAGTAGCAGCAGGTCTGGTTCTTCCGCAGTGTCAGTGGTGAGTGCTGAGGTGCATAATGTACCAAACGGAAAAGACAATTCTTCCAAAGGGTCGGAAAATAAGGCGACAGGAGGAGGAATCAAGTCACCTCATGGACCAGTTCCGAAAACGAACGGTTTATTGAAAGAAGGAAATGGGACAAGAAAGACTGGGGTCATTCATAACGAAAGCAAGGTACTGAATGATAAATTCAAAAAGCGCATTAGTAATTTACTAGTATCATAAGTTTAAAGCTTAAAAATATCATGCTTTTGATTGCGTTGCAGCCGGGCCATTTGTTTGGGAAACCAATTGATCCAAATATTTTACGAGAGTTTCAAGCCATCCCGAAAGTGAAGAATAACGCAAATTTTGCAACCGCTTTGAGAAGAGAGAATGCAAAAAGAAACAGGTATTTTGTCTTAATCATTGAAAATTTTTCTTTGAAACTTTTCAATTGTGTAATGTTTCAATTTTCATGAACTTGCAGATGCCCAGAAATCCTACCATACGAAGACAATGCAATTCGTCTGCATCCCACAAGACACAATCCGTTAGGATACGTAAATGCATCGCCATTATTAGTAAGTTTGCCTACCAACTATACTTGTCCACATTTAACTAAAAAATTGAAATGACTCAATCATTGATCTTTTCTAGGCGCATATTAGTGGTCGTGACTGGAAGTACTTTGTTGGCCAAATACCTCTCGCTGGAAATGCACCTGCGATCTGGCAACTCATTTGGGAGACAAACATCAAAATCATTGCGGTACTTGAGAGGGATTCTAGTGCTCCATTCTATCCAGAAAACGGAGCTTCCATACCACTTAATGACGTACGCTTGAAAATTCCACCTTACTGGAGTGCATACATTTATTCAGATCATATGTAAATTATACTAATAAATGATATTATTGTTTATAGTTTCAAGTAATGGAAAGTAAAACAGAAAGACGAGGAAGTGCCAGTATTGCTCGAGAATTCAATTTGGTTTATCTTCCGAAGAAAAAGCAGAGAAAAGTATGGATTTTACCATACGAGGACGAGTGGAAAGATGATGTGCCAATTCATACGGAACACTTTTTATGTATGTTTGAAAAACTATATTATGCAGACAACAATCTATCATGTGAATAAACCTTACAGGAAACTTATTACAACAAATCCATTTGTAATTTTAGGCTTTCTGGAAGAAGTGAATTCTATTCAACGCAAACTCAACGATACTTCACCTCTTCTAGTGCTTTGTGGAACAGGTGCAGGAAGAAGCGGTGTACTGATTTTGGCAGATCTGTTGTTACATGCTGCTGACTCTGGGCACGTAAGTTAATTTGGATTTGCATCTAAAGAAGTAATTTCAAATACTAATATCAAAACACAATGCATTGTGTTCATTGCATTGCAATGTTCTAATTTTCAGAAACTACGATGTGACACTTTGCTGAGCGAACTACGACAGCAGCGTATGGCACTTGTTTCATCCCCTTCCCAATATGCTTTCGTATTACACACCCTTGCAGAGTATTTGGCGAGATCACGTCTTATCTAATGCCTTCTTTCAGCAATAATCTTACGAACTGACTAATTACTTTACTTAATCTCAGTAATTATATTTTTAATTTCAAATTTTGTATATTTATTTTCATTTTATAACGCAACAATCATTTGTAGTGATTTTAGAACCTTCCACAATCGAAAGACGTATCAATCAGCTATCTGAGATCCAGAGTAATTTTATGTGAATATATGAATGTGAATATGCACACAAAACAATCCAGAGTAGAACTGTGTACCTTACTGTAAAATATTTTTAAACAAAAATTTATAGCTGCAATCTCAAGTAGACGTTAATAGTGCTGGCTTTGTATAATGTAATGTAAAGTACGTAGTTTGTAGGGAACGTATAAACTGAAAATATGACATATGTAACGATTGTGAAAGCGCAGAGCAGTGTTGTGATTCACGGAGAGAAGTTTTATTTTAGTTGTAAAAAAAGTATTTTATGGAAACCCTTTTAATAATTTTGTTTTGAAATATTTTACCTTCTTGTGCAGTATCCCTATCCCTTCTGATTCAGGAAAGGATTTTTATGTACCGTTATATATAATGGAGGATGTGATTTTTTAAATTAGTATTTTAGTAAGTATGTAATGGAAACTTTGTCCATATGAAATAACCAAAAACTAAAACATGAAAGATTACCGAAGTTATAGATAAGCCATTCAACATACCATAATTGCATTCTGTTTACTGTACTGTTGCAATAAAAAAATGTTTGATTATTTTGAACAAATGGTTCTAATAGTTATTTTTATATCTGTCTGATATGCAATTTAGTAACATTGCCATAATTATCCCAAATCATAGCAAAATCAAAAATGTGTAGCAGAAGTTGATAAAAACTTTATTACATATTTTACAAAGAGTAAAGTTTAAATTAAATGCGCTCTTACATTTTACTGCTTCGACATAGACCAGCGGGCAGCTAATACCAACAGATGAAATCTACTACTGAAACTTAATATTAATTGTTTTTCTTCGATTTCGATTTCTGTACACGCCGTTCCGACTCACTGCTGCCTCCTCCAAAAAAGGATGTAAGCATTTCTGACATCTCGGGCATTTCATACTTGGGCAACTGAACCTGTTCCATTTCGCGTCTAGTCTCAGGATCTGACATCATCTTGGGTAGAATGACAATAAGAATCAAAGGCAACACCATCATGAGCACCATGGGCGAAAAGATCACATCTTGTAATCGCCACTGCTCCCTGGGAATGAAGTATCTATAAGCTCCAGTAGGATTCAGCTTCAGCGGGTACGGAAGGTGTGTCACCAAAGCAGGCTGAATATAATTCACTTTCCTCGCCCTCAACTTTCCTTTGGTGGTTATATCAATCCTTGCCGATTCATAGGTATACTGTGGATTCACAACTTCCACAACAAAAGAACCTGGCGGAAGTCCATGAACAACAAAACTACCGTCATCCTTCAAAAGCCCAACATGTTCTCCACCGTTAACCAGCACTTGAGTCTGTGTTAGCCACTCAAAGGACGGCTTTTTCTCTGGAGAGGTCACCTTTCCTTCAATTGAATGCCAACCTCGTTGTGATTCCACTTTACTATTTTCAGTACTATGACTGGGCGGCGGCGAGGAATATTCTTCTGCTGAATTTCCGGTTGATTGATACTGCTGCTGAGGCGGTTGATGCTGTTGTTGCTGCTGCTGCTGTCCAATAACCGCTTGGAAAAGCAGCACTTGGACAACCGCTAATGAGACCAATCGTACTCCAGTCTTCATTTTTGGAACCTTTATCGTCACCTTCCCTCGTTGGACTAGACTTAAATCAAGATTACCTTCTTGATATTATGGCTTGTTTGGCAACGCCTTTCTAGTGTCGCGCTGCTAATTTCAATTGGAAAAGATTCCTGGAAAGCACAACCAAATCAACTAATTAATTACCCTATTTATTAACAAATGTTTCGTGAAAACAATTAATTTTACACTGCCCTCATCATCGCCCAACAATCAAGCAGCTGATGAACAATAATATTTACATGAGTCAGCTGTCTTATGGATGTACTTACCTTTCCGTAGAGCTTCGTTGGTGCCTCAAGCTGTTAAATTGCTAATTAGCTTAATTTGTTATCACATTTTGCAAAAATCACAAGTCCAACTTATTCCCAACTTTGTTTGGAGCAGATTTTTCGAAACACGTTGACTGACAGATGCTTTTTCCGAGCACTTTGGTTCTCTTTTGTGCTTTGGCTATAAAGCTGAGCTGTATCTGATGAGCAAGAGCTACAAAATGATTCAATAGCAGCGCCTAACGTTCTCTTTCTTTTTGGGCAGATCACGGGGCAAATCGACAAGTGGACTAGGGAAATGGCAGTTTAATGAAAAATGGTGCTTATCAATTATTGTTAAATAATGTTCAGTTACATTAATATCCTTCTTGTCATTATGTTCTCATGAAAAAACGAAAGTGCAATACATCTTGGCATCAAGTAATGGCTAAAATTGACGATTTGTCATCGAATGCCTTTGAAATGTTACAATATGATTCATCATTCATGCAACTTATTAGATGTGTGTGGCACCAAATCAAAGTAACCGTTAGACAAAAAACGCAACTACATAATGTAATTAGGCAATCAATTTGAAGTTTTGGACTTTTTAAGAGCTTTGGAATGTTTTTCTGGAAATGAAACAGCGTTTCATCTTGCCCTAACGAATATATATTTACCTACATGCATTGTGCCACAATGATTGTGGAACCGAAAGGTTGACAATATGACAATTGACAATTTTGAACCTTTTATGATTTAGAATTTAAACGGGAATTAATTAATTCGGACTTAGGGATGACTGAGTAGAAGAATATCAGTATACCTAGCTATTAATTTTTACTTGGCTTAATATTTAATGTATTTTTCATTTGCAACTTTAGAGAATAAACCTCGGGGCATCGTGCTTCTAAGTATATCCTGTAATTAAACCTTAGATTTTGTCTAAATTATCCTTCTTTTTGAAATAGGATAGAGTTGATTATCTAGTTTTAATTTTTTATGTTAACCTAGAACTCGTCTGGTCTAGTGTTTGACTCCATGAATTTAGTTTCGTTTTATTGCAATTCACACGGCGATCTCCCCTCCTAACACAAAAATGGAATGTTACAGATAAAAGCTAAAATAATTTCATCCAAAATGTAGGAGGTAATGTGCGATTGTATTTAATGCGGAAATTTACGGACGCTTGCACCGCACTTTTAATGCCAGTATTTAGTATATTGCAACTTTTGATTTGGTAAACTCATGTCCTGATGCTAAACATGACGCTATATGTACTGGCCACCACAGTTTTTGGAGTATCGTATTTTGAGGAAAATTAGCCACATATCAACTTATCATCAGCATGTAGGGCAACCATCTTGGACGAAACTATTATTTGCAGTAATAAAGCCCAAATAAATTCCCAGAGGATGCTCAAGGTCGTCCAGGCAGACGCCAAGAAACTCACTCTAGAAAGGAGTGCACTATGCGTATCAAGCCGTGATAAAATTTGGAAGAATTTGGATGCTTGCAAATTGTGAACATTTTGTTGAAGATTTGAATATTTGTGTAGGTATTTTTAAATTTTGTCAGTATCAAAAATTGGTATTACATTCACATCTCACTAATCACTAGTCATCCCATTTAGAATTTAGAAAATCAGTTGTATATTTGATTGATTTCATGATGAATCATACTAGGTTTGAGACGTGCAATCATAAACAAAATTAAAGACTTTATATTGCAATTTTGATTTATTGTTCATCATCGATTGTCAGTGATCAATCTGTATTTTCAAATATTAATTAAAGTCAACTCCTGCATTCATAGTTCATGAGTCAATGCCCATAAAACGGCCTGGATGGATAGACAATTCAATACAACAGCATATTTGTGAATTTTATTATACGTTGGCGTCATTTGATTTTGGTAGCTTTATTCCCACACTCCCGTCAACATACTCCAAGAAAATTCTGATTCATTCATAAGTTATAAAAACAATTTTTTGTTCACCTTTTACCAATTCATACTTAACAAAAAAACGGCAGCAAAAAATAAAAACTACGTTCGTTTCAAAATCATTAAATCACTCGTTTGAAAACTTATAGGTATAAAATATTATTTTACAGTTAGTGGATAGTAAAATAAAATAAAGCCAGCAAACAATCCACAAAAGCATAACTGAAGTAAATTCATTTAAAAAGTACACAGTTCAACTATTTTATTATTCTCCGTGATATTCAAAATTCCAACCGATGACATGGCATATGAAGTCACTAGAAATTGGCTTTGTTGTAAGCAAACTCATCATCGTATTATTCATACTGTTGAATATTTCTCATGGTATTATTGCAAAGTTTTTGCAGATGAACCCGACTCGCTACGCATAAGATTTGGAAAATAGTTAGCAAATCTGCTGTGGATTTCATTTCATTTCTGAATTTATGTTTTTATGAAGACTGTTATATAAATGTTTATGGTTTCTTGAGCAAACGTTGCTGAACCTGGACTGGACATTCATAAAAACTGCACCGCAGCAATAACCCACATTACTACATGCATACCCTAACATCTTTAAGTTTGTAGCAATAGGTACCATATCTTATTGCAACGCTGTTTTGCATCACCGCACATTTAGCTTGACGCTATACTGCGCTGCTATTGAAGAACATTGAATGCTGATGTCGGTACTAGGCAGAGGATCTTCTTAATACCTGTTCTGATTCTAGTAATAACTTTACTACACACATAATTAAAAGGTACACGCTTATTTGCAGAATACATAACATTAGCATTCTCATACCAGAAGTCGTTATTCATTATGTAACAACTAATCTTCATCGCCAGTGACGAGCTTGTACGAACAGTGAATCTTCTTCTTTTTATTACGAACTCTTACATTCCAATTTGGCGATGAATGCGATGATGATACGATGCTGGAGGTATGGTGGTGATGAGACTTTTCGACCCGTGTACTCCCACACTTGCTAACATAAAAACTTTAAAACATGGTTGCTCGCTTTATTTTCTTGTGATGCAATCCAGGTAAAACTAAAAATGATCAACAATTTTTGGTGTCCAGTTCAGGTAGTCTTGCTCCGATGAGTTCTCATAGGCTTGAGGAAAATAACAAGAAAAAAATTAGAAACTAACTCTGATCTCTGAACAGTACCATACACCACACCGAGCACACGGTTGCACCAAATAAAATCATAGCCATGAAGCCACCATCATCAAAAAGCAACAAAGACAAGATTCAACTCTGTTTTAGTTGATGATTTTTGTATCCATACTTGCTCCACAAACCTATTTCTGGATTCTGGGGCTTTTTTCATGAATAAATGTTCAGGTATGATGATGCTGATGATGATGAGCATGAACTACATTTTTAAAAACTAATCTGGATTACTTCACTGAATCAAATGAGGAAGCGTTTTAGTCTTTGTCTGGAATTTCAAGAGAACAGAGAGAGTGACGCTTTTAGTTTTGTTTGTGCGTAGTCCCTACTTGATACTGGGATTTGATAAAAACAAAGATTTATCATTTTGAAAGCGTTCATCTTCGAAATTTTATCAAATTTTCTATTAGGTAGTTAATTCAATTAAGTGCATGGATGAATGCGGGGACGTAAGTGTGTGCCGGGTTAGGATTTAATCGGATTTCGGACATTGGCCTGCCCCAATCAATTTCGTTGTAGGATTAGATTTTAGTACTAATGTGAACTAAAAGTATGAATATTTTGAGATATTTGTGGCTAGGAGGGGTACTTGGCGTGCTCCTCCTAGTGACGTTATTGGCTCCTTTAGCATCTGCTGAAGCAAACCCTGAACCTGGAAAGGTTACTTTCAAATCGCCCCATACCAATTATGAATACGAAGTTGGAAAAGATGCAGGTAATTCTGATAATGAAAAAGCTACAAAAATATCCATTCATGTAATTTATGGTGCCAATCATGATGATCAATAACTAAAAAATTGACAATCGACAAAACAAAGCACTCTTAATCTCAAAAACTTTAACGATTTGATGACATATTATATGTGACCATGAAAAAGGATTCATGAAACCTCCAAAAATTGCAAATAATAATTTTGCAGTGAATGTTTTGACAACTACAACAGCATCATCGTCGTCATCAGGGTCATCATCATCATCATCGACAACGACTTTTACACCCCGACTGATATTTCCTGGTTGGACAATTAAGAACTTGACAAAAGAACCTGAAAAAATTGACATTGAGTCGATTAATTATTCAAAGGGTAGCACAAATACAAAGTTCGGCAGGAGAAAACGAAGTCCAACTAAGAAGCATGGTAATGTGGTGGACTTTTTTATTTTCATGACTAGCCTGAGTACTGAGTAGACTGACCAAATATTCACAAAATGTAGAATTAGATGTAATAGGCATGAATTTCCGCTATTTCCTTAAAGCAAATGTTAATGAATAACAATTTTTTAGCCACGGATCCCCACACGGAGGAGTCACGTAGGATTAGCATCGCAATTCGTCCCGCCCAGGAAACTGCTGGATCCACTAATGTGGAAGTCAGAGTTAAAAATTCAATGGTATCCTCAACGGAGGATGAAAAGGAGGACCAAAATTCACGTTCCAAGGAATCAACCCGTGATCGTACAACCGAAGCGGAGGACGATGACGAGTTGGAACAAAGAAAGAGAGATTGCAGAGGTCTTCCATGGCCATTTGTAAATGCTTTAAATGCTACCAACTGTCTTGACCTTGACTCTCAAGAATTTAGACACAGACTAATTAGCAGAGAGGACAGTGATGATGAGGAGGAGGATGAAGAGGATGCCACTGTTGTACTTCCCAAAAAGGGCAAGAGGAAGGGAAGAAAGAGTTCTAGACGAGTTGGTGGAAACCGAAGGAAGCAACCCAGGGAGGAGGATTACGAGGAAGACTTTCCACTTGATCCATTCCATAGCCCTTTGCCACAGGCCAGAACATACCACGAATACGCCATGATGTTGAGAGATATGGCAGTTCCCGAAAATGGAGTACCTCCTTTCTTAAGAGGACCAATTACTTATCAGGACTTTTACAACAGGCAATATAGAAATCCCTATGAGGATCAGAGTAGTAGCAGTCACACGGATCACGGCTGGGGATGGACCACTACCCCTCCACCGAGTAATGGATGGGGTCAGTCCACCCAACAGCCTGCTTATGGACAGCGTCAACCTCATGAGCTCAAGGCTAGTTTCGGACAACCCAGTCAACCTGGACAACCAGCTAGTTTTGGACAGCCCAGCAACCCCCAACAAGGTAAAGCGCTAACCTTTGGACAACCAGCTCCTCAGCAAGTTCAACAGCAACAGCCACCTGCAAGCTTTGGTCAACCTGCTGCTCCACAAAACCAAACCACTCCAGCACCTGCTGGCAATCGACAAGCAAAAGCGTTGCAATTTGGACAACCGTCTCAGCAACAGCTTCAAGTTCCTGCACCTCCTCAAAATGCAGTTGCTGCACCAGCACAACAGCAACAATTCCAACAGCGATCTGGTTACTTGGCCCCTGCATATTATGCTCCTCCCACCCAAGCGCCTGCGTATTACGCCCCTCCCACTCAAGCTCCATATTATGGTTATAACAATAATAACAACAACAATAATGGATGGGGTGAAACGACAACTCAAAGCAGCGGATGGGGATGGGAATCTACAACGCAGAATAACGGCTGGACTGAGTCAACCACGCAAAACAATGGCTGGGGTCAGACGACAACGACCACAACTCCTCCCCCAGACTACAGGCAACCGCCTTATCAGCAGCAAAATCAACCCAACCCATCCGTTTACCCAATTTATCCAACAAATCAGACTGCCCCACAACAGCAATCCAATGCTACACAGGTTGTGGAGATGTACAACAGATTGCTAAACTTGTATCGACTTTTGATCAATGACACTTCCGGCCAGCAGCAGCCCCAGCAAGCCAGTCCCCCCGCTTACCAGCAGCCAAACCCATGGCAAGTTCCACCTCCAACAACCTGGAGTGGAGTTTTTGGGGCAAACCGACAACAATATGATGGCTTTTACCCTGGAGAAATTCTTCCTGGACTTATGGACTCCGATCCCTACTATGACCCTATTGACCAACCAAAGCTTCTTCCAAAACCGATTTCACCAGTTGGACGCAGAAGTAGGCAATTTAGACGAAGAAACTTTCGTGAACGAGGACTAGATGCTGAGGAAAGATTTAGAGATCGGGAACCCCGTGTGAGTTATATGAAGGATGAACCCAGAGTTCTTCACGAGATTGACAACAAGGAAACGTTCCTTCCAAGAAGACGATACTTCAAACGGAAGATTAACGACGATGACTTCAAGAGCATTAGACGCCGTGATGACGATGATGATGACAAGAAAGGAAAGAAAAAGAAGAAGGCTGGAAAACGAAGGTGGGGTACAAGCTCGCGGGATGATGACTATGATGATTATGACGTGGATACCTTCTCTAACCGTCGGTACAAGCATCCGGAAGTGCCACCATGGTTGAGATACACAGACACCTACGATTACGTTCCTCCACGGACGTACGGACAACCACCTCCTCCAGAAAGCGGAGGTGGATGGGGTCAACCCACCCAAGCACCACCTCAAAATGGCTGGGGCTGGGAACAGACCACTACCACCCAATCTCCCGGATGGGGTTGGGATACGACTACAACTACCCAGTCCCCTGGCTGGGGTTGGGAACCAAGCAGCAGTACCAGTACCACCACTACCACAACGACAACCACAACTACCGAAGCGCCTCCACCAAATCAACAACCTGTAGAAAATGCTACCACCACTGAAGATGGACCTGCTCCTGGACAGCAATGGAACCCACCTCCTGATAGCCAAGCTTACTTGCAGCAGCAATTCCTCCAGCTTCAACAGCAACTCTTACAACAACTCCAAGCAAGCGGTAGACCAATCCCTCCTCAATATCAGCAAATGTTGCAGCAACAACCACCTCAACAGCAGAATCCTCAATTCCAGCAACAACAGAACCCTCAATTCCAGCAACAGCAAAAACCTCAATTCAATCAACAGCAGAACCCTCAATTCCAACAGCAGAACCCTCAATTCCAACAGCAGAACCCTCAATTCCAGCAACAGCAGAACCCTCAATTCCAACAACAGCAGAACCCACAATTCCAGCAACAGCAGAACCCTCAATTCCAGCAGCAGCAGAACCCTCAATTCCAGCAGCAACCGACACCTCCAGGTCAACAAGTATTCCCTATTCTTCAGCCAACCTTTGGAACCCAAGGTCAAATTTCTGCCCAATCGGTTCAGCAGCCATCCCCAATTCCCCAGCAAATCCAGCAGCAACAGCAGTCTCCTAATGGAACTGCATCCGTTCTGGACCCTGTCATTGAAGATATTGGAAGGAACGATCCCACCGATCCTACTCCCCAGTTTAGAGATCAACCCCCAAACGCTAGAGGTGCTTATGCCAGACAATTTAATGTTGAAGGGGATACTACTGGACAAGAAGTTGGACGTTCCATTGTGCAAACAGTAACATCCAAGTCGGTGGTCGAATCTACTGCGCCAGAACAAAAGAAGGCCGAAGGTGGCACGCCAACCAATGCTGAAGCATCTGCAGTTCAAGTTCAACCGGGTAAAGTTGAGCAGGTGAGTGCAACTAACACCAACGACACGAGACCAACCACTTCCGGCGTGGGTCAGAACGTTTATTATCCTCCTGGTGATAGCACTCCTGCTGCACGGCAACTGCGGTACTCAATATCATCGACACAGGCGGAAGTGGGATCACCTACCGGCCAAAGAATGGCGCCCTCGTGGGGAAACTGGGCTGGAAGCTACTCCCCCACGTACAGCAAAGTTCAAAACGCTCAACCCTACAGAATAATGAAGCGAAACAATGAGCCAGGAAGAGCAGGACAAGCCATGGGGCTAATTGAGACCTCGCTGGGCGAAGCCAAAAAGTTAGACATGAGGGGAGCAGAAGACGAGGTGAATAGACCCAGTTTAGTTAGGAGAGTCGTCGACTGACTAGTTATCTTTTTGGTAGGTTTTATATTAATAGCTTTGGGGGTTATTATAATCTATTATTTTATTGTAGGTTATCGACGAAAACGAACTAATAGTGTGACTGGGGCTTCGTCACATGCAGAGTTTGACAGGGTGAGTGTGCAAAGTGGTGGTGGAGTTAGTTCCCGGAGTCAGACGGAAATTCATTATACGAATGATATTAGGGATATGAGGTACCACCTTTATTAGAATTAAGTGATAAACATAGAGACTGTTTAAGGATAAATTAGGGCAACCAAACGTGTGGATACATAATTAAACATTTAGCAAGTTTGATTTTCAGGGCAGGGTGAACTTTTGATACGCATCTTTTATATTTTTGGAGAATAGTTGTGTTCAGTATACGATTACTAATTAGTAAATGGGTGTTCATATATATTTTGTACAGCGAATGAGAGTTATGGGATTTGGGGTTTCATTTTCTTTTGGCATTTCGGGTTAGGTTCATTCTTTTCGGGTTTAGGGGATATAGGGATTCTACTTATTTAGGGTTTTAGGGGTTTTATTTTTTAGGGGTTTATGTTATGATTAATTACGATAGGAGGGTAAAGGTGGTTGTATTAGACATTAAATATAAGTTAGACATTGTAAAAATAAAACTTGGGTATGTGTATATAGGCATTTTCGAAAACCGAGATTAAATTTTTCTCTACAATCTGTAATGGGGTTTTTATATTAAAATACTACATTTGTGATATTTAGTGGTGATGGGATATATTATGGTACCATACCATCTTTGATAATGACATTATAGCAATTAGGGGGATTACCAATTTTATCACTTCTTTGGTGCAGGCATCTTCTCTTTTTCACAGCTCTTAACAATCCTTGTACAAATATAGGATAAGATATCGGTTATCTAATGTAGGATAGACAAAACAACAAGAAATTTAAGAAAACTGTAATGTCTTGTTTTTGTTCTATTTAAAGCTTAAAAAATGTAAAAAACAAAAGTAAAAATAGTAAAATGGATTATGATAAAATGATGTAAGAACGATAATGGTGAAAAATAAATATTATGGGATTTAGGGGATTAAAATTGTTAACTTCGCTGTTTTTAATGCGCAGTTACTTATTTTGCACATGAATATTTTTCATAGTGTACTATTCTGGTTTTATTGCATCTTAACTGTCTCGACAGCTGCCTGTGGTTTTTTGAAATCATCCGTTGAATAAATTGTAAGGTTTTGGGATGATTTGGTTCACCACAAACTTGATGATGGTAAAATTCTTTTTTGGCGACAGCCAATGATGATAATACGACTAAAGTACCTACTAACTGGGAATATGAATCTGGAATTGTTGCGTTTAAAAAAATGTTGGTATGTCTTATTTAGCTCATATTTTGGCAACCAGCAAAACAGCTTAAATGAGTCATCATACAGTGCCCAACGATGTCGATGTCCATAGTCCATGGCCATATAATCTTGGTTTCCGATAAACATTCTCACAAAAATAACGAAAACATACTTTCAAATTGAAACTAAGCATTAAAGTAAAATCCTTTGCCATCCAGACGAATATAAAGCCACCCAACTGTGACTCATATTTCAAACTCTGAATTTATATTTTTATTGAATGCTTACCATCAACCATTATACTTTTAAATGCCTACTTATGGCATGGCATCTTATACTTCAGAAATCTTATATACCAGCAGCAGAACGAACAAAATAAACTCTCTGTAATTAAAGTATAAAACTTATGTAATAATATATATAATAATAATTTTGCGTCTTTGTTGAAGTTGACACCGCTGCTGCAAGAATTCTCAGAATCTTTGCTCATGATGACTCAGTGCAACAAATTAGACAGTGTTTACTCTGACACTCAAACTTCTTCTTTCGAATAATTAAACATCTTTCTCAGCATATTCCCATGCCCGCATCAATAAAATAGTTCCTGCTCCTTATGCCCAGCGAAACCTCTTCAATCACTTAACAGCCAATTAATGACATAATGACTGCTTTACACAATATTGATCGAATGATAAGTTCGTAAACACGCAGTTGAGTCAGTTAGTAAACGAATTGAAGTGTTTAACAATAAAATAACGAACAAAAGGGATGCAGGAATAATTATTGTTACTAATTAGCACTGCATAGTTTAGTTTCATAAAAAAGAAAAGCAAGGTAAAGGTAAAATGAAGGTCCATCACAAAAGGGGTTTAAATTCACTCTTAAAAATCATGAACTCGTAAATCTTCCAGTACATAGTACACCCATGATGACCATGATTCATACATTTCATTACATTATTATGAAACAGGTAAATATTGGCAGTGATATCAAAATCAAATTTTATGTGGGGCGACGTGAATCACATCTGAACTGATATTCAGGCTATTATAGAGTTATGTTTTACTGGGTATTACCCGGAGTTTACGATGCAATATATTTATGATTTGTGAGTTTGAAAACATAAGGTGAGCTTTCGCCGTTTGAGTATTAAAAAATGTACATCAGTACATCTCTCTTATTGCAATGTCTTATTGCTTGCATCTAACTAAAGCATTCACAAAAAAACCGAATGAAATGTCTCAATAATGGAGTTCATAAGAATCTCAAGTGTCATGCGTCATGCATATGAACGATTCGTTCAGAAGTTCGGAATCAGAATGAACATTTTCAGCTAAAGTACTAAATGTTGATATCAAATATTAAGAGTACAGCGATAGCGAACAGGATTATTACGTTCCATTTATCATTTCCAACCCATGAAAGACACTTTAGTGATCGAATGCAATTTGCAGTCTAAGCAAAGAAACCTTATTCATTAAATGATCTTTAATTACAAATCATTTTTTAAAAAATATATAAGTAAGACCAAAATGCAACACCCGACACCCACCACCGCGTCTACTAGCGCTCCACTTCATCTATCTGTTTAGCAACCGGATTTTCTATTCATGCCATGTACTAGTGTAAGAGATTTTTACATTTTACATTAGTTATTAGCGTGGGTCTTCCTTCGTTCAATGAAACGAATGAAAAAGAAATCCAAAGCTGATACTACTGCCAAGCTGAAAAAAGTTTATTGTACGAAGTATACTAAACTAACTCCCCCAAGCAAGTCTGCTGGTTCAGTAAGTAGAATATAAGCATTATGTACTTGCATTGCTAGTCTTGAATTGCATTGGAAGGAAGTGGAAAGTCGTAAAAAGAAAGGCTATTCTTCATATCATGGGCAACGTGCTTGCAAACAATTGCAAACATTAAAACATTGCAGCATACATCACAAAATGTTAGACAACAAACTGTTTGCTTTTGGCTCGCTTGTCTTTAGTAAACATGTTTAAGTGGTTTAGTTGGAATTGTGAATCTCGGTCGCTTTCTTCCATCGTTCCTTTAAAAATGTTCATGTACTAGAACGCTCTCATCGCATCCAATCACCAAAAATCTCAAGTTTAACAGCGGTACAAAAGACGTTGAATTCCATATTTTATAATACGAAAAACAAAATATAAATGCTTTTACAATGAACTTGCAAATATAAAAAACGAATTCTCGCGTCAAGCTATCCATTAGACGTGATAAATGAAAGAAAAATCATATCAACTAAAAGTGCAAGTGGTAGTACTAGTACTTAATATTTAGCAGAAAAATCATATTATAACTGTGATGCGATAATGATCATGACATGAGATTGATCATGATAATCGAAGAAATACATTCATCATAATAAGTTAAGCCTAAGCTTATTCATGAGAAAATGAAAAGCTAATGGTTAAATAAAATATTTCTTAAAAAGGTAAGTCATACTAATTTCACCTTAGTTGACCAATTCTCGGTTTACTTAATTTACCTACTTTAAGCATACTCTATTGTAATTCACGAATAAAAGTTTGATCATTCGTTTTTACTAGTTGATCTCATGAAGTTGTGTGCAGGAACTGAAGAAACGGTTGCAGCTATTTCAGTTCAGTTGTCAGTACTTAAAATTTAGGTTCTCACTGAACCAAAGGGACTTCCGGGGCAAAAGTAGAAAGTTCAAGTAAAGTGGCATGATGATGAGCCCAACCGGAAGGGGAGATACTTGGCGAGAAGCCAATGAAGACGCTATGAGCACTGGCAGTGGAAACAGTGACTCCGAAACAAGCAACCGACCAATCGGTGGAGGTCGCGCTAGTTCAGAGTACATACCTTTAAGATTTCCCCACGTTCGGATTGAGGGGAAGAAACCAAAAGCAGTTATTACTGCACTAGTGCTCACAGTAGTTATCGTTGCGGGTGCAGCGTTTGGAACAGTATATTTTTCCAGAGGTGAAGCCAATGGAATTGAACATAAGACTGGTAAATTACTGAATAGATTGAATTCTGTACATATGTAAGGTATAAAAAGTTTTTAAAAATATTCACTGCTTTCTGAATTTTTAGAACGTTTATCGGACCACGATCATGAAATCGTTGTGAGGGACTTGACCGATCCCAGTGATGATGATACTCCTGCCCACGCAGAAAGAAGGACAAGTTCAAGTTCCGATCATGAGCTGAGATTGAGTAGCCATGAGATTCAAAGTGATGCTCCAGTGACAGGTTCGCAAGCTAGTCAGAATACGACAGGAAGATCAAGAAAGAAGTCGAACAGGGTAATCATACATACAACTGATTTCGTTGTTTCTTTCACTTCCTTCTTTCGTTGTAATTTAAGTAGTTATATTGAATCAATCACTTTCAGAGCCGAAATAGGAGTCAAGTCACTCATGGTCCACGTGCACTACCTGAAAATGCTCAGACAGTGCCAGCGTTTTCACTTTTGTACCAAATGAAACTGGTTCATGGAAGCGCCGCAAGTATTGTGAATTATACAAAATGCGAAGATCATGATATTGATAACAGAAAGCTTTTCAAAGGTTGGAAGGCCATTCTGCCCGTCAATCTGACTGGAGCTGGGCTTTCTCCTACAGATCACCCAAACAATCAGTTCGTAGGATATGGTAAGTATTTTGGGAATGTGTCCATTAATTGAGACGCTAAGTGTAGACAAACTGCAAATTAACTGCCCAAAAAACGTCCTGATACATGATGTCATTTTCCGTTTTAATTGCAGGAAAAACGAAATCTGATGCAAGAAGACGGGCAGCAGAAATAGCTTTGTCTACTTTGTACCATGGTAGATTAGATTACAGTGGAAAAGAAGACTGTACTGAAATTGATGTTTACTGCACGGTTGAAGAACAACAGGAACAGGGCGGAAGCGGAAATAATGTCGCTACTACAACTAGTGCAAACGCTACTACCACCACCACCTAAAAATAATTTTGTATTTTTGTATTTGTAAATTTTGCTACAATAATTTGACTTTGACTGAGCAAACAGGTATAATTTTTTTCTTAAAAATACACGTTTATGCTTTGCTATAGAACATTACATAGTTTATAAAAATATTGAAAAATTAGCTTTAAATCATATCATTTTGATGTTTTCTCCGACTCCAATGACGTTCCTATAAACATCAAAGTGTAAAAAAATCTCATATAAAAAGTTCTAATAGAATAACAAGTTTCTGGTATACTAATCAGGAAAAACCTCTGTAGTATATCGTTCAATATATCATAATATGTTTAAATTATGTTAATTTTTGGGGCAATAAAATGTTCTTTTAGTCATGTTGAAAACAAATTAAATGTATTACATGTACTTCAACATCAACTTTACGTATGAGTATTATATATATGCTGTATTCTTGCAAATATGAACAATTTTGTTTGTTATTATAGAAAATTTAAAATACACTAGTACTGCCACTATTCAGTTCAACATTAATTTAAAGCTTGTTCATGTAATCTACCTACGTCTTCTACATCCAATCATTATTGGATTATGTCCGTCCTGTCCTTATCTTTAGGTTACACCAATAACCAATATCAACATTTACATACTAACTACAAACCGCTATAGGTTGTTTGCGTCTTCATCGCCTAATTGTGATTAATCAAATATGTGACAAAAAGTAAATACAGCTTAATCTTAGATTATGGGTAACCTTGCTTAATGTTTTATGAATTGTTCAAAGCTTTAAGCGTTTGTTTGCCTTATGAATAAAACAATATTAGAATTATAAGAAAATTCATAGACTTCATTGTCATTCATCATTGTTTATGCTAACATAAGAAAAGATACTGTAAAACAGGCCTTTCTTTCTCGTTTGTGCAATTTAAATAATAATTAATAATTAGTAGATATATTATAGCATCTATCAATTAGGATAGCAAGCGTGTGCGTGTATGGAAATAAGAACAGAAGAGACACATAATTTTTTATAAAAAGGCTTTTACTTATCAACTCTGCTTCAAACTGCTACTCTCTGCGAGCTTTAAAAACATGTTGGTGTTTCACGATTTTACGCCATGACCGCAACTGGTGTTCCGACCGGTTCGCCAGGATTCAAAGCGCTAAGAGCAGCAATCTGGGCAGCAGAGACACTGGTTTCTCTGGGGATCTCATCCTTGGGTTCGACAATAGCCACGTGGTCAGGGAGAGGCTTCCTGGGTCCAATCTTGCCATTAGGATCCCACGGAAGCATAATTTTAACCTTGATGCCCAAGACACCTTGTCTGCAATTAAAAAATAAGTTAGTACAAACATTAGTGCACACAATCTCGAGCTTTAAAATTGACACTGTTGGAGCTGATTATCATTCTTATTCAGTTATTCATAAGAAATTCTACCTGAGGAGGACGTGACGAGTTGCGGTATCAACGTAGTGGTTGGTTGGGTCACCACTGTGAATCATGAGACCGTCAACGAACTTCATTGACTTTGCTCTTTGACCCCTGAGCTTTCCAGATACAACAACTTCACATCCCCTGGCTCCAGATTCCATGATAAATCTCAACACACCTGCAAACACACAAAATAATAACATCTTTAGAACCAATCATAAAAGTTACTTTAACTTCTTCTCAATCAAATAAATCAATTAACAAAGGCACATACCATAACACGCCCTTCTCACAGCCAAACCTCCGACCAGTTTGTAACGGAGTGATTCCGCCTGGGCAATAGCGCAGAGACCACGAACGCCCACCTTCTCGGCGAACAGATCAATGGAGCCCTCCTGGAAACCGAACCTCTTGGTCACCACAGAGGTCAACTCACGTATCCTCCGTCCCTTGTCTCCCAACACGTTTTGAGTTCTGGTGGCCATAATAATAATCTCCGTACGATTGGGTGCCACACGGATTTCTAATCCGGAGTAGCCATCCTCAGCCAACTCCCTCATCAAGAACTCGTTCAACTCAGCCCTGAACAACCCCTCCCGGACAAACTGTTAAAAATAACAAAAAAAAATCCAAACTACATAATCAATCATAAAATCTTTAACCTAAAATCTGTCACAAATCACTAGTCACACGAGTCACACCATAACCACCACCCTTCTTTCATCTCATCTTGTTTTAAAAACCTCAAAAATCTTCAAAATAAAACTGCTAAATCAACTTACCTTCCGCTTCTTCGAAATCTGCATTTGCTTGTCTGCCATTTTGCAGGCTCTAGAGTTTCCAACAAAGGGATTTAATAATCACTGAAAAAACTTAATCCTCCGAACAGGCACCGTTAGAGCCGGTTGAAATGATAGACAGAACGAGCACATGGCTTACAATTTCCAGCAAGTGCATGTGCACCAGAAAAAAGATGGAACGTCCTCAAAAGCTTACAGGCAAAGTGTACCTAAAATGTACCTACCTAACTATTCCTTTGTTGTAAACTGTTTTAACCTTAAAAGGTCTACGTGACTTATGATTTTGGTCATTCTTTTTCTCGATGTTTTATGCTAATGAGTTGTCCTACTTAACTTAAAAAGTGTTTAGCCACATCACAAAGCTGAACTTGAAGCTGAACAAAGACTGTCTTTGTGCTTGAAAAATCAGCCGCCATCCATCCAGCAAACCAAGGGACTGGGAAAGCTACACAACAAAAGCTGCTGAGCTGACTAAATCAGACAGTCGAAAATTTGTCATCGGTGGACTCATCGTCAAGCCAAAGAACTTGTAAGGTTTTCAGTTTAATTAAAGTGTCAGGTGTCTTGAAGTGAATTAAAATGCCACCGAAAAAGAAAGGAGGAGCCAAGAAGGGCAAAAGCGCTCTGAGTCGAAAACGAGCTGTTAAGAAGGATGAAGACGCAGCGTCCAGCGTCACGGGCGAGACCACTGATGACAACGCTTCGGAAGCACCCAGTTCCCCGGGTGGAGAAAGTGTTCAGAGTGGCAAGAGTGGAGCAGGTGGGCGGAAGGTTGTGGAGGAGTTGGCCGCAGTGACGCCTCCACCGGGTACTAGTAAGAAGGCAACTAAAAAGGTGGCCAAGAAGGAGGAGGAGTCGGAGGATGATGATAAGGGATGGATGGAAATTCCGGACTTGACGGCGGAGTTTTCACAAGGGGAGGGCAAGATCACTTATGTGACCAGTTCTCAGAAGTTCAGAGAGTGGGAGTTTGAAGGTAAGTGAAGACGGTGTCATTCGGTTTATAAAATCTCAAATGTAGTAGTAACTTGAAAGCTAAATTAAGGGGTTTAATTGTGATTTTTTTACAGAGAGGAGGAATTTAAGGGATGATTACTTTGATTTGGAGACTCTAAAGACTACTTATGAGACGTCACTGAAATGCATGCGTAACCTCTATCCGGAAGTGATGAATGGAAAAGTTTGCGATGCAATTGCAGCGGTACGTTTTCAATCAATATTTGTACTTGGTCCCTATTATGGTTGGTCGTTACAGTGGATTCCAACGTGGATTATTTTGTTAATATTGCAGGTTGGATACCCAACAACTTTGGAAGAATTAGTAGGAAAGCTGATTAGTTTGCCCGCGCCACCGGTTCCTGTCATCAATATTCAGGAACCTATTTTCGAAGAATCAGAACCGGAAGAAGAGGTTTTGGGAGTTCCATTCAGCTCCAATCCCAAGACAAGGACCTTTCCTAGCCCTTCCAAAATGGTACATTGTGATTTTGCATGATGGTAAAAAATGAAAGGTTTTTAAACAGTTGAACAAGCTTTTTATTCTTGTTTTTTGGATTTGACAGAGAAAATACCAAACCCCAAAGAATCAAGGTCCCATTCCCATTTTCAAGTTTGGAACCGCAGGAAATGGTCTTTCTACCAATAAGGCGCCACGCCTTCCGAAACCAGGTGAAGTTGTGTTTTCTCAAAGTGGCTCGCCAATTCTTCAGCGCAGAATAGTGGGAAATACATCACAATCACAGCCAAGCGAACGTGAACGTGTGGAGGTGCTTCAGCCAGATGGAACGGTAAACTTTTATCCCTGACCTCGGAAAATTTTTCAAATGATACCAACTACTAGAACATTAACTTATTGATTGTATTGTTTTTTTTTCAGAAATTGGAAGTTGATATAGTTTATCGTGGCGCTCCGGATGGTAACAAAATACGTGGCTTTAAAGAATTTGCTCGAGATTGTCGAGGAATTGCAGCAAGTAGAGCGACATCAGTACGGCAAAACCGCATCCAACCTCCCAAGATTGGAGTGAAAACTGGGTCACAATCTGCTACATCCAAATCTAAGAAGCCTGGGTGGCGATGATTTACGTCTCTAATTATCGTGTAAAATTATTAAGTAGATTTTAAAAAGAATACTGCTGTAATATTTGCTGAAGCAATGTTAATTTTTCACCTGCATTATTAGTATGCTTGTGTAATAGTCAGTCCTTCAACCTGAAACTAGTTGGTCCATTTAACGGACCGTTATTAGTTTAAGAGTAATCTCACTTCGCCCCGTCGTGTCTTCGTACGAATAATGATTTACAATTTACAGGTAATTACTTTTTGGCTATATTGCACTATGTAAGTTGTAAAGCATTTTGCCGTTTTGTAGCTATTTTTGTAAGCAATAATATTTTAATACTAAAAATGGAATGTGTATGAAATGAAACGTATCCATTAAAAAATGTGTCTTGATTCTAGTGATAAATTAAGCTTTTTGTGTTCCTACAACTTGAATAAATAAAAAAAACTAACCCAACATGAATTGATGCGATGTAGGTAATCGTAATGCCAAACAGAGCTCTAGCAATCAATCACAGCATAATTATCGTTAATAACCGTTACAACAATTATCTCTAACGGCTTGCATGGTATGCGTTTCTTCTGCTACCCGAATCGGAAAAGCAGCGCATGAAACAAGCATGTACTCTCCGCAAGCCATTGAGATTTCCAAGTTGCGGCTTTGGCCCAGCTTTCATATGCACCTGTACACAAAAGAGATCGCTCTCAACTTCACAGTCTTCTTTATCAGCAGAGCAGAGAGTGTCGGAATCTTGGAATCGGGCATTGGTCTTCCTCCGTGTTTTTATGGATTGTCTATTGTTTGGCTTTTCAGCGAATTTCACAAATTGTTCCGCTGTGCAAACTGAGATTTCATCATTTAATTAAACTGCTGACAACTGACACTAGCGTTAAGTGAACGACGCTTGGAGCGTCTGAGTCAACTGGGAACGTTTAGGTGACGTGTAAAGTGTGGAATTTCGGTGTAATAAATTAAACGGTTAGAGTAGTTGCTAATTTTAGTATGTAAGTGGTCGTTGAGAATAACGGCTTGTAATTAAAAAGGACACTAGCACAGGTAATTGTTCATAATGACAAGTTAAATTGTGGCGGAGTTGTTGCGGCAGCGTTTCTTATGACAAGGTTGATTGATTGAATATCTAATATTGTAGAAGCTGGGCTGAGTGGCAGTTAGAAGAAGCGGTTAATTAGGGTTAAAGGTAGTTTACCTTGTAGACGAGATGTCAGCACCTGCACATCATTATGTTGTAACGGCTCATAAGCCTACAGCAGTAACGGCATGTGTTACCGGTAAGTTCTTTGTTTCTGTGTAAAATGAGGTGACTGATAAAGTTCATTGTTATAACCAATAATTACTGGTTTTGTAGGGTACTTTACTTCATCGAAGGACCTGAACTTGATTCTGGCAAAGAACACAAGATTAGAGTTGTACCAAGTAACACCGGAAGGACTGAGACCGTTGAAGGAAGTTGGAATTTATGGGAAAATTGCAGTGCTTAAGCTTTTCCGGCATCCGGTAAGTTGACGAAGGACATAGGACAGAAATCATTCTTTAAAGGCTTTTTACTTGTGATTGTTGTAATGATATGGTTTTTTGTGACTGAATTTTAGGGAGATGAGAAGGATCGACTGTTTATCGTTACTGCTCGTTATAATGCCATGATTTTGGATTGTCAAGGACAGGGAGAAAATTTGGATATTGTGACAGTAGCGCATGGAAATGTTGGAGACAGGATAGGAAAGCCCTCTGAAACTGGAATCATTGGAGTTATCGATCCTGAAGCACGAGTGATTGGTCTAAAACTCTATGAAGGACTTTTTAAAATTATACCATTAGAAAAAAATAACCAAGAGCTCAAAGCTTACAATATCAGGTAAAACATATTGTTATTTAACTCCTAACTGTACCAACATAGCGTAGTTGCACTCAGTAAACATTTACTAATTCCCTAATCAAATGAACAATTTGAATATGTATAGGTTGGAGGAACCGCTTATCCAAGATATAGACTTCTTGTACGGTTGTACGAATCCAACCATAATACTTATCCACGAGGATGCTGGAGGACGTCATGTTCGAGCGAAAGAAATATCTCTCAAAGATAAAGATTTCAGCAAAACCCCGTGGAAGCAGGAAAATGTAGAGAGCCATTCTTCAATGGTTATTCCGGTTCCACAACCATTGGGAGGCGCAGTTGTTATCGGACAAGAATCTATTCTATATCACAATGGTACCAATTTTCTTGCTGTCGCTCCCGCCGCAATGAAGGTATGCACATTTTTTCCTTGTTTAAGTTAAGCAAATTGAATATTATTAAAATGAAAATAACTTGTTTGTTATTGCAGCAAAGCACAATTATGTGCTATGCCAGAGTTGATCCTGCGGGTAACAGGTATTTGCTGGGAGATCTGATTGGTCATTTGTATATGCTGTTTCTGGAACGGGAAGAAAGACCGGAAGGTCCAGTGGTTAAAGATATCAAATTTGAAGTTCTTGGTAAGATCAAAATTTATTAGTATATCCATAATACCCTTCGTGTGAATATTTAGACAAATGAAGCTCACGTGCTATTATTTATGTACAATGCAGGAGTAATCAGTACCCCAGAATGCTTGACCTACCTGGACAATGGAGTGGTTTTCGTGGGTTCTAGATTTGGAGATTCACAACTTATTCGACTCAATACTGGACCTGATGAGCAAGGAAGCTATGTCCATATAATGGAAACGTTTACAAACTTGGCTCCTATCATAGACATGGTTGTTGTCGATATGGATAAGCAGGGACAAGGACAACTGATCACTTGCTCGGGTGGCTACAAAGAAGGATCCCTTAGGATTATCAGAAATGGAATTGGAATCCAGGAGCACGCCACTATAGACCTTACTGGAATTAAGGGGTTGTGGTCTTTGAAGGTTGGTGGAGATAGTAATTACGACAACATGCTTGTCGTATCCTGCATTGGGGACACGAGATTCCTTTACTTGTGTGGTGATGAAGTTGAAGAAACTGACCTGGACGGCTTCCTTCAAGATAGTCAAACTCTTTGGGCATCTAATGTAAATAATGGTCAAATGGTTCAAGTTACTTCATCTGGGGTTAGGTTGGTGGATGCTTCCTCAAAGACCCTAATCACGTAAGAATTCCAATTCCATTTTAGTTAGTAGTTAGACGATAACTACATATTAAGGTAATGAGCTGGGTTTGTAATTTGTTTTTCTTTTTCTACGTTTTCAGTGAATGGAAAACTCCATCAGGCAAAGGAATCAGTGTGGTTGCTGGTAATACAAATCAAATAGTTTGTGCGGCAGGATCCGAACTGTATTACATAGAAATTGGAAAGGGAGCATTGTCTTTGCTTGGGGACAAACTTATGGAAAATGAGGTTGCCTGTTTGGATATTACTCCATTGGGGCAGGGGAAAGCACATTTAGTTGCTGTTGGATTATGGACAGACGTGTCAGCTCTGATACTGACGGTTCCAAGCCTGGATGTTGTCACGAAAGAAGCCATGAAAGGAGGTACAGATTTGTACCAGCAAGATTTGTGTAATAGAATTATAATGGTGTTTGTAATGTTGGTCATTTTGTTATTTTCTTTTTTAGAAATAATTCCCAGATCAATTCTTCTGGCATCCTTTGACGATAATTGCTTCCTCATGTGCGCTCTTGGAGATGGCTCGCTCTTCTACTTCTCTCTGAACCCTGTGACAGGGGAACTCACTGATACAAAACGTGTTACTCTTGGAACACAACCTACAGTACTGAAATGTTTCAAGAGTCAGTCTACAGCAAGTGTGTTTGCTTGCTCGGACAGGCCAACTGTTATATACTGGTCAAATCACAAACTTGTTTTTTCAAATGTCAACTTGAGGGAGGTTTCTCACATGTGTCCTCTGAACGCCATGGCTTTCCCCGACAGTTTAGCTCTGGCAACCGAATCTGGCTTGACTATTGGAACGATTGATGAAATACAAAAACTTCATATTCGAACAGTACCTCTTGGAGAAACACCTAGAAGAATAGCATATCAGGAGTCTTCGCAGACCTTTGGGGTTCTCACAATGCGTATTGATGTTATGGAAAGCTCAGGACTGACACCGATGAAACCTAGTGCTAGCACGTTAGCTGCTAGTGTTAGTTGCTCTTCTTCCGTGGGTACACTAATTAGACCGTCAACATCAGGACCCTCGTCAGCTTCAGTTCCAAATACCCCGTTGGAATGTGGTCAAGACATCGAAGTGCACAATTTACTCATTGTCGATCAGCATACCTTTGAAGTTCTTCATGCCCATCAATTCATGCAGAATGAGTATGCCATCAGCATAGTGTCTTGCAAACTGGGTGAAGATCCTAATCAATATTACGTCGTCGGTACCGCCATGGTTGTTCCAGATGAAAGTGAGCCGAAACAAGGAAGAATAGTGATTTTCCAGTACATTGATGGCAAATTACAACAAATAGCGGAAAAGGAAGTCAGGGGATCTTGTTATTGTCTTGCCGGGTTTCATGGAAAGATTTTAGCAGGAATAAACAGCACAGTGAGTAAAATATTATTTATTTTAACGTACGTTGAAACCGCATTGTTAGCAGATGATTGATTAATTTGTTTGTGTATTTAACTTTAGATTCGCTTGTTTGAATGGACTTCTGAAAAGGAACTACGTGTGGAGTGCTCCTATTTCAACACAATTCTTTCACTTTATTTGAAGTTTAAGGGCGATTTCATTCTAATTGGAGATCTCATGCGTTCAATGACGCTCCTTCAATACAAGGGAATGGAGGGCACATTTGAAGAGGTACATATTTCATGACTTGATCTTACCAAAGCATGTTACTATGTAGTACTGGACAAGGGTTTAAATAATATCCTTCATTATAGATCGCGAGGGACTATAATCCGAACTGGATGACAGCCATAGATATTATCGATGATGACACGTTTTTGGGAGCAGATAATGCTTTCAATCTTTTCGTGTGTACTAAGGATGGGTAAGCAAAGAATTTTAGTTAGAAGAACATAGTTCTTGTATAAGTTTTTGCATGACTTAAAAATAAAAATTACTTAACAGAGGAGCGGCGACAGACGAGGAAAGGTGTCAAATGCAAGATGCAGGTAGAATTCATCTCGGTGATATGGTTAATTGCATACGCCACGGGTCGCTTGTGAGACAGCATTTGGGTGATACCTGTGCGCCTACAACTGGCAGCTTATTGTTTGGAACGATTAGCGGTTCAGTGGGTAAGTAAAAATATTGATAATGAGAAAACTCCAAATAATTCAACATTGTGGCATTCGTATTAACCTTTGAATGTAATATCACAGGTCTCGTTACTCAAATCCCCGCAACATTCTACGATTTCCTCCTTGAGCTTCAAGACCGGTTGTCGAAAGTTATTAAACCTGTTGGGAAGATAGAGCATTCATACTGGAGAAGCTTTTACAATGACAGAAAACAGGATCCTTGCGAAGGATTTATTGACGGTGATTTGATTGAAAGCTTTTTGGACATGTCAAGGGATGACATGAAGGAAGTTGTCAGTGGGCTTATGGTGAGTGTTGTTCCTAGTTCCTAAATAGTTGTTTGCATCAAACAAAATTCAAAGCTAATTATGACTTTAATCTTTTTCTCGCAATTTGTAGGTGGATCTGCAGGGAACAGGAATGAAACAGCAAGCGACTGTTGATGACATAGTCAAAGTGGTGGAAGATTTTACCAGAATTCATTAAGATTTGATTTATGTAAATACATTTTGTCCTATTTGAACTTTTAACTAAAAATACTTCTAGGCTGTAGGTCGAGCAAGCTACTCTTACTCTATTGTTATAGTATGTTGTTGTAGATTAATCTTTCATGAAGTTTTATTTCAACTTTTACTTCAAGTTGTAGTTACTCGCATGCATGTCAGAGCAGAGACTGCCTTTTCTTAATGTAACTTACTATTTTAGCTAATAGCCTCTAAAACGGATAAGGTTTGAGTTGACTACTTAAAATCAATTGGAGAAGTACATTATCATATATGATTTCATTTTTACGTGTAACCTCAGATGTGGTTTAATCTAAATGTTTAAAAAATTTGGAAAATGTAGGTCGAAATGAAGATAACTATAAATTACTATTAAAGTCTTCAGTATTTCCTCTATATCTTTAAAAATGCATTCCTTGTAAAGGCAGTTCATTCCAATTATTCATACTAAATCCAAGAATGCCTAATCATCCTACTTCAATATTACGATGAATACGATGCACTTTAATTAAAAACACGGACAGGCACGTTTAATTTTCATTTTAAAACAGCTTTATTCTCAGAAACAGCCATGAACATAAACAAAGTAAAGAACTGTAGATTACGGCTATTCTGCGAATTTACAACTTCAGTTTTGTCCTTCTCCAGTGACGCCTCTTGGCGTTGTACCTGCAAACCATCAAGAAAACGTTGATAATTAGTAACTTTTTCCAAATTAATCACGGATATCACGGTCTGCGCTCATGACTTATAATGTATGAGTACATCATTCATAAAACCACTAATTTATTTAGCATCGAATATCCCACCTTATCGTATTTCCGGTCCTCATCCGAATCCACTGGGGAATGGGCCGGTTTTGATTCATCTTCTTGGCAAGCTTCCGCTTGATGCGCACCGTCTTGTGGGCAGACTGCAAAAATAAACCAAACAAACCACTAATTAGCATTACCCACCTTGATAACCTTAACTAATCTGATAACCACAACTTCCACATTTCCTTCGATGATCGTGTCACTGATTCGAATCAGTCAGTACCCAATTCCAAACCTCACAAAACCTTCAATACAGAAAATACCTCCAAACCCTCCCATTACCACCGTAAAACTTACCATTTTTGAAATCTACTTCCAAACGCCTCTTTCCGTTGACCTTTGATTAAACTGACTCCAGTTCCTGAACGAAACAGATGAAATCCACAGAGAAGAAACTGACCATGCACAGACAAGTGTCGGAGAATGGGAAGTGCTCTCTCAACTTGCATTTCGCACCAGACCACGGGGCACTCTGCTCCTGCACGTTGCATGCTAGGCTACAGCTCACCTAACCAGCGTCTCAAATGCCCCAGTGCAGATGACTTGTTTTGACGAAAAACAGCGGCTGGCTTTTGTGTACCAACAAAGCCAGCAGTTTGTTGACAGACAAACGGCGGTGCAGATGCTCTGACTCTCTTGCTGTCCCATTTTTTTGAAACTTTTACCTTTTCAGTTGGAAACCGTGGCCAGAATCTAGAATGGCTCGCGCAGGGGTAAGTTTTACACTTTTGCAAACATTTTCCTCAGTTTATCAGGGACTTGGAGTGATTTTGGATGGATTTTTGTTGCAGACGCTTTACCACTCTTGTGGTAATAACTTTAGGACTCTCACGGTTCTCATTGCAGCCAGTTACTCCGGAGCCAGTGTGGAGGTGAACCCCAAGGGAGAGGTCAACAGGCAGGTAGCCTTTTGGAAGATGATTCCTTTTGGACCGGTAAGAACTAAGGGGATTTGAATTGAACTTTTGGGAAACGGAAGGGCTGAATTGTGGATAACTGGAATTTTTGGAATTTTGGTTTTGCATAGGTACCAGTGTTTGAGAGTAAGGATGAGAGCGTTCTTCTGTTTGAAAGCGATGCCATTGCGTACTACGTCGCAAATGACACTCTTCGTGGGGGTAAGGGAGCATTTGAGAGGTCACAAGTACTTCAGTGGATTATGTTTGCACAGTCGGAATTACTGTTCCCCACTCGTTCCATCGTGTCCTTAAACAGAGATGTAAGAAACCGACCTAATAAAAATCTGTAATTGCTAGAAAGGTATGCGTTAATGTGACAAAAGTTTAATGTTTTTGGTTGTCTGATTATAGCAAGTTGCTAAAGCAAGGTCAGACACGGAAAGATGCCTTACTGCGCTGGATGACTATCTGGAGTCTAGGACTTACTTGGTTGGGGAAGGAGTAACTCTTGCTGACATCACTGTTTTTGCTGTTCTTACTCACCTGTACAAGAACTTGTTGGATGAGGACAACCTGAAGCAATTCATCAATGTGAATCGTTGGTTCGACACTGTTTTGAATGAAGCTAAGGTTCAGGATGCGATCAACAAGTGTAAATACAAATTACCGTGCTTTAAGACCACAAAGAATCAACCATCATCGTCATCGTCATCGTTCGTAATCAAAGCAGAGAAGAAGAGGGAGGCTTGGATAGATCCTGATGTAATAAATGAAAAGCGATCTCAGGAAAAGCAACAGAAAAAACATTCCACACAACCTAATTTACACTCATTCATCTCACCAATGCCGAAACCCAAGGTGGAGGTTAGTAAATCAGAATCACAGCAGTATAATAGGAGCACTACAAGGGAGACTTCTTCAAAGAATCAACCACCGTTCGTAATCAGAGTAGAAAAGAAGAGGGAGGCTTGGATAGATCCTGATGTAATAAATGAAAAACGATCTCAGCGGAACCAACAGAAAAAATATTCTAGACAACCTGTTTTACAATCATTCATCTCAGCGATGCCGAAACCTAAGGTGGATATTAGTAAATCAAAGCAGTACAATGGAGGCAGTTGGGTTACCTCTCAAGCGACAAGTCAGAGCTCTGTAGAGACTATACCCGTAGTTGATAAAAAAGTTGGAATGAAGAGGAAAAGTAATGAGTCTGTTGAGGGGGATGACAAAAGGGATAAGCTGGAGTTGAGGGATTTTGATTTATCCTTCACAACAATGTTCAACAGTCCCACAAAGGATACGTCGGTTTCTGGTCACTCCTCACCCGTCGTAGGTGATGCGGATTTATCGCTAACAATGTACATTAGTCCTACAAAGGAAATACCGACATCTGATCATTCCTCACCCATCACACCAATCGAACATGACGTGGATTTATCACTAACTATGTACAACAGTCCTACTAAGGATAAGGATAACTCGATATTTGAGTACTCCTCACCCCCTTCACCAATCGTAGGTGTTCCCCAAAGGAATGAAGACGTAAAAATCTGCAAACAAAAGCAACGCAGCCCCCTTAGTCTTAGTCCAGGGAAAATGAACATTGTAGAACCGGAAATCCCCCAGTCAAGCAAGTCTGCTGGTAGTCGTATCAATCTTGATTCAACGATGAATAATATTTTCAAAGATTATGACAAGTAAGCATTGCTCAATTTTTAATAATATACACTGTAATCTTATTATTAGTTTATAGAAAGTAAATGTTATGCTATGCTAATTCGTAATTGAATTATTAGGATTCCTGAGTATAAGACTCCCAGTCCACAAAAACTTGGTCGTAAAAAAGGAAAGAAAGGAAACGATTTTGATGAACCACAAAAGAAGTGCACATGTACTCCTCCGGTAAATATTTTAAATTGAAACTTATACTACTGGATAATTATTTTGTTTCAATCTAAGATTTTGATGACTGAATCAATCATTAATTATTCAATTTTAGGATCTTGTACTGGAGATCGACAAAAGAGAGGTTGAAAGAAATAAGGAAAAGTGTGAAATACATGGAACAAAAGCTACTGGATACGAACCCCCACCCCTTAATGACTTTGAAACACCTCCACATTATTGGAGAACGCAGCTTCACACCACTCAGGAGTTGTATGAAGGGGGGTACATTAAGGAGGGGTCTCCATTTATTCCGAAACCTCCAAGAAGACGTCGGAGATACAGCAACGAAACATTTGTGTACGGGGATACAGATAGCGATGATACAGATACCGAAAATCATTATTTCGATTCGTAGCATTTACTCTGCTGAACTTGAGTTTTAACTAGTTCCTTCTTTAGTTTGCATTTAAACTGCAAACGTAATGTATTTGCATGGTAAAATATTTGTTGCATGCAGTCAGTGGGTCATGAAAGGGCTCACAATGAGCTTTTCTAAAAAGTCATAAATGTAGTGAGTGTTTTGCTGAATTCTAGCCAAACACTTTTTGACGAGATGATTAAACTTTGTGTATTTATTTGCTTCCAATTAAAATTGTACTTTATTCAGTTTAAAACTGAAATAAAGAAACTCTTTAAAGACTGTTCAAATAAATCTATGCTTAATGGAAAACAATAATAAGCTGTACGTTCCCATTAATTTGCTTTAGTAGTAATTGCATCTAGATCATTGTCTCCATTGTCCTTTCGAGAGAGCCGCATGAATTCTCCCAGTTCAGGTGAAGAGACAATTTCAGTGTACAGGCTATCCCAAGTCCAGAGCTCATCATGCTGGATGGAAAGAATTTTGCACACATATTTATAGTCTAATGAGTCTAGTAGATGCATTTTGTGAATCTTAAAACAAACTTAAGCACTTAATTTCTTACCTCCATCAAAAGTTTCTCGGGTACAATGAATTTGCAGAGCTTTCGTAAATTCACACCATCCACCACTGAAAACGGTTTACTTTGCATTAGCTCTGCATCTAGCTCTTTTAGACTTGCCATCCGCTGAATTTCATAACTGCAGAGTAAAGAAACTAGTTTGTAACTTCCTAAATTCATTTGTCATCTGAATAAATTTAAAAAATCAATCAGCATTTACGCAGGAGCAGACGCCACCGTATTTTGCAAGTCCTCCTCGTTCACATCATCCAGATCAGGAATGAATTCAACCGTTTCCTCTGCTATGAATGTATTAGATCGTGTGGATGACGCTGCTCTTACATGATTCATTCTGCATATTATTAATTTAAACAGACGAAGAATCATAATTTATCATTCAATAACATTTATTTAGTCATCCGATAAAGCTTGTGTCATATTGCCCCATACCCTCCTCCTGCGACGTTGTTCCCCCTGCTCCTACTGAATGCTGAAGGTGCTCGTCTACTACCCATTGCACTTCCATCTTCAGATTCCTGTCTGCTTCGTCTTCCTGTTTTAGGTCTGTTGAACGAAAATGTGAATGCAGCAGATTCGGGGCGATAACTTGCCAGCGTTGTAATTTCGTCAGAGTCTACACCAGTTGGGGATATATTGGTTATTGCTGTAGAGGACAGTTCGGGAATCATGGTAGATCCACCTCCAGATAAGCCATGAGACGAGGTCAAGTTTCTCGAACCACGAGCAGTCCCAATGCGAAATCCGGTTGTTGGGCGTTGCTATTTTTGTTACATGAAGGAGTAAGATTGACAATGCAAGCTTTATAAGTTGCAGACTTATATGATATAATTGTTTTGGCTTCATTTGATTTTTACCTCCTGTAAAATATCCTGTACGGATACCGACTTCAGTTCTTCAAGGAATTTCTCGTCCATATTTGATTTATGTTTAACGGCTTGGTTAGAGAATTAAGCTTTTAAATCGAGTACCCCGCTGACAATTTTTAAAATTTATTGTTCGTCACAAAATACTTAAAGCGATAAGCGATCACTATCCAAAATGTTTAATTGTTATTTTCAAAAGGGTAAAATGTTCGTAAGCCAAACAATGTTTGGCGAGTTTTTGTTGTGCATGAGATATCTTAGCAATATCGATTTTGTCCGTAATTCATGACGAAGGCTCGTTCGCCTGGAATAAGTGCGGAGTAGGAATGTGGAGGGAGCGAACGAAACGGGAAGTTGAATAAGCACATGCTTGAATGCACGTGCAGTCTGGTGCTAGGTTTTTACTGTTGTACACGAATAGTTAACGTCAAGAAATGAACAATCAGGGAATCATTAAAATCATCGTTTTAAAATGGAAAAGTTGGTTTTTACTTTCCCTTGTAGATATTTTATTCATTTACAAATTACAACTAACTACACTATAACAGCCAATCAATGATGTTTAATTTAATTCTTAATGTTTCTCAAATTATACGTACTAAAGTAAGACTATGATTTTGGGAACAAGTACTTCTTTTACAAATAATAAGCCTTTCTTTTTTAGCATCTTAATTATCTTTGCTAGCATTACTTTAAATACTTTTCATATTAAATATTAGCAGAAATATTCAACTTTGAATGAGAACATATTTCCACCTCTTGGAAAGATCAGGTTGATTTGTATTTTACTTTTTACAAATGATTACGGAAACTTCAAATAACTTATTGTCATAATAAATTAACTGGACCAGTTATCTAACTGTACTGTACAAACTTAAAATTAATATGTGCAGTGGCAACACAATAACAGAAATATATTAATAAATTATTGCTGAATGTCACAAATCTCACAATCAAAAATTAACATGAAAGTAATTCATAATATAATTGATAAGTATACAATTTTAATTACTGTGTTGAAGTGGAAGGCATTGCACAGTTTCTATTGCCAGTTTGCCACGTGCCCATGAAACAAATTTTTTTACCCACCATAGAAGACTAGTTCTTTTAAAATTTCAAGGTTTTTAATATTTCACTTATTGTAATTCCCGTGATTGTGGCAAGTATTTGACCTTCGGGAGGAAAACTTGGTTTGTCAACTTATCAATAAATAATTAATACCCAAGCATTTTCAGTCCGGCACATCATATTATTTCCTGAATTATAGTCTCGTTTCTCCAATACAACTAATTTAGCTTAGTCTACCAGATTATCTGCCATTGTGCTATTCTATGCCTCTTAAGTTCATGTTCACTTACACAATTACAATAGTAGCCGAATAACCTCATAGAAAAATCAAGTTTCTCAATGTAAAATACTAACAATACATTAAAATTCTACCACTCCGTTTTTACCTTATCTAAGCTGTTTGGCATAAGGCACCATTACAAAATGCGTGGATCAGTATACTTCTAGACCTATTTCTAGCTAAAGTTACAATATTCTTTAGTCATTGGCTTTATCACACCATTCTACAAAACAAACAATAAATTAATTAAAAGAAATACCCTTCTTCTCTCCTCTAGAAATGCGGGAATATAATAACAATTCAGGAAGTGGTTCGTTGGTTTATTTAAATAACTGGGTAATAATTGATAATGTTTTTTTAGCAAATCACTACGAAAAACAGTACGACTGTTTATATAATAACACCATATAGAACTCATGTAGAAATAAGTATAAAGCTGCGTATTTCAATTCAATTCAAAAAAGGGGAAAGGTTTGCTCACTGTCACCTTCCAAGTACGAAGTTCTTAAGCTGATTTTTCACTTGTAAAAACGATTCTGTATCACATGACTTTGACAATCGATGATAAAAATACACACTATACGAGTAAGCTAATTTGAACAAGGATTTAATATCGTGGTTTTAGTTTCTTCCACGTCCATTGATGATACGTGTTTCCAGCATCGCAGTCCCTCAGCATCAAATTACTGTTGGTAGGGTGGACCGTCAAGCATTTTCCGGTGGTTTTATGCTTCATTATTTGTGTGGTCTATAAAGTTTAAAACAGCAATAGTAGTTTTTAGAATACGATAAAATCTTTCATATAAAATAAATAGAACTTGAAGAAAAGTAAAAAGTATGTACCTCATCGTATTCCCATGGTCCATCAACTTTCCCCAATGGACAGAAGATTAGCTTGACACTGCTCTTGTCAGCGTCCACACATCTTTCACCAATTCCAATTTGGCCTTGAGCGTTTAGTCGAACCAACTAGAGAACATGAACATAAAAATTAGTTAGCTTTGACAAACTTATTTATAAACTCGTAAGAGTTTCGTTAGTCAGGTTAGTTTGCATTAGCAAAATTCTAGAGAAGCGTTTTGGAGATTTAAAAAACAATTAGTGTTTCAGAATCAGAAAAATGAAAAACAGAATGGACATTCCAACTTCCAAGCTGCGACTACAAATACCACTGATGAATTTTAGGAGGAAAGGACAACACAATGCAACGGTCTATAAAACTTCAGAATACGATTTAACACTTTCACACAGAGAGAAGAAAAGATAAAAGAATCTCAGAGATTTTTAAGCGTGCCTGACTCTTGGGAATGCGTCCAACCTGATTGTTGCCAGCGCCGTGACATCCACTAAGTCCCATTTTGGTGGGGGCAGGGCGGCCCATTGTATCCATGCAAGTGTTTGTACCCTTATTTCTGAACTCGCCCCAGTACAAGTTGGGAGGTAATTCAGGATACTTGAGCAGCAAATCAGGGGCAACGTTATCCATAAACCATTGGAATGATTTGCATTTGAACTTTTCCTTAATGGCAAGTTGTTCTGAGATGTCTCCAGCGTCCAGGTAGCGAGCAAGCGGTTCACGAGTATAGAAAAATTCCTTGTATTTCTCGTCAAACCAGACTTCAATAACTCGCTTGTAGTTCTAAAATCAAAAGTTAATACATAATAATTTTTAATGTATGTTCCAACATCCCAAGTTATCAATGTAAATACACAATAACTGTCTCTTACAATGTGAATGAGTGAACCCTTCTTCTTCTCAGCCAACTTGCCAAAATTGTAAGGCATAAAGCCACGATAAACGTGCCCTACTCTGCTACAGGGAACCCATTCCAAGGAACCTCCACATTGCCACACCTTGAAAGACAATTCAAAATTCTCTCCTCCCCAAACAAGAAGACCTGGATCGTATGCTCCAAGATCCAAAAAGTATTGACGATCAATGGCAAAAAGCCCACCAGCATGAGTTGGTGCTCTACAAAATAAACATAAAACATTTTACAACCATCTTCTACCATTCATAATTTACAACAACTAGGAATGATTGTCAAATACAATATCTTCATACTTGTATGGAGCAGATTTGTATGGACGTTCAGCATCCATTTCTGGTGGAATTTCAGTCTCCTTGTAATACATCCCCCATTCAAAGATTCCTCGGAATAATGTTCCAGGAGAATACACGGGACGATACTCAAAAGTGGTGTGGTCAACGCCATCAATGATTGGGACAGTCATAGTGGTTCTATCCATGTAAATTGGAGCAAGGAGAGGGGGCAGCCAGTTTCTGTTCACTTCACAGTGAGCGTCAAGAAAGACGACAACGTCTCCTTTAGATTCTTGTGCGCCTATCGTTCTCGTTCTGATAAGACCTTCTCTTTGGGAGTTTCGAATGACTCGAACTTTTCCATTGAATCTCGTGATGTAGTTATCCAACTTGTCCTTCAAGTCCTCTGTGAGGTAAAACAAAGTAGCATGTTAACAACAATAATAGAAAATCATCATTGTACAATAGCCTGCATAAATCTATCTCGATCATGTATTACCTTTGTCACTGAAGTCGTCGACCAGCACAATTTCTTCCAGTAATTCCGGAGGCGATCGTTTAATAATCGTATGAACATTACGCATTAGCGTTGAAAATCCTTCATTATGGAAAACAAGAACTATACTGGCTTTTAAGCCCATGTTTTCTGGATAATTCCAGTGTTTACACCTGGTGAAGAAATCCAAATGTTATGTTGTGTTGAAAATGAATTCTTTGAAAATGCATAAAAGAAAAGCTCATTTATAGCATCAAAACTTACTCTTCCTGTCTGGTATCAGGAATTGCACGTTCAAGCGAAATGGCATCTGACACAGCCATGTTCATTCCGTAATTGCCTATTGACTCATCTACTTCATTTTGTTTATCTGCCGGAAGTCTGAATGGTTTTCCCCCTTCACCAGGACCGTCACCCACGGGCTCCTCGGCCGGCTCAAAGTTTCCTAGTTTGTCAGCCGTGAACCAAGGGGCCTTCTTCGCAATTAAACGTTCTTTTATTCCCCATGTCGGCGTTCCCACTCCGTGGTCACCAGATCGAATAAATAAAATTAAGCATACGAGAACAAATCCCCCAATTGCACTAAGTTTAAGTACACGAGACTTTTTCCATGCTATCGTCTTCATTTTTACTAGAACAGTAGTGCCCTTTTTCTATATCTTAAATGTCTGTGAAGTAAAAATATAGAATCAAACTTAGTCAGACCATTTAACTAAAATGTAAAGTTATAGAATACAATGTTTAAATTGTTTTCAAACTTTGCTTACCCTAACTAAACCAACAAAGTTGGCACATCAATTTACATGGAAGAATACTTTCCCAGTCGATTAAAAATATAAAAATCTACAATCCGCTCTACTTTCCTCGAGAACAGCGCGTACCACTCTGCTTTCTTTACACCTCGTCACCTCTACATTTCCATTATGCCGTCATTAGCCGGACGAATATCCAAGACAAGATATTGCTTTCAAAGGTTGTTGTACGCTCTAGTGTTATAGAGCTGTTTTAGGTGCCGTCACAAGTCATCCAGTGAAATGCAGAACAAAACAAGGAGTTAAAGAGTTAAGAATGTGACAGCTTTTTCATCCAGCAGACATCCAGATTTTCTGATAAAGAACTTCCAACACAACACAACGCATCAGCTCAATATGTTCAATGCATCCTAATCCTCATAGCAGTTGGTTTTCACGGTTCTGTCCTACTTCTCACCTGCAAAAAGAACAATAAAATGACACGTTAGCTGGTACTACATTATTCACGCCGAAGCGTCTATGCTTGCATGCATAATACACACATCATTCTTTTAGTTTGAATACTTTATTCATCTAAACTACATACTGTTATAATAATAGTATAGGTTTAAACAAATATAACGACAACCACATACGCACACAATGCTTATCAATTTTTATACAAATTATATCATATAACCGTAAAATATTTATCTTGATGCGATGCGTGCGTAAATGTAGACCGGTGGCAGTTATTGCATCCAGCAAAATGACTACCAACAACCTATCATAAAGTTTTTTGAATTTATGCACGTAAATGCTGTCATTGCTGTCACTACAACTGTCAATGGTATCGCTCTGTTTAAGCATTAAATAGTACTCATATTGACTTTGTTGAAAAGTAATGAATTTATGAGTCCTCCACCACCGTACCATAAATCGTGTCTCCACATCACAGTTGCTATAATTGACATACAGGTGTGTTGATATTTTATTGCTAAAAATAGGTATTTGCCAAAGACACTTAGTACCATACTGTATGAATTGGCTTCTCCTATCATCATTTAATTATTCTTTAACATCAAGAAATAAGCTTTCCAGTAAAGACAGTAAAGTGAACGAATAGGAAATACGACTCCGTGAAGACTACGGAATCAATTTGAATGTGCATTTTGGTTTTGTCAACTACTCTAACAACACAGCTAGGAGTTTTTATGTCATGTGTAATTTTAGTAATTTCGCTAAATAATATTTCTGTTTATGCTTTTGGTAAACACGCAAAAGCAATTAGGTTTTAATTACCTCCCAATAGGGAAAAACATCGGCGCAATCGGACCCAGTTTACTTCCAAATACCCACAAAATAACAACTAATTATACAGCCTAATCTAAAATGACAGTCATTCCGCTATCAAATGCATCCCAAAACCTTGTTATAATTAACTAATGAACGGCTAGCCAAGTAGTGACTATAAAATTCTTTACTCCACCTCTCATCCTAAAAATGCGCAGTTTACTAATTACTACTAAAAATGACAAACCCATGACTTAAGTTCAGTAAAACATTTGAGTAGACTTACCATTTACAACTTTTTTTTGTCCCGCAATGAAAGTATTTCCGGTTTAATTAACACTACCAGATATTCATAGCATTTCACTTGAATTATAACAACTTAACAATTTTGTACATACTTATTTTTCAAACTCACTTAAAACAATTTTAAAACTGCAATTTAAAAAGTTTCGGATTTCGGACCCCTCCACTCTCGACCAACTCACCTGAAAGACGGAGGAAGCAAACAGAAGTCAGACGAAGCTCAAATGCAAAACAAGCCTATCTGCCTGGCTATGTGCTCAGCAGATACGCATTTGTCAAAAAAGCCAAGAAGACGAATGAATGTGGCAAATAAGCCAAAAACACAAGGGAAGCTCTATCCAAAATCCTAAAATGCTGAAATACCCATCAACAAAAACTTTTAAGCAGGTGAAAAGACGGACTAAGAAGGTAAGGTACATTCATAAAAAGGTAGTGTCGGATGAACAACTCAAACGAGCCACTTGATATTTTCACCTAAAGACTCCGTCAGTCTGAATCTGCCGACGTCGACGTGTTAAAAGGTAGCCAATATTGCATGCTCATAAGTCAAATGGTTGGTTACCTTTTTAACAAGCTTTTAAAGATATGCTGGTTTCATAATATGCTAGAAAAGCGTTTTTCCTTCTATTTTTACCATTTTTAATGCTTTTTTGCATTGCATATATGCATAAGGTAGAACTAACAATGGACAGGTATTTAAAATGACAGAAGACATTTTAGACAATAATGAATACCGTCACATGAAAGCATATTAATATCCGCAGAAACATCATTTTAACATTGAAGCAACTGCACCGAGAAACTTGACTTGGGCTTGGGTTTTGACATGACAGCTTTAGCATTCTGCTGCGTGAAGTTGTGAAGTAATCTTTTAAAATCCTTTTTATGCTTCTTCAAGAATGAATTGAGCTGAAGCTCTTTTGCTTAAAAATCTCATGAACAGGTAGAGAGGTTCGTAGTTCTTACCTGGCTCACTAGCCATTTTGCATGGGCATTGTTGTAATTTTTTTATAACAGTACTGTTGGCTGGTTGTGTGTGTTCATTGGGGGAAAAGATATGATTAAGGTAATAAAACGAAGCTGAAAGGTATTAGGCATTATGCATTGAAGAATCAGCAGAAGAACGGACGTGGGTAATACTAATGATAATGTATGCATGAAGAAGAGTTTTAGCATTTTTTATGAATTTTGTTTCAAACCTTGTACGTAGTTCTTACATGAAAATGTAGAAATGTTAATAAGTACTGTATTATGATATTTTTCTGAAACAGGCATGAAATGAAATTATGCAATGACAATGAGTAGCTTGCATGTTCTGTCAAAGTCAACCAGCGGAGTAACGGTTTTAGCAACAACATTTCACGATTTTTGCAAAAAAAATGAAAAATGTTAATACATCGTTTGAATGCAAAAGTGTTGTAAACTCTTATGCATAAGTATTCTACACAATAACCAGTTGCCAAAAAAGCGTAACTCATTCTTCCTCCTTAAACTTTTAACATTTTCACAGGAAGTGATAAAAGGTAGTAATCTCGTCTCGTAATTTTTTGCACTATTATTTTGAGAAGGGTTTTAAGAGAAACGTGATTCTCTTTTAGCGGAAATGTATGTAGGTATACGTGCTTTATGGGTAAACGGATTGGCTTCGGTATGTATTTACACATCATTTAGACTTTCCACTCATTCTATTTTTGAATTTTGTGTACATGAAATTATAAGTCCTGGACTAGCAAAGAAAAAACAGACCGATTATTTAGTACCAAATAAAAAATGCAATTTAACAAAAAACGTCAATATCGTATGCATAGACAAATTATACACATGATCAGTATATTTAGTTAACAATATCTTCCTTTACTTTCTTGCCAACGAAAAATCGTTCAAAATGATATTTTGTTAAATCTAACGTTCTAAATTCACCGTCTAAGATCATTTCCATTGTGGCGCGGGCAACTGCCGGTGCTTGTTGGATACCTGGGGGTTAAATATTTTTCAAACGTTTTGTTAGGCTTTGATGATCTTAAAGTTGTGGTAGCACGGTATAAAAGCTTTTATTTAAATTATCTTACCGTGACCACTGAAACCGCAAGCAAAATACATATGTGGATAATACGGATGTGGACCAATGATTCCATTCTGGTCAAATCTATTGTAGTCGTAATAACCTGCCCATGCTGAATTGAGCTGTGAAGAAACAACGATGACAATTTTATGTGAAACTGGCTTCAGTTTACTTCAATGCTTCCATAAATATCGTATTAACCATCACTTCAATAAGTTCTTTGTACCTTAATATTTCTAAATCCCGGAACACGACTGGCTATAGTTGGCCATACAACATTTTCGAAATAGCTATAGTCAACTTCTAAATCCCCTTTGTCTGGCCCAGGTCCTAAAGGTGGCGAATGTCCAGCTACAAAGTGACCCGCATATCCTTCACGTCTAAGAAAAGCGATACAGGACAAAACGTTAAGCAGTGTAATAATTTCAATTTGTATCAAACATGTTAATTATTTACCGAAAATATACTCCATCTATATCAGCTACAAGAGGGCAATCAATTCCAGGTCCCTCTGGGGCATGCAGGCAATACACATAACGTCTCCTAAACAAATGAAACAGTATTTTGGTTTTTCATTTCATTAGGCAAAGACGTAATAAAACATCCTGCTTAGTAATATACCTAGGTTCAACTGGCAGTGGAACACTTAACAGTTCTGAGCCTCTTCCTATTCTGGCCATTTCAGCAATATTAGCAGATTCGTGACCAGCCGCAACTATACAAAAAGCAAAATCTATCGTTTTAAGTTCTCCAGAGGGTGTTTTAACTATTGCTCTTCTAGCTGTCTCATGGAATTCGTTTCCTTCTTTCCCGGCGACAACAAACGTTGATCTTTCGAAATCAAATCCAACCACTTCTGCATGAGTATATTCCGCACCAAGATGAGCTGCTTTTCTCTTAAGACCAAAATGTAACGCCCAAGCATCAAACCTTAAAAATTGGACAAAACAACGCCAGTTCAGAAGAATACAGATCAACAGCAATTTGTCTACAAAATCTTACCATCCTTCACCCTCCAAGCCATGAACTGCCAGTTCCACACCCTCCGTGTTCATCCACGGGAATTTTTCTTTGAGACGTTCATTCGTCAACAACTCCACATGTAATCCGAGTTCCCTATCACATTGTATAAAACGATTTACCATTAATAATCTACATTACCTCCAACATATTATATTTAGGCATGAAAGCATTTTTTTACTTTTGCATCAACCAGCTATCCTGCAATAGCGGTGCCTGTTCCTCATTAGCCAACTGTAAGTAACCGTAAGGATGATATTTAAGAGGTGGAGGAGGTTCTCCTTCAATACTCAATCTCTTGGGTACTTCACGCAGAAACTCTATACTGTAACGGGCCATTTCTATGTTTTCCTTTAAAGTGAAATGATGTCGCATCCCACCAATTGACATAGCTGTAGCGGATTGAGCATACTGAAATCATGAAATAAACAGCATAATTACTAACCACGTCAAGTTTTAAACATAAGCCTCAAGGGTTATCACTAAACTTACCGACGGATCCTTCTCCACAACCATAACTTTCAGAGCTGCTCTTGGCGTCCGCTCTTTAAAATAGTACGCTATAGCGGATCCTATAATTCCTCCTCCAATAATCAGGATATCCACATGAGACTGAAACTCTTGCAACGGTTTCTGTTTCTTGTCCACTATCGACCTAAGATCATGCTGTAGTATCCTAACCGTTCTTTGAATCGGATGTGTTTCAGGCTTCTCAGGAGCCGGGATTTCGTCGTAGCCGTCATCTTTCTAAAGAATACACAATAGAAATAATAATATGTACTATAAGTAATTTAGTACTAATTCTGGACATGCTCCTGTCATGAATCACTTACCCTTCTGTTTCGAAGACACGAACTAGTGGCCACACTTCTAACACAAGTGCCCTTTAAACCACCGATTGATGATGACTGAGATGACCTTTGGATTCCATGATGCGACGCGACACGGTATCCCTTACTCAGGAAACTGGCGGCGGGGACTAGATTTCTGAACGCAAATATTCTCGTCATCTTATCCAAACTAACTTAAGAGCCGTTTATCTGTCCGAAGCTTATCGGGTGCACATATTAATTCACCTGTCCACAAATTGGCAAGTTAATCGATACATGTGCTTTTAGCCAAAGTCCAGCGTAAACAAAACACAGCTCAGCTGTAAAGGCGTGAACACGTGTACCGAAGTATCCGTCTGCCCCAATGCCGTCATGCACCAAAACGAGCTCTGCAAATTAGTATGAAAGCACATGGGTGCTCTGAAAATCTAAGACAGTTTTAATTTTGTGAACTTCAAAAGTTTCTAAAAGTTAACGGCAACTTATAACTTAACGGTTAATTACCTACTTTCTGGAGGGTGGAATATTGGAAACGGTAAGTGTCAGTTTCATGAGGCTACTAGTGCTTTTTAATCACATAACTTGATTCATTGCAGTTTAAGATTGTCAAATGTGAAACTTGAATTTTCTTATACTTTTTCAGGTTATCAGAATGCCAAAGGCCAAGGGAGGAGCTTCCGCCCCTGCGGAGAAGCCCGTGGAGCTTGGATTTATTGAAGAGGAACCTGAGCGCTGGAAGCTGAGCAGTGCATTCTTTGTGTCAAAAGTTGGTGGACATCCGGCCTGGTTGAATCTGAAGGATCTGCCGACGACAAATGACCTCAAGTGTCCGAGCTGTGATTTGCCAACCCAGTTTCTGCTCCAAGTTTATGCGCCGTTGGATGAGCAAGAAACCTTTCACAGGACCATTTTTGTGTTCATTTGTTCCCGGAAGAAGTGCTGTGTGGAGAGGAATTCGAATAAGAACTTGTTGGTGTTTCGGTGTCAACTTCAGCGTCAGAATGAGTTCTATTCAGTGAATCCACCGAATAGTGGGGATAAGGAGCTAGCAAAGATTGGTCCGGAAATGTTTGGAAACACGTTGTGTAGAATGTGTGGGTGCAAAGGGGGACTCAAGTGTGGGGCTTGTAAGAAGGTGACGTATTGCTCGAAGGAACATCAGCAGTTTGACTGGAAGATTTTTCACAAGAAGGAGTGCACTGATGCAGGTAGGTTTGCAAGATTATAATCAGAATTAAAACCTGGATGCATTTGGGATTTGTATTGAACCCTGTTTTTCTTTCCATTTCAGATTTTAAAGGAGGAATGCATGAGCAAGTTATAGGATTCCAGGAGTTTGAAATGGTAATGGATACTGAGGTTATTCCGAAAGGGGCAGCAAAGAAGAAAATTGATGAAAAGTCTGAACTTGAGGCATACAAGAAACTCGTCGCTGAAGGAAAGGCAGGAACAGTAGGTGAGTATGGGTTCTGCATAAGGTTTACAAGTGATATTGCATTATACATTCAAAGAAAAATACCAATTTGTGTCATTGTTATTTTCAGAGGATTCGGATATAACTAAGGACATGCTGGAGGCATCATCTTACAAATCTGACAAAGCTTTCAACAAGTTCAAGAAGCGCATTGCATATCAACCTGAACAAATTCTTCGCTATGATCGGGGTGGTGAACCATTGTGGGTTTCCGGTGAAAAAAGCATTAAAACGTCCGAAGTTCCTCCATGCCCTTACTGCAATGGACCACGCGTATTTGAGTTTCAAGTTATGCCTCAACTGTTGAATGATCTGGGAAATGAGACTATCGATTGGGGAACCCTGGCAGTTTACACTTGCAAAAAGAGTTGCTCTGAGGGTCCAGCATATAAATCTGAATTTATCTGGCAGCAAGATTTTAAAGAAGACGAGGATGAGCCCGGTGTAAGCAAGAAAATGAAGAAACTTTCGATGGAAGATGAAGATGAAAATGAAGATTAAGTAATCATTAATCATAAGTTGTGGTCGTGTTTGATTTACGTGTTCGTACAAATTAAGTACTCTGGCTGCGTATTACGAGTAATTTCATACGATAAATATTTAACTGTGCTTGTTTATTGTTGCTTGATAAAAATCAAAAAATAAATAGGTACCTATTCACCAAAAAATGACTAGGTAGATATTTTTTGTTGTTTTCCCTGAACAATTAAAGCATTAACTGCTTCCTCTGATTCTTTGGCGTCCTCTTCATCATCTTCAGTAATGTCAGAGAATTTTTTAACTGGTTTCACTGTCGCTGTTTTTTCTGATGACTTATTTTTGTTAGATGATTGTTGGTTAGTTTTTGTATTATTGTTTGATTTTCTTCGGTTATTCGATTTCTGCTGACCCTTCTGTGCTTGTGCTTTCACTTTAGAGACTTTAAACATTTCTTTGTACGTCTGCTTAAAGCTAGGAACTTCCCCAAGTTTTCCTTGAAGTTGATGTTCATCGTCCTGCTGTCTGACCGATTCTTTTGCATGGAACAGTCCCGGTTTCACACGTTGTTTTGGTCTCAGGTTTTCCATTTGAGCCTTTTTGTAGTAATGCACCGCGTCATACTTTGTTTGGTTTTTCACATGCTTCTTCCGTTTGGGTTTCTTTCGTTTCTTCAGTTTTGCCGACTTGATTTTGGCAACCACCTTTTGGAACTCCTCTACAATGTTTTGACTTGTGTTTGCGTCAATCGTTGATGTCGGATTTGACGCAACTTCCGTCAACTTGTCAATGTCAATTGCCTCACCTCTGGCTTGATACTGTAAAGTCATTTTGTTCAAGCGTTCTATTGCTTGCAGCGTATTTTTGAAATGCATAATATTGTTCTGTCCATTAAAATAGGTTTTCTTATCCGATTGTAGTTGAAACGGCATGAGTCCACTTTCAAGTCGATTAACAACGGATAAAATTGTTTTAGCTCTGTATGGACATGAAGGAAAAGTCTTTTCGCACATTTCCGGCTTACGATATTTTTCTGCAACTAAGTAGGCTATTCTGTATTTTCTCATGAGATCATCCTGAAAATCCAAAAATACCTCAAGTTATGCACATTATATATATTAAGCATTTAAACGCTTAAGAGTGTCAGGTATTTCGGGGTCACCTTCATAAAAATCTGCCGTTTCGCTCTTTTCTTATGCTGACTTTTGAGTACTCTAGCATTTCTTCCCTTGGAACTTGGAAAATCGTCAAAAAACGGATCGTCTGCAAACATGTCACTTATTGGAGCTTCAGTAGTGCGTATACGGGTAAAAATTGGTGGAAAGAATCGAGGGGGTTCCATCGAAGGTGGCGGTGGTGGTCCATGCATGCTCATTCTCCGATTTAAATATTCAGGCTCTGAGCCATCATTATAATCGGGGATATCATAAACTGGAGCAAGAGGAGGAGATTCTTCGTATGGCAGACCTCCTGCTTCTATGTCTTCAGAAAATGGAAGTTCTCCACGAAAGGAAGTAGCCCCATTGGAAGGTGGTGGTAGCGACGAATTCTTTTGCCTCTGCTTTTCCTTGTACCTTTTCCTGGCAGCTTTCTTTTTCTGCTTATCCCTCAGTATCAACATGTACATTTCCGGATCTTCAACTTCATCAACCATCTCTTCCAAAGCCTGCATTTCTATTTTATGTTCCTGTTCCTTTCTGTATTGCTCAAAGGAATCGTCATCTTCGTCTGATGCACTTTCAGCGGATACATCCTCGTCATCCTCCTCACTTGCACTGTCGTCTTTGTCCTCATCCGCCGCTGGTTTTGCGGTCGTAGTAGTTGTGGTGGGTGGAGGTGCGGGAGTTGTAGTTGTCCGTTGTCTCTGAAGATGATTTTCATATGCTATAACTTCCTCCTGTGTAATCGATGCTTGCTGGATAGGTCCCACGCTGGTGATTGCTGCATGATCCATTCTAAATAGCCAATTTGTCCATTAAAAATTGTTCGCACATAAGCGAGACAACAGAATACATCTTCGCAACTTACATGTAGGTAGCACCCAATGGGTCCGCAGTAACTTCGCAGAATATTTTTGGCAAACAATGCAACGGATCCATAATGGCTAGTTGTCGAATGAATCTATCCCTGATTTTATTGTCCAAGGAAAGTGGTACGTCAGCAGATTTTATTGGGATCATTGACAATTTCATCATTGGCGAGGGCGTAGTGGTAGTGGTATAGTAAGTTTGATATGGGTACATAACCGGATAAGGGTAAGTGTATACGTATGGCATACTAGGAGCCGTTGGTTGAGCATAATAGACGGGGGTATAAGTTGGAGATGGAGTAACAACTGGTGGAGCACGGGTCGTTGCAGACGCAACAACTCCCGAAACATCGGATGCTGGCAAATCGAGTTCTTCTTGTTCAAGTTGTGACAACAGAAGAGCAGGAAACGACGGAAGTGTAGGAAGTCTTATCGACGATAGATTGACTGACGGAAGTGTTGGTAGTGACGGCAGGTTCAAGTTGTTGCTTCGATTATTATTACCAGTATCTGTCAAGTAAAACAACAAGATGCCAAGTTTATAGTTCCATTTTTATTAGATTTTCTGAAATATTTGGGGCAAAATGAGAACATGCTTTAAAATGTTCTTACTTGAAAGTACACCAAGAAATGTGCCCTATGAATTTATCACAGAAAAAAATCAATTGAATGACCCAATGAGAATTATAATTTTAAATTTTAAACGTTTCTACTTACAAGTGTCATTTTGCCTATTAGGAAACCACCCATGAAACCAGTCAAAAGGGTGGTTGTTAAAATGACGGATTCTCCAGTTTCCGTTTTCCATAGTAGGGCTATGAATATTCCATACACTAGAAACCGAATATTCATGACAAACTAGCTGACAAACCCTCCTCTTCACCAAAACGATATTGTGAAAAATCTTGTAGGTATACCTTGATTTTAAATTTGTGCTAAACTAGATTTCTCATGATTTTTCTAAACGTTCTTGATTAAACATATTTACACAAGCACTGAATTTTTCAATAAGAACTTGAATGAAGTGAAAATGAAACTGATTCTCGATACTTGCTTGAGCATTTTGATTGAATGACTGAGCTCTGATTTGAAGCTCAAATTTTATTATATAGTGCAACGCAGTGAGCATACCGATAATGATGCCTATTTCATTTTGGCAGTGCGATTTCTTTCGGCAAGTGCCTAATTTTTTTGAATGAAAGTGCGTGCTTAATTCTGCGCTCAACATTGCATTGTAAATTATGAAAAGGTTCGTCCGATGACTACTCTAATGGGCTTTTAATTTAACCTGTCATTTCATAGAGCTATCAGGTAGGTTTTGTCTTCACTTTAAAGACTTCTCTTTTTTGACAATGTCTCAAGTTGCCATTCTTGCTATCATCATATTCATCAAGATTTCCGTTTACACTAGTTTAGTCGACAATCTTTGCAATCTTCAAAATCAACAATGGACTATAAAATTCCAATAAAAAGTAAAAATAATGTCCTAAACTTCCTCAAGACTTGAAAGGTCATTAGGGCCGCATGTATGCGTTGCACCTTTTTTCAATCATAGTGATTTTGATTTCTCATTTTTCACTAATACCTAGACATTTTCATTCTAAATCCTATGATTTGCTGCACGCAAAGATGTATTTAAATTCTTATGTTTGTTTTATTCTTGTTGGTATTTTATCTAAAAGTGATCAAATCAACCCACCATCAATTCCGGTTTTTCTACTGTGTAACATCATAATGTGCTAATCAATCAAGCATTGCTAACAAGTAGGCATAAAGGCATCTTTCAAATATATAGCTTTCTATCTTTTTCTGCTACTGACATTTTGCAGTTGTGAGAATGACAATGTATTATTAACAAAAAAGAACCACTAACCGAGATAATAGTCCCGTAGCCCCATCAAGTGACAGCTAGACGCACACATAAGAACTTGCTTTATGTAAATTCAAAATTAAATTGTTAAAATTTAATAAAAATCCAAGGAAGAACCATTGTGATCAACCTTAAAATGATTATTAGGTTAAAGTAATGACCTAACATTAGAAACATTACGACTTGCCATACAATTTACAACTCCGCAAGTCGTGATACACGTGTTATACAGTTTAGTTTCCCTTTCATTACAGATAAAATTACGAAAGCCTTTGAATAAGTTCATACGAAACTTTTAAACTGTTAAAGTATATAAGAAGCATCAATCGTAATACATAATAATATAGAAAAAGACTGACAGGATATTATAGGCGAATGAACTTACTTTTGAGTCATGACAGAACAGAAGATAGAGCACTTACCATTGATTATGGTTTTAACCGTTTCTATTTTGACACGCAGTTGGACTTTTTCTTTAGAAAATAACTTTCATACCAACAGTATCTCACTCATCGTATTTCTGGTGTGACAGCCATTTAGTTGTCATTGCTAAATGATGAAGTTTTCACACTTTTCTCATTTTGCCCCACATTTTTTTCCAATTTCACATCATTATCTCGAACAATCATTCGCCCCCAAGTTGCACAGCCTTGTGGAGAATGAAATGAATTCAAACTTGTATATTATAGTATGCACCTGCAAAATATCAGTGCTGAACCGCAGCACAACTAAAGTTGCAATAATTCATGTTTGGCTGTATTAGACATGCTGTACCACCTGGATGGATTCAGAATTACAAGTTTCTAAATTACGTTTGTTTGTCTGATTGTTTGGCAAAAGGAGAGAAAAAACTGTTCACGCTTCAGTAACCTCCAGCTCACTATACACATTGATGTTGTATTAATGGAAAGAAAACACCGGATGCCATAAATATTTCTACGATTGTAATCATGTCTCCAGCGGGCGTCCGTTCTATTGCATTGCAATGAAAGAATAGAAAGATAAAATGCTGCTTTGATTTGTTCTCAAATTTAATGGGTGTTGACGTAGCGTGATTTGTTGTGCTATGTATTATATACATAAAGATTGCCAGTTGATCACGATGAACATTCATTTCAATGCGCATTGTTTTTTCTAGTCACCAGTTGCCAGTATTTTTAGAATAAATTTTATCGTGACAAAGGATTTAAAAAAGAAATATCATGCTTTGAAGACAGCAAAGAGTGCTGTATCATTCCAGACTTGTTTTTCAGTTTCAATTAGTGTGCTTAATCATATAATATGATTTTTCTTAATCTTTACCGGAAACACAATTATGGTTAAAGCTTTAATAATATTCTAATCATGTCCTTGATGTGATTAGATTGTATGAATGTCCAAAGAGGACTTTCGTTTCTCCAATTTCTAGAATGCAAATGGGGCAATGAGAACCTCAGTTAGTTTTGGAATTCTGTAGCAATCGTCCTGAGCACTTATAGCTTTCATTTCTTGTAAGCTGTGTAAGGTCGAGAAAAACTGCTTCTTTCTCCGTTTCTCCCCTATCGCCTCTCAAAAGTCAACTCGCGTTTCCAAATAGAGAAAAAGGTTTTGATCTATAGAAAAATCTGGTTTTAGCTATGGGATTTAAAACTTTTAATCCTAGAATGAAAAAAATTAAATTCTCAGTTAGCACTGAGTTTTTTTCCATAGCTAAATGAGTATTCTGGTTTTTATTACAAATAATTATAATTGCTTGTGCATTTTCATAGTTAGGACTCATAACCCCATATTTAGGGTGATCCACCCCATTTTTGGGGTCACCCCAAAACTGGGGTTATGTAACCCCAAATTTAGGGTGGATCACCCTGAATTTGGGGTGAGCTAACCCCAAAACTGGGGTTACCTAACCCCAAATTTGGGGTGCGATATTCATAAATTTGCAAAATAATTTGGTAACAGAAATAGGAAGAAGAAAAAAATTCGAAACAACTAATTTTACTAAAAAGACAAAAAATAAAAAATATTCACCGTGGCAGACCATTTTTATATATAACAGGTTTGCAGTAATAATAATTACTTTCTGAGGATTTAATTTTGTGTATTAAAGACCAATAGGGAAATTTTGTTGGGTCACCCCAAAAATGGGGTTAGCTCACCCCAAATGTGGGGTGCTCACCCTAAATCTGGGGTTACATAACCCCAGTTTTGGGGTGACCCCAAAAATGGGGTGGATCACCCTAAATATTGGGTTATGAGTCCTGACTGTAAGTAACATAATATTGATATCCTGTTGGACTTGTCAAATTTTATTCTGCCTAGTCAATTGAAACTAGTTAGTTGCAAACCAGGTACTTTGGCATATATTTAATCTTAGTTGCTGGTTCTACACGTTTAAGTCGCAATAGTATTCCCTATAGAGTACAGAGCACCACAACAAATGGTGCATCTTCATCAGTGGAGAAGTTACTATGATTCTTTGCTCAAGCTATCACATCTCCAGTGTCATTTTTGCAGTTTGATTGCACTAATTCCTTATTGCGATTGCGTAAATTTGTTTTTCTTGCAAAGTTGCTTGAGCTTTTCAGTTCTGAATGTCAAAATGTTTGACGGAGTGTCACTCCACTTGCAAACCAGTCCAGCACGATCGCTTTCTGCTCTTAGTCAATCATAAAATGGAAATGCTTTGAGAATTATGTAGATCAGGAACTGCGTGTGCATAGGATTTCTTACTCAGAATCATCTTTCTTATCAGACTTTAAATGTACCTGTGTAGACATTTTGAAGTAATACATTCGTAAGCATGTTGTTAGCATTGCTGTCTTGCAAGATAAGTTAGATCTTCCTCCAGAAGCAGTAACTGGAGATCTTGATACTAAAAGAGGTCTTGGTAGACCCAAGAAATTATGTAAAGCATAACAAAAAGAATAGGTAAAGTGTATGCCGAATGCAAGTTGTGTTTGTATAATAAAATTTGACAAGTCCAACAAGACATATATATGTTGCATCTATATAAACATCTATATACTAATATAAATATGTACAAGCAAGCAAGTAATTATAAATAATAAAAACCAGAATACTCATTTAGCTATGGAAAAAAACTCAGTGCTAACTGAGAATTTAATTTTTTTCATTCTAGGATTAAAAGTTTTAAATCCCATAGCTAAAACCAGATTTTTCAATAGACGAGAAATTACATGCCTTCCAAATAAGCCATGAACGGAAGAAGAATTCGTGGACGTTCATCGCATTATATTCCATGAGAGTGTAATAATGGTAATGCATAACATTATTAGAAGAAGCCACCCCTCTGCATCTACGCAGACAGAAGTACTTAGGCAATCTAATAATCAAGATTATGTCAGTTTATAAATGATGAATGTTCAATCTAGCATCGCTTCCCTAAAAACTGTATTACACTGTACACTAGTGTGCAGTGCGTGGGAGATCAGATCATGTCAGAGAGGGTAGCACCACCAAAAGATATGAACATCCAGAGAAAAAAATGTGCATTTTAGAGTTCAAAATGAAGACATAAGAAACGAAAGACCCCAGCAACTTCTATTGCCTGCATCGCTTATTCAATGAGAGGAGCAATAAAGAAATGGTGCTCTTTCCCCCTACGCTTCCACAATTTCCTAGCTCGTTACTCTTTACCTTGTTCCTTTTTTTCTTTCGTTTGGATCTTCATTTTTTTCGTTTTCATGCAATGAAAAAGTTCGTTGAATTTCATATAATGCATTTTATTTTGCACATTAAACATATGAATAGGTTGAAACTAGAGAGTCAGAATGATCTATATAACCAATTTTATTTCACAAAGCAAACGAAAATGGGAAAGGAAAATTGCGACCAGAATAGAGTTAAATGGTCCAATTTTGTGAATCATTGTTCATGCTCCAGTAAGTCACAGCAAAAGTCCGTATTCGTTCATTCCGAGCTGCACAAGTTATGTTGCATCAACTGCATGCTTTTTATAAAAGACGTGATCTTTGGTACTGTAGTTTTCTGCTCCAAGACTTTCATACTCAAAATGCAGGGCATTCATTCAAGTTTTTCAGCTTTCTTTGTTCTTTGCTTTGTAGGATTGTAAATGGAAGGTTTTAAATGTATACTTACTTGGTGGTCTTGTGATCTCATTTGAAGAGACTTTGTCTTGCGTTGCTTCTTTGAATAACGATCAAATAACTTAAAATGGTCCGATTGGAGAAACTAACTGAAGAACCAAGTGAATATGACATGCTATGAAAAATGAACACTACTCAACTTCAACGAGCCGAGCAAGCAGCAGCGGTATGCTTAACATGAATCAATTTCATAATTGATTTATGGCTTTTCATCTGACTCGGGCTTCAATACTAGTATATGCAAGCGCTTGCCTAGAATATGAAGTTTTTCAAAAACCCTTAATATGGATTAATTTCTGTGTATAACGCAGGAATGCCATGTTTACATGATGATTACTATTACATACAAACACTAGAAAGAAAAGAATACTTATGATGCATACTTTGCACTTTGGATGAATCAAGTTTAATTGTATAACTCGTGCAACTGAAAGAAAACGAATACTATGCGCTGTGGCGTATATTTTGCTTGTAAGTATATGAAATCATCAATTAGAAAATTCACGCTAAATATACAGTGCGTGTAAGCAGATACTGCCACAACTAGGACAAGTTATGTGCAACCGTTGTTTTCTAATACTACTTGTTACAAAATACATTTTATGAAACATTGTTTTCATGCATGATTCATAATTTACAGCTATTATATACCCAAACTAAGCACGAAAGTGTGAAATACTTTATACAAATGTCTTGGTGTGAACCTAACAAGTAGAAAGTAACACTTTTTAATTTCCTCGAAACTGAAAGCTCCAAGTCGGAAACGTCAGAAACGTCTTTGTTAATTAAATGTCAAGCACATTATTGAAATGCAAAATAGTATTTAGGCTATGTTTAAGAATGGTTCTAGTACTAAAATTTGGGTACGGTTATGAATATAATATTTTCATATACCTCCATTTTAAAATCATTATTTCAATATTGAGTTTCAAACTTTTTTTACAATAAAAATAAAAGAAAGTAGAGAAAACATAAAAATCCAACCGAAGAATTCCGATTAAAATTCCGAAAGAATCTCTAAGCATTCCAATCCAAAAGACCATACCTATTTTACTTACACAAAAAGCATCCATATCTTCATACCTTTATTTTCAAGCACGAAAAAAACTTTTTTATGTATTTGGGAGCATCATTATAACCTGTTTTATAGGTGGGCAACTATCAGTAAAAGTCTGTGTATAGGCATGTGTGTGCTCTAGTGTGTGCATTATTAGATGAGATGAAGAGGGAAGACAACAAGCTTTCTTTTTGCCCTCACTTTCCCCCTTGTTTTACATCACACCATGGAAAAAAGTCTTTCTCGCTCCACCAACAACAGCAGCAGGGCATCGCCTCTCTTCTCTTTCCTCTTTACATTCATATGTGAATATACCAGCATGGCACAATGTCATGTCACTTCAAATGAAGGAATATAAATCCTTCTTGCTTCAGTTTTTCTTTCCTGCTATTATCCTGGTTGTAGTACCACCGCCACCGCAATCGTCTCTCTTTTTTATTTTCTCCAGACTAAATAAAGCATGTGTGTAGTTAGTCAAGCAAGGAGAAAAACACACAACACAACAAAACGGAGAGTCGCAGGGAACCCGGTCCACCGAGTCCAGTGCAACATAATAAGAAAGTCAGCAGGCGTACACACATGGAAAAAAGGAAAGGCTTTTCCCAGTCTTGATAAAAAAGATATATAAATAGATGGATGAAAGTAATAATATGGTAGTCTACTACTGCGACAATATGATGATGAGAGGGCAATGATTGCGATGTTGTCTGCTGATACTGCTACTCACTCAACTCAGTACTTGTCTTTTCTCCTTTGACGTTTATCTCAACGGCAATCTTTCGTAGACAGAATGAGAGAGAGCTGGAAAGAGAGACACAATAGGAAAGAAATGTATATGGCTTTTTTTGTTGGTTTGCTAGCCGTCACGGTGGAAAGACAACGAGTTTGTTGATCTTTCTCCGGTTTAACCGCCACACAAGAGAGGTTTTGTGTGCAACACAAAAAAAGATAAGCCATTTTGATATATTTCTTCTGCCCTTGTTTTTTCTGATGATGTGATTTTTGACTAGTGATATTGAAGTGGTAATAGCATGGCACCGACACAACAACAGCAAAAAAGAAGCTTGTTTATTTGACCGTTCTCCATGCTCTTTTTTTGCATAAGACAAAAAAGGGTTTTGCCTTTAGTCTCACATTGACAGATTGATGTAGCAATATGCATTTCACAAGAATTTTTATTGCGTGTGGTAGTCTACTTACGAGACGAAAAGACTAAAGATATTATAGTCAATGGGCATGCAAGTATTATAGTGTACAACAACATTGAATATTTTAATGTAACACATTTATGGTCAACAAAGAGTTCAGGAGAATTTGAAAAATGTGAAAACATTTTCAGACGAAAAAAATTATTAAAGTGCATCATGGAACGTTGTTTACGAAATTGACTGGAGAAACGATAAGAAAGCATGACGAAAAGAATATAAGCTATTTTCCTGGAACATTTTGCATTTTGTTAGTTTCCAAGAACTGTTTCCTCTGACGAAGAAGGTTGGCTTTGACTGTGTCTCAGTTGAATGTAGCAACAGAATATAGAAATTCTAAGCACATACTCTGGTTTCTACAGCAGACAGGAGGAGTAGTAGCGTGTTGCTGAGAAAAGAAAAAATGCAAAAGTAAAGGAAAATGTTTGGGAAAGAAAGCAGGGAAAGCGTTTCTGTTTCTTTTCTTGTGGTGTGGTTTGGGGTGTCTAAGGAGGAAACAGCATAGTAGCAGCTTCAGAAAAAGCAATACGTATTCCGTCGTTGTTACCGTATATCACCATCAATTGTGCCGCCACCAGTCTAACAGGCTAGCTAGCCAAAAGGGAAAATGCACTGCAACTAAAACTTTTACTTTGGCTCATGATAGCAATAATGGTGTTCCCTTCTTTCTCTTATATATAGGTTTTCTAAGGAAAAACGCACCAAAGATCGGAGGCAAAACTGCATTAGCATCAGTCAAGTCAGACGATAGTGGTGAGAGTGAGATAGATTCTCCCGTTCCTCCGTGTTCGTGGAATACAAAAGGAGCAATGCAAGTGAGTTCTTCCCTTCAGTTTCCTCCCAGACACCAGAATCAGTGGTTGTTGGCGCTTGTCTGTAGTGTGGTGAGGCTGCTGCTGCAGTGATGATGAAGAACTTGATGTTCTACTGAGATATTCTTATCACAGAGGTAAAAGCAAAATCCAGAGTGGTTTGTTGGAAGCAAAGAGAACGAGAAAATCAAACAGGAAAATTTTCATTTCGTTTTCCGTGGTGAATTCCTTGGAAAGAGAATATTCCATCAGGAAGGAGACAAGCAAAAATAGGGACAGACAGCTAGGAAAAAGGAAAGCAGAAACAGGGAGAATCGAGTCAGAGGTTGCTGTTTCCTGTGACGCGAAAAGGTACAAGAAGAAGGGATGCAAAAGTCTTATACAACCATACAACCAGAGAAACATACCAGAAAGGAAGAAAAGGCAAAAACAATTTTTTGTTCGCTCTTGGGACAAAGGTTATTTTCATCTATTATCACTTGCCTCTTCCATTTCTTCACGGCTTCCAATTCCTATATTTGTTCATCATCTGACGGAATTAAGTCATTCTGAATTACTTGTGTGTGAAGTGTAAAAGTAGTTAACTGTAATTGACGAGCTGACCAATCACGTTATGTGGATGGAAAGTGTTGGCGGTGTTGGTATTGGATTCGGTTTACTAACGCTACCACAAGGTAATACACTCGCATGCAACGTTGCATTGAAGCGTTTCCAATTCTGTGCATTTGAGAAAAACGAGCATGCCAAAATAGCAGCAAAGCAATAAAAGCCGGCATCATTTTGATTGAGGTGCCTCCGGTGATGATGAACCCACAGTGTTGTCTGTGTGCGAACATATTTTCCTTTTATCAAAAAGTTTTGTGGTATAAAAAAATATATTAGAACAGCTTTCAAAGCTACGTCAGACATGATGAGAAGCAATATCACCACAGCATTGTTTCGTGCATTTTAGTAGAGACACGGTCATACTTTTTATCCAGAAAAGTCAACTCATTTTCTATGCTGAATTTTTGTAAATCATATTATTACAATTTCTACGGCTGCTGATGAGGCTGATGCTACCAATATAGAAAAACGGGCCTTGGGCAAACCCACACAAAAAGTTGTGAAAACGAAGGCAAGAAGACCAATATTATTATTATCATCAACGTTATCATATCAAAAAAGGGAAAGACATCATCAACATGATAATAACTCCGCAAGACATAAAAAGATGATTTGAAGTTATTGTGGCTCATCTTCTTTCTCCGTGAGCAAATTATGTGTCTGCGTTTGCCTCGTTCTTCTACCTTCTCAAAGTTATTATAATTTCTCCTATTCCCATCATTATCATCGTAATATCCAGCCAAAGACGGACTTAACGAACCCGAACAACCACTTTACATTATGGATACGTAACGCCGCAAATGTATACACATTTGCCTCTAAAAGCCAGTGGGAAATTCTGGTACAAGTGGCAGGCAACGCAGCAACAGCATGAAAGCTATGTAGTCCATAAAATCGACAATCCATTACCTTTAATATTACATGGCGAAAAACGCGTCTCTCAATTCTCTATCTTGAAATGTAAGTTGTAAGTAAAGCGAAGGGATGAGCTCAGTGGTAAATTGTAAAACTAAATTGTGGTGTTTTTTTCTATCTCTGCTCCTAAGCCTGCATGCATGGATTGGTTTGTTGTATGGCTTTGATGAGAAAATTATAGAATATCTGCAAAGAAGACGCTCTGCTATTCACTGGCTGAGCTGTCGTCTTTATATACTCGCATATGCAAAACATATAGGGACACACAGCTTTGAGCTTCTTTAGAAAATCTGTTTGCATCGCGAACATCGTCGGAGGAACACAAGCAGCGTGCTCAAAGTGAGATTATATAACTGACATAAAGTACAAAACAGGATAAAAAAGACCAAGACAGACGAAGCAGAAGCAATGCGGAATGCAATGATATCGCACAAATTGCTTCTCATCAGGTAACGAGTAAGACGGTAACGTATTTTTTAGTAAATGGACGAGCATGAATTGAATAGGGACAAAAGATTTTACTTGGAGTTTTAAAGCATTTATTCATTCTCCACGCTGCTTCAAAACGAGAGTCACATTGTCATGAGCATAGAATATCCTATTCCCAAATCCCTACGCTCCCCTCCCACATCCTTACATCAAATCATTCATTCTGTACATTGCAATAAGTCTAGCTAGTAAATATTTTTTGCTCATTATTGCCAGTGTGTAAAATGTATGAAACGATAAACAGAGGACTCATGGAATGTGGAATGCGTGCGTGTGTACAAACGCAAACTTGACTTTATGGTCTTGACTGTTGTTATTTTCTTAAAGTAAAAAAAGTGGATTTGGCGTTTTATAGACCAGAGCTACTATATAAAATTCCCATTTTTCTGTCCTCGAGTGTTTAAGAGTGTTTTTGGTGTAATCATCATAGGCACGTTTGTTTGTAGGCAAACATAGTTGACAGTGGAAGAAAAAACCTTGATACATACAAAAATGTATAAATTACCTTTGAGTTTGCACATTCAATGTCTTGGGGTGAAACATGCTTGCTTTTATATTGGTACCTACAGATTTATTTAAAGGAATTACTTAGTACAATCAAGTTGCCAACTTTGACTTATGTTTTGGTAAAACTGGAAAGAAAAAGGCAATAATGTATCTGCATTGTTGGCATATATAGGTATACACACAATACAATCAGGAACGTTGAACGTGTTTCTGTAAAAACTTTGCAAAGCCAAATTGGAATACAAGGGGAATTCGTACGTGCCTATGATGCTGGCTCTATTATTAGGACGTTAGCATTGCTAGTTACATAATGGCAAGAATACACAGGTAGTAGGTAGATACATGCTTTTCGATTCAAAATCATAAATTCTTATTCTCCTCTGACGGATGTATCAAAGCTAAAAAGTAACGTGTTGGTTATCAGTATCAGATCAGTCAGTGTACGCTGAGTACGCTCTTATTCCTCCAGAAATATTTGCTCTTTTAGTAATTCCTGCAATCTTGTGTATTGTGTAGTGTGGTGCGGTGTAAAGTTGTAAGAATGCAATTTTTTGTCTCTAGAACTGAAAATACAAAATTCCGCTGCAATGCACCGGAAAATTGAATACACACGATAATAGCTGGTAAAACAACACAGTTTACTGATTTTGCTTTTGCATATAACAGTTTCAAAAAACATTTTAAATCTTCATTTTATTCCTTGACTCTAAAAGTTTCTGGAAGTCTGTTTTGTAAAGTCGACCACAACACGTTCATCGTTCATGTGCATTTTCTTGTTATGAACTACGAACCAAACTAGAAGTTTTAACACGAGCATTTAACTTGAGTGTCTGGTCCGTTTTAATTTAATTTTCCGTTTTCCACGAACCATCATTTGGGTCATGATACTAAAAGTTATTTAACAGTGAAACGGTTATCATTAGCTATTGAGGGGCATATCTATTATAGCCTATAAAATAACAAATAATTGCATTCCAAAAACGAAACTATGTGGACCCTCTCTTGTGCCTGTTATCATTATCCCCTCTCTGTTTTGAAAAGTCTCATGCAGATGTGAAGTCATAATATTATTATTGTTATAGCCTGCAATAAAAAATGTGTCTTGAGTCTTGTAGAACACATTTGCACAACACACGAGAAAATAGGAGGATCGAAAAACCTATGAAAATCCCCACAGTGGTTTGCAATGCAAAATAAACTATCTTTTAGTAACTTCCCGAGTATATTTCATCCCCATATTTTTTACAAAAGCGTTTCATGCAGAGTCGCCAGTTGCCGATTCTGCAGTTATCATCACGTTTATGAATAATTTAACAATTTTTTTCGGTCAGAAAACCCATTAGCAGAAAAACTTTTTTTTGTTTCTCGTCAAATTTTCTCATGTACGACAAAACCAGCAAAATTCGATCTGATCTAGTAGGCACATTGTTTTTAAAGTAAATAGGAACACGTTTGAATTTTAGGCATCCATATTCCATACACCCCTAAATAAATATTGAATTCTTTCGTTAGAATAATGTGGCAGGCCAACAGGCACAAAATTCTCTTGTGAAAACATAAATATACCTCTACCATAAGCGTATCTGGAGGATTTTTTATAAGTTGTTATTTTTGCCTTTGCCTCACAGCCACACGCACACGTGTGCTCTGTACACTACTTTGGAATATGAATAGAAGGATTTTGAATATAATCTTCGTGTGAGATGTGGGATGATGATCTCATCATCAGCCATTCATTATTAGCCGCAGCATTAGTTTTGTATGAAGTAATTATCTGATGACCAAGTTGCGCTCTGATTGCAGTATATGAAGCGTGAAGTATGCTTAGTATGCAAGCATACATTTTTATTTTGCATTAAAGCCACTTCATCTTATTTGATTAGATGACTCTTTTGCCCTTTCTGTTTATTTAGCTCGGTAACGAATAATGCGCTGTTTTAAACTTGTGTCAAACGGCTGCGTTTAGTAATCAACATGATTACATTATTGCATACTAAAATATCAATATTATCAACATTCGCTCGTTGGCTCAAACTCTACTACTTCATTCAGTAAGAGTGCTAGGAGGGGGAGATAGATTACAATGTTGCTTTTACTGCGTGAAATGACGGCATGCAGATTACTTCGTATTTCAGCTTAATAAACACCGGTGCAAACACATTGCAGACGTTCCTCATCTAGTCTGTTTTCTTAAGTATTATGGTTCTGTAATGAAAATTGCGTTAAATTTGGTGCATAAATGCTATGCGGCATTTTTTTGAAAGCGTATCTTCATTTTCTGTTTTTTTAGCTTGACACTAAATCATTTAGCGATGACTGTTATATGTTTGCTATGTTGGTTTCAGAGTTTGATTGGAGATAAGAGCATTTTCCACACCCAGCATCATCATCAGCCAGCATAATAAACCGCAAGAATTTTGGAAGAAGTTAATACACCCCAAGAAAGATTACATCGTCATCTCATCTTCTTCCTGTACTGCTTTGGTGGTCATTAAACTGATCGCTCTAGAGAGAAACCCAAGCTCTATCTACTTGAGTGCCAGTGCTATCCTCAGACTTTATACGTCACTCCATGTTACAGGAAAAAGAGAATTGTACGCTCAAAGTGCTAAACGTGCGAGTCTTCAAATGTCTGTCAACCTAATCCTCGTCGGCTTCCACTTTTACTAGAACCAAGAACCAACCACGCTCTTTTTAGCAAAAAGAACTACTATGAGTAGCAATCGGTAAAGTGTGAGCCAGTGCGTTTTTAGAGGTGTTGAATGCAAATACATGCGACGGTCTCGCTTTTTGTTAAATTGCCAAAAGGTGTAAATGTGACTTTATGCGTTCAGAGCAAATAAATTTGACTACTGACACAAGAAAAAATTGTCTGTTTGATGAACTACCTTTTTGTATGAACTTCCCTTTGACAAAAACTGTAGTGGAACAGGAAACAGTAGACAGGAAAGCCATAATAGATATCAGTATAGTTTATACGGTTGACTGCGTGGTGAATTGATCGGGGAATCTAGAAAGTGAAAGTGATTGCATTTCAGGTAGAGTGATCAATGAGGTGTGTTGCATGAACGCTAAAAAAAAGTGGATAGCTGTCTGTTCGCTTTGGCATTCACGGAAGCGAGGAAATAAAGCTGAGTTGGGTTCAATTCAGATTTGACACGTTTCATAAGACTGCCTATTTATTTGTCTGTATTTGGAAGCGGAAGAATGACGTGAAGACCCACAAAACTCTTGTTGGTTTCCTTTCATATTCCAACAACAATAATATTATTCTGATATTTTATCCGACTCGGGTTTACCTCTGTTGTTTGCGGATTGTATAGAAAACGGGAGTTCTGTTTTCGAGGAGACGGCTTACCTCCAGTAATACTTGTGTATTGAAATAAAAGGAAAAAAAACAGCGTTTTGTATTATTCCATTATCCCTTTCGTTTGTGGAGGGGTAGGAAACCATTCAACAGGCGAATTTTATGACAATAGAGCAAAAACCGACTGCCAGAGCTAACCAAAACAAGCAAATTTCCAACAGATAAAATGGCACAGATTGTGGATACAAAGGGTAAGTTTACTGGTTTCTGATTTTTATTAGCGTAGTTCGTAGAAAATGAATAAAAACAAAAAAGTGCTTTTATAATAAAAAAAACCTTTCAACTAACTCTTTTCTACCATTTAAATTTTCCATTAAAGTAATTGTAATTTTCGTTCAACGAAATTCTTACACTGGTTGGTTTTCACTTCCTTGGTTGAGATTGGAGCATTTTCATACTTGATTGCCTTCAAATGGGATTAGTCTTTTCCCATAAAATTTTCTAAATTGTCATCATCATTCATATTCAGAAAGGCGATTTTCACCTGACAATTTCAAATTGCTGTCTGTCATCTTTCGGGACGCTTGCATTTTGTTTTTTCCTCATATTTGAAAGAGCAAGGACCAGCAGGCCAAGGGATTTCATGCTCTCTGAATCATGCTAGTTTTTTGTGTAAAAGTTGGGTAAATATTGTATATATGTATGAAATTGTATATCGGGTCTTTGCTACAATGCGTGTGTGTCAAATCCACCGCAAAAACATTATTAAAAGACGCACATCCTTCCCTCCCTATCCTTCTCTAAGGACAATTTCGGTCAGCAACATGCTTCAAGAGAGAAAACCAATTTTCTTCATCTAATCCATTTTGTGTCGCGTGTCTGCTTTCTTTTCTCCCTTCTCTTGTTTGCACGTTACACAAGTATCCTCAGTCCGCACTCCACACAGTATATTAGCTCAAAGCCTATAGCCACTTTTCCAAGACGTGGTACTAAAGAACAACTGCTGCGGTTACTGGGTGCATCTTTTACGTTTCCATTCACCTTCACTTTCTTGGCAGCACTTCCATACACTCTATCAAATGAAAAGCTTGATTATAAAATATTGCAATAGTATTAGCCAGTACATTAGTACTGTTGACTGTATTCACCTTTGTGTGTGTGTCCCTTTAAAAACTCACTTTCTTCACAAAAGAAACTCTCTCTACCATTTAACTTTGCTTTTAGGAAGTCTTCATCTCTCCAACTTCTCATCCAGTCTCCCCTTTTCCACCTCCTTCTTCTTGTCCATCTAAATTAGGTCTAGAACTCTCGAAAATTACGTACATAATGGGACTTTTAGAGCGAAAGGAAAATCGAATAAAAAGTCAAGAGAAAGGCTAACGCGAATTTCTTTTCTTAGGGTTTGAAAAATTGGGTTGTGTGATGATGTCTCAAGTATTCATGTATTTTTTGATTAGTCCACATGTGCCCTAAGAACTTTTCAATAATATCCTCTTTTTAGAAATATAGTGTGTAACAACGACCGCATTTTGTCTGTAGTGATCCCTTTAACATTTTTACCGTAACCATATTACATATTGATTTTGATCAGTAGCAACGTTGGTGGTGGTAGTGCTGGTCATATTGATTACTTTTCTCGGTACTTTGTAACTGAATCTCTGGCTAATCCGGAATCCATGCAAGGCAGAGTCCTATCCTTGCTTCTTTGGAAGAACAAGTTATTCACAATGTAATATCCAATATCCCAAATATTTGCCTTGGGTTTTTTTGCAGGATAGGCCATAGTAGTGAATGTGAGACTTTTTCTCCAGTTTTCGTTGTATACTAACTGGAAATCCGGGGTTTACCGCAACTACGACTCTTTTTTAAGGAGAAAGATACATGGATAAAAAATGGTACGCCGAAAGAATACACGCCCATTCTAGATTTGTTGTCTGGATAGCATTGCATCAAACAGGACTTTTATATTTTATGGCCATTTGAAAGGAGTGGTGGAACTGAAAGAGAAACATTAAGATCGGACAAAGAAATGTTTTTAATGAACATGAAGAATGCATTATTGCTTCTTGAGAAGTGGCAAAGCAAGAAAGTTTTATTAGCTGTAGGAGTCAGGAATAAAAAAGGAGACTGTGAGAACATTGAAAGATCTTGTGCTCTGAATTTGGATATTTGGAATAATCCCATTAACCACAGGATAACTCCACAATTCTGGAGAATGCTCATCGTAAAGCAGTTTGAAGATGTCCATAATACTCATACCATTATACTACAGAGTAATGCATAAAATACTGCTGGCTTAAACTCCTTTTACAGTATTTTCACCATCATTATCAAAATAAAGTTGCATTTATTTTCTCTGAGAAACAAAAGAGGTTCATAAAAGTTGTCATAAAATGCTGTGAACTACGTTACCCCATGATCATACACAGTCTTCCGTTCACTTCTTTAACTTGCTGTAAGAGACTCTTTATTACCTCGTTTTGTGCTTTACAACCGGACTTATATGCGACGATTGGAATGACGATGAGTGCGAGCGAGAAAAAAGTACAGTTAAACCAAAGTTCACAAAACTCTTAGGGCAATATATTTATTGGAGCTACACATACGTGTAAACATGGCCCCAGCAAGGAGGGTTCAAAGTATAAAGAAAAGTGCACCAAGAAAAAGTCAAAAGTTAAAAAGTTAGCAGAACACACATGCATGTAGAGTCGTATTCTGCGTGTCCATGAACTCACGCATGATTGCACGCAACAAAGGAATTTGTTGGACTTGTTACGCGTGCACATTTGAAAGAAATGGCTACAACTGCCACGGCTAAATTGTTGGTTTGTCTAGACCATTACAATACAACGTTCGCCCACCGCCCTGCTAGAACTTTCTTTTATTTTATGTATAGCACGTATTAGTACGCACAACAAACTTTTAGTAAATTCATGGGGAACTGTATTCTTAATGTCGGTACGCGGTAATTGACTGAATAATTGGTGAAAGAAATTGTGTACCTGAGGTGTATAATATTTAGCTTGTAAATATATACATTTTTTGGAAAGCAAGACTTTTTATAATGTATGGTTTTAGGTTTGAATGTATGGCACATTTAGAATTTTATGCCAATGCGCGGGGATATGGAAAATCCTTTGAGCACACAATTGCTAATATAAATGTCCTTCGCTGTCTGTTTGTCAGAGTCAAGTTTAACGCGATATGATGGTAGATAAGATGCCGAATGTTGACATCATCATCATTCATTTCGCGTCATTCATCAGCATGTTTGTCATCTACAACCTTGTGTTCATCCTAACTTTAAAAACTTTTTAATGAGTGATATCGAGGTGACAAATAGGCCATGTACTATTTTTCATGCTTAAATGCAAACAATACTGCATTAAAAGGCAATACCATTAAACGAATGTCTAATATCATATTATATGCTAATCAACTTCAGTAATGCGTTTAAGTTATAGCCATCAATAAGGTAAGTTTTACTTTGTGGAAAGCCGAACTAGCTTACTACACGGTAGAAAAACCTAATATATCACAAGAACAAAATTACTAGGTGAGTAGATAACCAGAGCTTACGCACAACACCAGTCATTTCACAGTCAGTAAATTCACATTTAATACATGGCTTAGTCACAGCCTCGACCTTTTCGTTGCAAACATGCCCTTATCACTGCTGAGTGCTGGCAGAAGTTCATAATGCAATCACTTCGTTTACATTTTTGTGGTTGAGAAATTAGCAGTTGTTTTCATCAAATGTACATGTACATATTAAAATATTACTCGGCTGTCACAATAGAAGGTTGCAATAGAAAACACTTAAACAAACCGAAATACAGGACTATTGTGGAATGCTCAAGTTTCATAATGTGGATAAATATGTAATTCCAGAAATGCAAGTTACCATTAACGAGAAAAGACCAAACTTACCATATGCATATAATTGTAATGTCAGACAATGGAAACCAAACTCCACACAAGCAACCTGTAAAAATAATATATTTGCCTGCTACTTACACACGACACAAGTCCATCACGCTGGCATTTTCTTTCCATCTAATATTATGCCTTCGGTGTTGCATTTTTAATGAAGGTAGACTTTCCAGGATTATTGTGAGATATAAATCGTTAAATATGTGTAATACGAACAGGTTGGTTTAAAAAATGCTGCATACATGTCCACTTTATAAATTCCTAAGCAGTGTCTGCCTTTGTATTATATGTTATTCTTTTGTGTGGACAAACTATAGCTTGACACAGTCTGTTTTTTAAATGATTTCAAGTGGGTAACTTGATCGGTGGCATATGTGACATTAAAAGCTGAAACAACTAGAAAATTGTCGCATTAGTTTTCATTTGCATTTCGTCTCAGTAGTGCAGTGGCGTGACCCCAGTTTACGCAAGTCAAAAGCAATGTTAAATGGGTGACATAAAAGTTGTGAAATGTTTGCTTTACAAAAATTAAAGTTGTAATCAAAGAAAAAGCAGTGGCAACGGAAACGTATTTGATCTTACTTGCTCTTGCTAGTACTCAATAAGTTGTTAGAGTTAGGAAATGAATTCTTGCCTTCCACCCGATTGTGATATACCGAAAATGGTTAAACGAAATTCTTATCAAGTTGCTGTTACAGAATCACCCATAAAACCCCGACCAGGACCTTCCCGAGTTAATTACAATAACAACAGCATTAAAGATAGAAATGTTGAATTGCTTTCACAAAACACTGGGAAAGGAAAACTTTTATCTCCGAATGACCCACAAAGTCTTGATGACAGTTTTATAAGTGCAGAAAGCGTGCCTACTTTGTGTGCAGGCAAAAGCAAGAAAAAGAAAACAAAGCAGACAGGGAGTCGGAAACCTTTATTCAGTACAAAGAGAAAAGTTGCCCCGATACTATACGTCGACCGGGAAGCATTTAGACGGACAAAGAAAGGTCAACTCAAATAAGCATACTATTTGGCATAATATTATATTTTGGCAAATTTGACATAAATTGTTTCTCCCAAAGTTTGTGGAGAAAACAAACCTAATCCGTTCCAAATCATAATAATTTCTATTGTGCAAAAATATGAAACAAAGGATCTTTTAATATTCCTTGTGTTGTTATTCATTAAGAACAAGAGCAGACAAAAGCATATTTCAAAGAAAAAGGTTAAGACTGATTTAACAAATGACAAATAAAATAGATTATCTGACAAATTATTGTATAAAGCATTTGAGTATGAGTGATTGAAAGATGTTTGTTAGCAGAGTTAATCCCAATTTTCCCAATGCATTTTTCGGGTACAGAGAACATGGGAATGAGATGTCTTCAACGAAATCAGCAATTACTCATAATATTTACTTGATTTCTTTATAAGACAGACAAAACAAAAACAATTTAATAAGCTAAGATTTGTGGAAATGTAAAGAGCCCTAAGTATGTTCATGTACATATCTTTCAATTGTATAAGCAGCGTAATATATAACTTATTCTCAATGAAATTGTTTATCTGTAAAACATCCTGAACTCGAACGCATATTTACAAGTTTCCCATTAATACATATCTAGCACTATAAGTAAATCAGCATAGGTTAAGGAAGTACAAAAGCTTCCAATGATTGTGGTAGTCAGTTACATCAGGACGAGCAATTACTTAAGAGCACGCTGTCTGTGGTTAAGCTGCTAAGAAGTATTGCATTGTTGTCTGTCGAGGCAGATAATGGGAAAACAAGTTTGATAACGAGGAAGCATGGCTAAAGCAAATGTATAAAGTCACTTCTGTTATTACTAAATGACAACACAGCCCGAAGATAATACAAAACAAATAGCAAACCACAACACAAATAATAGCTTTTTACACTATGGTGTTATGCTACTATCAAGTTTCGTATATAGTACAAGGTATTCTCAGGAGCATTTTTGCAAGCACATGAAGTAGTAGGCTAGTGTACAAGTAGAAGAAAATGAATTACTTTTTGTAATATAACGCAATGTCATGATGTCAGCCTCCGTAACGTCATCATGTTGTTGTTTTATATTATATATGTGCACTGTATGCGGCTTGTAGCAGTTTAAATTATTTACTGAATTTTAACGTGACGTGAGTCACAATAAGTTGCTTGTCGTATTATGCCACTTGTGGAAAAGATGAAACGTGCAAATAGATGGATAGTTAAGGTGGTAAGATACACAAGTACAACACGAGTGAAGGATGCAGGCAAGTAGTATTCTGTGATCTTGTCTAAAGGTTATAATTGCAAAAAGCATGTTGTTGTTGTCGTCAACTCGTCTTCTTCTTTTAGTTTAATTCTGGCAGAGCTGCTCAGTGGAACCTTGTAAAGATAATAAATGTGTGATACAGGTTTTGGCTCTTGGTACATAATATTCTAAACTCAAAGTACAAAAACGTGAGAATCAGAAACTGGAAATCAAACAAATTTTCCATTTCAACTGTTGTACCATTGACGCATTGCTATTTGTATGTGAACTTTTGCAGTGCTGATTGTTCTCGTTGTTTGTTTTGTTCTTGACTCCAAGTTGCATAGCTCACACAAGTTTAGTAATATATCAGTATCACTGTTGGGGGGTATGAAGTGTCTGACAACGGTGCGTAGTCTGATGGTGACATTGGTGACAATAGACAACTTCATGGGAGTTTGATTAAGTGTTTCACAAGTACTACAAGCAGCTTTCTACAAGAACTAATAAAATGTTTTCACTAACTCGTGGAGGTAAAAACTTGGGAGAAACGAATATATTGTACACGTATCCTTCTTTTTTATTGCATGTCTAATTTCGTTTCGTATGTTGTATGTGTGTATTATACTAAGAAAATACAGAAATACATTTGAGAGCAAAGCAGACATAGGTTAAGATATTATAGAAACACAACACCGCATTTTGCCGGATTGATGCTGTGCTGGCAATTGGGATATTTTCTGAATTGCCATAAATACTCTGGCAGACAAGTATGTTCTGAGCACGCAATGGTTAAATTAGCTATCTACTTTCTCCTCTCTGTCATCACCTGCAAAGAACAAAAACCTTGCCTGTTCCTGTCCTGTGTTCTGTACTGCTTGTTTAAATAAGATAAAATGTGCTCCATCCGGTAGTTTATGTGTATTCTTCCAATTTATCGCATTTTACAATATGTAATTGGATTGGATTGGAATTTTGCAGAAATGTTTGGCACGAGTCCCTATTATAAAAGCTATATTATGGCGTGTGTACATGAAAGTGAAACGGAAACGATCTTATTAATTCAATAGCAGACAGAGATTGACATGATGTAACTAGATAAACCGAAGCAGCAAATTATTCAGTCCACAATCCGCTGTAACAATTACGATCAGAGAATACACTTTACCGAGAGTAAAGTGGCGAGATTCCTTTATGCATAATGTATACATGCTAGTATTGCTAGTTAGCTGGATCATTCTCTCAGGGAAAGTTGTTTACATACTTTCAAAATTGCTACTTCCTCCCTGTTTGTTTTTATTATTGAGTACAATTTGCAGAGTTTTACTTGTAAATAAGAATATATCTGCATATTATGCGTCTCTGACTCACCTCGTCAATGTACTTCGACTTTATGTCATGCTGTAGTTTTGCATTACAGTTTTAATATTTTGTTTACTTACACAGCAGGAAACAAAATGCACAGTCAGCTCAATACTCCAAATTAGATCGTATCACTTGACTCTGAATAAAAGTTGCATGTTTCGTTTAGTTTGAGAGTAACAGAGTAAATTCTCTACTGCCAAAAACTGCTCTGGGTGTTGAGAGCGTTGTTGGTGAGCATAAAAATGAAAGCCTTATTCATAAAAAAGAAAGTAAAGAGTGGGAAAGGAGTGAAAACACCTTAGGATATATACGGTCGCGTTTTTCTCTTATTCACTCATGATGGTGAGCAAGTTATTGTGCTTCACCAAATAATCCCCTTTTGAGACTGTTTTCTCTTCGCGCTACTGCTACAGACAGGCAGTTTTTCTGTTATTTTTCTTAGTGAGGTTTCCTGTATGCTTTAGTAAGTATGCTGGAGGTTATAAAAAGTCGATTTGACTAGTAATATATCCCAACTTTTAAATGCTTGTTTGCTTTATGCATTCAAATTAAGAATTTTAAACCGTAATATGCAAATAGCCAAGAGGTGACAACAGCAGACGTTTTCTGCATAAAAAAATGGTAAAGTCGCAGTCGGTTGGTTGGATCTCTGGGGATGCTTTGAACATGTTCATTTTAAGTTGGCTTGGCGCAGGTACCCAAAAATAAAACATGTGAAATTGCACAACCAGCATTGGGAATAGGTGTGGGATGATATTCTGCATTCTCTGCAAATATCCTGCTGTTGACTGAATTGGTTGCTAGATCGGTAGCTTATTATTTACAGCACGCTGAAGTGCAGTATTTTGCTTGTATCTGTAATTTGTGTTGTAGTGTGGGTGGATTTGTTTTTAAAATATTTGCTGGAAAAGGAATAATAAAAAAGTTATTTTCTTTTTTATCTAAACTCCTTTTACATTCATGTTTTTCCATTCCCGCATGTCGCTTCGCCAATACAAAAAGGCGTTTTAAGCAGATTTTTTGAGATTTAGACTAAAATGCTTATTTTATGATAATGGGCCACTATACCAGATACAATAAGTTATATTTGGTTTATGACTTGTTAATTTCATTCAATTCATAAAGCTTTTTGTTATTTTCCTGTGAGCTGACTCACTGTAACTTGCCGTGAATGACTCATCTTTTGAATAATATATTTGGAAGTGTTTTTTCAAGTCGCCAGATAATGCTCGCTCGTATTATCTAACATTGAAATGCGCTCATCACTTTTTATCATGTTACATCGTTTAGTAAAAAAACGCACAAGTTAATTCATGTAAATTTTATCACAGTAAGGAAATTTTTACCATATTTTTATGCTTTACATGCTCATGCTGTGTTCTCCATTTATAGTTCCTTAATACCTATACCACAGCTCCAAAAGCTCTTAACAAAGGAATTTCCATGAGCTTGCAACTTGCAGCACAAAAGACATTTTCCAAGACTTCCAACCATTTTTCTCACAAAAAGGCCGATTATCATGCATCTGCAAAATACCTAACTACGTGATGACCTCACTGCTTTGCTGTTCACTGATTGTTTGTTTGCTTCATAATAAGCTTGTTTCTCGTGTAAGAGACAATTTTTTAGCAAATATTATTGCCCCATTTAAGCTGGCAAGAAACAAGAAATTTGCTTTACTGGAGATATCTGTATGCAAAAATATCTCAAGGAAATTCTAGTGTTTATCTCATCTCCAATATTACAAACTTAAAGATTCATACAATGCATTCTATATTATGCACTGCGCCACGCGTTTTATGAACTGCTCTTATAAACTTGGATATTCTCACATGCGACAAAAAATGTTTAGTAGGACACAGCTGCAAACAATGTGGTTTAATGGTTATGTCTATTTCACGTTCACGTCGTGTTGTAATGCTAGTTATGTCGACAAGAGAGAAAAATACGCTGGTTCTTTACACGGTATGTTGCCCACAGACAAACAAAGTCCCAAGCAAAGTTATCGATTTATGCATGCACTTTGCATTTGAAGCAAGACATAATAGCCCTTTTTATGTGGTGGTATGGTATATATTCGCATTTGCACTTTCCGTGTATTTGCGTGCATACGGAAGTGGGAAAGAGCGGATGTGTGAGTGTTCACTGTTCGTAGACTTTTTCCAGATTTTCCCGAGGTACCTTAAGTACTAGCTTTGGCTTTTACTTTCCATTTTTTGTGTATAGATAGATAGACGCCATATTATCCTAAACACAGACTTTACATAATGGCAAATATGGGAATTGCACTGCCTTTAGTTCAATATTTCTTGTCTGAGTGTCTACGTCTACTTTCTTTACTTTCTGTCTAAAAATAGCGGAAACTGTGCAATCTCCTTATAATTCAGTCCCACCTCTACAAAAGGGCTCAATTCCGTAACTCCTTTCTTCAGAACTCTGTATTGATCATAATGAACATTATTCATAAAAATGAATTGGTCCATAAAAACAGGAGATATGGGAGTAATCCACATGTTCTTTTGCATCTGTTGTGCCCATTAGTCGATCTCTTTATGTTGTAAAATAAATTGCCAATAAATAATGATTAATGATTATGATATTATGTTCTTTTCTGGATATTGCTGTGTATCTGCGGATACTTTTTCTCTGTTGGTGTTTATGCAAATACGTAGAGATGAATGTTTGACATGATAATATTTTGTTTATTGTGTGTTTTTCTTCTGATCTGCAGATATTTTAGCCAACTCGAAGGACTTGGAGGATGTTTTGAAAAGCCTGAACCAGGATGGATCTCATTTGTGGAAAGTTCGCTCCGCGTCCAAATGGTTTCGTCGGAAGTTTATATTGGATATTAATGAGATGGCAATGAAATACGAGCCATCCAGATCCAAAACCAACTGTTTTCAGAAGCAAAAGAAAAACAGTAAGTATCTTTAGCTGAATCTCCTCTCTGCTACCTTCAATATAATATCATTTAAGTACCTATAATTCCTTACGTAAGAATGAATGATGTAATCTATAATCTAGTATTTGCTTTCATCACTGGGGCATGCATGTCGTGTTTCATTAGGCATGAAAAAATTTGGGCTTTTGTATTCTCATCAATCCATTCTCTAATTCCAAGTGCCTAGCAAACATAATGTTTTCTCATCTGCAGCATTCATCCTCTACCCACCCTTTTCTTAGCTTTTAATGCCTTCTTCTTCTAATGACTAATGACGCGTGATGCCATATGAATGAATGGTAATGAAAATGTGCTGGATGCTGCTACTGATGTTGAAACACATATTTACTTGTCTTCTCAGTTCTCACATATTATTTGCTCATCACGTTGAGAAAACGGATATATAGGTACAAGTTCAGCTTTCATAATGAGTTTGTTTTGACATGTAGATTTGTGGATAGAAAGGAATAAGAAATTCAATCCTTCTGGATTTATGTTGTACAGTAGCATATTATGCTTTCAGCACTCATAGAAATGTTCATTAAATGAAGTTTTGGGAGCAGAAAAGGGATTAATGCCAAAAGTACCTAAATATAATTTTCTACCTACACGTATGTTTAATGCTCTATTGTATTTTAGCTTGGTTAATCTTGATGGTGGATGTTGTGGGCGCGCACACTCACACTAATGAGGTTTTTATTGTCATTTTTTGTATCTTACAGTTGAGCTGAGTGAAATCAAAGAAATTCGTCGAGGCTGGCAAACAGATACGTTTAACAAGATAGAAGCAACTGAAGCGAAAAGGAAATCGAAAAAAGCAGACTACAAATCGAATGTTCAGGAGAAAACTTGTTTCTCCATTATCTATGGTCCTCGAAATGACACTTGGGACTTGGTAGCTCCAAACGAGGAGATCGCGGAAAAGTGGGTATGTTCCATGTTCACTTAAAACTTTACCATTGTATAACCCTACAAATAGCTTGCTATTGAGATGAATGCTTATATAATGCCTGGTAAATAGATATCTAGCACGCTCCACTTCAGACATTTTATGATTTTATTATACCCATGTGCCCATCGATTGCTTCATTGAAAGAGTGCGAAAAGGAATCTCCTCTGGTGATGTAGAGTTGATACAACATGAACAAACTTTCTAGTGCCAAGATTTATGTCCAAATTAAAATTTTGTGTACACACATATAAAAGGTGCTTGAAGTTACTGCTTGCACTTTGTAATGTCCGTATTTTACCGTACATCCGTATTTTAATTGCAATCAATAATAGCATGAAACACATAACCGTGTAGCATATTCATGAGAACTTAGTCAAAAGTAACTTTAGGAATACTATTAGTGTATAGCTCCGATAATGACAATCATTAGCTTTTTCCGTTAGTTACTTCACATTTTCACCAATTACTAAACTCTCTGCATCTTCGACACAGACAAGAACAAGAGTTAGCAGCTTCAAGACTGACTAATGACTATACTCTCAGACATTCGATTTATTTGCCTTGGTTTTAGCAATGCGTGTATCTTTAATGACTTGTCTGCATGCTTGAAAATGTAGCGTTTTTGTATAGTTAATGGACGGGACCACTGCTCCTGTCGAGATATTAACGATTCATAGTTGGTATCTTATTTATTTAGCCAAGTACATAAAATGAACGTATAATGCTCAATATGGTATTCAAAGTCTACTCAAATGTGCAGACCCGGTAGAATATAATACAGAACCAAATTGAAACTATTTCCAATTGGAGTAAGAGTAAAATCTATTTACAAAAGAAACATATGAATATATCCTGTTGTGTTTGACATCAAAGGAGACAATCTACCCATTTGGCTTGAGCGTATTAGTAATAAATGAACACCTTTCTTGCCTTCCATTTCATGTACTTATTCTAGTCTAAATACTAAAAAAGAACACATTCTTGATTCAAACGTGTCTCTAGAAAGAGAAAGAAACGTAAAATATGGTGTGTCACTTTAAATCATGTTTGGCTTTTATTTTCTAGCTTTGTACGAGATTTTTTGTGCATAGTACATTAAAGAGAAAGCAATATAATGATTGTGTATGCTCCTTCTCTCCATTTTATGTATCCCATTATTCGGTCTATTTTCCTTGCCAGAGAAAGTAAACTTTCTCAGATTGAATACGTTCTTGCGCTAAAAACATTTTTTCTCTTTAGCTTTCTCAACTTCCATCTACATTCCTTTTTGTATTTTTTTCTGGAATGGATTCTCTATTTGGCTGTTTTGTAACAGAGAAAAGGAGTAACATAATGTGTTTTTATAAAGCACGTTTCCGATTATATTTACGCTTGTATTTTTTCAGACTACACTACATTCTTTCCCACGAGAGCTAACATTTTCTTTTGCACACTCGCACTCGCAGGCAGAAGCTCAACAAAGAAAAATGTTAGTTTTTATGAAACCTGACTACAGATGGATGTAACATGTAACACCCGCGTGCAAGTGAGATGTGTTTGTACAACAACTTTTCTGCATTTATTCATTTCATTTAGATACACGGAATTCTTATATTTACAAGGATTTGGTTTTAAAGATGACATCATACAAGTCAGCGAAAACTCAATCTGCGGAGATTTTCCTAAAAAAAGAAATTACTTACCTACAATTGTAATTACAAATATGTATTTGATATTGAATTATTAGAAGGTTCAATGTAACTTGGTAAACAACTATCTGAAGAGCATAATATATGTACGAACGTATTGCTCTTTGTAAAGAAGTTTTGCCTTCATTTTTGGTTTCGCTAGCAGGTACTTGGTATTTTTCATAGGAATGAAATATCACGTGTGGGTATTTAAAACTTGTAGTTCGGTTTGGTGCTGCGGTTATGATGAAGCTTTTGAATTATAAACACCAGTATAAAATTCTAAGAATTCAGGTCAATGAGCTGAATGATATGGTAAAATGACATATATATATGACTTACAAAGGTTGCAACTCAAGGGCATACGAAATGTATACCATGTCAAAGCTGCCCTAGACAAGTTATGCATATTTTAAATGTGATCTGCTCTCGTGAGTATAACTTTCCATTTCCGGTAAACTTATCTCACTTTCTCTCCACTGACAAGGGTAGCAGTACATGGTGCAGTGTACTCGTTCTAATCTATTTGTGACTGACATACCACTTGATATCGGATAGCAAGTGGACAATTCGAATGTTGAATACTCTCTAGGGTTCTGATTTTTCTCTTTTCCGCAGGAGAAAGTAGAGATTAAAGCCAAAAGGGGAGAGGGTCATGGGCATGAATATTTCAACAATTTTCAGTTTCTCTCTCGTCATGCATTCATTTACATGAATTTTCATGTCATACTTCTTTTCTTGTTCTCTTTTCCATGTCTCTACCAGGTTCGTGCACTTCAGCACTTGCTTACCTTGTACCGATCCCAGGACGAACAGCAAAGCTACGAGAGATGGCTTCGGAAGCAATTCAATTCCGCCGACATGGACAAGAACAAGTGCCTGAGTTTCGCCGAGACGATGAAACTTCTCAAGAACCTGAACATTCAAATGGATGAGGATGAAGCAAAGAAACTCTTCCACGAAGCAAATACCAAAAGGCAAGCCGGTGGTGGCAAGAATGGTGCACCTGAAGTTCTCGACGAAGACGAGTTTGTAGCCTTTTACTTCCATCTTTTCAAGCGACCTGAAGTGGAACGCCTATTTGAAAAGTACGTGCACTCAACTATATAGCATATAGTAGTAACAGTGTTAAAGTGAAAAGAAAAGTTAGATTAGACATATTTCTTCCTCATGTCAAAAATGAATGGAATTAGGTATGTAAAGCAGACCCGAGACAGCATAAAGCCAAGTTCCAAAGAAATGGGCGCGTATATGTACAAATATTATTATTATTATTAGCCATGTTAACACAGTCTGCTGTCTAGATGTATATATTTGCCTATTCAATGATAAAAGAGCTATCAAAAGGTCTCTTTCTGTGTAGATCTCTATCGATGTGACAAGAATAATAATGAATGAAGAGAAAACATGAATGAGCCATCGGCTTTCCCTCCTTATTCTTATCTCCTTCCCAGAGCAGACAAATTGAAAAGACCCACACACACATGTAAAAAGTGAGTGAGAATGAGAATGGCAACCATACGAAACTAAGATTTAGGAATGCCCGGTATGCTTTTGATAATAGGCAGACACCAGCTACACAATTAATTACTTCATGACTAATTCCGTTAATGCGAACGACCAACGACCCGCACAATTGCGACTATTTGCCAGGAAAGTCTGCAAGTTCCATTTAAGCCTGTCTGGTGAATAAGTTAGATCGTACGATGATGATAGCGTGCCCAAGGAAAGTACGTGAAAGAGAGGGGAAATCTCACGAGGATTAAGTTTTACACAATTAAGCTATTTTCTTAAAAGGTCAACAACAGCAGTTCACTCACATCACATATTACACATTTAGGTAGGTATACAGGAGAAAGTAACGTTTTTCCCAGTTTGCTCTATTATTGTCTTCTCCTTACATTCTCCGTACGCTGCCCTAGTCTCTGCAATATTTTGGGATGAAAGAAAGGTTGAAAGGCCATTGACAAAAGGCGTAAAGATGAAAAGCCTTTTTCGAGTTGCGAAATGCGAATTGAGGCCGACATACGAACTCTTTAGGGTCATTTTGTTATTATGAAGGTAACGGATGTTTTATAAAAAGGAGAAAAACAAGCAGTAATATAATGTATGTATACGGAGACCGGCTACTTAAAGCTCTTAAACTTCAAGCTAGTTAGGTACAATATGAAAATAAACTTGAAAGTGTGTGTGTGTTCTTGTCTGCAGTAAAAAATGTTGGCAGCAGCAGAACTGCAATGCAATGAAGAAAACATGCCAGCCAGCAGCAGAAGAGCCAACCAACTGTTTTAGACTATGAGTTGGTTGAACCATCACCGCCACCAGAGAAAGTATAAACTGCAGGAAAAAAATAGGCATACATGACTTGCCATCACCATTTTGCACGTACCAATTTTTTCCTGTAAAAGCATGCCAGTACAACTTTAACTTGAGTCTTCAGTGATAGATAGGCGGCTTATCTAGTCCCCGGGTTCCGTGCTTGGAAAATAACTAGTCTGCTTTAGACAATGATCACCGCGATAATGATAATTCTTTCCCTCGTGTGAGTCAAGTACACACTCTCGTTTGGCAAACGACCAAATTGGTATATAGGAATAACTCTATAGCTTTCTTTTTTCTCCACATATACACCGGAGATACTGTAACAGATAGAGCCACAGACAGAATTATGTATTTACTTTCATTTGTATTTTATATAAGGTAGCGCAGTTGTCGTGAGTCGTGAGTCATGAGCAAACCGGCATACACAATTTCATGCCGCTTGACTTTCACCAAATGTAACCATGCATGTAACTACACCAAGCACTGCTGCACAGAGATCAGGAGAAAACATTTAAAATGGAAAATTTTCCAATGTAAAGAGGCTTGGCTCCCATTCCTATTACTATTGAAAGTGTTATGAAACCATTGCAAGTGGTCAGCAAAACGGTCACCTTCTGCTAGCTACACAGAAGAACATGAAATATCCATCCTAAAGCGTTTGCTCGATTAGAGAGGTCTATTGAGCATGTACAAGTACGTCACTGTATGGAGCGCAAAATAGAATTTTAAAATTCAATTTGTCTCTTGTCTCTCCCCATCATTTCCACTCAAACAGACAGTGTACAACAAATTGGTGTATTGGGGCAATAATATTACTATTACATTACAGCAGTTACGAATCTTCAACCTTATGTGAATGTCACAAGAATGAAGTTTTAGGTTTTCACTGTTCCTAGATATAAGCTAAAGGGTTTTATATAGGCGATGGTTATTGTATCCAAGTCTCTCTTCACATTTTTTTCTGATTATCTTACTTTTTCCTCTATACTTTCAAGGTATGCTACCAATGGGGTCTTGACGTCAGCTAAATTGTGCCAATTCCTTCGAGAGGAGCAAAAGGAGGACCCCTCAACTGCCACCGAGGATGAGTGCAATGAGCTGATAAAAATTTATGAAAAAACTACAGAGCACCGGAGTAAGGGAGAGATGAGTTTAATCGGCTTCCTCAGAATGCTACTTTCACCTCGCTTCGATCTTTTTGACAGTAGGCACAAACTCGTGTACCAAGATATGAAACAACCTCTGTCCCATTATTGGATTGCTTCGTCTCATAACACGTGAGTCAGCCTTTCAGAGAAAAAAGTTCTTAGGGTACTCTATTGGGATTGCAGTAATACCAACTGAAAAATGATGATGGCTGGATAAGAAAGGGAATGACAAACACAATGGACCTTCAGAATGTCTTTTTTATGATGAAGAAAAGTGAAGGAATGAGCAAGCAATAAGAAATGGATTATTGTTGGAAAAATTGTCTTTTCAGTGTCAAACAAAAAGATATCGTAGAGTTCTATAATCTTTTTACTATTATATGATTTTGATGAACAAAAAGGAAGGAAGGTACTCTCATAATAATATGACGATGGCGATGATAATGATGATTGAACATTGTGTGAGTCCTTCATGAACAAAAACGTCTTTGAAAGATTGCTTCATACTTTTCTTGAAAGTCATGTGCCATACTGGCCTTATGCACACCCATCCAACATAAATTGTACACATGCCCCATCATTATTGTTTGCAATAACGAAAAGGCAAGGAAGGGAGGAAATGACAATAATATTTTCCCTTCCTTGATTTTCGACAGCAATTCTGTTTCTCAATATATTATACAGTTTTTTTTTCACTTTCTCCTTTCTGTTTGCATTATGTTTATATAGCTACTTGGTGGGAAATCAATTGAGCGGTGCGAGCAGTGTCGAGGGCTACGTGGATGCATTAAAACGGGGCTGTCGCTGTGTGGAACGTAAGCGGAAAAGTTATTTCAATCTCTAACACATATACATAAGCTTGTAACTTGTGGGGTAGTCAGTGTAGAGAGGTGACTGTGCCTCAGATATTAATGATAAGACGAGGAGGAGGAGGTGGAGAAATACGTGGTGGCAATGGTGGGGAAAATATTCGTGAGCATTGGTAAACGGTGAGGTAGTCTGGGGCAGACCCACATTTTATACTTGATCTAACATCTACTGCTTACGTTATTAGCTGAGGCAGGTAGGCTGTTGTCTCGCAGTATGTGGTTTTGGCTTTGTCTCCTCTCTTTCTCGGCGTGTAGATATTAAATAGATATAGTGGTCCCATAAATCTCAACCGAATAATGGGATTCCTGACATTATTGACATAAATAGGGAAAGAAGTCTTGTGTTTTTTCTTCTGAACATCCTTATTTTGGTGTATAGTTTACTACTTTACTTCCCCCTCTTTGCCAAGTCCGCCTGGAAGTCGAGACTTTTTAGTAGAAAGCTATCTTAGTTTTATAGGGAAAAGTAGGTGTATATTATGGAGATGCTATTATAAGACGGAAAACTCATTCGACATAATCATTGAGAGGATCATCATGATGAGCTATATTATTACTTGAATTACCGAATAAATTTTTTGATTCAGCATATTTTATTATTTCGTTATCCCCTCTTTTTTCTTAGTGGATTGCTGGGACGGTGAAAATGATGAGCCAATAGTGTATCACGGCTACACTCTTACCACGAAAATTCTGTTCAAAGAGATTCTGCAGGATGCAATCAAACCGTATGCTTTCATAGTGTCCCGCTATCCTGTAATACTTTCCCTTGAGAACCACTGCTCCGAACCGTATCAACAGAAGATTGCATCCTATTTGAAAAGCATTTTGGGTGATATGCTCTACCTGGTTGATCCCGATGAAGATATGGAGTTTCTCCCGTCACCGGAACAACTTCAAGGGAAGGTGCTGGTGAAAGCCAAGAAAAGGTCTGCCAAACCGGTTCCCCCTCCACGGAGAAAGTCTTCGTCCTCTGGAGTCGTCACAACAGAGAAAGAGATCGATTCAGTGGATGGAGACGACATGGGCTCTGCTGACATTCTCACTCTAAACACAATTCCGACACCGTCAGTGAATACCGCTCAAGGGGTCGTAGTTGACGATGGCTTACTATCCAGCCCAACATACGCTAATGGTCCACCAAAGGTAAAAAGAAAGAGTGAACATGGAACAGAGAAAAGAAGAAAAAAAAGTTTTGTGCTTGCTATGAAATCAACAAAAAAGCAAATCTCACTTTTTTCGAGGGATTCAAACTGTCGTCGCGTTTGCCTGGGTACCAAGTTTTTTCTCCGCTGATAAAGTGTGTACACCTAGGCATATAGATAGTATCGGGGTATAGGTATGCACATAGCATCTTATCTATTAGGTATTACTTTGAGCATAAACACGCGACACATAGAAAACACACATTCCGAGTCTCCAAACCCCGAGTATGTAATTTAGGACAGTCACAAGCGCTTCAAGAAACAAACTTTTTCCCGTCTTAATGTTTAAGAAACAAGCTATAAAGGAGTTACCTTATACTTTCCAATGTGCTTACACTGTCTCGCATTGCACTCACCTCCCGTCTTGTGTGTACTCCGCATGAGGAAGTGTGAATTGTTATGGGAAAAGTTGAGACTTTATGGTATTGCCATCAAGGAACGTTTTCGGAAAACTCATTACTTGGGCCCAAGTGAAACAAGTTTTACAAAAAATTGTATGCAATAATGCACAAGGAGGAGGCATGGAATATTGTTCTAAATATTGAGCCAGAGCCAAAGTCCGAACTGGAAAATGAAAAAGTTCATGCGACACGATGATATTATTATTTGCAGAGGGAAACAAGTAAAGAACAAAATAGAATTTTTCAAATTGTGAATGTGAATACATCTCGCATATACGTCGGTTTGACACGTTAACATCATCATCAGCTTCTTCAGATACAAATATTATACACGTACATGAAAATAGTGCACGGCATGCCTTCATCCACATAAAATTTTGTTTTTTATGAGCAAAAACAAGGAGAAAAACTTTTCTTTTTTCTTGTGGAAAAAGAAAAGGGGAAAGTAATAAACCAGTTCGCTTTCTTCCAGTTCTGTGACTGTGCTGACAATGGAATGCAAGGGCAAGTTTGAGCACGGTTGCAAACACACCACGCGACAAAGAAAATGCTTGCACTGGTTCACTGGTTATTTGTAGTCTGTGCGTACGCCAATATGTACTTTCTCCACTGACATAGCATCTAACAAAAGAATTACAAGGCACTCCCTTTCTGTTTGCACTACATGCCTAAAATCTTAAGTAAACTTAATGAAGTGGTTTTTCATCCAGGCTTTGCAGCGTTCTTATATTATATTACAGTGCATTGTGTTCCACGCAATCAAAAAATCCAACAATGCACAGTGTGTACATAAGAAACAGGGAAGAAGAATAAAGAATTATTAGACTTGCACAAACATCAAACATGGCAATAGAATACACATTGTCTCACTCTACCGCGGTGATGATGGTACACTGTTGCTTTCTTACGTTGTCACAAGTCACAACTCTGTGGAGAAAATGGCCAATTTCGTTCACCAACTTCTTTGCCTTCTGGTACACCAGTGTTGGTGTAACAGCTCCACAAAAAGGGAGAAAGTGCATAAAAGCATATTTATATTATGGCCAGTAAGTAAGTATCAACACAGCTTCTCACTTGCTCTTATAGTGATGTTATTGGCTGTGTAATCTAAATCCCTTGGAGTGTGTATCGTATTATGTAAACTGAATTTAATCCAGACGATCAGGAAGTGAAAAGACATTTTCCTTGTTACATTCTATTACTCCATTGATGGCTTTGGAGAGTAGTGTAGAACATTGTCTGTACGCGGCTTGTGACTTGACGTCGTGGCTAAACCACGTCGCTGCTGCTCCCGTCCACCCTAACAAAGTTGTCAGCTTTTCCCAGTTTCCTTGTTCACAATTTACATACTTTTTTGTCTCTAGATAGCACGAACACTATCGTAGGTACTAGGCACTAAGCATATCTCCAGTAAAATGTACAACCATTATTGTGATTATTATTATGCATCGACATTTTTAGCGCTTCCAAAAAAGGTCCGCTGTGTGTGTACGATGAAAACACGTAAAGTTTCCGCTGCATGCTTTCTCCGTGTACATTTGTGCTTTTTTCTCTTCGTCAAGAGAAGAAAACTAAACATGGGGTAAATCCCAAAAGAAACATTTGCGACTAGAACGACACACACAACAACATAACTTGCATTCTATGATGATGACGGCAAGACATGCATATTATTCCTCTTTCGTACCAACCAGCCTCCTACAACATGCCATCAAGCAACAAGGCAGCAGACGACGACGGAACGGTTATTGCTTCAGTGAAAGTCGTCGAATAATAAGACAGCAGGGAGAAAAACGGGAATGAGAGAACGATGAGGAAAGAGTAATAATAACTAGCGTGCACACACATACAGTCGACTACTACAGTGCCACTTTCTGCGGCACCAGGGAAGACGTTCACAATTTTGGACAGCAGGAACTTTGTTCAATGGTGGTGTTACCACCACAGAAAAGCGAGAAAAAATTTATATATTTTTGGGTCGTTTCCTTTCCCTCCCAGCGCACATCAACTCTTTTTTGTAGATTTCCGGCATTCATGAAAAAAGGCGAATTCACCATACACGAAAACATATAGATTAAAGAGAGGGGAAAGTTGTGACGACAGAGAAACATAGACGTGCGGACACACAGGGTAGAAAAACCTTGTGCAAGTATGTACGACAACACGACAGAAAAAATAATGCATGGATTCATGAGTTGAGGATTCATGAATAGGTACACAGTTTTTCTTCCTCGAGAAAGTAGGATAAAATGAATATGCAATGTAAAAGCTTGTGATAGAATGTCTCTCGCCTTCTTTGGTCACATGAAAAAAAACGCTCGCTAATTTCCTGCGATATTATATTTCTTTTCTCCCCTTATTGTAGGTTTTCTATTCTTGTCTCTTTTCTCTTGTTCCGAGAAAAACCCCCGTTATTATAAATATCATAATTCATGTTGGTGTCTTTCAAAATGGTTCTTATTTTCACTTACGTGTGTCTTTACACTTTATTCTGTTTATTTTAGGCCAGCATGGAAAGCTTAGACGATTCGGATGATAGCGATCCTGACGAAAGCATAGACTACATAGATGGAACCGGCACTTCCGTGAGAAAGGTAAGCAAATACTTATGAAGAATATGCTACACAGAGTACCGGAAAACTAAACCGTATATATTTTTGGCAAGAATGCTACTATACTCAACACGGAGTGAAATCACATAAAGACTTTCTTTTCTTCCTGCCTTCCCTCTGTTTGCTTTGCTGCGTATTATGTAACGACCCGGTTTTTGTGTGGGTGTTTTTAGTGTTAGCATTCTGCACTATTTTTACTTTTGACATTCAGTTCAGACTCAGAAAGATTTAAGATACTGAGCTTACCTGTGGTATAACAAGAGCAATTCGTACAACGACAAAGTTCAATTTGTTCGATTACCGTTTCAGAACACGGCTTTCACGGAAGACTACAAAAGCGCTTTATGCTCATTTCTCAGAATGACGCTTTATAGTTCCCCCTGCTCTTGTCATTACCAGACGAGATGAAAATGTTACCACTTCGTAGCAAATCATTTTTAGAGTCTGTAAAAACATTACTTGGTGGTGGGGCCCTTGTGTATGGCCAGGGAAATAAAATAAATTTTATTAACTGCGCTATAATTGCAAATGGTTACTTGTTGTATGTCAGACGAAAAGCACGGCAGATTTTGTACATTACCTTTTGCATAGAAGTCTACTGCTACTTCCACTTTCTAGTTTTTACTGGAAATACATAATTTGTAAAAGTAGAAAAAGTTTCTTGACTGCCTTTTTATGTCGGTAGCAACTGCTTAGCACATTTCATTTTTCCCCGAGTTTAGCCTGTACCAACACCTATGAATAAGCAATGAGGGAGAAAAGCAATTCTACCTTTTCGTTTGGCGATTAAGAGATCTTACAAAGTCGGAAGAAAGTAATACAGAGATTGGAATGAATCCGTCGGGTCTAGAGAACCAAAAACAGAACTTGGTAGTTAATGTTCCGGCGTAGCAGAAAAAAATCTCTAGCACACTTGAGGATATTACTACATAACACGCTGTTTTGTTTTCTAGCTTGTTGCTTTGCTTAAAACGGCAGCTTTCTTATGAAAGTGAAAGCAATATTCTGTAATTTTCTTTAGTCGCCAGTTTTAATACCAGAATCTGGAAAGAGCTTTACTTAAGAAAACATAAGCGATAAGGTGGCTGTTAATTTAATGTAATGTGTAGGCAATATTAACCGAATGAAACAAAAAAAAACTTCTTTTAGTTGAAACGAAACTAGGAGCAAACTTGTACTGTGAGAGGTACATGAACTAATTAAGTGGATCTGAAAAACTTTCTTTTTTTATTTATGCGTTTTTTGTGCAACAGAAAGGAGTTACGGACGAGCTCTCTTCGTTGGTAAATTTAATTCAAGCCGTTCATTTCCACTCGTTCGAGGACTCGATGCAATCTGGGAAATGCTATCACATGAGCTCTTTTGCCGAGGCGAAAGCCAACCGTCTGATTGAAATCCTACCCACACACTTTGTCGACTATAACAAAAGACAGCTTTCCCGGATATATCCAGCAGGTTCCCGAACCTCGTCATCAAATTTCGATCCTGTGGATTACTGGAGTGTTGGCTGTCAGATTGGTAAAGAAAGAATTCCCCATTATAATTCATATTATTATGTACATGATAAATAATCACATGAAATTACTCCTTTGAGAGTGAAAACCCTTTTTGGCAAAACCTATACTTTTTCTGTAATTAAATCTTTTTTCCATACAATGACGATAATGCTGACTTGTTCCTTTTTTGTGCAAAAAAGTGAAATTTAATACCTAGTCAGCAGCATCGTCCTACATAGTAATTTATAAGAAGCCTTTTTTTCCTTTTCCAAGTTTTAGAAAAAAAAAGTTTAAGGGAAAATGTAATAAGTTGTGTGTGTGAAGAAAAAATATGTAGCTTTAGTTTTGCATCCCGAATAATCCCAAAAGCCATTACGCAAACTCTAGAGAGATTTTTTTTCTCGCTCCTGTTCTTTGCAGTTGCCCTAAATTACCAGACAGAAGATACTTCCAACTTTTATAACTTTACACGCTTCTACCAAAATGGCTCGTGTGGGTACGTACTGAAGCCCGAGATACTCAGAAACCCGAAGCTGAAATTCAACCCAAAGTCTGTCGATGACAAACGAAGCGTGACAACGTTGAAGGTTCGTGTAATTAGTGGCCAACATATTCCCAAAGCTCCGGGTTCATCAGAAGTGGTGGATCCCTATGTGGAAGTCAGGGTAAGAAGAACAAAATCAAGCGTATATTAATCATACTTGTGACCCTTTGGTAGCTGTGACGGAAACACTATATAGCATCATCCCTCACTAATTTCCTTTCGATTATGATCCATATTTTATACTTGTGTTATACTGTTTATGAGTTACGCTATATAATCACATTATATTTTGGCGTAACTCAGTTCTCCCTATATTCCATTTCATTGTGTCTTGCATTACCCCGTACATGTCTAGATCTTCTATCTAGTAGTAAAATTCCTCGCGTGGTCGTTTTTTAGCCCAGACATTGTATTATGCCTATCTGAGTGCTCAGCTAACCACAGAAAATTATATCATAAGTTACTCTAATCAATTCTGACAGTAGCGAATTAATCCAAATTTCCGTTCGCCTTTTCACTTTCCCTGCTATCATCATCATCTGAATATCCTCGCCATAACACTTACATCCGCTTTTCTCTATACTGCTTTCACTTTATGCTTTATTGAGTGATCAAAAATCTAACATGAGTCTCTTCTGTTGATTTACTTTCGCTCTGCCTTTTTGGAAACAACAACTTGGCAAACCAACAGGTTCACGGGATTCCGGCTGATAGATCAAAGCAGACAACGAAGATTGTTCACAATAATGGATTCAATCCCATTTGGGACGAGCGCTTCAGTTTCATTGTACTTTGTCCGGACTTGGCATTTCTATACTTTCGAGTACGAGACCACTCCCAAAGCGGAACGGATATGCCGCTTGCTCATGGAGCCGTACCGTTCACTTCTTTAACCACCGGTAAATTCAACGTTCTTTTAAGAGAAAAAGTTTATTTAATCCTTTTGGATAAAAGCTGTACTTACACTTGCACAACTTTTTCCCTCTTTCCATCGAAAAGCATTCAAGTAAATATCATGATGATGATGCTATTAAAACTCTTGTGAATTTCCAGGCTACCGTCACGTCTCCCTCTTTACTCTAAAGGGAGTTTCGCTTACACCTGCTTCACTCTTTGTGCATCTGTCGATGGAAGAACTGCCTGCAAGCCCAGCAAAATAAAGCCGTTTTAAAGCATAACCGTTACCGTACCTTGGATGGAAACTGATGATGATGTGTAGCTGTAGAATAGTCATCCCCAAAAATATTATGGTCTAAATCAAACACGTCTTCTAACTATCAATATCCCTTGTACTCGTATTTTGCTGGACATAAATATTCAATATTTTAAGGATTTTAAGGAACTATATTATGATATGTATAACATACAGTGATTAGTTCAACAATTTTATTCTTACAACTTTTAGCTTTATACAATTACTCATACAAATTTTAGGGCAGGGTGGATATTATTGCCTGACTATTTCTAACTTTCATGCTGTGAAACTTGCTATTTTATCTAATAACTATCTAGTATCTCTAGATGTAACTGAATTATAAAACTTTACAAAAAACTAATGTGTAGAATTAAAACTGTAATAGGTTGCAACTGTAACTTCCAAGCTTTCTATCTTTATACGTGCTTAAAAATAGTAGTTTGGATTGGAGTTTTAGCTGTTGTAGATAGGTTGATAGGAAAGGTGTTAAGAGTTCAAGAATGAAGAAAGATGGTTAACGTGATACTGATGCACACAAAAGCTTTATCCCGTTCATCTTTAAGTAAACAGCCTTGCTAGAAATATTCTATAAAACTGTACTTGAAAGCTGATATCATGATTCACGGTCAGAATATTTTTACTAATCTGAGCAAATTTCTTTTTCATTGCTTTTTCATGCAATTTTAAATACAGACTTGAGTTTTACATGTACGTACATATCAGCACTGGTGTTATAACAAAAAAATCTACATTCCAATGTGTCATCTCGTGGGGATCACAAAAAATATAAATATTGTAGTACAGCATATTAAATTTAATGACTTGATTTCTGTCTAACGTACATAGCCAAAATGCTTATTATGTATAATTATGGATTCGTATAGTATGCCGAAAATGTAATTTACCCTTTCTGAAGCACAACAGGTAGCTTATTACCAAAAAGGACCGCACAATGTGCAAAACTTGAAGGCTTTTGCAACGCACACTAACAATTTGGAGCACAGTCATTTCTCCGCTAATTGCTGTTTACACAGTAGCTTATATGGAGCAGCGCTAATGAGAGCTTACAATATTTTATCAGTATCAAACAATCAACTTATTCATGAACGTATGTTATGAACAATCTATTATGGTGCTCTTTTCCCTACGTTTTCCCTAATGATGTGTAGACTTCTTTATAGGTAGATTTTTAAAAATACAAGATTGTACATGTAAAAATATTTAAAAACAGCCAAAAATGATGCCATTGTGCATTCTCTTGTAAAAGGTTTTAAATACAATACTCTCTGTAACTTAATTAGTAAATAGATTTTAGGTTTTAACTTTGGGGACGTTCTGTATGAAATTTTAAAGTGCTTGATGATGATAAATATTATTATGCAATTAAATGTATGAAACAATGTCTTATAAAGTCATAAATCATAATATGCAACTGGATATTTGGTGAAAATAAAACAAACAACAAAATAGAAACAAGAGATTTTTTTGGCTTTTTTGTCTTTATTTAATTCTTTCAAAATCATCAATTACAGAGTATAATGTTTACAATCAATTCATTTAATATATAGATATTGTGTAATAAGTTGAAACACGAAGAACTCTCCCAGTGTTTTCCAGTACCTGCTTTTACCGTAATGATGATGATAACAGTCATAAAATCTTAAGTTTGTTAATAACGTTGAAAAATATACAGATACCCTGTTAAAAAACTCTAAGCGAGGAGAAAGTGGAAAGTGTTAAAATAATTTGGGTACTGTATAAAAAACACAAAACCTGTGCATAAAAGTTCTATTTACTACAAATCAATCTCATCATCCTTATTTATCAACGGCAAATTTCCACATCCATTAGTTTTTAGCTGACTCCACTGCTCATCATCATCTTGTTTCTGCTCGCGTTCTAGGTAACTGGCATTAACCTCTAGTACTTATTAGAATATTCGCTCCGTTTTGTATAATTAAATTTGCCAGAAGAGTTAAGTACGAAATATTAAATCCATTCCTAATAAACTATACCTACCTCGGGTATTCTCCTGTTGCACTTGCAACGGCGTCAATCCGGCGTTCGCATTTTGATGGCTGAATCCACTGTTTCACAAAGTCCATGTGCCATCCTTTCTTGCGCTTGCGTCCCAAACTGCGAAGGTCTGTAACACTCTCGTTTTCCTTATGGTGTGAACAATCGTCCTCCTCTCGCAGGCCTGGACCCTGTGGGAAAAAACCAGAAAAATATTAGAATCTCTTTGAAATACAAACTTTCCTAACTGTCAATGTATGAATATCAATGTTATTCTTATCAACTCACTCCTCTCAGGCTGCAACAACGAGAGCCTCTCTCAACAACGCGTCTATGCGTTCGATTTAGGTTGTAATTTGTTTTGGGTTTTAGTTTTTTGATTTTGTAGTTTTTTGGTCTTTTTGTTTTGACATTTTTTTTGTGTTTTTTGAGATAAGGTAATTTTTTGGATTTCATTATAGTTAAACCTACTGTTAAGGCATCTTTTCATCATCTACATTTTTACAAATGTGCAACATTCCAACTCCCTAAACTCATCTTTTCTTTTTTGCACTGGCTCTGAATTAGAAAAAATAATAATCTTTCATACAATAATATTCCCTAATACATCGATATTCCTGCCTGCCTTTCATAATACAGTGATTTTCTGAAATAATAATTGAAGTTACAGTCTATAAACCTAAAAATTACATTAAGTGTAAAAAAACGTCTAGGAACAAGTTTATCAACAGGAATGTTAAGTTCATCTAGTACAACAACCAATTAGTGGGATTTTGTATTTCATAGCCTAGTTTATCTGGAAAATCGTTGCGCCAATAGGGCTACCTGATTATAGTTAGAATTACCGAAGGTAAGCTAGTTACTGAAAGTAAACTACTACAAGACAGTCCCTAGTGAGCACGCTGATTCGAACTGTATAGAATATACTTATCAATATAGTATATATGTACACTTTCACAAGAATTGTAGTTTAACCTTTAAAATGGTTTTCACTCTCACTAAAACTATATGACGCAGACGAGAAAACTTGCCTAAGAACTGAACCTCATTTAAATATTTTTTGTCCCGAGTAAATTCCCTTTTTCGTTAATTTAGACAGGTGTAACAATATTAACAATAAATAACAAAATAAACAAAACCTTAACAAGATCAATCTTATGTCTAACGATATCGAGGATAACTATTGCTGTTAGCAGTAAAATGATGTAGTTGTGTCCAGTAATTTATGTACACGATAGATGTAATGATAGATGAATTAATTTCTCTACAACTTCCGGCTTGATCCCAGTCCGTTATTCTGGGAAGTCAACGATGCTGTGGATGATGCGCTAACAACTGAAGCACTGGATCAAATGATCCTTCAGTTACACCATCACAACACTAAACCAGAGTCACAATTTATGTATGTATAAGAAATCAATGCCACAACTGTTGTATTCGTCAAAAACATTCCACTAGAGAGGCACCAAACTACGCTGTTACACCCTGTGATACACAAACATGTACCCTCTTAATTGCTAGACTAGCATTTTTGAAAAATTTCTAAGAATGGTATACGTATTTACATACCTCTCCATTTCTAATTGCGGATGACGCTGCAGCCATTACGGTACGGCTACTGGGAGCATCAATTGGGTCGGTTGCAGAGTCATCCAACTAGAATTGAAAAAAATGTTCTTGTTGAAGCAGTTTTGCACAATTACGCAAGCTTCAGCAACTTTTTAACAAAAATACTAGTTAGTACTTGTCTTACTAAATCTGAAGAGTTGGATACATCTTGAGAATTATTTGCAAACGAATCCTCAGTTGTACTTCCATTCAGTGAAGAATTTACCTGATAGGCATTACAAAAAACACAACAACATTAACACAACTTACACCTAAAGAATGTCAACAATTAAAACTATTCCAAACGAAGACTGTAGATATCGACGCAGGAAAACAATGACATGCTGTCGAGCTGAAATTAGCTGTTCTGAAAAAGAGGCAATTAATTCTTTGTTCTTCGCAGGTCACACTGTCTGGAAACTACGAATTCCAACATCGTGTCGAAAACTAACAAGTGCAGACGACACAGCAAACAGCATCAGTAGTACAAGTACAGTAGTTGACTCTTTCAAGAAGATGAATCATGGATGAGATCGCCGAACAACACCATTACGCTTGCTCACCTCCTCAGATTTGCGCTTCTTCGTATCCTCGCTAATTGAGCTGGAATTCTTCCGCCTCTTTCTGCTTTCACCATCCCCATCCTGTAAAATATCAATTACACAACATTAGATACAGCAGTTTAACATTTTAAAGAACCTTAATTACATTAAATGTTACAATGTTCAAGTACCTTAGTCTTTCTCCCTAGAACAGAAATTGGCAAATAGAGGTGCAAGTCCTTCCTTCTTACGTATCTCGCATCTATTTCCATTCCTTCGCTGTACAAATTGCGCCTTTCACCTTCGGCTTTAACTACAAAAGTAGAAAATAAAAGCATTAAAACTCAGATTCAAGATAATTTTATACTAATAAACTATATTATAAATCCATTAAACCCACCTTGCGCCGTAAAGTTAAGAATATCACTTGTCAAATCCACGTTCAGACTACCACATTTTGCAAATTCTAATCCAATGAACCACAGCGTCGTATGCCGGTCTGGTTGGGGATTCACGGGTGCATACGACTTTGGCCAGATATGGGAAAGCTGAATATGCTGGTTTCTTTCTAAACTAATGATCAAAAATCGAAGTTTCGACTCAACATGTCCATACCATTTTAACTGGTCAGCTTCCGAGTTAGAACTCGCTATTAATGCGATGTAGTGCCTGCAAAAATTAAAATGTCAAATTATTGTAGTAGAATTATCAAATCCCAATAAACTAACGGTAAACCATTTCCCTTTGAGTGCAAACTTACTTGTATTTCGTAAAAAAGTTGGGGGTCTCGAAAAGTTTGTCCCACGTAGCCTTATTGTTGTATATTTCTTCAGTAATTTCCAAACCTTTCCTAAGTTCTTCGATAATAATCTGCCGGCACGACTGCGAGCAGTTGTAGGTGGAATTCTGATGAGGATAAGCAGGGGTTATAATAGGCATCAAGTGAAATCTGTCTGCAGCATTTACTCTGGGATCCCACACTGGAAACCCAAAGTTGGCAGACGTATTGGGCATCTTCAAAAACACGGGCTTTGGCCATGACCACGTTGAAAAAACTAGGAAAAACTTCTGCACAATTGTTGCAGCAGCGGCTTTGGGATAAAGTTGACACGTCCGGGCCACAAGCATAGCCCACGACACACCACCGAAATATCCTAAAACGTTACTATAAATCCCATGATCTAAAAGAAAAACATTTTCTTATTAGTAACAAGTTTCTGACATTACGTATATATTTTCAAGAGGTGCTGTTAAATACTTACTTTTAGCCCACAGCTTAATCGCCCTTAGAGCCAATCGGAAACTTTCGATATTTGGAACCAGTCTTAAAATTTCATCTGTCACGCGACAACCGTTCAAACTGCGCACACACTTCTGATCCAAATTCTTCAGCAACTGATCGTCAGTCAGCTCCTGGTCGTCTGGAATTTCCTTTAATGCTAATCTTGCAAAAGTCATATCAATTTCTATGTTATCAAAGGTCATCTTAATAACAGGGACAAACGCCTCTTCAACCGCTCTCAAGTCCGAAACTTCGGGCTGCTCCTTAAGGAGTTCACAAAAGGATGTGAAGAAGTCGGATCGGTCAATGTGCCTGGGAACGACACACAGGGAGTCAATATCCGCACCTTTATTATGTACACCCAATCGGTACGACCCGAACGTGTAAATCTTTCCTCCAACCTGCATAAATCCAAACAAAATTCATTAAATATCTTAATACCTACTTAATTGACTATTTAATATTAATAAAATGATTCATAGTTCAACTTACATGTTCGGCCACCGACGGAGGAATGCTTTTCTGAATACTGACTTCCTTCACCCACTCCTTCACCAGGGAATCTAATTTACTTAAAATTTCCATCCTATGTGTAAGCTCCTGATGACTTTCAAACATTCCATGTGGTTTCAACGCTGCCTCCAGGTCTCTACTCAACTTAATATCCAGCGGTTTAGGGTCTGCCAGGCTGATGGGAGAGGTAACTCCATAATTAGCTGGCTGATCCGCGTCCCCCGCCCCCTGCTTATTATCGTTCTCCATTTTGACCCTTGACGTCCCCTTAAACACCAACTTTACTACTGCCTAACGTCTAACTAGTTTAAGTCCCTTGCCCCCTACACCCACAACCGATTGCCACATGCAAGCTGCTGCACTACTGTGGTCATTTAAGCAATAAATTTAACGATTTTTAACAAAATGACATCAGAGTCAGGGAGCTACACACAAAATTCACTACTAAATCGTTTTATCAACCCTTTTAAGTTATTTAATATAAAACTTCAAATGATACAAAAAATTTGGACGAATTTAACCATCTTTTAGAGAGTAGAGCCTTAACTTTAACAACTTCACTTGAGCTTAAATCTAGAGAATAAATAGTAATTTTAACAGTTACAAAACTGTTTCAGAAAATCAGCCGCAACTAAACCGTTTGTTTATCAAAAGTCCTTATACAGCTGTTCCACGTGTCAACTTTACAGCAGCAGCACAAGAGGATTTTATTTACGTCACTTTCGTCGTCAACTTCTGGTGCTCCTTTTACAAAATTTACACAAAAATAGCCTATTTCCCGTAACCTTAACCTGTCTAATTTTTTTTGTAACTTTTCTGCAAATTTGTTCACCTAATAATTATACGGATGCGGGGTTTGTAAGTTGCTTAAATTACTTAAGTAATAATTCGTTGTTTGATTGCTTTACACACAAATTTATTAACTTAATAACTAAAATAATCCGCTTTTACAAAAGTTTAACTTTTGGTAAATTTTTGCTGTGAGCTTTTTTTATTATCAAATTTATTCCCCTGTTTTCTTTGTCTTCTTAAGTTATAAATTTGTCACTTAAATTAGCTGTTTTAATGATTTCTTTACATAAAAAAATTTAAAGTTAGAGAATAATTGCTTATAAAAAGTTGGTAAGATAAGCTAGTATAGAAAACGACACAAGAACTTGTCGGAGAAACGCCTACTTTATTAGGTAATTAGTTAAAGAATTCCTGTGCTCTCCTCTTTACAATGGCTTATTAGAGATAGCTAAAGATTTAATGGGAGTTTTTAAGTGGGATTTGAAGCAAGGTGTGGGATTTAGTAGCTCTTTGACTGCGCTATACATTAACTTTTTATGTGTCTTAAAAAATAATTATTGTTTCAAGTGGAGAGTTCTTGCGTTTTGGATGGGGATGATGATGTGATGAGGAGGAATGAATGATATACGTGTACAATAACCTATTGAAAGAATGGATGGGAATATAGTGGCTCAACGACGAAGGAAAGGACAAGAGAAAAAATTACAGAGAGTTACGTTTTTAACCGACGTATGTCTACAGAACACTTTCTTACGTACATGCTTGGTTTTATGGCTTTGGCAGCTTCATCTTTTTCCTGAGAGTTCACAGAAAATACAGGATTCAGTGAACTAATTCCTGCTCATGTTACAGAGTTATCAAGAATTTTTAGCGTGGAGTGGAATGAATAGAGTTTTGACAAAACAAGGGAATAGAGGGCTCGTCCGTCCGTCCCTTTTCCTTGAGGAATGTCTTTAAAAGTTGTACATTTCTACCGTCTTCCCTTTTACTTAGCGTGCATGTATATGCATTCATTTTACATTCAAGTCATTTGGTTATCGTATGAAAGTAGTGGTAACTGGTAACTTTAGAAGGTATTCTTATTTAAGTAGCATGTAGCATGTCTTTTTGTTTAAAACTACTACTACCAACTACGGCACAACCGCGCGTTGTTGCAGGAAGGTAGAGTATATTAATTTAGGTTGTGGATGCTGAATAATACGTCTACAAGAATAGTCTGTATGTCCGTCCGACTTAATTCTTTAAATTCTAAAAATGATTTGAATTGAATTATTTGAATTCATACATAAAAGGTTATTTTAATTCTTTTACAGTCAGTTTTAGAATAAATGCTTTAAAGACAACTTTACATACAACATATATATAAATTAAATCTCGTGTACTTCAACTTTCAGGTCCGTAGTTTTCGAGCAAATAATTTTAGAATAGGTTTTACCGGTATTGTCCCTTCGAAATAACATATGCATGCTTAGTTATTCTTAGCCAAATACAATTTTATAATCGGCTTTGTGAACTTTGGATTTAGTTTTGGGAAAAATTAGTTTTTTAACATTACAATGCCATATTATGCGGTCTCCTTTTTTATACCCAACCCGGTTTAGCTATATTTCTTAGAAGGTTGAAAATGTGTTATATTTGGATTGGAGTATTATGTATTTAACAGTATAGTAATGCAGCAATACTCGAGACCAGCAAAGAGTGTAGAAACGACGGAACTCTATTTTTCTGAGAAAATGCTTCACTGAATTCTTTTGTTAGCGTGTTTCCACCATCCTTGATCATGTTATCAGTATCAGCTCACACTATATCCGCTGTGTTAACAAAGGAGACTTTTTCTCTGTTCGTATTTTGCTTTAACATGTATGTTTGCCTTCATATTCATATTCATTTCGAGCTCGGACAAAGTATTCAGGACAAATGCAAAAATGTAATGTTGAAGTTTATCTAAAATAGCATGGCAGAGTTTAAGTAGAGTACATATCAAGCAGCAGTGAATGTAATATGAATATTATGCGTTGTTAGTTTCAATGAATGTTACATGAGCTATACATTCGTGCATGGGTCTTTTGGGTGACTATTTAGTGAATATTGGCATTGGCATCATGTTACTATTACTCATGCTTTTCATATCATTTGTTTCTGCCGAAATGTATTCATTCAAACTTTGAATGTGTTTGGGTCGCTTTGACTTGGATTTAAAAGAGTTTACCAGATAAAAACGTTTTGTTGTATAACTTAACTTCAAATGAAGATGATTCCATACATACTATTCCATCCTTGTCTGAAACTTCAAAAATGCTTATGCCATGCTGATACTGACGGAGTGGTTTAGGTTGATAAGAATTCGTAGTTTGCACGTAGTTTCTACTTACGCAACATTACCCCATCACGAGTATGACAATGAACTGCAATAATAAGCTTGTTTTCCATCATCATATTCGCTTGGCTTCTTTTTGCTAACACAAAAATTCCAAGTTATCAGAATGCTATTCTGAAGATGCTACTCAAGAAACGGATGTATTTGCAATTATAAGAAACCTAAATGATATTTTATGCGACTTGAGAAAATGTGGAAAGTGGAACTACTCCAAAACTAAAACGTTAAATCAAAACATAACTGCGTTTTCCGTTTAGCGGAGTGGAGAAATCAAAGATGTTTTAAGTGCAACTTTTGTACATCGATTTGTCTACATTTTTATTGCACAAATATGAATTGCTGGAAATTCATAGGATGATGACCATTAGGATGTTGACCTTACTGTACGAAAGGTCGCTAAAAGGACGCTTTTTGTTTATGAAAATCAGCGCACGTGCTTGTCCGTAAAAACAAGGACGAAACACACGAATTGCATTTAATGACATCAGGAAATTATGATGCTATCTAGAAACACCAAACCTCTGAAAGTTAATCATTCAATCCAACAAAACAAAGTAATATTTTGTGTTTTTTAGAATGGATTGTGCATGTATTTTATGCATTTTTACACGACCTACAGATTTCGCACGATGAACTTTTTATTACGTATTGAAGTTTAATTAACATCAATCATGCGTCGGAGTTCAATGTATGAAATGAAACACTGGGCATCTTTCCAAATTCATATTATTATGCACTTCTTGCACAAAGTTGAATGAATTGGTTCGGATATATCATATCGGATCATGCCCAACAACATCGTCATCATCATCATCATCTTTCCTGTCATTCGCATCAGATGTTTTCACTCAAATGTGCACTGAAATCCGCATGGATAGTAGACGATCACAACCTTAAGAACAGCTAAACATTAAACTTTAAACCTACGAATTTAGTATTTAGAGTTTAACAAGCTGCTTTTACCTTTAAATCTTGGTGTATTGAGGTCATTCTGAAAGTGCACAAATATATTTTTTTTGTAATATACGATTCTTACCGGTGGTGTAAGATTTTACGTTTGCAAATATGCCACAAAAACAAAAAACCAAGTTCGTCAATATCAGAGCCAAAGACTGTGAAGCGCCGCTGCTTCCAGGTAAACTTTAAATTAAAACTTGAACTTGACTAGGATATTATCTGTACCTGCAAGTTGCCAATTCCCTCGTTGCACGATTTTTTTTCTTTTAGGACGACAACGTTGTGAATGTCAAGCACTGAAGCATGCCCTGGTGAACAACTGCTTGCAATGCGGTCGTGTCATTTGTGTACAGGAAGGAGCTGGTCCCTGTTTCTTCTGTGGGGAAATTGTAAGTTTAGTACTTTCACTTAAGTCAGGAATAAACTTTTACTTTTCAAACAAATTCCGTAACTTTAATGTTGCAAATTACATGATGATTTCAGGTCATGACAAAATCTGAACGGCTAAGGTACATGCAAGGAACGCCAAAGGAAATCCAAAAGTTAATGTCCAAATATTCAAAGCTGCCCAAGCCTGCGGATGAAGAAAAGAAGAAGCAAGCAGACGCACAGAAGGAAAAGTTACTGGAGTATGATCGAAATAGTGTGAAAAGAACACAGGTCATTGATGACCAGGCAGATTACTTTTCCACTGAAAGTCCTTGGTTATCGGAGGACGAACGAAATGCAATGAAACAGAAGCAGCAAGAGTATATCGATGCAAAGAATAAATTGAAAAAGAAGGTTCAAGTAACAATTGATTTTGCAGGTAATTTTCCTAAGCTAACATTACTGTTTTCCAACCGAAGAAGAACCTTAATAAGCACGAATTATTTATGTACTGATGCATTATAAATTTTAATGTAAAAGGTCGAAAAATTATTGAAGAGGTACCTAAAGCGTCGTCACTACAAGATTTTAATACACTTAATTCTTCAAAGCCAAAGAAAGCTGGAAGTGACAGAATAAATGCAAACACGTTTGAAAACGAGGAGGAACTGATGAAACCAGAGGTAATTGTTTCGATTTTTGCGCATGTATGATAATGATGAAGTTGATTAATGATGAAGCATTGTTTTTCATTGGCAGTTTGTAGGACAATTGCAAAGAGTTGGGACTGGGAATGAGACACCGGTAATTTGGAGCAACAGAATCCAAGATTCCGAGCTTCAAGAAATGGTTGATTCAGGGAACTGTCTAAGTGTTACACAGCCATTTGCATCGCTTATAGTAGAAGGAATTAAAAGGTACACTTTGGACTGATCCTAAATATTACCGAACCACAGTCAATTGCGTTTCTATTAAGATTTTATCCTTTTTCTAGGTTTGAAGGTCGGAACTGGTATACGCCAATTAGGGGGCGATTGTGGATTTGCGCAAGTGGAAAGCAACCAACCCAGGAACTAATCGACTCAGTTAAAATAGCCTATTCTCATATCGTTGAAGGTAATAATTTCGTAGTATGATAATTTTGTTTCGCGTCTTGCGTTAAGCAAGATAATATTTCGCAATGCATTCTAGCTATGATTTTATCATTTTTCTAGATGTCGAGTTTCCTTCTTCATTTCCAATTGGCTGCCTACTAGGATGTGTCGATTTTATAGATTGTTTACCTCAGGAAGAATTTCAAGAGGTATATCCTAATGGTGAAGTTGGGGATCCCTTTGTTTTCGTGTTTGCAAATCCACAATTACTTCCAGTGAAAATGCCGATTCAAGGAAAACCAAAAATTTGTAAGTGGAGTATTAAAACAAGATGTTCATGATGATTATATTACAGCTAATTAGATGTTTTCTGTAATGTAACATCCTTTAATTCTTGTACACTATATTACAGTTAAACTGGATAAACATATACATCAAGCGGCGAGAAAAGCATTAGTTAACGTGAAATAAACGGTTTATGCATCTATTAACAATCTAAATATATTTAGATAGTATTTTCGATAAAATAAAAATATTCGTGATAATAAAACTTACAAATTAGAAAAAAAACAATTTAATGTCTACATTCTATATTTATTGTCCAATGTTATAGGAAATTCCTACCCACTGCATGTACCACAAAGACTTGAGACTCTCCAGTAGAGAGATATGCGTAATGATTACAAACTATTTTTGGTATAATAACTTCCAGAAAGTCTGGTCACAAACAATTAGATTTGACGCATCCTTCCCGATGTAAAGTTTTTCAAACAATTCAGTATTCAGTCCTTTAATTCACAATTGCTGAGCATCCTTTTATAAATCCAAACTGCGCCATCTCTGTAAATTGAAAACCACATTTTCAGTATTATAAAAAATTAAAATGATTGTCATGTGCAATCTCATATTATTTGGTAATCGTATTTGTATCATCATCATACCCTTGTAATATTCATTCTTCTGCATGACTCTGCGCATAAAATCAGGGTCAATTGCTTCTTCGAAGGACAAACTTCCTCCTAAACTTTTTGGAAGAATTTCCGGACTCAAGTGTTGATGAATGTTGCTTACATTTTTTCCATGCTCAAGAATCTGTAATTTATATTTAATTATATGAGTCATTCATTATATTCATTGAAGATAATATGTCACATCTAATGCAAGGAATCAATCTTTTTTCGGTAACATTATTAAATGCTTGATACTTGATCCAAGAATGATGTTCGAAGACTTCGATTGCAACGAGAATCTATAGTCAGTAGTTTTCATAAGTTATATACCATACCCTTTTCTTCAGTTTTTCTTTAAGAAATGGCTTTGCCAGCGAGTATATCAAATCAAAAATGTATGGGTTGTTGACAATATGGGCTTTCTTGAATTTTGCTGGAACTCCTCCCTGAAATTAAAAAAAAGAGATGAATTTTACATTTACATGCTTCAATTCCATTGCTTTAGATTAGGGAAATTATTTGTTAAAATTGCAGAGCTTATCAGTTTACCTGATATCCGTAAATAATTCGGTGCAATCTTGCAAAGGTCATCTGACCAGCCATTTGACGCATTTTTGTAAATGTCAAGCCTCCATGGTCAATGATGGCAATAAGTCCGGATAGTTGCACATCCTCAGTTGAAGTAATCTCATCGATAATGAGCAGGGTGGAAGCTAGCACAAACCTTAAGTCAAGACTGACAGGATCCCAGTTTCCTACATTTAAAAAGTTCCACGTTTAAGCAGTAAGCATTATATCGCATAAAAGTTTACATAGGTCATATAGTCAATAATTCGTAAAATAATATTGATCGTCAATTCAATAATTTCTACACATAAATTCATGAGAAGTATATTCATAAAAAATGAAGGCTTTTAGCTTGTTAGACTAATGATTAGCGGAAAGTACCAATCATGCATATTTCCTGGAAATAGTTTTTAACACACTTTGGAAAATGGTGTAAAAAGTTTATCATAAACATAAAACAACAACAACAACTGCATTTTGTGCTGCTTGCCACTAGCATGCATTCAGACATATGACGCATTGAATCAGAGTCAAGGTCTAAGGGCCCTAGGAGTCATACATACCTACTTCACAAAAACATTCACCATTCATGTGGTAAAAAATCTCAATTGCTTAAAAACTTTAAAGTTTAAGGTACATCTGCAAAGTAGCGTTGCAGCGGAAGTTCTATTACATAGCAGGTACTGAAGCCTTATAGATTTTTCATATGCAAAGGAAAATTTGGACATGCGACGATGGTCACGGCATTGGTAAATTACTAAACATGAAAGGTTACAAATTTTTTACCTAATTTTTTACACCTATGGTATTTGAAGGATGTTTACTGAATTGTTGTAATTTTTAAACATGTGTTAATTAAAATGTCTAGTCCTTTCAGCTAAGAAATGTCGGTTTGAGTATATAATTTTAAAAGATTCAGTTCTTACGAGATTGCCATAAGATGATTCTCCTTCCACTAGGATCTCTGTTTTTCAGAACGCTGACAATGTTGCAATCCAAGACATGCTTCAATGCACTTGGGTATAAAATTTCCGTTAAACCTGGAGAATTGTTGCGGAGGGTGTAGTATTGCTGAATCTACAAATACAGCATGATATAAAAAGCATGGATTAATTACAAATCTTCTATTGTGTGTTAGTTCATGACGGACATTCCTAATAATTTAGCGTTTACCTTCCTTATGGCATCATGGCTTATTAAAACTAACATAAAAATTACTTAAATATTACGCATTCACACTTGTACTTGTACTGAAAAGCTTTAATTTTGTTAAAAAGCGTGACTCATAAAACCGTGCCAGTGCATGCGGCTGGTGTTATTCCATTTTTACCTTGTCCATCACTCCACACAAACTACAACTACAAAAGAACGCTAATATAAAGGTTTTAAAGATAAATATTTTTGAATGTCATCAGTAGAAAGGATTACAATGTCAAAGCACATGCAAGGCTAAGACATATAGCTACGCATTCAGAAATGTTTTCGTTAAAACATTCATAAAAATAGGTGACATAAATACGACTTCTTACTCCAACTAGGGCATCTTCCGGATTATACTTTCGAACACGGATAAATCTAAGGAGGAAGTCATCATCGTTGGGACATCTCAAATTTTTCTCTTCTGCGAAAAATCACAACACAAAATACACACTTTAATTCCATGAAAATTAGCGAAACTGTCAATAGCAATATATTTTGGGGTGACGTGAGACAAAATGTTTGTCACAGTCTGTAACGCGATCTGCATTCTGCATGCACACTAAACACTACTGATTGATTGCAGTTGCAACTTGCATGAAAAATTGCAATGTCCTTGACAAACATTCGGGTGATTTTGATTAACCGGTTTCATAAACACTTCTCTACGTTTTTACCTTTCAAAAGTGCTCGCAAATCGGCGAGTGCCTGCTTTTCAGAATAACTGCTATCCTCTGGTAAAATTTCCATTGTTGTGTGGTCTTCTAAACTTCTGCTGCTATCACCGTGAACTTGAAATTTCCTTTTGTGCAACTTTATACACACTTCACTCGAAACAAAATGTTCTCACAAGAGAGCTTCACAAAGCTTTTGATAATAACTTTGCGTATCTCGTCTTTAGCGGACTAACAAATCGTACGAGTAATTGGCATTAGCTTCACAATATGAGCTCTACGAGGAAAGATTTTCACTCATTTTCCGTCACCGAGCCCAACCAACCATGTTCACAGTTGTCGGCGGTCCTACACGGACTGGTGGAAACTCTGCACAACAAAATCCAAAGTAAACTTGACAAAGAGGTTACACTTTTGTTGTTGTTTTTGTCGCTTGCATAATCGCAAAAAATTATGCACACAGGAAATTCTTTGTCAATAATCGTTTCCCCTTCCCGTTTAAAGAATTTGATCCACTTCTAGATCTTGTTAGTATTGATCCAGCTTCATCAGCTTCTAGAATTTTTCTCAAGTTCAACGGTAATTGCTGCTGGTATAAAGTAAGCAGAGTGGAATTTCTCGCCAAGTTCCTACTCTTTCTTACATATACGAACAATCAGAGCAACAGGTCTAGGTCTACCACTTCTTCCAATCTTTCGGGTAATGGTCACCAAGATGGAATGAAGCTACCAAGTCAAGAACTCCCTATAGCCATATTGTTTTTCTTCTCCAACAATAATGATCGAGCCAACAAGCAGCGTTAAAAGGCATTAATCCCTTTGTTGCTTGGATTATCCTATCAGTGTCCGCTCTAAAGCCAATACCTGTTGAGCAATACTCATGCTCTTGGAGATGAACCCGTGATAGAAGAACATTCGTTTTGCTGGCACTCGTGATTACCTGATATTTGCAACACTGCAAAGCGCATCCCAATGGTATGGTGTCAACCCATGTAGGACCTGCCTACGCACAATATCCTACTATAGCGTCAGCGTTATTACTGCCGTTTAGTATCATGGATGTTGTGCACAGGAACAGTGAAGTAACCTGCAGCGAATATTTGTGCACTGTTGGAGGCGATGAGAGATGGAAAGCACAAGTATCATGGATAACAGACGAATACTACGACCATTATAGTGATCTTCATCATGATTATTATGAAGAGATTGGCCAATCTAGCCTTTTTTGTTTTAAACAGAAAAATGTTTTATTAACAATCAAGTCCTAGATATTTATGCACATGAAAATTCCTTTTCTTCATGCTTTTTGTTTATTGTCCATGTAATATGTTCCTCCATAAATGAAGATCATTATAGTGATTTGAGAGGATGAGAGCTATCATTTTTACTTACATGCTTGGAAGATTTGGCTGCTAGCAGTTGGCCAGTTAAACATATGCATGATAACAAGATTAATAGTAGATTGATATTTAAACACAGGGTTTTTCGTCGAGTTGTTAGCACTATTGTCATTATACTCAGCTACACAAAATAAGCTAGCTATTTTTTCTTATGGAAAGCGCAAGAAGCTACATGTTTTTTGACACTTTATTATCGTACCAATAATAAAACGGTAAACAGAGTCAGGGTAGACAAAGAGCAAAACCTCAAGATCAAAACGCACAAACATAAAAAGCCACAGTGCTAAAGTAAGTGAATTCATATAAACACGTAATAATGCAATAAGCACGTTGATCATGGACCTCATCGGCAAAACAATTGACACATCTAGCGTATTACATGCATTGTCGTCATTCTCAAAAGGAAGAAAAATAGTTTACTTATGTTATGTGCATTTAGTGTGGAATGGCCAGTGGTCATCGTGTAAAATGCGTCTAAATAAACTTATGATTTTTAAAATGTAACAATGCTTATCATTTTTATATGGCACGCGAAAATAGAACACAGAGATGTACTGGGGAATACTTCTGAACTAAAAAATTTAGCTGTGGTCACCAGCCACTGTATCGCACACAGGACAGTTTATAAAAATGACAAGGATAAGTTAGGGTAACGCAAAAATTCTGCTTAACAGAGGCATATACAAGGCTTCTGTTCACATTTTTATCTTGAAAAATTACTCATAAAGTAATTTACACTTAGTATGGACTATATCTTGGTGGTGATAGAAGTATAATTGGAATAAACTATGGATAGGCCTTACAAATCTACAGAGACTGTAGCCGTAGGTATAGCCTTAACCTCCAAAACCTTTTCAAGATGATCATTCATGGCTGAACAACAAGTCAACAATGTTTGGATATATTATCCAAGATGCGTTTTGATATACACGTTATATAACTATGAGCAAGAAGAGTGGAATAAAAATGCAAAGACAAAGCATCCAACATGCGTCATCCTTTCCCTTTGATATACTGGCTACAAAGGCCGTTATAGGCGTTTATAATTCGTCATCATCACATGATGGGCCCTTACAAACTCGAACCATCTAATGGGTAAGGGCTCTTCCCTAATGGGTAAATGGAAACTCTATTCATCAAATGTGCTAGTTAACTTGCTTATATGAGAGGATGCGTACAGTTTATTTTAAAGCTTCAAATTTTGCACATATACCGCATACTATATAATATACCACTTCAAAGTCAAATGGAAAGCATGCCACTCTGGTCACATTCAAGGTTGCATAACATATACCGTATAATATACTATCAAGGGGCCCCTTTACCTTTACCAACATTCAAATCATATGAAATACAAGTTTTTGAAAATCTATTAGAATATGAATATATCTAGAGAATAGGTATAAAATGTCAAAATAGCAATTGAGGAACACACAAGGACAACAAGAGTAACAGAATTTTTGTACATACTAATGACTATAAGTAGTTCGTACGTGCCCAAGAGCAGAAGTAGCATCATGATTGTTGTTTATTCTATGATTTGTTTTGATTATATAAATGGGAGTGTTGCAAGCTATACAACTTTCCTAATTTCTTAGAGACTTTGAATGTCAAGTTTAGAGGTTCAAATTGCAGCTGTTAGGCATATAACGAGAAATATATGTCTATATTTTAAATGTCAAGACATTTTTTTTTCTACAAAAATGTATGGGACACACGACCAGAGGAACAACATACAGGACGGACGTAGTGGACTGTGAGGGAGTTTGTCTAGTTTACCCTTTTACCTGAATTTGGGTAGCTGCAACAAACAAGCCTGAATTGAAAATGAGATGATGACCCACCTAATCGATTGCACACAATTAACTGCGTCTATCTATAGAAAACTTGTCTTATCTTTATAGGTCTTTTCCACATGGTGGAGTTTTACCTACTTCTTTCTTTAGGTGATCGATTTGACATTGTGACTCCATTTTGATTCCAGTTTTCCTACGGAATGTTCAATGTGAATGTGAAGGTTAATAAGGTTATGTTCAAATTACAAGAACAGGCTTCTATGAAGTCAAAAATGGCATTTTTGATTACGCACTTCATTCAATCAAACAATAGCTGTTTTTAATAGCCGATTTTTTGTACCGTTTTTGCATCGATAGCATGCAAGAATTGCATGGGACGATGATGCTTATAATAATCGTGAAGTAGACAGAGGACTTTTTTTTGAGACACAGCAACAATAACTGCATTGGGCGATAGTTGTAGACGTTTTGATTACCAAGTAGCGTTTATTACTTGCTGGGCAAGATTTTGTAAGTTCGTGTTTGTTGTGGTATACCAATTTTGCATTGACTAACCTAAATCATAAAAATGAGTCCAAAAAATATTGGGTTAAGCCCATTATTACTATTCGAGGTAAAGATAAAAGTTTTTAATGATGTTGGAATGAATTGTGATGTAAATGTCCTTTACTGCCTTGTCACTTTTTGGTGTGCCATGTCCAAGTGACAATATAACAGTTAAATATAAAAAAATATGAAAACTCATGTAAGCGTTGAGTTGGATTAACACTACAGTTTCATCACTATTATTGTTAAAACGTATAAGAATTTTGTGCGTGTGTGCACTTGAGCATTGCGGTGTTGCTTTATCTTGTCGCAATCTTTTGTTTATCTGAGTTTCGTGAAGATGATGATGACATTGCTGCTCCTGAAAATTTTTTCCAGCAAAAAATGAATGGGCGGTGCATTTTCATAATTGCCCAGTGCACCTGAAAAACTCATGTCACTAAAACATTTATAAAAATAATAATTTACTTTTTTCCTGAAAGACAAAATTTGTAACTTGCTTAAAAATCATACGTGCAATCATCATAATTATTTTTTGGTGATTTTCTGCATCCCCAGCCCTATTGGAAAAAAGATGGCAAACCAGTTTGCGGCTTTGTAAATCCCGAACCGCAAGAAGAAACAAAGTGGTGAACAAAGCAATTTAGAGTCTTATGATCTTTCTTTTGTTGTTAGTATCACTGGAAGTTTGGAGTACCTCAACTAAAAAAAGTCACTTCAAGGTTGTTCCTGGCCCGAAAGCCTAACCTTTGTTCAAGCATGCAACATGCATGACTTTGTTCACAGATTGATGCGTTCTACCTGAATTCATATGATAATTCCTTTTTGTGTCTTTCGATTGAAACTTGATTTTAAAAAACACAATGCAACGTTTTATCCCGTTATTTTACAATTCTAAAATATCTCGTTTAAATCTGAGCATGAACTGACTAAGAATTGAGTAATAACAATATAATTTTTAAGAAACATAAAAAATGATAATGTTCCTTCAACTTTGCAGAATTGTTTTCTTCCTTCATGGTTTTTGTTTGAAACGTCATAAATGCATGCTTCGCTTTTATGTTGACTATAAAGTAAAGTAATGGATAGTTATAGTTTGCAGAAAAGAGTAAAATGTCAGTTACATTTAGGTTACTCTATGAGTCGCCACTAAATAAAGCAGTTTGTGGTATGCGACTTCATGCATCTGCCCTTGGTCAAGTATGTTAAGCGTTCGTCGCGGTTGATCAGTTTATCCATTTCCCTGTCTTGTGAAACGTAGCGTGCAAAGTAAAGAATTAACTCTAGGAATTTTTTGGACGCAAGCTTTAAGTTATCAATGTCAATTAGAAACCATTTGTAAATTGCTTAAAACCACAAAGACTTGAATACATCCTTCTACATCAATTAACATTTTTACTGCCCAGTGAATAGGTAAGGTAAACATACTAAATGTACATAATATCACAAATGGTACATCGTATGCAAGTATAAAATCAAAACCGCAAAAACAGTACGGAACACAAAATCGCAGTATCATTCCACAAAGTAGACAAAAGCAATTTAGGCAATATAATGTTTGCTCTACTATAATTTTCATTTTTCCTGACTAAATCCATAAAATGTTTAAATGTTACAAATCATTTAGCCATCCAAAATTATACTCGGGAATCTATTATGTAATTAAAGTTTCTGACGTTTGTAGGAAAACTACTACATAGTAATTATTGTGATTAAGAGTTTTTCTACATTCTTCCAGAATCCGTATTTTTTCGTATTCTTCTGGCTCATTCTCATGTTGAGAGGTTGTTGCCCGCCTGCAAAAATAACATAAAACTAAAGAAATTTGGATTTTCCACAGACAAGGAAGAGTTTGCATATTTATAAGATTGTATATGAAAAAGCATTCCGATTATCGACAAGATACTAATTCTTAGTTAGTTTTAATGGAAAATTTAGCTGATGAAAGATAGACATTTTACGTATGATATTTTCAGGTAATGATATGAACAGAAGCAATTTTTCTTTAGTTTTCGATAATTTTCAAATGATTGTTGTAAGACACTCTATAGCACAATTTGAACTAACGTCAGAGGCTCAGTTTTAGTTTTTGAAATTTTAGGCATAATGATTATGCATTGCAACATTGCTAATTCCAAACAACCTTTCGGGTAATAATCATTTATCAAAGCTGCATAATGTAAAGTAGCTTTTAATTATGTTATGACGAATGTTTTAAAGCGGCTTGTTTATTGTTTTAAAATTTGGTGGTCAACTACAAACTAAGTAAATCACGACTACAAGTTCAATAACAGCATTTAATTTTGTTTACAAATTATTATGTTTATATGGTCATTCATTTTTTTCTTTCTCTTGCGTCATTCGATAACCTATAGGCTAAGGATGTGTAACCAGTAACGCAGTACACACTTCGAATCTCATTATTCGTGAGTAACTAAACAGATGATAGATACACTTTTTAAAAAATTGTTTTTTACACAAATTATAGCCAAACCACGTCGGCAATTCCGCAATCACAAAATCTATAATCCAGTTTACAGATGAGATGAATATGAATGTTACTCTGTGCAATGTAGGGAGGATAAAGTTTCCATAATATATAGTATATAAATCTTCATTGCAAAAAAATGTCATATTCCTTTTACGAATTTTTTTGCGAGACGTTACGACAGTTAGTAACGTTTGTTTATTATTTTAAAATCTTGCATATAAATCCAGCAGACAAGATTGGTATGCAGTCTGCGTTCGCATCTCCGTTAACGCGTATGCATAAATTTTGAAAACTATGCATCGTCAACACTGCAGCCAGCAGCAGTGCAATATGTACCGTCAAATAAAAATTCGCATCCTTTTTGAATATTCAGTATAGCTGTCGTTACCCATAAAAAGGTATGTTTGCATATAATATATTTGCATTTGCAATCTTGCATGAAAAAACAGGAAAATGGTCGAGCAGTTTTTGAATTTGCAAGCAACGCCTACAATTTGAATACAGAAATGCACACACAGTGTCAGTTTTCAATCAGGAGGGTATGCATCTTTGAAAAAGTACCTGAAAATTAAATGCCCACACATGATAAAAAAGGACGTTTATAGCTAAACTGACAACGGACAACAGCCACAACTATTAGTCATAGCACCTCCAACCTCTGCCACTGCTATATTTATGTCTGCGTATGGGTTATCTATTATAGTATGTCCAAGCAAGTGAACAATTTAATTAATGCATGTACGTGAGTGAGTGAATTTGGAATATATCCCATTTAACATAACAGAAACCGGTATTCCATCTGCGACATGAATACCTATACGCACATTTTAAAAAATGCCTGCGTATATATGCGTACCAAATTCTACATTCCCTTCTTCGCTAACATTATTTTTGCAAAAGAAACAATTAGCCAGGTTATATAAGTCAAGTCCCATGATAATGACAATGATAATGATATTATTTAGAGTTCATTACCAAAAAGAATATTTGTGAAATAGTCAATCTGGTTAGAAGGGTAATGTAAGAAAAATGACAAATGGATAGTCGAACGGACATGGACTGTTGTGGACAATGTGCAATTATAATTTTTATCCTATTTCTAAAAAAATCTGTACAAAATACTAAACTACGCATGACTAACATTATCATTATTGTAGAGAGAGGATTTTATAATTTTTTATGAAGGTCCATTCATCACTTTTTGATATAGACAGGATTTCCCAAAATGAGAAAACTATGCAGCAAGCTATTATGTTTCTTTAATAAATGGTTTGAGCAGGAATAAATAGGTAGCTCAAAATCATGAAATAAAGTACGTTTTATGGCTTTGGGGCTTCACTTTCAGACATCCTAAAAAGGGAGCGTTAAACAATGTTGCGTGAACGTGATGTGGGCAAACGCAACGCGTCGTCATCATTTCATGGTTTGTACCGTCGTGGCGTTTTGTGCCAAATGTCGAGATTTGTGTTGCAAATTAGTAAAGAAATATTATATAAAAGCAATGCCTACATAATATTATTGTTATTTTGTTATTGTTGCATGATACGACCAACGAATGGATAGGAATATGATGGAGAAGATTTTCTTGACATCGTATCGCGCACATAATATGCGTCATATAGGTACGCATTATTCGCACTCAGTGACATTGGACTTTGGTTTAGCAAGTTAGCCAAACATCACCACAAACGAAAAACTTATTGTTAGAGGAGGCGAATAAATATGGGCTAATGAGGTTATGTTATGATCGTATTTTTTCGAAACTGGGGTAGTGAGCGTATATCCTCATCCTGCATCCTGCATTGTCAATATCAAATAGCCCTGCATCAGCAGCGGAACTGATATAAATAGGTTAACAGTTGTCAAATAAATTATAAATGAATAGTATAGTATAGAGTACGCGGTGATAGCTTTGGCACATGCTAGAATTCCTTGTTTGAGTAATAAAATTATAGAAATAGTATTAATGGTAACCTTTGCGTTTGGTACACTGCATTTGTTGACTCTATAAAAATTGAGATGGTCACTGTACCCAATCCTTTCAAAACATACTGATTACTGATATAATGTCCTTCGGTCATTCATTGTTATTCTGCAGCGAGCCGATTGAACGTTTTTGTATTATGATCTTAACCAAACAAGACTTTGCATCATTTTCATTAAAGAAAATTGGTCACGCCGACGTAGCACTATTTTTCAGAGTAATTTCTTTATTTCATATTGTTTTTTAAAAATTTCGAGCAAATACAATAATATGTAATTAGTTGACTACTGAAATTAAGTGTTCATATGTTAATGTACATTTGTATAATATATTATGGAAGTGGTATTTTTTGTGAGTTTTAAACTCAAATTTTTATCATAAAATTCATTATATGCATCTCTTTTTATGTTTCTAATTCTTTCCCTTTACACTTTTGTCTCCACTTTTGGCCTGGGCCATGGCACCGTGAATTGCCGCTGATGTATGTGTGTAATCTAGGGATTTTCTTAACTTGACTGGTCCAACCGAACCTGATCTCGATCTTCGCTTTTTTAATTTCTTTTCTTGAGCATCCTTTGCTAACTCTACCAATTCTTTGTAATGTTGTTCATTAAGATGACTAATGAGATCATGAAATGGTCCCGATTTCCGCTCCAACAACTCCAGGGGTTTTCCGTCTTCAACAATCTCGCCTGCCTCCAAAACAAGAATTCGGTCGCATTCAACCACATAGTGGACTCGGTGAGCCACCATGAGTACTGTGCAGTCTTTAAAATGCTCCCTCAGCTTAGACATCATAACTACTTGGGATAACCCATCCAAGCTGGTGCATGGTTCGTCACAGCAAAGAATTCTATTCTTTTCCAGGAGCACCCGTGCCAAACAAATGAATTGCCGCTGGCCTGAACTAAAATTTATTCCGTATTCCGTAACGTTTGAAGACAAGCCATCTTCCATCTTTTGCACTGCATCGTACAGAGTGCACTCATCAAGCACTTGCCAAATCTCTTCATCAGAGAATTTGTTTAAAGGATCCAGGTTTTGCCGTACAGTGCCTTGAAACATGCAAGGATTTTGAGGTATAATGGAAATGCGGCTGCGCAGGTTATGTAAACCAATGTTTGCTATATCCACATCGTCAATCACTATGTCTCCTGATTCTAAATCTGAAATCCGGAATAGTGAGTTGAGGAAAGTAGATTTTCCGGATCCTGATTTTCCAACAATTCCGACCCACTGACCTCCTTCAATCGTTACGCTCATGTTCTTCAGATGTCGGCGGGATGTGCGATTAGGCATCAAATGCAAATCCCGGATTTCTATTTCTCCTCTGGTTGGCCAGCCTTCAGGAGGGTCGGGACCGTCAAACTGTTCAAAATGCTCGGTTTCCTGTGGCTGCGCATATTCCAGCACTCTACATTTTTCATAGAAAATCAAAGCTTGTAGATTAGTTTCTCATGTACCAAGATTTGGAACAAGGTACTTAAACTTTAGTTAACTTGCCTTTCCACAGAAATCATTTGTGTCTCCGTGTTTGACATCTCCGCTGCGCAAAACTGCACCAATATTGACAACTCAATCATTTTCGAAACAGTTAGTCCCACCACAGCAGGAGCAACGTCATCAAGATAGAAGAAGGATAGCGAAATGCAAGCCACCAAAACGCAAGATATGCAGTCAATAACCACAGCCAACCAGGTTTGGCTAGCGACAAACAAGTACCAGCTAGCGGTATGGTTATCCTGTAGCCGATCAAATATCATTGAAAAAGCCTGCTCCTGTCCAAAAGCTCTTATCACTGTCACTCCCTGCAGCGTCCGGCTCAAATGGGAGTACACTGGACTTCTTGCATTGCCCTCAATCCTTTTCAAGTCTGCCGCAGTCAAGTGGTAAATCTTATAGACCATAATGATTGCCATGAAGAAAGCAAGTGATGGGATTATAAACCAGGGATTAGCGTAAGCAAGTAGGAATTGAGCCCCGAATATTTCAAAGAAAACGCCCAGGACTTCAAGCAGTGTCGGAGGGATCAAATCATCAATGATGACCATATCCTTGGACAATCTGTTGATTGCACTTCCAGCACATGAAGTTTCAAAATAGTTCATTCTCGACGTAAGAGTCGCGTCCAACAGTTTTACGAAAAAGGTGGCGGAAGCATTTATGCAAACTTTGAATATCAAGATACTCCGTCCAAAGGACAAGACCACGATCAAGGTGATAAGCACAGAGTATACGATAATATGCTTGGCGCGGTCACTGTTTGACTCGTTTTTGTGCCTTCGTTCCTCCTCTGCATGAGCCCAGTGTTCAATCCAGTAATCCGTCGCGGTATACAGGGCTTGTGAAACCACACAAAAGAGAAACAGGAACATTAGCCAGCAACGAGAGCTTCCAGTTCGAAGAAAGTCGTAGTACAGTCGAAAACTAACTCGTGCCGGGGCCAAGCCGTGTTCTCGAACGTCGTATGCTTCCTCGTCATTAGCCAGCATTGCTATTTGAGTAAGCACCCCGTTGTTCCTGTTGGCGGTAGCGGAAGTGTCCATCTTGCTGTTGGTCCTCGGCACACTGTTCGTTCTGTTGTCTTTTGCGGGTGCCATTGACACCCTTTTTATTCCTTTGCCCCCTTTATCCTTTGTCCCATGGTCAATTTCCAATTGAATGCTACCTCGACGTCTTAAATCTTTGGGTTGAATAAGATCTGGAACTAGATCCCGTTGTAGCAGTGAAGCTGAATCCTCTCCCACGTCGTCTTCATCAAAATAAAAGTCATCCTCTTCCTCCATGTCACGATAAAACTGAATTCCTGCTTTCAGCAGTTGCTCGTATGTACCATGCGTCTGGATTTGCCCATCGTTTATCAACAGTATTTCGTTTGCTTCCTCGAGGAAGTGGATCTGGTGGGTGACTAGAACAACTGCCTTATCAGAAAGAGCCCCTTTAATTACAGTTTCCAAAAGTAGACTGTGATGCTTCACGTCCACTACAGAATATGACAATAGTTAAGCATGGCTACTTGTACTTTTGTGGAAAGGGACAATTGAAGTTTTGAAATTCTATATTTCACGTACAGGAATGCAAGGGATCGTCCAATAAGTAAATCTCCGCATTTGCATACACAGCCCTAGCCAGGCATATTTTAGCCCGCTGACTAGTTGTCATTTGAGTGATCTCTGCAATCGAGCTGTCACCATTTGGCATTCTTTCGAAATCTGCTCTCAGGTCGCACATGCTGATAACTTCGTTGTACCAACTTTTATTGTATCCATACCCAAATATAATGTTTCGGCGAAGTGAGCCCGGAAACAAAATGGGAGTTTGTGGAACGTATGCCACGCGACCTCCAACATAAATATGTCCTGTGTCAGGAGTAAGTTCTCCGAGTAGGGCAGCAATAATGGTACTTTTTCCAGAAGCCACGGGGCTACAAAAGAAAGTTCTGTTAATTGTTGAAAAAATGCAATCTAAACCAGTTTCAGTTTGCATACCCAGCAATAACCAATAGCTGTCCAGCATTTACTGTAAAATTCATGTCCGATAAGCTAAAGCAGTCCTCAGATCCCCATTTACACGTCAAGTTTACCACCTCAATCCTGCCAGACTTTTTTTCAGCTTGCGCAGGAGTCCTGTAAAGCACAGCGGGGACCTCCTTTTCTTCTAGGAGCAAAAACTGCTGAATTCTTCTGCACGAACATAGCAACTCTGCCATGTCATTAATTGCTTGAGGAAACAGCACCATTGAATTAACCCGCACGTGTTCGTAAAGAATCAAAGTGACAAATATCCGTTTGGAATTGACTTCTGAGCCATGATTTACATCCTGTCGCTCTTCGAATATAAAGGCTATCAATAAGGTTAAGAAGACGGACATTTTCGTGACCACAAATCCAATGGCAGTATTCAGCAGTCGAAGGAACATGGACGTTCTCACAAACTTGAGTTCATACTTTCGGTTTTCTAAAGCCTTTTCCTGAAAAAAGCGTTCCCAGCATTGGACCTTAATTGTGTAAAATGCGTTGATAAGCTCCACTACCTGGATAAGCAACATAATAACATTATTTCATTTTTGATTTTATGACAAGAAATCGCTGCAATGAAGCGCTTTGTAAAGTAGCATAATGCACGCATAATGGCTCACCACGCGAATTCTCATATCTGAGGAGTCCACACGTTTCTGTCGAATCTGAAGAAACTTTTTACCCATCAGATATTGAATTAGGGTAAGAAAAATTAAAACGAACAAGCCAATTAGACTTGTTAACCCGTATTCAAAGTGAAAGTAGAGGATGTAAATAACTATTCCAAGATGTATCGGAGATATCCACGTATAGTTCACTTGGATATGCTTTCGATCAAAGCGGTGAAGGTCGGAAGCAATCATAGTCACAATTTGTCCAACGGTAGATGCTCGTAGGGATACTTGGTTCAGATGAAGCAATTTCCGGTAAACTAGGCTTGACAGACCCAGTCGGATATTTGTACAAACGTGGTGAAGATTGAATATGGACCAGTGATAGGAAACCAGGAATGAGGCAGAGCCGATTATTATTCCACCTTAAAAATTATAAAGCTGACAATTTAAAAAGTTCTCCAGTAGCATCTGCATCCTTAATTGTCCTTGACTTACCAACGCCAAATACAAAAGTTCCTGTTAATGTTGTCAACGGATGTCCTTCATAGTAGTCCAAGACATATCCGACTGAAATGACTTGAATCATCCTAAATATGCCTTCCTCCGCCAGAGAGAATATCCCAAAAAAGAGAAACTTTTTCGTATAAATGCCCAGTAAAAGCTTGACCAGGCTCGGCTCTTTACCCTTTATCTTGCATCTTTCTAGATGGTGCCCCCACATGCTCTCAAGTTTGTCTCCAATATGATCCGACTGATCCTCGTATAGCGTGGGGTACAGGTCTGCCTCCGTTATCGGTCTTTTCATACCAATCCTGAGGAGTGGGTGAAGCCACGAGCAAAAGATGACTTGCAGGAACGTGGCTTGCTCTCGAGGACTTGGAGGTCTGGCCTTTCGCTTGGGGTACGAGAACATATTCAGACGACTGAGCCTATCCAGGCGGTTTTCTCGACCTGCCATTTTTACGAACGTGTTACCTTTACCGGTGCCGAACGTCAGGGGGGACCAGTGCCAAGTAATTTACATGTACAAAGCGGTAAAGCAGAGTGTAAAAGTAGAAGCGAATTCTTTCAAAAAATTCAGAGCCAACAATAATCACAATGTATCGTCCTTTGAAAGCACTGTGAACAGTTTGAAATTTTACATCCAATTGATCCAACTTACATGCAACATGCAACGTTCAAAAGTCTGAACTGAATCATTATCAAAATGAAGTCTTTTACATCAGTTTTCCACAGCAACGATAAGGCGCAAAATAATTAAGTCTAAGAGTGGTATATTAGTGTTGGGTGTGGTAACTGGTATGGTATGGTTTGGTGAGATGGACATTTCGGGCATTTCAAAAGAATACTTGCTATGATAATACTGGTGATTATGCTTAATTTAATGATAGAAAAAATCACGTTTTCATAATATCCATATTAGTGTGGATTTTATTCATTTGAACCAATTTGTTAGCGATATTTATTCAAAATAATCCATCAATTTGTTCAGTTTCAGGGTCCAATGTTACGTCGTAAAAGCAGGGACGAGTTGGCAAGCCTGGAATCATCGGCATCTGCATTTCAAGATGAAAATTAAAAGTATATAGCATCTCCATAATAATGCACATTAAAGACTACCATTAAAATTGTATCAAATGCAAAATTAATACAACGCACCTCTCCAACCAACGCTACAACAAAGCCTGCTCCAACGCTGGCAGAAACGTCCTTGATTGGCAGAATAAAATCTTTTGGTGCACCTTTCAGGTTAGCATCATGCGAAAGGGAATATTGCGTCTTTGCCATGCAAATTGGTAGCACATCAAAACCTTGCTTTCCATACAATGTCAATCGCTTTTTAGCAAGTTCAGAAAGCTCAATATCTGCCGCTCCGTACATTTCCTGTGCAATTGTACGAATCTTTTCTTCCAATGAGAGGCTTAGAGGGTAAAGGAATTTGAACTGGTTTGGTTGTTGGCACGCTTTAATCACGGCGTTTGCCAGGTCTTTGGCACCAAGCCCTCCTTTAGAATAGTGGTCAGCAACAACGGCATCAAATGCTCCGTTTTCAAGGCACATTTTTTTCAAGAGCTGGACTTCATTTTTAGTGTCGGTTCTACAATAATTTTAAAATGAACGTTAACTACGCGAATCGTCAAAAGGCGACACTATGGTTAGAATTTAGATGTGTATTTAGCTTACTTGAATTTGTTAATTGCGACGACCACTTGGACACCGTACTTTTTAGCAGTTGTAATATGATGCTGAAGATTAGAAAATCCCTTCTCTAACCATTCCAAATTTTCTTGAGAGTATGCTGCTGGAGTTGGTGTTCCAGCGGCTACTGGAGGACCGCCACCATGCATCTTGAGGGCACGAATCGTGGCCACGATAACCACGGCACTTGGACGAAGTCCGGAGTAGCGACTCTTGATGTTCATAAACTTTTCCATACCAATATCGGCTCCGAATCCAGCCTCCGTTACGACATATCCATCTTCACCAACAAGTTTCAAAGCAATTTTGTCCGCAATTACGGATGAATTTCCATGTGCAATGTTTGCGAAGGGGCCAGCATGAACCAACACTGGAGTACCCTCCAAAGTTTGCATTAGCGTGGGACGAATGGCATCTTTCATGAGAACAGCTAATGCACCGGTGACTCCCTAAAAATTGCATGTTATTTTTTAAAATGATAAAGTATTATACTATCATAACTAAGCATTTCATACCAAGTCATCAGCAGTAACTGGATTTCCACTTCGATCAGAGGCTACTACCATGCTGCCCAATCTTTCAATCATGTCTTTCAAATCCGTTGTCAAAGCCAAAATTGCCATAATTTCACTGGCCACGCTAATGTCAAATCTGGTCTTTCTCGATTTGCCCTTTTCAGACGGAGATTGGCCAATTGTAATTTCCCTGAGATATCTGTCGTTAGTATCCAATACTGAAAATAAATGACGAAGTTATTATAGTGCTTGCTACAGAAGCATGAATAGGTATTTCAAAAACTCCAGATACCTCTGTTCCATGTGATTGTTTCAGGATCAATGTCCAACCTGGCAAACTTGCCATATTCTTCTTCAGTTAAGCTATCTGGGTCAGTTTTGTTGATACCGAGTTTAGCCAATCTTTTCAACTAAAACATTTATAGATATGCATTCCGTATTCTATAGGCATTAAAGTAGTTTAATAAAATTAGGATGTGCTCAAATGCAAATGCCAACCTGAACTGCTGAAAAAGTTCGAACTCCTCCCTTTTTCGGAACAAGACGACCATACAACGCCTTATCTGACTGTGTAGCTTCATGGAACATGCGAGCATCAAGTTGAGCAGCCAAAAGATTATTAGCAGCCGTGATAGCATGAATATCTCCAGTTAAGTGAAGATTAAAGTCCTCCATTGGGATAACCTGAGAATATCCTCCACCAGCCGCTCCACCTTTAATGCCAAAAGTGGGACCCTGTGATGGCTGGCGAAGACAGGCAAACACTTTCTTGTTAAGATGCGCCCCAAGACCTTGAACTAAGCCGACCGTTGTGGTGGATTTACCTTCTCCCAAGGGGGTTGGCGTAATACTATGTGCAGTGAAATGTAACTATGTTGAAGAGATCCTTTTAAACGAACGCGAATTAAAGAAACTTACCCTGCAACAACTATGTAATTGCCATCTTTGACGTTTTTCAATCTATCAACAATCTTTAATGACAACTTGGCTTTTTTATTGCCGTACAGTTCCAACTCATTGGGATGAACGCCTATTTCTTTGGCAAGAACAGTAATATTCTTTGGTGTCTGAGACCTAGAGATCTCGATGTCACTGTAAGTGAAATGTTTTAAAGATGTTAAATAAAGTGTTTTATGCAATATGCAAGTTTGGGATCTGCATAAAGTATGTAGGTACTTCAGTTTATAAAGCGATAGACATAGGTATCCTTTAGCCCCATACACCATAAACCCGAGCTGATGCATTCCAGAAATAAAAGCACTACCACCAAATTCAATGTATTCGTTTTCACTAAAGTTAACAATAGCTTTTATTGCAAGCGTAATGGTATATCTAGTACAAAATATTTATCTAATGGACATTGGACAACATGGAACAATTTGGCATAAGGGTAACAACAAATAGTTTATACGGTAATTTCTTTCAATCACAAGCATGTGCCAACGGCATAAGAAGTAAGCCCATTGCTACAAGAAAATTTCTATTTACCTTGGCACAGGTTCTTTGACTTCCAATGGGAGTGGAGTGAATTCCCACTTTTGACCAGTGATTGCAGACAAAGACTTTGCTGCTGAAATTACAGTATTTTTCATCAACATGCATACGGTCATTGGACCAACGCCTCCAGGAACTGGAGTAATGTAACTGGCAACTTGGCTGACTTCCTTGTAATCCACATCTCCGACAAGACGTTGACCACTTTTCTTTGTAGCGTCTGAGAAAAGAAGTACCAGGCGATTATAGAAAATATACAACATTCTTCAAACTTTTTAGCAGTTGAAGCATACCTGGGATTGAATTAATTCCACAATCTACTACGACAGCACCAGGTTTTACCCAATCTCCCTTAACCATTTCGGCTCTTCCGATGCCAACCACTAAAATGTCTGCTTGACGAACCTACAGTATCCATTTGATTGTTAATTTACAAATATCCAAAGTGTATAAAGCACTAATTAAATGTGCAAAATAACAACATACTTCGGCAGGAAGGTCTTTTGTCTTTGAGTGACAAACGGTGACAGTAGCATTATGCCATTTCAACAACTCGGCCACTGGAGTTCCCACAATTTTGGAACGGCCAAGTACCACAGCCTTTGCTCCTTCAATCTGAATGCCACTCCTGCAAAAAAACAGTCAAAACAAATCTTATTCTGACGTCTTCATGCAAACATGATTTGTACTTTTAGTACTATAATACTTAATGCTTTATTTGTTACCTTTTAATTAATTCGATACAACCGAATGGTGTACATGGCATAAAGCCAGACTTTAGCTCGCCAATGGCTACTCTTCCCTCATTAATGGTACATAATCTGTTAAATACACGAAACAATATTTTTGTCATTACACCATGAACTTCATTCCACATTGTGTCACAACTTATTCCCAAAGCTGCTAGCTTAGGGAAAATCTTGAAACAAACGAAGTGAAGCGGATTAGTTTAAAGATTATGCAACACTAGATTAAAAGCATACCCATCGACATCCTTAGATGGGTCCACGGCATCCGTTATCTTGTGAGAGTCAATCTTGTTATCTGTCTCCAAAGGCATCTGAACGATGATACCATGAACTTTTGGGTCATTATTAAGTTTGTTTAGTTCTTCAAGAAGCTATAAGAAATGTCACAAGCTAATATTAGTACAGAAACAACTTTAAACTTGTTTTGAATGATGTGCTTGTTGATTAAAGCAAGACGAAAGTATGATTAATTTGTTATGTAATGAATAACATGATACCTCAATCTCTGTGATGCTACTTGGAAGCTTAAGAAGATTGGCAACCATTCCGATCTCTGTGGCGGCTTTGATTTTAGATCTGATGTACACATTCGAGTCTTCACGATTTCCTACTTGAACAATGGTCAAACCCGGGGCGAAATCGGGGACATGTTTCTTCATCTCCGCAACTTCTTGCTTGAGCTGTTCCCGAATTTCCCTACAAAGATCAAGAAGGTTTGAAATTGCGTATCAGGGATATGTTTTAAAATCAAATACAATGTAAAGCATTTCTTACTTGGACACTTCGGTCCCAGAAATAATTTGGGCAACCATCTTGGAATGTTTCCTTTCCACTGATGAACAAACTGAGAATCGTCGCTTCAAAGTAGTACAGAGTTCCACTTGGATCCCAGGTTTCCAGTAAATGGGCCGTCGGAGGAACGAAGCACAATTACTGTCAACTTGACAAGGATTGGAGGAAGAGTGACTTTGATGGTAAGTATTTATCTGAAGATGCGTCCCAGATCTTTTCGTGTCTGCACTCCTGTAAAGAAGTGTTTGTGGAGGATTGGCGTGTTTGTTGAAGAAGGCTACAAGGCCAAACTTCTTGCCTGGAATCAAGTTTTAGAGAACGCATGATCAAGTCAGTTTAATGTCATGATAAAGCAGAGCTTTCCTTGATATTATTATGCATCTATCCCTATCTCATAAGCCCGTAATATTCAACCTAGTATACTATACTGCTTTTTTCAAGTTCAATTAGCAGAGCTTGCTGGAGTGAAGATAATATTTGTGCAGAGTACATACAAGGCCATCCAAACAGGCAGAGTTTTGGGGTTCAGTTCAGTCAGACATGATAAATATATGTTTAATATGATAAAAATGTACCTTATAACTAACTAGTCAGTTTGGTTTAATAAGTATAGCAGATTGGGTTGCTCGTTGCTCCACTGGAATAAATGTAGCATGTATTCATACTCATGAGGAAAAGGATCTCCCTAACTTTGCACGCACATAACACGAGATTTTGGGATTATTGGGCTACGAGCGAATGAAGATTTAGAGTACAGATCTTAATATCGACAATATAAAAGATGTTATTTATGTTTGACAAGCTATTAAACCGGCAACTAATGTACAATTATCTTTCATTTCTTCCTGGAGAAAGCCCTCATTTCATCGAAAACAAGCAATGTGCACAGAAAATATGGTGAAACCTTAAAAATTCGGTGAATCTCCATAAGTGCACCGTGTGTATTCTAAATGCACTCTGACGTGATAGTATTAACCATGCTTTTACTTTTCATGCACCTTGATAGAAAATTACACAAAAATCTTACCACCGATTGCCAGTGACGAAGCAGACCGATTCCAATTCCCACCTGCTGCGGGTGAACTCGGCCGCCTCAGAGAAAGTGGGGACAATTCCCCAAGGATTTTGTTGACTTTTGCTAAATTGTTCCATGTTGTCCTAGTGTGTCCAGATAAACTTAGCATTAAACTAAATATAAACAGCTAATAATACTAAAACACTGTTGATTAAGCCGTCTGGTTGAAAGATGAAAGGCAGAAACGAAACTAACAAATGTTTGTCACCCATCCGCTTACGGACAGGGACAAGCTTACTACTTTCTCCTTAATTACTTCTTTGAGATAATAACGTTAATTACAATGGACAATTATTCTATTGTCTGGTTAAATAATGGTAGTCCTCCGAAGATTCGGAGATGTGCACCGCAGCACAGCGTCAGCTGCGAATGCCGGTACTACTGCTTCGTTTGAACAGATGTTGCTTCACGGGTAATGCACAAGCACAGGTGGCTTGCCAGTGCCAGAGCTGAAACCTCGGTGTTACCTGCTAAAAACATGGGGCACTGTGAGACTTTTGGGGGAAATTGCAGCTTTCCATTTCCGGTTTTGTAAGGAATGCAGGTGTACTTACACCATCACTTGATTCATGCGTATCAACTTACGATGAAGGATTTTTGCCAAATTCCACACCATTTTTGTATGAATATATATGCTTCAATGAATGATGATTAAAGGATTCGTGACTTATGGAATTCATGAAAATATGCAGAAAATGTTGAATCGTCATTGTTCTCAAATCATTTTTATTGCTCTGACTTTCACAAACTTCAAAATATATTATAATTTAACAACTTCTATATATTCAAACAAGACAGAGATACACAAAAGTGATACAACGAAGATTGTAACTTATATAACTTATCGTCTACTTCCATTGACAAGCTAACTTAAAAATTTCAGTTTTATTATTTGCATTAATTGTTGACACGTATATACTTTATACCCGAAAATGATTGCAACCCATGCATTGGACATCCAAAATCCAAACCAAACCGTTTCAAATATCAAACTCGTAAATCATACATCATAGAGCTATGTACTATAGCCAAATAGGATCAACAAAAAGCAAGATGGCATTGCTACAATTAAATTATTATTGAGGTAGATCACACTTTTCTCTCTTCTGTATTGAAACATTACATGCAAAGACAAGGCCATATTATTCTCATCTCACCTTAACTAATTAAAAATTAAAAACCAGTATTGCATTTTTCACAACATTGTTCCACACAACATTTCTTCAGTTATTGTAAACATTCATGTAAAAAATAAGTAGACTTTAACCTGCCATCTATAATTATTTATATATAGTTTACGGTAATACATAATAATATCTTTTGTGCTAAATGCTAAATTATAAATAATTCAAATTATCAACTGAATACTTACTAAATATATATATTCTAGGAGTGCATTGTACAGAACAACGAAATTACATTGTCCTCCTTAAATAACTTAAATCCATAAACCTAATTTTTGGTTTAATTGTTGCGCTTTCCTTTAAATTACATTTTCTAACATACAAAATATTGATCTGCTTTTAATTTAAACTCTAACATAATAACATGGCATGGTAAACAGATTGTACATTGTACTACGGCAAGAAACTGACGGCAGTTTAAAACCACTGCTGTTGTAAACTATTTCTCTTTACTACTCATTATTTTCACCATTCGTTTCGTACATTTCTTCGCACCTTTCTAATAGCCTGAGAACGGGATTGATGTTATATGGGAACAGGGATCGTTCCACAAGTCTTCCCACTGCCATCCTGACACGAATCAAGAGTCCCATCGTCCTGTCCAAGTCCCTTCCACAGGAACTCGTAAAAGTATTCCAATTCTTGTAGGTATGCTTCAGGAATCTTAATAGGTACAACAGGAAGCATGTCTCATTGCCCATGAGTAAATCTAAGAAAACGTCAGGATCCCCGCATATCGTTGTAATAAATGCATTGAAGGTGATTGTTGGATTGAGTGAATGGTATAGTTCGGAAGTTTGTATTCTTCCTTTGAATGTTGTAAATGTATCAAGCGCACAGAGCATTCCCTCTACCAAAGCGTCATCTTGGTCAGCGAAAAGCTTCACAATCCATTCCCCTATCGGAGCTTCTGGGTGAAAAGGCTGAAGAGACTTGACGTAACCATCCAAGATGTTAAATACTTCTCGAATAGACCTCTCGATAATGATCATATCCGTGACATCTGACTCTGATGCAGATTGTCCAGACTCATCCGAGGAGGAATGATCACTATCCGAGTCATCACATCGGGCTTCTTTCACGGTTACTGCTACACTTTTCAATACCAGAAGAACCACTTTTTGAAGCAAAGGGCTATCTCCAGATCTTTCGTCGTAGGTTTTATCCAGTCTTACAGCTTCCGGAGTGGGCCCAATAATTATTGTTGTGGCCGTTTTTAAATCTTCTTCACTTATAGCTGCCACTTTATCGTCTGGAGATCGACAAGGGGTTGGAAAAACGTGATGCTTTTCTAATAGTGAACCCTGAGATGATGATGAAGGCACCGGTTCTATAAAGCTTGTTGATGTGGAGGGATGATTATCCGAAGGAGGAGCTCGTAGTTGTTTACTTCGTCCACGAGTGGCAACCAGCCTGCTTTTACTACTACTACTACTGCTAGCAGCGACTTCGGATGTACTATGTCCACTCTCCCACTCCCAGTCCACAGATCCTACACAGGAGCCCCCAAAGCTATGAAAACTTGTTGAGTATGGAACTCCAGTCAGGAACTGCCGACCTTTTACGCAGCGTATGATCAAATGTGCCAAATCACATGGCTCTTCACTGGGCTCCTCTTGGAGTGAAAGAGTGCTGCCGTAGCACAAAATTTCATTGAAAACATCAATCAGTTTCTTCCAAATGATTGGAGGAAGTGACGGTGTCAGCAATGGGACAAACGTGCTAAGATGCATATAGTAATGCTTGGTGTCAATGACACTAAGATTTGATTTTACTGAAATAATACTCAACCAAAGGGAAAGAAACGTAATGATGGGGGCTTCGTTTCGAGGTTCGTAATTGTTCATCATTCCCTGAAACTTGGTCAGGAGGCGATTCCACCAAACCTCGAGCGCACTTACACACATGTTCTTAACTTCAAACTCGATTTCTGTGTCAACTTCTACTTTGGCACAAACATTCAACGGTAGTCTTAAGTAGCCTGGTTGGGGCAGTGGTGGTGGTGGCTGTGTCTGTGCCACTGAAAAATTACTTGCATTGATGTGTGCATCGTTGTTCATTTCATTTTCCTGAGAAGGGTTTCTGGGAATTTCAGGGAAATCCTCTTCGTCATCCAGATCAAGTGGATGTTCATCTTCATATTTGTAGTCAACGACTCCCCGAATCACTTCCAAGATAAGGCTGAGTTTGAACGGGTCATTTGTGGTCACCATTACACTTTTGAAGAGCTCATCAAAAATTTCATGCAGATTGGGCAGCTTTGTCCACATCAAAAGAGTGACAAACGCCTTTGACGTGGCCAAAGTTATAAACTTGTTCTTGGAATCCAAATACTCAATCAACATTTCCCAAGTCCCCTCATCCATTGCAATTCCTGACGCCATGTCCATAACTTTTCTGCAAATAAAGCCTGTGGCTTGCTGTTTGAGAGCTGTGTTACTAAGTAGATTCATGGTACTGATGAACTGAAGGGTATAGTCGTCAAGAAATTCTGCGTCCACGCCAACATGTCCCGTTGTCCTTGAACTGGGTAAAAATGGGCGCTGCAACTCCAACGTATCTGTATGGCACAAGCACCCTGTCAAAAGTTTAGTTTGAAGCGTTGCGAGATTCTCGGACCATTTGGTCCAGTTTTCGGAGGTTGTGGTGCCGGGCTGAAGCCTCGGTCTTTTCAAAGCCGGGCCTTCCATGTTTCTTACGAAATTATTGTCAGTCCCAACAACACAGTGCTTAATGAATTAAGGCAACACGAAACAGAAGCACCACGAAAATATTCATTTTACTTGATATGATTATCTCCCACTACTACACAGGATTAAAACAGTTACATTGTGGTGATACTACTAATGGCACTGTGGCCAAAACTCACTACTTTTAAATTTTTGAGCCACTATCACTATGTTTTTATATAATGCACTATAACATCCAGTCTTCTAAGATTACGGCACTTCTTTTTTATCAGAGTTTCTGGACCATAGGGTAACATGGTTGTTGGAAATTTTGCAACTTCTGTTGGAAATACAGTATGCCTCGGGAAGGTATTTCTGCTCAACTAGCGTGAAATGCTGCCCTAGTAAAACTTGCAACAATTCAAAACTATTTGTAGCGGGCAATCCCCCGAATCCAGTTTCCTACACATAAAATTAGCACTTTGTTAGTCTTAAAGTCTTGAACTTGAAAATCTACTTAAAGTATAATCATTGGTCATAGGGAAAATCATACCTGGTTAGTATTTCGTTCCCAGGTATAATCAGAGGATATGATTAACGTTCCTCCAGACTCAACAGATCTTCCCAAGCTGCGCAGAAACTTCTCCGGGTCAAGAATGTCGTTCAGACAATTGTTCACTATCACCAACTCAAACTCCCCAAAATAATCTGGAAGCAGTGATGGATCACAGTTGACAAATTCAATTTGTTCGTGCTCCTATTAAAATTAAAGTTTCCGTTTACTTGACCATCAAAAACCACAATGCACGCTTAAACAGTACTAAATATTATGTTCATTTATTCAATTACTTTGAATTTGTTTCGTTTTCGAGCAGGCGACGCTTCCTTGGAAAGATCCACAATAGGGGATTTAACTGTGCGCTCCGCCGTTTTCAGTGACCCTTCCAAAGGAAAATTGTACGTTACACTGTCCAAATTCTGGAATCTGAAGCAAGTGGCCACTTGGGAAAAGGATCGCTCTATTCCCTTCACTTGTGCAAATGACTTGGCAAGTTTAAAGGTTAAGGCTCCCGTTTTGCTACCGATTACCAACGCTCGCGTACCCTTTTTATTCTGCAAAATAAAACATTTTTTATAAAAACCACTGCCCCCAGAATTTAAGTGCTCATTAAATAGAAAATTACGAATACTAAAAGATTATATAATAGATAGTAATTTTAAAAGTAGTACGTCTAAAGTGCTGGTTACAAGTTGAGCAAATTTCTCGTGAAACTGGAAAAAGTGCTCGGGTAGTTGCTTAAGATAAGCAGAAGCAGTCTCATCAGCGGACAAGCAAACCTTGAGCCCGTTTCCATACTCCTGCTCCAAATTAATTGGAAGCATTAAATCTGCCTCGCAGTCAACATCCGCATTGTTATTCAGCCTCTTTCCGGAACCACTGCGCCCACCGTTTTTTCCACGCGTCAGCAATTTATAAGCGACATAGAAGAAGCCTAGAGTACAAAAATTTGTTCCGGAAGAAGAAAAAAGAGAGAGAAAGTTGTCGTTAAAAAATTAAACTACAAACTACATCTAAAAGTCATTTATCTACCAAGTGTGTAAAGTGAAGTTAGTCCCCACACTACTTTTAAAGTGCTTTTCATTGTTAATATTATCAAGATTGTTAACTAAAGCGTTATTTTAACTACTCTATGTAAATACTTGTTAAATAATCTTAATTACCTCCACCAAAAATGCTTCCTGCTGCAAAAGCAACTATGTACCTTTCTTCAACTTCAGTTCCGAAAATTCGCATTCTACCCCCACGAAACTGTCCAGAGAGTATTTTTGTGAATATTTTCAACTTCCAAGTTCCAAGACTTTTATTTGAGTATTTCCTTTAGCAGCGCACTTGACCACAATAAAATGAACATGAACACACGCACTTTTATGGAATGGGAACAAATTTGGTTCACACAGTTGCATAATAATTTGTATTGAGGAAATTTGCTGTAAATTTGTGTTTCAGGTCATGTGCAATGTGTTCCATAAATAAATTTATCTGTTTCTTGTGCAAATTTGGGGTAAATGTGTTATCCACAAGGCTGTAAATGTCGCGACACATTTATAAATCTATAATTAGTTTTATTCTCTGAAAAATTAGCGTTTTAAAAGTGAAATCTGTGTGATATTTTATGTCTTTACGTGTGTTGTACATCTATAATTACTTGTTCTGAAATTCTGATGAATGTGTTGGGTTTGTGTGTATTGTAGTATTGTTGGGCAGGCAATAATGCACACACAGACTACACATTATAATGGCTATAATGGCAATGCATTGGATGCACACACACTCGTTCACGTCTTCTATGTCGTAGCATACAGGTATATGAGGACGAGGGACGATGATGATGATAATGATGATTTGTAAAAGAATTTTTTGTTGAAGGCAACTTTTTTATATATTTTTTTTAACAAGTAGTCTTTCAGCTTTGATAGTTCTTTACAGGTTCTTGGTTTGGTGTACGCTATGCAGAATAGTTGACGATGATGATGATGATAATGATGATAAGTTGATGTACACAATGTATACCTACGTACTCTGTGATCTGAAAATTCATTCAATGTTTCGCTTATGGGAACTTTAGAGGGTTGGATTTTAGTTGGACGAGTGTCGGAATAAAAAAGGAGCATCAACCAAAGAAGGCCAGTTTTTTTTCTTCAAGACGCAAGATGCTTTCTTACTCTATCTGCTTTACTTGCACTTGCACACACACAAGACACTAGATTCTCTTTTCTGAGATTCTTCATTTAACTTCAGAAGAAGTGCTCCTCTGCAGTAATAAGAAGTCTTTTCTGTCCTGAGGAGTTTTTTTTTTGTATTACACATTACAGTTCTGAAAAAAGTTGTCTTTTTTACTGGTTTTCTAACGTACGCAGGGTGCCAGGATCATGATGATGGGATGTACGTTAGCCTGTGAGCATTATCATTTGAGTAGAAGGAACGCTGAGCGTAGCGTTGGCTTCTTCTGGTAATGATGGGCATAATAAGCAATCTTATAATAAGAAAAAGAGTTGCTCTAATGCTATCTGGTGTTCACACATTCACGAGCCACATCATCTTTATCCATTATGGATATCAGGAAACTTAAAACTTGTCTGGTGCGCTGTTGGGGTGTACGCTTTTAACAATGTGGTCATTATAGCTATATGGCACAGCAGCACAAGTAACTTACTACACGGTTATTAAAGAGGGATTATGTGTGCTTTATTCAGCGATTGAACAAACTGAGTATATATTTTTTATTCTCCACGATATAGTCACTCAGCCAATTTTTTTAATGGGGATGATGCGCACTGGTCTGGTCGGTCACATATTGTGCGTCTTGTGTCTCCCCGCACTTGACCAGTGGAGCGTCTCGCGTCTGTAAAAATGTTGGAAAAAACTGCGTGTTAATTGGGCTGGTTTTTGCGGTTTAATTTTTCTTAATTGTTGCAGCAAATACATATATTTTTTCTGAAAACTTATGGCATTGCTTTTTGCAATTTATTTTTCAGGGTTGATTTTCATGTTTTTATGGCTTCAAGGGGATTTTTGAAGAGTTGTATAAAGACAATCGTAAAATGTAACACGCGTTTCTATTTATGGATGATTTACAATAATTGTTTTTTCTGCTGCTTGAGTTTTTGCTCTTTGTACGGACATAAAATGAACTTATTGCAGTTTAAATGATTTTCCGGTTGGTTGCACATCACTGCGCTTTGTTACCACTTGAAGAAGACTACAAAAATAAAACAAGTTTCAATCACTAAAGCGCTAATTTTTTAATTGATGGGGAGTATCTCGTTTGAATTCAAATGAGCATATTAAAACTATTACTGCTTTCATTTTATGAGAAGACCGTACATAGATAAAGGGAAAAAGGATTAATTAGCTGGTGGAAATGAGCTGATTATTGCAATGCATGAAATAATAAAAATACGTAGAAAAAACCTTTTCTGCCTTTCCTGAGGTTCTGTTTGAAATATGGGCGTTACTTCTTATGAAAATTTGCAAGAATTTGTTTTGTTCTTTTGTTTCTTGAAGGGTATAAAATGGCAAACTCGTCAAAAAGAGGATGTTTTAAAAACTGATAAAATCTCGCCACTAGTCACTAATCACTAACAACTGATATATTCCTTGTTAATATGTTCTCATTGAAAATTCAGATGAAAAATAATCTTTCAAACGAAAATGACAGGTGTATGTATACCTTAGTGCATGCTTTCCCTTTGTGTATTTTCACTTTTTATATTATTTGTTTCTTCTCTTCCAGATCCAATTACTTTTGTTCGTGACCAGAGTTTTAAAGGGTTACTCAAAGTTGTGCTGAAATTTCTCAAAGAATGTCACGGCTATTTGAATCCAAGTTATGCTAATTGTCACTCTACTCCACGCTTGCATGCAAAAAGGGTTTACGATGTCTACGCACTCCCCCACGACTACCAATCTCAACTGCAATTGACTGTTTTGTGAACAAGGAGAGTGCACAAGTGTTACAAACACGTAAAACTTTTTAACGACCTGAATCCGGTGTTCCACCGGAAAGATATGACCATCGTTGTGCCAAAGGTACGCGCTTTCCTTCACGTTGATATGATTACTTGTTGAACCCAACTTGTAAGCCGAAGCGTCTTGGGTCGCTCTCCCTCTCTCTCTCAGCGCACTTGCTGAATAAAAACCCATAAGCTACTAACGAAATAAAATGCGGTCCCAGTGAACAAAACTTGTTCTCAGAGAGGACGACGACGATGAGATCGGGTTACAATTGTGCTATGTTGTGGCCACGCTAGGTAGCTTATGCCAATAATACATCCGTGCAGTACTAACAGAACGGGCCAAAAAGCAAATTATCCACTTATCTAAGCAGGCAGGTTCCTTGACGAAACGAGTAATGTTCTTGTTACATAAGCATGTTTTTTGACGAAGCACCAAAAACTATACAAAGTTGTAGATTATATAGCGTGATGTGCTCCTTACATTCATTTTTTACTTTAAAATGGGCAATACTTTATATGTACCTTTCTAAATTTAATGTTTCAAAAAGTACATTGTTCATATGAGTTTATACATTTTTTAAGATTCAAAAAATATTCTCATCGAGAAAAGTAAAGCACGCAATGTTGAATATAACGCAACATTATACAACAACACCCGTAGAGCACCTTTTTTTCACCCCCGCCACACAACCGTCGCCAAAGGAAGCAAGGGAGACTTGGTGTATGACTGGAAAAAATTGATCAAAGATTGGAAACGGATGCGGTAATAATAAGTTTCGTGAACGGAGAAGAGGAGCACAAGGCGACACAACAAAAGCCCACCCCACACGTATACCTTTTCTTTTCTTCGTTACTTTTTAACACAGTCAATGGTTTTCATGCTTGATTTTTTTCTGGGGAAAAAGGAAGGAAATGATCTTGATGGTATGCTTTTGAGTCGTTAGCGTCGGGTAGAGTCAAGTAAATGTAAGGTGTTTTACAGATGCAGGCAACTCAACAACCACTACGTAACGACTTGTAATAATAATAATGTTTCTTTTTTCTTTTTAAAAAATGGTTGGGTTCTCTTTCAGAGGATTACCATTATGCCAGAGGAGAATCCCAAGTCAAAGGAGTTGTGGTGGTGTTGGGCTTGAGGAAAAGATGGAGAGGGAAGGATTAAGGGATGCAGTATGCACTGAGCATCTTGATGTTATTCATGTTTTCCACTTTTTCCATCTTCGTATAAAGCGCACTGTATCGAAGAAACAAAGCTTTTCTACAGTAAGTATTTTGTTGGCTCTGTGCACAATAGAATCAAGTGCAGTATGCAGTGCAATGATTATATAAGCAGTTGCTTTACATGAGTAACCCATTGAATTTTTCATGAATATGATGATCATCATGAGCTTGATGCACGAAAACTTTACCGTAAAAAAGCAACTTTTACTGGTTTTTTGTTAAGATGTGATGGTGGCATACGAATTACCGACGGGGTATATGATGATGGTGGTGGTTAGATGCATAGGTTCATGATGTTACTTGTTCTCTGAACTGCATTTTTTACCACAAGATTTTGTGTTCGTTGGAAATTTTAAAAGTTTAACTTGGCTAAGCCACCATCAGTAAGGAACTTTGCTTGAAGCTTTTTTAAAAGAAACCACTGGAAAAACAGAGGTAACCCTAAGATTTGTCTCATACACAAATACTATTATATTCGTTTTAAAACTTTGAAAACTCTGAGAATGAATAATGAATTAAGTGTATGATTTTTAGTATTAATTTTATCCTAAGGTTTATTTGAGAATTGAAACGCATACTCTCCTACGCATATCGGCTAAAGTTATTACAACTTTATGACTGGAGTAGATTAGTGAATGACGGTTTATCTGAGACTGTTTTCTGGTTTCCGTTAATAAGCCTCCACAAGCCTATATGCAACTAACATTTGATTACTACTGTCGTTAAATTTGTCGTTCTAAAGATTAGGGTTTCATTGGCTCTAATTCTAGGTACTTGTCCTTTGTAAAATTATGAGATATTCCACATAATATTTTCATGCAGAAAGTTAAGCTATTCCTCTAAACAATTGAGTAGGTTAGGTAATACTTAATGTAGTATATAGTCTCAAGTGGTATATGTTTGGTTTTTTCTCCTCTTGGTACGGTCAAAACTTACTTTATCTCCTTCTGCATTTAGCCAGCAAATAAAGCAAACATTAAAACCCTTTGCGTTCTGACTTTCGGAGAATAGTGTTTGTCGTGATAAACTGATGATGTCCTTCACGATAGCTGATGAGCAGCCTGTTGCTCACAGTTGAAAACATGCATTGTATGTACATTTTCGTGGACTGGAGAAAAATAGAATTGTTCCGCAACATTAGGAAAGTAAATTAAAAGTGATGCAACGTGTTCATCCCTCTCGAAAAGGGACACAAAAGGAAAGCACAATAAAGCATGCATAATTGCATTAACTCAAGATTTTCTCATGGGCATTTTCTCGCATGACATCTCGAGTTACCTATAAAAAGCAAACTTTTATCTTATTGCGCTAACGATGAAGACCATGTTCTCCGAGTCTTTTTATCCTGGCATTTTTTATTTTTACTAACATGAACATGACGAGCGTGTCTGATTATCAACACAGTCCGCACAACACACAATCTACAATAACAAGGCAAGCAAGGTTAGAGAAAAAACAAGAACTGCCCGAGTCCACTCGTCCAGAGCGCCAGAGGATCATAAAAAGAGATGACGAAGAAGATGTTACTTTTACGCTAGTAGTAATTTTAACTACAAAACTTTTCAACCATCGTGACCACTCTAATATAATATTTGAATGTTTTTTAGACTTCGAAGATGTTTTGTTAATACTTTTACTCTGCGTTGAAAATCGTGCAACACTTGGTTTTCTACTGTTGTTGAAAGTAAACCGTGTACATAAATATTACTAATACATCATAACATGATTGTTGCGGAGTTGAAAGGAGGACTTATATATTTTTTGTTGGTTGACTTAGGGCCAGGAGCAATACAGTCCACGAAAGATAATGTTTAGTGAGATTGGAATCTGACCACGTATATTATTATTAGCCATCTGCATGCATGCATAATGTGATTACTTGGTACACGCTTTTTATCCACTTTTTTCTCCTTTTTGTATTTTTATCAACATCAAAGTAGTATATTACATTTTTTCATCATATTGCTTCCAAAATAGGAGTAGTTTTGTTTACTAAAGGCAAAAATTATGGGCACACAACGTGAAAGGAAAAGCGTAGTAAAAACGGATGATGAACAAAGAGATAATGCAATAATAACATTCACAATTTTATTGAAAAAATATACAAGTCATTTTTCACTAGTTCTTAAGAGCAGAAGAAGAAAATGCTTGGATGCCCGTCTTAAAAAAGACTTGAATTTATATAACTACACAATTTTCTCTGAAGAAGTGGAATAGCCATAAGGGCTATTTTTTCTTTGGACGCATTTCGTTTTGTTTCTAGCTGAGACTGCTTAAAGTTAAAGCTTATATATATACATGTATGTAATTATGATGGGAAGATGACGAAAAATAAGAAAAAAAGCAGCCTCGGCTTTGCTTTTTGAGCTTGTTCTCCTGCAAAGATAATCCTGATTTTGATCGTCGTAGTGCATGCCAGTTTTAGGATACCCGCTTGCCCGCACATTGGCTATGATAAAATTAAAGTTATAATGTGAATCCATGTCCGTTTCTTGTGTTCTTATGATATGATGAGAATTGCTAATAGTATATAGGAAATAGTAAGGCTTTTACAGATACACATATTGGTCAGTTTTTTAACAACGCTTTTTATTTTTCGACGGCCAAGAAAGTTGTCTATTATAATCCTCATGTTGCATGGTCCAACCGAAGATGATGATAATGATGGTGGCGATGGCTATCGCTTTTATTCTATTGAGCTTGAACGCTTTTACAACTCAACACACACAAGCAAAGTTCAAGCTAACCTGTACTGCCCCGCGCACAAAAAAACTAACTTTTCTCATTTTTCATTGTTGCTTACTACAATGCTTATTTTTTGATTGCATTATACTTTATCCATAAAGAAGAATACACAAGACATTTATTCATAAAAATATATAATATGGAACTCAAGGTAAGTATAATATTTTGCTTCAACTTTTTCGTTTTTTTAGGATCCTCTTGTGTGAAGTTTGGCCTGGTGAGAGGATCAAGGTCATGATGAGGCCGCCTTGCACTTGACTGTGCATAATGTACAGGAAAATAATATAGTTAGTTGCCTTTCAATAAAACTAGTCAAGACTTTCGTGATCCTGTGTAGGTAATACTATATGAAAGCTTCTAGTGTATGTAGAAAATAATGTCCATATAGTCAAAAAGTAACCAGTTCTTTACCTGATAATATAATGACCCCTCACAGATTACATTATGTTACAAGAAGATGATGCTATGAAGACGATGATGCAACTTTTCTCTTTCACGGTACGATGATATACAAAGTCATTTCCAAGTTTTTATGTCGACTTGTTATACCACCATAATATATAGTCTTAAGAAATAAGGAAGGAAGGAAGGAACAAAAAGCATTGAAAAAGAGAATGAATGTGTGTATATATCCTGGAGGACCTAGGATGCAATCCATAATGTATAATGTTTTCAAGCAGCAGGGATGCATGACAGGTTCCTTAAGGCTAAGGGTTACTCATTTCAAAGCGAAAGAGAGAGAAAAAACGACCACTCAAAGTTATAAAAACTTGTCTCTATTCTTCCAGAGGATGCCACGAAAAGTGATCTTGGGTTCTTCGCGGGATGGAACCGATTTATATGATGATAGGAGTAATAATATTACGTACCTACAAATTGTTATGCCTATATTAAAGTTGCAATGATACAGAATACAGTAAAAAATGGGAAAGGAAACAAAGTTATATTGAAGCCGAGTACAACTAAATAGCGTACTGTTCATAAAGTACATTGACTACACATCAGCATCAGCCAACAAGCAACAATGACGGTTTTCTACATAGATTTTCTGGTGTGTGGCAGAAGAAGATACATTGTAACACACGAGAAAAGAGAAACAGTGTACGATGGTAAAGAGATGATGTTGAAGATGATTGTGACGGTGGTGGTGGTGGATGGAGCATATTGAATCCTTTCCCTCAGGGGATGAATGAGTATTTGGGCGTAGGCAGGCAGATGGGAACCACTTGATTCTTTTTTGGTTTTTAAGCTAGAAAACCTTACTACTACTCAACCTCTGTGCACACAGGTTCCACCACCATTGCCTGTTTAATATGAAACGAAATACGAACTCTTGTGGCTCATCATACTATCATCTCTCGTGTCTTCTGCTTGAAAGTTTGCTATGCTGACTACTATTACTACTATATTTGTGGAGAGAGAACAACTTGTTAAAATAAACTGACAATGCAATAGTGTGCAAGCACGAAATATCTTCGCATAGACCATGCAGCCAAATATTATAAAACATGTTATACGAAACAGACAGGTACGGAAAAACAAGAACCTACAGCGTTAACCGAAGCAAATGTGTAAAAACAACCGGAGGAGCTACGCCAAGTTGTTATATAACATTTTTCTCTATTCTTCTTCTTTCTTTTACTGCTTCTGCTGACAAAAATGAAACAATATTGAAACTTGTGAACATGTTGAAACTCATTCCACTTGCTTGTTTTATCGTTGTCCCTCATTTCAAGAGGGGTTAGAAGCAGAAAAGCGTATACAATTGCATCATCATGCTTATGCTCGCATATACTTCAGTTCAGCTGAAATATTTTTCACCGAAAAACACAGCAAATTACCACAATCATGAATTTAGTTGCGGTCACAAGCATTACATAAAAACAAAGTACAAAATGATTGCACGAAAGATCCCTACAAATCCGTATAGAATGGCTGCGGTTGATTTTATATTCGTTTTATATGCTTTTCGTATCTTTTGAGATGACTTGGTATTTTGGCACGCACGTAATAGTATACATACCTGTTTCAAATAGGTATTTATTTTTCATAATGCCATTTAAAATTATGCATAAAACTATGTTCATTTTTCGAATATTGTTTCAATGATTTTGCTTCACTTCAAAACTGGCAAATCGTAAAACAATATATCTATTTCCAAAATCTGGATAAGGAAAAATGTAATGTTAAACTACTATAGGTGTGCTGTGTTCACATTAGTATTCATGTTGGTATCGTTTTGCAACAAAGCAAAAATGACTTGCTGATTTGTATGAAGAAAAGGACAAAAAGAGGGTGTGAAGTGTCTGGCAAAAAATAATTCTAAATTCCAAGAAAGTAATATTCAAAGGTAGTGAAAAAACAAAATCATAGGATATTATGGTCAAATACAATAGCATTTCACTTGACTTTACCCCAATGCAATGACGACGGTGATGAAGCATATGCGTGAAAGTAGTAATACTGAAGAAGCACTTTAAAAGGTTTTTGAGAAAACAAGCAGCAGTTTTTTCTCCAGCACGTCTAGCTAAAGTTTTTTTCTCTTTTTAAGTATTAATATTAATATGAAGTTCCTTAAAGTGCTGGATAGTATAAAGCAAGTAAGTACTCACTTGTTGTTTATTTCTTCACGAAAGTTTTTAAGGAGGTTTTAAGTTGTTGTCGACTAGTTTTTGAAACAATGATTTTTACACTAGACGCACAAGACAGGGCACTTGTTCCATGTTTCCAGTCATCATAGCATCATTATCGTCAACTGTAATTTTTGGAATAATACACAAGCGCCAAAGCTCATGTACAGTTTTTTGTAAGAAAACTTATTCCTGTTCCTCTACTTTATTTCCATCCATCATCACCAGTTTCTTTGGGATGATGATATAGTCATATGCATGCAGATTTTTCGTTGTAATGATGATGATTTGAGTGAAGTGGAGGTTTCTGGCAAAGTGGGGAGGAAACATGAATCTTCATGAATTTCACTTTTTTTGCTGTCTGTCTGTCCATCATTATCTTTTTAAAGAATATTCTGTCCCCATCTAAAACCTACCTAGTATATTACTGCCTGAGCAAAACGCAAATAGTGTACTGCACAGCATGCCAATACAAAAGCTTTCTAAAGATTTTTCATTTCTCCCTCAACAAGTGACGGGATGTTTCATCCTGTGTCTTGAATCAAACAACTCACGAGAACGATATGATAATGATGATGAGAAACAATCATTTTTTATTTTTCATCTTTTCTGCATTTCATGCTTACTCCTTTCGTTTTTAGTTTTGAGGGAGAGATTTTAAAATATTTTTTTCTTCTGAAAATGATGCAACAGTTCTGCAGTCTGCTTTTTATCTTTTCCAGTCACTCTTCTTCTCTGCTGAGATGGAACATCTCTGAATGAACGTGATTCTCTTCCCCGCTCGTTGTGTTGTCTGTTTGAGATCATTAATAGTAAACAGGGAATCTACTACAATAGAACCACGACTACGTGCGAGTTTTTACTACGATCAAATCAATTTTTTCAAGGGAGTACACAGATCAAGCGTCTTGGTCGTGATGCTAATGATGAAGATGGTGATCATAAAAACTCACGATGATCATCAACACGTCACTTTGTATCAAAATCAGTGTAAAAGCGCTCATACAAGACTGTGAGAGAAAGAGAGAGGGTACACGTGAAACACTATCGAGGGGGATATTTTCAGCATCATTATTCTTAATATTGGGGAAATAAAATGAAGAAGGACAATAAGATGGAATGAATCCACACTTTTTCATTGTAAAATGAAAGGAAGATCATCATTTTGCATAAAACACCTTAATGGAAGAGGGTTTTACAAATTACTATATTGATAGAGTGCCGAGAAACGCAAAGTCATATAATATGAATATTATCTATATAGAGAATCATAATGGTGTTTCTGTGCACATCAGAAAACACTAAAATACCATCGTTGTAATCTTTTTTGGGACCTCGCAACAATCAGTCAAAGCCTTTTTTAAAGAAAGCGTTTGTTGTGAACCCCTGTTTAAATTAATGCATGACTTTATATTACTTATCAGAGATATCTAGTGTTCTTGTGAGTATTTTGTATTTCACATAAAAAATCTTCAATAATGTACAGTGATTCCACAAGAAAATCACGTTGCAGATAACTCGGGGATGAACCTAATCTTCCTCGTCTACAGTTTCTACAAGAAGCTATCCTGCTGAGCTGGGGTTGTTCCCTCGCTGATGATGACCACGATTATATAAAATGATCACCATCAAGATACACTGTGCGCTTTTTATATTGCAAGGATCAAGCTGATGATGAACCTTTTGGGATTAAAGTTTTATAGGAAAGAAGATTGCTTATCGTGATTTACCGTCATCGTCATTTCACCCTTTCCTGAAAAAATTATGGGATAGCTACCTCCGTAAAGCATCCATTTTCTTTTGTCTTCAACAGGCTGTGTGATCTATGCATGCTATCTTGGTAGTTTGATGGAATGCTCTATTGCATGCAAGTAACTTTTTACATTCTCAGTCCCAACTTATTCTTTCCTTCAGTATTCTGGATTTTCTTTAAACTACTACTAGCCATATACAAGCAACATGAAAATATGTCTTTGCGTCTCTCGTTCCCCTTATTCTAACTCTGCAACAATGCAACGCAACAATGTGAAAAGGCATTTTTTCTTGCACTGTGCCTCGAAAAGTAACAAGTTTAAGGTTACACTATTATGTACATAAAGTACACTAGATTTCCATCAACTATCAGCACCACTGTCATTATATAACACATGCATCGTTTTTTGTTTAAACGCTAGTTTTTATGCCACAACAACAACAAGGCTAACAACACATTCTCCCGTATTCAGTCAACAGATATGTCCACAAAAACGACAGGCACAAGCAAAGAATTTTTTAGAGAAAATAAGTCTTGAACAGAATGATGTGATGTGTTGCTTGATGCTATTATTATGGCTTAGCCAACACCTTTTACCTATGTACATTATGCAGTGGTGGCGAGACTGGTAATCTATGGTTGGTTATATTATGACTCTTCCAACAAAAACAGTGAAGCCGTAATGTGTTACCTGTCCTCCTGTCTGTCGGCGTCTTTTCCCAAAAAATCTCTCATGCTTCACATAGTCAAAATACTTGTGTGTGCTATTGATGGTGATAATGATGTGCATATATGCATTTTTAAAGAAAAAGCAAGTTTGTTTCTTTTTCAACTTCAACTTTTCATCTATCCGCCACTCCAAGCTAATATAAGCGGACTATATGAGAGTTACTTATCGTTTTTATTCTTTTCTTTGACTGGCGAGGTTTTTCTTTTTAAATTTGAATTTGTTAGAATAAATGAATTGATTACATGATCATGAAAATTTTCATTTATTTTTAATTTTTTGCTGACCAAGAAGCAGGTCTGAGAGTACTAAACCCTGGAAAAACGAATAACACTATCAACTATAGATATTTTTAAGTAGAGGGACCGCGGGAATTACCGGTTGCCGTTCGGTCCCTTCTTTTATCTTGTGATATATTGATGATAATGATGATGAGCTCCGTTGTAAAAAGTGATGGTATTTATTACTTCATGAATCTTGACAGGGCTTATAATTTTTGGCTGTTTACGAGGTGCACAATAATAGTATAATTTATTTTAGAATACTAAGAAGAAGTTTACACAGTGTTCAAGCTGCTTTTTACAAATTCCCTTTTCTTTATTATCAATAAATTATAGGGTTAATATGAGTTTTTGTGAAACTTTGTGTATCTCCGTTCTATACCGTAAGATGTATTCTCGGCAAAGTCTCTTTTCAGCATTTGGGATTTATACTTGATGGAGTAGCAGTTAACTTTGATTGGTTATCATTTTGAATGCACCACTTTGTGGTTTAATGTTGCCAGAATAACCTCCATTAGCAAGTTGGTGATTCCCTTAAAACAAATTTTAATTAAATCATGTAAATTGACAGCCAACGTAGCGGTACCTTTTCATAACATTTTCAAACATGAGCAACTGAATGTACGCCTTTTCTGTTGTATTATCTTCTAGTTGAATTCCTGTCAACTTTGTTGTAAAACAAATTGTGTGGGTAGCCAAATACAATATATACACATTGTTGTTCAAATCCAGTGCGCTTGGCAAATTAGCCTATTTGTTCACACTAGCGTAAGCAACAACACGTTATGGTCCTTTTGCAAAATTTCCCTTTTCCAATAAAAGATAATAGAAACTATGATAATTACTGCGATAATAACGTGAAAATAATTGCTTTCCTCCTTTTTTAGTTTAGCGATTTATATTAGATTATTATTATTATTATGGGCGAGTCTCCTTTCCCTCTCGTTACATTTTTGTGTAAAAACTCTGTGAATCATAATTTTCGTACCAATCTGACCACTTTTTTCGCTTGTTTTCTACCACACACATTCCAAAGCTTATTACGCTTTGTAATATTGTGCAATTTTCTATTCTAATTCCTCATTATCATCATTCATCATGATTTTCTCTCGCTTATACAAACGGAGCACAACCTTATTACATGGTTGAAAAGAGGAGAAAACATATGCACATTCTTTACCCTAAAATAATAGCGTGCCATATCTTACCAAAAGGTAATCATCATCTGCATGAGGATGATGATACCATTTACAGCATATTGTTTAACTCTTTATTATGGCATGTGGTTTGCATGTACAATCATTAGTTGGGATTACGTTACGATTACTACAGTTTTCTGAACAATATATGCATGCAGCTAATATATCTCCCCGGTCCGCTGATTTCATCCATCCATTCTCTCAAGTTGCTCCTTCACTACCATTATATTATTATTACTCTGTTTTGATAAATGTAGACACTCAAGTCAGTTTACAAGAACCAACTTGTAGAAAAATTCTTTATTTCGCATATCGCCATCGTCATCATAATGATAATCACGACACCACGGAGCAAAACTCGGTATAACACCCATAAACAAAACCAACCACATTCCAAATCTCGCACGGTTGAATTATGGGCTCCTGTTTCGTATCAAATATCAAATTCCATCAAGAAAAGTAACCAAAAAATGAAAGAAAAAAAGGGGAAAACAGTTCGATAGAATACCGAGAAGAAAGGGAGACGGGAAAGATGTGTGCACAAGAATGTGTGTGCTATGCTGAAAAAATACATTGAAAAGCTAGAAGTTGTGCACAAAAAATTTAATAGCTTCTCTGATTACAGCTTGTAAGGAAATTGCCAAGAAAAATCAGAGCGTTCTCCGCTAGATTTCTGTCTGAGAATAGAAGGTACACATTTTATTTTTTGCATCCCATTTGTTCGTGATACATATTATTTTCATAACATCACTCCGCTCTCATCTCATCATGATATGATCAGAGAGTAGGAATATTTTATTCACTTTTTCGCTACATATAATATTCTTTCATTTCATATGATGCAAAAAGACAGAAAATAAGCTTTGCCCACTCATCTATGCACAAATGTAGGCTGGGAAGGGAAAAAAGAGACAGAAAAAAGGAGGAAATGGTAAGGCTCTGAGGGAAAAAGGTAAAGAATGATTATTACTGCATATTTGTACAGTTCCAAAAACATTCGCATAAAATGCCACATCGCACCGTATTATTATTTTGATACCAACCAGTCAGAGAGAGAACTGGGTAGGGGAAAGAGAAGTGCCACTTCTTGCAAAATCATCTATCTTTTCGCTCTCTCTGCGTATTGCGAGCATGAAAGAGGACTCGCACTGATGCTGATTATTTTTCACTTTGTGCCTTGTATTCTCCATTTTCTTTGTAGTTTTGTGCTTAAAATTTTGCATCTGTTATAAGTGCTTGTTTGGCTTTCACAAAATCCTTTTTGACAAAATCTTTTTTTTGCACACCCCACTTCACTACCATCATGATGGGCTGTGGCTTGTATTTTTGTAATGCGAATGACCGATGAAAAATGGGCAATGAAAGGATAATTTACCAAATGTGTGTACAAGTACAATACAAAAGAGAATAGAAAAGGAGAGCTGTAAATAAAAAAGAACACCACCTCATTTTGCAGAAACGATACAAATAATGTAATCAAGAATGAGTATCATCATCAGCATCATTATTATCTTGTAAGCGCTTTTTTCAGTAAAGTTTGCAAAGCCCAAGCCCATGCCACCACAACCGCCACCACCACTAAATTCCTGTAATCTTGTTCATTCATCACCACCACCATACATTCTTCCTCCATCACTACCGACTTTACTATCCCTTCTTCTTTTTCTTGAACCATCATCACATGGTACGTTACATAACTTCATTTCACAAGTAAGATGATTATGGTGGTGATATTACTCGGCCATGTAATAATTCATTCAGAAAACATGATACTGATCCAGTTAAGTCTTTGTTAATACTATACACACTCAAAAAACAGCAACGGTTCAAGCAAGATTCAAGGCAGGGAGGGAGAAAGAAGAGAAACGCTACTTACAATGTTGTTGAAGACTCTTTTTACGATCGTTATTAGTTCTGACAATGAATGTTAAAAGGATTGTTGTTTCAAAGGCAAAAAAGTTTACAAACGAGAGTCCCACGATATTACAACCATTATAAAGCAATTTCGAAAACATCTATACTTTTGTATATTGTAGCTCTTTTGAGAAAATAACGCTTCCTGTTTTAAAAAAATATAGCGTTTTTTAATAGTTTTGTCCTTTGGTAGTCTGAACAAATTCTCTGCGTCCGTTGATTTTCATATCGAAGTTATGTGTGATAACCTTTGTATGTACCTAAAGGAAATGAATTCACTTGCTATTTTTGGTATGACAGAGAAATGAGGAAAAAGAGACTTTTAAAAGATGGCTTCTCAAAATTACTGCCGCATTTAATGGACATGAGGCTGGCCGGCAGCTGTATAAATCTTGTTATTATAAGAATACTTTTGAGTACGGCAGAATATACTATTACCCCTTGTGGTCCGAGACCTGCACTTATTGTTAGTGCTTATGTTTCTGCAAAAAGCTCTCTGTGAGTGAATCTGATGTGTGCTCATACTCAAACAAACAGCGATATGAACACAAAACTACAAAGAGATGGAATAAATAAAGACGAGAAAAAAGTTGGAGCAAAAGGGCGATAGAGTGGATTGGTAGTGTGTGCAAAATGAAATAACAAGACGTAGTGGACCAAAAAAGTAAAAAGCCATTTCCTACAACTTCAATTTTCAAAGTTTTCTTCCTCTTTTCAAGTAAATGTGAGTATGCATGCGTGTGGATTGGGGATGTAGAAACATCCTTACAGTCACATTACACAGTTTATGGCGAATAAGCAGGCAACAGTGTCTGCCTTCTATTGTCTATCTATTTGATATTACAAAATCTGTATTTGTTCTTCTGGCTCTATTTGGTCGAATTTGCAATGCTATTATCATCTTGTCTCTATATTTGTAAATCTACCCGGTTGCTGAAAGATGTACTGCGAATGAAATGGAATGGAAGAACAGACACGAAGATCCAAGTGTGTGGAAATTTGTTTGAGACTCTTTATAACTCTTCAATTGTCTATAACTGTATTTTTACATTATTTCTGTTTTCTCAATCCTTTGTTCTAAACTCTTGGGTACTTACAGCAAACAATTTCTAGCTAATTTTATTTCTCGATTCATTTTTCCAAGTTAGATGATGCAAGCCTTTAATCAGTAGAATGCTAATGTTTTATGTTGTAAATCTCTTTATTTTGAATAAAACAAGATGGATGATAGAACAAAGTTTATACGAAAGTACTGCAAAGCAATATCAAAATTGTAGTAAAGACCATCATAAAATTGCATTGCATCCGGTCCGGTTTTATTACACATGAACTTACTTGTATTTGAGAATGCTTGCAAAAGAGACCAGTTACAGTAGAACGTTGTGTGTGTTGCATCGCAAAATATTCAAGTACAAAGCAAGCAATCCACATTTTATTCGATTTCACAATAGCAGACAATTTTAGAATTAATTCTTTCTGCTTGTCTATAGGACAGCTAAAGCATGAAGAAACTTGCGGTTTAAAGCCTTAATTGGTATCAATTTTTAGTTTGGCAAAGTACAACGAATCGTAAACTTATATAAAGCATCTAATAAAATTACAATTTTATATGACCTTTTAAATAGTTATGTTGATTAAAACAATTGCATCAAAAACGCGCAGATGTAAGTTCAACGCGTCACAGGCAATGACGCAAAAATTCAAAGAAACAGGGAAAATGTTTCAAGATATTAGGTAATTACCCTTATTAAATTTCAGAATACATTGAGTGTTATGATGACTAATATTATGGAGATTAAATATACAAAACCACTGTCGTAGTATCATGCGAATGAACTTGAAAAGACAATTGTTAACATTTTATTTTTTCTATTTGCCTTTATGGTTAACACATTGTATTAGGTAATAGCGATAAAAGTAATAAAATTATATTGCTTCATTTCTATTATTACTGTGTGATGTCCTTAGTCCATATTAAGTAAATTGACGTACAGAGACCTAAGATGGAATATATAAGACAATCAAAGGGAAAACGCTAATTAGACATTTGAAACTGGATTCAAATGCTGTAGATCTACCTACGCACAGAATTCCATGAGGGTTTTACTTTTATCACTGGCAATAAAATAGTAAAGACAACAGTATGAGATCTCGTTCTCACGCTGAGATACTGAAAGCGAGATACATTTTACAATTCATTTTTTTCAACTTAGTGAGGATCAAAAACAGGCAGGAAGAATAGAGATTCGATTTCATCTACCTATTTTCATGCATTTTGTCCATATCTGGCCTGACTGTCTGCTTCCTTTATTATTATAGCTGGGAATTTCGGTGAGGTATATTAAACCTGTAATTAAACATTGTTCAGCCATTTCTCTTGCATTCTATGGCAAACGCTTTTTTGTTCTTGCAATTTCATACGTCTAATGTCATTGTGTCCCGTTCGTTGCATATTTTTTGCACAATACACACGCGCTTCACTTATACATACGTAAAACTTCTGTCAAGTGTAAGGTCTCAAGAAAATGGTTGAATTGTTGTGGGCATATAACATGACAGCGAACGGAGCTTCCTAGTCTGCTGTTGTTGAGAGGCATGCAATTGTGCTTGCTACTTTTCCCTACTTTACGATGACAATAATGACATCCATCCCCTTTCCCTACTTTATTATTGTCTCTTTAGCTGTCCACAGTGAAGTAAAATATTTCCCTGAACTGTGACTTTTACTTCTTAATCCAACCTATAAAAGGGTTTAATGCGCAACGAATTCTTCCATTGTACTTCAACTCTACAAACACACTTCACTTAACTTCTCTCGCGCATTATTCTCTGCTTTCATTATATAATGCCCACTCCAACTTTTATAGGAATGCATTCACATAACATTTTGATATCTTTTTATACGTTGATTGCACATGATATGTATGTATTACCATCCAGCCTTGCCTTTTACATTGAAATCTTTATATATTGCTTTTCATCTTGCCACTACAGTGCTTCTTCAGAAAGCGAGCTTTTTAGGCTTTTCCACTATTGCATGATGTCCCCGTGCAAGTGTCTCTTCTAAATTACGCTATAAACATAAACAATGAATGCACACCAAGACCAAAAACCACGCAAAATACATATCCGTCCGCTCACGCTCTCCTACATTTCAACTTTACCGTACTCTGAAGGCAGTGACGCATCACTCTTTGTCATTTGTGCTTGTTTATGTATCGTGTTACCTAATTTGTACCAAACATTTTCATGCATCTTTTTCCTCATTTCGTGTTTTTGTTTGTGAGACCTGTCTTACGACCGCGCGTCAACGATTCTCATCTCATCTCCTTTTTTCCTCCTTTCGTTTCTTTCTATCCTTCATCTTGTTTGCGTTCTTGTCGGCTGAATGAAATATCTTCTCGTTTATGTCCCTCTGTGACTGTGACACTCTCTATCTCTCCTTTCTTCACACAATCTGCACTGCGGGCAGTGTCACACCACCGAGATGTAAACAAGTGTGTGTATGTGTGTGTGTGTGGATAAGAAAAAGTGGATGAAAAGGAAGAGGGCGAGTAGAAGGGTGAAAACGGATGTGTTAAAAGGAAGCATCAACACAAACACCACTATATACTGTTATTTTTTGTCTGTTTTCTTCCCTCTTTATCCTTTTTTTGTGTCCGTCATGTTTGCTTTTGATTACAGAACACTCATCCATCCATTCATTCCACTTATTTAATGTTTATTCGTTCTTCCTGTTTTTTTCGGCATTTCCCCTTTCATGTATCCTTTCAGACACAGGGGATGATGTTGGTTGATTGTTTACATAACCTTGCTTTGATGCCACATCAGCATCATCTTCATACCAAGCATGCATATATGCATATGCCAACCCGACATAAACTTTGATGGAATATCTAGATAGAAAGGGAGAGTGCTAATTGAAACGATAGGGTTGGGATGGTGGCAATGACTAGTGACTGATGACGGGTTAATAGATCACTGGACCGCCGGTTATTTAGAGGCTCGCCAGTCTGTGTACCTTATTATGTGTTAATGCGAGTTGAGCTAAAATGTCGGCGTCAACTAACTGTGTTGCTGTGTGCCAATTAATTGATACAGTCTCCTTTACTTCTCCATCCCCACCTCGTTCATCACTTCGACCGGTATGGAATTGATGGGAGCAGGTGTCATTTAAAATGCCACATATGGTAATATGCTGCGTAATTGAGATAGAGCTTGTTAATAACCCCGAAGCAACAGAACCACAAACCTTTTTCATTATTGTACAAGCAAAAACGGATGAAATATTTTTACATAATTGTTTTCCTCCCTCAAAAATTCAATTCGTTGGATTAGTAAGGCCTAATTACACATTTTATATTCATCACACACTACATGCGCATATCAAATGCGGAGAAAAATTCAATTTGGAAAAGTTGGAATATTTTAAATAAAATTAGAATAAAATTGAAAGTTGATGGTTGTGTGGATTAATTAAAAATTTATTACAGATGGAAAATTGAAAATTGCCTTATTTGTATGTAGTTTGATATTGACAGTTTCTATCAATCAAATTGAAAATCTTTTTGAATCAATTTTTCAATTAACTTTTCAGAATAATGGTCTTGTTTTATTATTATCAGCTGCCTGTTTTAATTTTCTCTTGTCATTTTACTTTGAAACAAAAGCCTTCATTCATTTCAGCATTATGATTATGAATTTCATTCAATTTTCGTCTCCCTTTTAGTCATGAGCACGATAGATTGCTTTTTTATTTAGCAGAGGTAAATGTTCTAAGTTTGAGCCCAAAATTGAAACGAGAAGAGAATGATTCATCACATCGTTATTATCATCTCGTTTCTTGTGATGGCCATCTACGGATTCAGTTATCTGGACCGTTTCTTTAAAATGCTTTTGCAGTTCATCTATTGTCTCTTTAAAACACGTAGTATTGTTTTTATTCATTCATTTCCCCACCAAAGCCAATAATGAGATTCACTAGGTCGATTTTGTTTCGAGGGAAGATGATAATATAATGATGTTTTGACGAGCCAAACTTGATTGACGTTTTTATCTATTGATGGACGCTCATGAATGTTATATATTCACTACCAATTTGTTTTATCACCAGCTGATAAGCTGTTACACTTAACATTTACATGTACCCCTGACGTTGGTGGCGCTTTCTTGGTGCGGTGGTGATGATTTGTTTGGTCGTCTCATTTACATCACCTTCATGAATAATACAAGCAGCACAACCTTCTACTCAATGCATCATCATCTATAAAATATGAAGTGTTTTATAATGATAATGAATTCAGAGCAAAAGAAATGTGCCAACGGATTTTTGTGGTGTTGACTAGTGTGTTGCTTCTGATGCGCAATCATTAGGCATTAGAAATTCTAGAAACTGGTAATAGTAACACCTTTTGATGTCGATCAGATTACAGTCATTATAATTTCACACAGGATCATAATAATAGGTACATATATTACGTTTTAAAATCGGATTTCTGATCTACTTCTCTATAATACAATATGCGCATAATTCGATGAATTGCACACTTCCACAAAATATCTTTGAGCTTTCAACAGTCAAAACCAGAACCAAACCTTGTCTCGCAGAATAATGAAAATTATCAGAGAGTACGAATCAAAGCTGACCGGTTATTAGGAATTCTGCAGAAGGAAAACACAAGTGTAAAAATCTTCTCTTTTTGAATGCGAATGCATATTATTATAATGAGAAGTACAGCAATAACAAAAGCCAAAGATAAGATACACATTAAATTATTATTGGCATAAGATTATTGTGATGATGAGTGCAGTTTTGGTTTTTACCATTGCTGCAGCTGTGTGCCTTTTTATACCCTGATCACTATAATAATTTCTACTCACCGAGAACATCAGCAACTGCCCAAACTGCAAACTCGATGATAAAAACGAAGATGACTTGAACAAAAGTTCACATGTCGTGTGCAAAGAAAAGTAAAAAAATGTGAGAAAGAGTGTGCGCATGCATGCATTCTGCTTACTACGTCAAATCATGTTACACTAGTTTTTTTCCTAAAAGTACAGGACATGAAAGCATATAAAATATTATTGAATATTATAGAGCACAAATATGATTTGGAAAAATATGTAAGGTTAGCAATGACTAGGACGACGACGATGGGTATAGAAGTTGATATAATGACTGCCGATTGCCAAGCCAGATGCGTATTCACTTGTTCTGATAATTTTCCGAGTGGAAGATGCAGAAAGGTAGAGAGTGTCTTCTTTTCTTGACTTGCTCATTGAACAACAGATCGGAGAAGTGGCTGACAGATAAAAGTTGCCGTTTCTCGCTGTTTTACATGATTTTCTATTATTTAACCAGCAACAACATCTCTTGTTCTGCTAGGCCAGTCTTTATCATCACATGAAGCCAAAAGAAAAATGAGAAGAACACGGACGGTAGAAAAAGGCAGCAAGCATTCTTATTCCCCCGTCAAACAACCTAAAATGATCAAATGTTTCATCAAAAACGAAAGCTGGAATAGAAAAATGATAAAGCTGCTGCATTTTGTGCAAAAAAGTTGCATGGAGAGAGGGAAGATGATTATTAGCTTGTTGGCTAGTAATAATTGGATTGATACAAAATTATGATTCGTACCAAGAAAATATGCCAAAACTATAAAACGCTGTACCTATCATGATGAATAAAATGAAACACATTTTAGCCAGTGTGATGGTTTATGTTGACCGGCGAACGTACTACAAAGCCCCATCACTAGTTTACCTTGCTTAATACAGTTTCAAAGACGCTCGTTTAGATAGATACAAGATATGCAGCATTTTGTCGGCAAAAAATGAGCGAATGAGCTAAATTATCCTCTCCCTCGTCGCCAAATGATATGCAAAATAGCTGGATCACAGCTAACTTGTAATTGTAATCATCTCAATTGAATAAATGTACCAAGTACCTAAAACAACCTGTGCGCTGATAAAAAGCAGAGACTGAAGAAAGGAACAAGAGGGTAAAGAGAGAAACACACGAACGCGACGCGAGACGGCCGAGTTACTTTTTCTTCTTAACGAGCAGACACCTGAATTGCATCATCATCAACATCGCCATAATTCTGATAATAATACTCCCATCAATGAGCGTGGAAAACAAATAAATGCAGGGAACTCCGGGAGGATTGGACATTTGCATGTGATTATTTTTTGCCTTGCGTTTATAGCACATTGTCTACTTACGAAACGATGTGCTGACCAACCGGCGTGTTTTTATTAGTACGCATTTTTATCCCCCACACGTTATTATCGACGGGTTGGAGGAGTTCGTGCTTGAATAACTTAAAGCACGCACTTAAAAGCGTTTTAAAGAGAAATAATTTTTATTCTCACCTTTTCACCCTCTCTATGTGATAACAACGATACAACGATGATGACGAGCTGGTAATAACGAGAAAACATGATTTGCACATAAGGATAACATGAAGCGCCATTGTTGCTATCATTAGTCATTCAGATATATAAAATTGTGTGACGGGGTAGTTTTTTCTTCTTACTCTCTGTTTTTATTGTTTTTATTTTCTGTTTGTTGATTGAAGGATTCTTGTCACGTTAGCCTTGTTAACGCTGAAATTAATCCTCTTTCTCACACACTGTATCAAAAGATGGTATTATTAATTCTGTTTGACCGACAATGATGAAAGAAAGAAAGATAGCATCAATAAAATTTAGTAAACTGATAAATCGAAGAACATTGTGTTGAAATCAGCTCAACCGGTGTTAATTTGCAGTGGGTATAAAGGGTTTAATAATGAATAAAATCATGCGCAAATTAATCAATCATAATCTGTAAATTGAAAAAGAAGCTTTAAATCAAACATGAAAGATATGATAACAATCTAGTTTTAAATGCCCATGTCTTGATAAAATATGACATTGTTATTGGTTGATGATGCAGAATATCGATCTTGGGGTTGTTAAAAGAAAAGGAAAATTGTAAGCAGATCAATTTTTTGCTATTGCAATTTAATAGAAGAAATTGATTACATCCTTTCGAAAGGCGTTAACTGCTAAATCGTTTGGGTTTTGCTGTTTTCTTTTTAGCACTAATTTAATAGTATAATGTTTTTTTTTACCTTCGGGCTAGCAACTGTCACTTTGTTTCATTTGATTTATTGTGTTTTCGTCAATAATTGAAAATGTAGTCAACTGTTTATTGAGATCGTTTTTGTGTACTGTTTTCATATGTGCACAGTGACGATTTTTTTGTACTCTAGTTTTGTACTCAAGTATTCTATCATTTACTACTTACAGCACTTTCAACTTCATCTTTTGTAAATCAATTTTTGACCAACCATCCTAAAACGGATATAATCAAAGTTTTGAAATACATTTTGCAAAGTTGAATAGTTGAAATGAAGACAGATAGACCAAAGTAAATGAAATAAATATCTCCCATCAAATAATTTTAAAATTGGGAATGAAGATAAATGAAGCTGTATGATGTGAAAGAAACATTATTGGTTGCACAACGGATTCTTGATTCTTTTCAAATACAACTTCAGTTTTCTTTGACGAGGAAATTATTATCTGCTTACAAGGAAAGTTCGCCCAGCCATACATTTCTGTTGATTGGTCAATTGACCATCCAAAAATCCAATTGACTATAACTCGGTAGGGTGAATTTTAACAAGTTTTGGCTTTTACAGATTATTAAGACAAACTACTTTTCTTCTGTTAATTTTGTGAACAAATTGCATGATTGTTTTTACCAAAGTTGGGATAGCGGAAATACTAAAGTGTAAAAAGTACCTGAACTTACTAATACTGTATCTTATGCACCACAAAGAGTTCAAGGTTTCAACAGTTTTTTCATGTATTCGTAAAACCAAAAGGAAAAATTGAGACTGGAGTTGCATGTGGCATGAACTTGAATCTTGTTACTTGTTTGTTTTTATTGAAAAATTATTCATTCGCAAGCTTGTGAATTTTTATGAAATGGTCAAATAATGGCAACTTTGCAGAGTTCCTGCAGTTTTTATGTCATTGCACGCAGCAGAGTTGAGCTGGCATGCAGAGCTTGAACAAGCATTACCTATATGTTTGCCCATATTATGGATCATCATTTCTAGTAAAGTTTCATACTTAACTGATAAAAACATTGTTCTTCGCGTTTATTACAAGCCCAAGTGCCGTAAAAATAGCTTTTAAGCTCATCATGACTGTTCAGAGAGGATCAAGAAGAGCTCATTTGTGGAGCAATGTGAGACTCCTCACATATTCTCAGTAAGCGTATAGCATTTAGACTGAAATAAAGATTTCAATCATCTTGTTTTCTTCTCGTAGTCTTCACTGCATTTGCTTGTTAGTCAAGAAAGCTGCAACAATGAGCTTTTTATTGTTGGGACTCACATAAGCAAGCACATTTATTACCGAAAATGAGGAGATGATTCATGATGATGTGCATTACGGCATTAGTATATTTATTGCTTCTTTTCCTGTGTGTGTTTCTCTTCAAGTTCACATTTTACGGATTCATTATTATTATTATTGCATTATTATATCATTATGCAATATAATGTGCTTGTCATGTGTAATATTCCTTCCAACTTTAGTATTGTTTGTTCTATTCTCAGGACCGTATAATGATATAGGTAATAAGCTGAATGACTGCTAATGTGGTAAAATCATAGGTATTGCAACCTGGTAAAAAACGCATGCTAACTTTGAACACTCGGCCATTTGCTTGCTCGCAAGATGGACAAAACAATAATTTAATATCTCTTGAACAAGATGCTCCATTGTTATATGCTACATTTTTACAGCAAGTTTAAAAGGGCCTACCACATATTTCACTCTGCATGTTTCAAGCATGTTTTGAAACCGAATTTGACTTGTAAATGGCAACAGCCAGTTTCACCTTGTTTCAGGTAATTCTATTGTTTTGTTATAATTTACTTTAGTGCATTTCAGCTGAATGATATTAACCAGAATGGACAGTGAATATATATACATAGACAATATATATTCGTATAAATATCGGAAATATTAATATACATGAATATGTTTAAAATGTAACTGCCTCTTAGCTCACCTCACAAGCAATTCACTCAAGTCTCAAGTAATTTCCTCATAGCTTGACTTTGTGTGTGCATCGAAAACAATAAAATTATCCTTGCTGCGCTTTTTATGACGATGGACCAATGAGGCATAACATACACTACACGCCAACATCATTTAGGTTGTTATTGCCGTTGTTGTAAAGTAATCCAATTTTTGCTACAATTATCTATGCTTGGTTTTTGTCTTGGTTCGTCATCTCTGTGCTCTCGTTTTTTAAAAAAATTAAGCTAATAATAAAAGTCTGGTTAGTATAAATACAAGCTTTTATCTAAACATGAAGCATGTTCTTGGTCACATTTTCCTTTACTATATAATGTGGCTCAGTTAGTTGGGTTGGTTTAAAAATGTGTAATCAAATTATTTCTTGGAAAAAGTAAGTGGTTAGATGATGTGATGCTGGGGTAAAAAAGGGTAATGTACACAACAGCACAGTATGTTTTTATAATATATCACATCACATCATGCGATCTTAAAGTTCACGGGTAGACTGAAAATTATGCATTATAAAGGTACTGTCTACCAGGATTTCTAAATTGCTATGATTAGATTTGAATGTTAAAATTATTTTAAAGTTGAAGAGAATAAAACATGTACTAATAAGGGGGAAGAGTAGACATTTCAGGTATTGTACAGTATATTTTTTTGTATCCTTTGAAGCAGATGTGATGTGAATTTAATTGGCTTTGAAGATCATACGTTTACCTTGTATCTGCAGGGAAGTCGGTCTTTCACCACATGAGGTTTTTGTAAAAATGATGTATAGGTAATGGTTTTATGTAAACTTTTTCTGATGGGGTAGCAGTAGTGAGTGACCATAATCATATGAATTTATATCAACCAGGGTAAAAAATAAATAAGTTTATGTTTTGTTTTCTAGGCCAAAACACACGTAACTGGAATAGTGTACGTAGGATTGACTGTCGCATGAGAATCTCTGTCCCTTCAACATTTGCGTGTGCAGAAAAATAAAACATCATACGTAAGTACTACTACCGACTGATATGAATATTAAATATGATGAAAGTTTGTCTATGAAACTATCAACTTCTTCTTGATGGCATATTTTGCTGGATATTTATTTTCATTTTTCCTAGAATGGACGTGCTATGGAGCAAAACGTATTATTACACGTGCTACAAGGTTTTTTGGGAAGCAAGTCTACTGAAAAGGAGGGTTTGAGGGTATATATAGAGTACCTATGTGTCTATGCAATCATCTTCTTCAGCATTAATAAGCTGGCTTACTGGCCTTTTTCTCCTCTTCAGCGGAAAAGTGAGAGAGGCGACGGTTAGCTCATTTCATCTATAATTTTGCTTCTATTCTGTTCTGCTTTTTTGCTAACTACTCCACTAGCCAAGCGTTTTTCGTATTAAAAGGAAATCTAGGAAAAGTTGTAAATGACAGCTGCTCAGACAATATGGGATAAATGAGATTTTAACAAGCGTTTTTCATTCTCCTAGAGCTCCACTCCAATGTTCCATATGGTAAATGGCTCTGTCTAGCTGCATAGAAAGGAACATATACATTCGATAAAGAGGACAGGATGCTGCTGCCGATTATGTCTATCATGACATAATATGTATATAAAAAGTATTATTTTAAGCCCTGGGAAAGAAGTTTCTTGGAAATGTAGTTACATCAATTCACCACCACTATACGTGCTTATATTATTATGAAAAGGGACATAAAACCGATATTACAGAGTAGGAGAAAGGACACTGCTGCTGATGCAATGCTTATGGTTCTATGTACAGAGTGAAGAGAACTAACAAATGAGAAAGAATGAACGAACGCTGATAGAGACAAAGATGATGATGATGAGAAATGAAACATTCTCCTATCTCTACACTCCGGGCGTGTTTAAATGAGATCGGTTGTCGTTCCTGAGTACGGAAACGGGAAAAAGAATATGTGGCTGTTGACGTCGTGCTGTTTTGCGATATAACTTTTTGCCAAACCTTATAATATACGCAATCATAACATGACACTAATATTCATGTTGGTTTTCGCTTCAATGTTTATAAACCCTTTAAGTGTTATGATTTCATTTTTTGTCAAAAAGAGTCTAAAAATGTGAGCAACATCAACATAATCGTCATCAATAGAAGCTAGCAACATATTAGAAATAAAAAAAAACTTGATCAGTGAAAACTTTGCAGGAGTAACCCGAAACGCTAGTATTCTGTACAGTAATATTTAATATCCTTCCTACACGGCCAAATGAATCATCGTATTACATGCTCGTTGTAATAATGCTTACTGAAAATGATAACGATAATATTCATATCTAAACTATGTGAACGTATGTTTTCATCTTGTCGTTGCTTTTGCGCGCAGAGCAAATAGAGAGATGAACGGATTCCTTTGATGATGAAGATGATCATCACTAGCCACAACTTTTCAAAAGCGGATTAAATTGGTAGAGCCAATACCCAGTAATAAATATAAAAAAATCTCCAAATAGCGAACTAAAAGTTGGCTTTTGAACGTTGTTGCAAGCAAGTTTGCTTTTCCACTTTGAGCAAACTCGGCTTGAATAACAATAGCGTTTACGGCCACAGACAGAGAAAAGTAATGATAGCGTATATCACAGCCTGAAAGATGAGCAGAGAGTTGGTAATTCTACCAAAGCAATAATGCGATGACATATTTTATGATGTGGACAACAACAAGCAAAGCACCACTCATTTTTTCACAGGCGGTGAATAGTGGCCGTGGTGGCAAGCCTTGTTGATGATGATGATACTGTTGTGCTTGATGTTTGTTACTTTATTGTTATTATTATTCCCTAATATTTCAATGAGATGATGGCGATGGCGATACGGCTACAACAATATGTATTGCACAAAGCTCAGTACAATGTCACTTCAGAAGCAGACAAGGGCTATTCCTTTTTTTCGCGAAAACCTTTCTCTGAAGGACACCCGTCACTTTACCTGTGCGAGCCCACTACCACATTGGTATTATACTTTAACATTTAGGCTGATAAAAAGATGTTACGTTGCGGCAGTAGTTACAAAAAAATCATAAATTGTTTACTCCTTTTATTAGTTGTACAATTATTATTACAAACGCATATACATTTCACGCGCATATAAATGTCCATTCCAAGTTGTAAACCTGCCATTTTTATTGTAATTTTAAACAATTTCATTTTCCGAGCTATACATTTACAAAAGGCAAAGTGATGCGCATAATATGTAAGTCCCACATAACTTCGTTAGCGTATAAGCCAAAACACACTAATGGGTAAAGAATGAACTGATTCGGCAACTGAAGCAGAATAAGTTTTAGTTTATAGCTTTGCATTGAATGAAAGTTGTAGTTGTAGCCGGGCTTTGTTAAAGCAGTTTTGTGTGATACACAGCAATAACAATCAAATTGTACTTATAGGGAAAATAAAATATGCTGCTACAACGAAACAAAGAGACAGTTTGCTTACAAGCTTATTTGATATTCAGAAAAAAAGAAAACCAACTAGTTTGCATTGCTTCCTCTTTGACAGATTCTTTTAGAGCAAATGCGTTTTGAATGGTATGATTTATTTAGCAGCTACATAAAGTGGTAGATGTAGTCTTAGTGGTTCTGTTTTTAAAAGGTGGTATCCAACTTTCAAGTGCATGCTTGGTCCAACATGAAATGACCTAACTTTGTATGCAAACATCCATTTTTTGGTGAAAGGAGCTCTGATCTTGGAATTTAAATTAGCTAAAATAATTTGTAGACTTGGCTTGCTTGATAATATTATGGGAACGACGGACCATTCATTATATTTTATGGGATTATGCATACTGTACGCTGCGCTGGTGAAAAAACTGCACGGCCATAATAATCGATTTATGTAGCATAATATTCACTTAGGAAAACTTGTGCAACTGCAATATACAAACCGGCTATCTGCCGCATAAATATACTGGTAGTCATCGGGGAGGACTATGGATATCATAATTGCCTCTGTCGCCTGTCTTTACGCAGATTAGAGACATCAAAATGGCAACGTTACCTCGGTATGCCAATTACAGAAAATTACTACCAAAAGAAGAAAACAAAAAATGACTCAATTTTATGACTGCATCTGCATTCTCTTTTTACAGCAAAAAGCAAAATTTATCCTTAGTCAGTACAAGTCCTGTGGACAAATGATAACTATATAGTAGGGAGTTTATTTAAACCAGTGTACATTACAGTTTTTATTTTCAAATTGTCTTAAAATGCTAAAAGCTTTAACCGCTTTCCACAAAACATCCCACTCCCCAGTGCAGTACGCGTAGGAGTCGAAGTTATTGTTTAAAATGAAAGCCTTCATGTTACTAGGTTTTCCCAAAAAGTTTCTGGAACGCACACCTACCTATAAACATAAAGCCTTTTTCGCTTACGCAGCTATTACCAGTGTCATTTTTGTAATTTCATTTTGACAGGGACAAATGCTTCCAGTTTCCTTCGGAAAAAACCCTTCCTTGCAGTATATATACTTTGATGGTGATCAAGCTGATGAAAATAATGATGAAAGAACACATTTCTTGGAAGCAGGCAAGCATAAATTGCTTGTAGACAAAGCGGCATATATAATATTTTGTCTCATGTCTGGATTGGACTAAGTGATATGCTGTACAGGGTAATATGTTGTATGCACCTACACTACATTCCCCACTTGCAATAACCCTAAAAAATAACATCTATCAAAACAATGACTTTGTCTTTTTCTTCCGTATCTATTGCTGCTGGTGGTGGTGATGTTGATGGAACTGAACCCCTTCCCAGTTTGCTTTGTCTCTATTCGTTTATGTTTGGGAATAGGGCAACGTTTGAAAGCAGAGAAACGTGAAACAACAGATGGAGAGAAGGCGGGCATGCATACGCATGTAATAACTTGCTGACATCATTATGCTTAGATTGATTTAACTGATACACAAAAAAATATGCATTATTATTGTAACAAAAAAGTGAGTGTGTAATACTTGGTGTTGCTGACATTACAAAACTGGGGTCCTGAAAATTTCTGCCAAAGCCTCTTTCACGTATTGTTAGTTTTCCATTTTCTGGAAACTCACTACCCTCAACAAGGATAAATGATAGTTAAAAGCATTGTTCTTTGCGGGATTGTTAACAAAATCTTGTTTTACTTTGTCGCTTTCATCAAGATCAATATTAGTTTTTACACTAGAAAGTGTCACGCTGTTGTTTGAAAGTACAAAGTGCACAAAATCATAGCAAGGGTGTAATGGTGCACAATACTTCGACATGCAAGTTGCAAGACATGTCACATCATTCATTTCTCTCTCTTCTTTTGTCTATTCTGAATACTATTTTGCTCATGTTGGTACATTTATGTTACTTTCCCCAGTGAGTTCCTATATCCAAAAGACAAGTACCAAGTAGCACCGCCACCACTACTGTCACCGTTTCCTCTACTTTCCGGTACTGCACATAAAAAGTATGAACGATACATTTTCATTCGATTTTCGTTTTTCTTTTAACCCTTTCTTTGTCATCAATATCAGTGTAAAAACCATGTTGTGTACCCATGTTTTCAGTACTACCATGTCGTAAAAGTAGTAATGAATAGAGAAATTATATTATGCCAGGCCTTGTTTTACTACATCTTGTCAGCAATGTTAGTACACACTTGCTATCGTGTATTTCTTTTGCGCATTAATACACATATACAAGAAGGGAGAAGAGAACAACGCGTGTAATGTATGTTTAAGTGTGAAAATGAAATGTATCAGGCGCACTGTATTGAATAACGATTTATCACCTTGTTTTCTACGGTAATCCATCACTGTCTTGCTGTTTACTTAATCCTGATTCATGCTTCTTCTCCTTCCTATTTCACTACTCTGCTCTCTCGCAAAATACTTTCTCAGGGACGGTGTTTCAGAGGAAGAAGAGAATGAGAAGAGTTGCTTGGGTGTGATTTTGGCCATATTCTGTTGCGCACTGCTCCACTCTCGGTCGTTTCTGTGGATTTGCCATTAAGAATAATAACATGACCACTATACTATTTAGGGCGTCCGATTTCCTTGCTGAGAAGTTTTTGCCGGGATTGTCGGATGGATATGGATATAAAGTGAAAAAGAGTGAATGAATAGCTTTGGGGAGGAAGGAGGTGACTGCTAACTTTTTAGCAAGGCTCTTTTCATGTCAGAAAATAGAAATAAGAAAGTAGGTATCCAGTCGGGAAAAAATCTGAGCTAGACTGCTTGTCCATTTGAACAGGATTAGCATGGTTTTCTTGTATAATATTTAAGCAAAGTGCACGCACGCTACCTTCTCCTTTCCCACGCCTATTGAACGAAAAAGAACAAAAAACACATACGAACATACACACACCAAAAGTAAAGTAGCACGATGGCCAAGTATCATAGTAGCAATAGTGTGGTTTGAGCCTTTACAAAGATTTTGATTTCTTGCGGTTTGATTTTTTCTATTTCGCTGACATATGAATGTTATGAATGCAAGGGATAAACTGAGGTGAGTGTAAGTAAGAATAAATGAGGACATGTTCAATATATAACATTAATTTTATTAAATATAGTGCAAAAGTTTTTGCAATAAGTAAGACTTTATCGTAATTTTAACAAATGATTTGAGTTGAATAAAATTATTGACATCAGAATTGGCAGCAAAAAACGCAGAGACACCCGATTAATATGTTTTTCTTTGTAGCATCTTTTAGAATTTCTCAGGAGCTTTATGCTTCTTAAGCACTGAGCTGAACAAATGGTTAGGTTAAGCGCGTTTAGAAGATAAAACATGGTCTATAGATTATTGTGAGAGTACCTCTGTGGGGCAAAGCTGCACAAGATGGAAACGGGGTTGGATCCTCTCTGGGTGTAACATTTGATAGGATAAATTATGAGGCTTATTGCCACCCTGGGCAATATCGCAATATCCTTAATAATATCCTACGTGCAAGATTAAGCAGGAACCAGTGCACTACACCATGAAGAAATCCATATATTACATATCTTCGTCTACTTCATCATCATCATCCCCACCAGATTTTGAAAATCTGACACAACCATCATTATCTCTCATCATCATCATCTTATCTTGTGTGTTTGTGGCTGTCTTTTTGAACTGTATTACAAGCTCACGATTTTAAAACCTGACTGAACCAAAAAATCAAGGAGAAAAAATATAAATTTACGCATGACTTTTGAATTTTTATCTGTCGAACTACTTACCTATGCCCCTTTATCTGCATTTCATATTATTATACAAGTTCTGTAAACTTTTTTGAAAACTAATTCGAAACTAGTTAAAAACTACCGTGCATTGTGAATGAGCACAGAAGAGATTTGAATATGTTGTGTTTATATTATATTGTCTGCGTTTGCAGTAAAAAACAGGAGCCAACGCAGTCATCTAACTTTTCTCGTTCTCCCGAGCTTCTGTCTGAGTTTTAGTCACGGTTATAATATTTCCACCGTATCAAGATGAAATTATCCCTGTAGGGAGCTTTGCAGTTTGCTTGAGATGGTGATTTGCTTAAAAACTCACTTTGTGTTATACTGGTCTAATGTGTAATCATACAAGCGTACATCCAAGTAGCCAGAAGTCTCCGACAACCAACTCATTAATTAAAATATGTTAGTCCGTACCATCTTCCATTCTCCTTCTTACAACTTATAGCGCTTTTCTTTGTTCATGATTGCAATTGCAAGAAGCGTCAACCTCTGGACTACTTACTGCAACAGTTACGCTGTCCTCACTTAGCATGTTATTAAAGCCAGAAGCAAAACGAAGAATAAAAAGAAATAACTGAAGGCCTTGTACTCTTTGCGCAGAAAACAATCGAAACGCTTCATTGGATTGGAGGCAAAAAACATTTATCATCCGCTGGCAAAGACGAAGATGAAGAAAAGAGAATGCTATTTTATTTCATTCGCATCCATCTTCCATTTTTATTATTGTTGCTGAGTTAGTAATGGTAAGGCACATCTTATAACTTACCCATCATAATGGTCATATTGTAAAGTCAACATCAGCAGCAGCAGCCTCACTGGTGGTGGCAACTTATCGGATTGGCATGGCATGCTAATAATAATATAACATTTTTTTGAAGTGGTTTGTTTGGCTCATGGCATGGTTTTCTGCTTTCGTCGATGAGTTTTGGTACTTTACCGTGTTGCTGTGTGTTGTGTATTAGGTAGGTAATCAAACGGAAGCTTGTGGCTACCGTGGCTCCGTGCTACTGTAGCAGGAGCAGTATTGCCAGTTAACAGCAATCTGTTGATCATCATCAACCACCACCTCATCATCATAAGTTTTCTTTGCTTTTTACGGCTTCTCTAATGTGAAAAAGCCTTTGGTCTTTTTTCACAATAAGGCTGTCCTGTCGTCTTATGCATCGATGAAGAATATTTACAACTTGCAGCCAAGTGTCGAGTGGAGCCACACAAAAGGTTGTTAAGTCAGCTTCTTTGATTGCCACAGGATAAGGAGGTGCAATACTATTTATTCTTCTCTGAGAGAAAGGGAGAGACAGAGAAGCTATTTTATTATTTTCAATTCTCATATCGCTCGTCTTTGCGCTGTCAAAAGTCGTGATAGTATGATATTGCTTGGTCGTGTCCTGCCTTCTGTTTCATTCCTAAATCGCCCCTTTTATCAAATGAAATAAAATGCAAAAGTGAATAAGTTGGTAACAATGCAAGTCAAATGTCAATCCGTTTTTCATTACACGCCTACCGTTTGTTACTGCTTTTTGCTGAGAATGATTTGATGATGATGACGGTACTGAAGGGATACAATGCACAGCATCTGTAATTTTTGCTTAACTGTTGGATGTCTGTCCAAGATTGTGATTGTGTGATTACGCATCACGATTCTCATTTAAAATAAAGTTTTCTTGTTGGGAAATGACACGTCATTTAGTTAAGCTGTACAGCTACTCACATCTCGAATTATTAATAGCAACCATAAAAAATTTCGTATTATCAGTGTTTTCTCAGTCCTTAATGGTAAAACTCTTATTGTTTTGAGTTTTCTACCCTTTTTGGTAAAGCCCATCATAATGGACGAAGCGGTCATGGTGTTAAAACCACTTATCAAATTGAACTGGTGACAGGGGTTTTAACAGAAGAGGAGGATCTTGCCTAATTCATTATTTTATTTACTGCTCAATGAAAATCTTATCCACTAAGAAATTCTTTTTGAAGCCTTCAACACAGCTCAGCAATCAATGGTTTTTTGTACTCTAGTGCTACAAAATGATCTCATCAAGGTGATAACCGCTTTTGACGATGTGATGGTATACGTTGTTTTCTTTATTAACTATTTTCTACCTTGCAAGATTTTATTTGCTTACAGAACTACCGATCTAGGCCCATCATTACGACAATTCAAAATGCAGAATGTGCAAGGAAAGAGTCCTCCTTAACAAACAAAACCCTCTGTAACAATCTTTAAAATATTCCGTGAACATCAGCATAATATGCTAAGTACGATTTCAATGGTGCAGTATTTGGTCTGTAAGTCGTACATTATTTGTTTGTTCAGTGCAACATTGATGGGCAAATATATGGTCAAGCAAGACGAAATAAATGTGTGAATCCATATTAGGGTAAGTCGGCGTTTGGAATATTTTCTCTGTCGAATACCTCACGTTTGCTAATGAGATGACGCTGTGTCATTTTTATGAGCTTCATTTTATCTATAAAACTCCTTTAATTTGCTCTGCTCCCGAAAGTCAAAAGTGCTTGTAAGGAAATACATAAGTTCCAATATACTTCGAAGAGATCGTACCAGAAGAATAAATTGATGATAAGAATTTCTATTACATGTAAGAAAGATATTGGTAAGAAACGTAGCAAATTGTGTGTATCAAGTCGCCCCAGTGCATGTCTGTAGATTCTTTAAAATGCATAATTCTGGAAGTGATTTCATCTACATCACCAACATCACAGCAAGATACAGCATTGGTATTTACTCATTTTTTCAACGGTGATGTTTGCATCGTGTAGAATTAAATTAGCCATGCAAAAAGTCACACTAGGAGATGCGGTTCTAAAAATTGCAATTGTCCAAACCATGATTGCAGTGTAGACATCAGCATCATCAAGTAATCGCAACAAAACATCTCATTTTTATGTTGTTTTCCAAAAATAGTGATGGGATGATTCTTGAAAAGTACTTGCATCACAAGAGAGAAAAAGTTCCTTTGTCCAAAAAAATACAAGATGGTCAGTGCAGCAGAATATTCCGACTGGAATAACAGATTACGAAAATGTACATGTCGGTTACTTGTCTTCTAATTTTCAAATTAGGACAAGTCAGTGAATATGGAAATAGGAATCGTGATTTCGAAACAACAACCTCACCGAGTAAATTGCTTTTTTCTACAGTTTTTCTCCCATATTTACACTGCACTTGTACAATGCGCTATCATTTTTCAGGACTTTTTTACCTGCAGCAAAACCCGTCCCAAAAAATGAAACCACGCCATTGTTTTATGATTAAGGAATATATCACATCACAGGTAAGAAATGAATATATATGTGCTTTAGAGGAAAACAGCACGAGATGATGAAGCATGCTCATTCTTCTGCTGGAGAAAAGGAGTGCACGATCGCAGTTGTAGTTAAAGGCAGTTTTCTCTGAAAAAAAGTGTTAAACAAGAGCATATATTTCACACACCACCAAACAATACACACCGACATTTCCTCCAGACAACTTTAGACACAACGCCATCACCTCCAATACCAGAAAAAATGCATGTTTCTACAAGGGAACAATAGCAGCGTAAAAAGTGGAGTAAGTAAGTAATGTACCACACTAACCGAAGACGCAAAAGAATCAGTGGCGGCCCTCAAGCAAAAGTAAAAGAGAGGGGGTCTTAAGGGAAATTAAGTGCTCTTTCTTGTTATGTGTGTGTGTGCTCTCTCCTCTTCTTGTGCAGTACCTTGAGAGATACGCCATCATAAATCAAGTCATGCACAACAACTGTACAAAAAATACACACACTACAACTTGCTCCTTACACCAAAAATTTAGCGTTTTCTCCTCATCTACTTTTCTAGAGTTTAGTCAATGTAGACACATAAGACTAGAGACATAGTGAACATGACGGCGACCAAAAACCAAAGTATATTATTTATGTACGCACGTTACTTTTCAAGTCGTCGGTCTCTACTAACTGCACAAATAATATCTTGTGATGAAGGGATCTTCACCCTTTGCATCTTCTTTTAATGTAACCTAGCATGCGGATATTTATGTAGAGAAGTAGAAGTTCACGAGAGAAAAAAAAATCCAGGGAACAAGACAGGTCGTGAAAGATCACGAAGTTGGCTTAATTAGAATAAACTTTCCTACGTGCACAGCATTTTTGGTTATTTTTTGAGGGGAGAGCTCATTTCATGCTTGTCTTATTTTTCTGTGCTAGACTCGTTCACACGGTACTATACCAGATAGTAAAACAGGTAGATCACATACGACGAGTACGCAGCACGCGTGTGAAGTAAAAAAGATATGAAGAGGTAATGCACAGAGAAGAAGGAAAAATTGATGTCATGTGTAAAGCCAAAGTGAACCACGTAAAATGCCTAAAATTGTTATCGTTCCCTGTGTAATGTTGCCCGATTACAACTTCACTAGTTTTAATATAACTACTAAAAGAGTTATACGAGTATGCTACATGCTATATTATATAAATGATGTGTAAATCTCCTTCACCGTGTTTATAGCAATTTTATACAACAAAGCATAATATTCCATTTTTGCGATGCGGTTGGTCCATAATCTTAAATCAATTCGAAATTATTCTGTGTGCTGTGCAACAAAACGTCATCATCAATATCAAAATTTGTAGATGTTTAGCTTTGTGCATATTGTTTTAATTGCTACAAACAAGACACTAAAACAATACCTAATAGTAGATGAGATTTTATAGCAGCTTGGAGTTAGTTTGACTGAAGTGAATGTATTATTATTCCTGTAACGCAATTTATCGTAATCAAAATAAACCAGTGTTGAGTGCGACGAATAAATGTTGACGCATAAAATTATAAAATGGAACGAGATGAACAAAAGTTTTGTCAGCTTCATTGAATGCGAAGCGCGTGCCACTACAGCTTTTTGTGCAAAACCTCGTCTAAAATTCAAAGAACTCGCTCGCAACCACTAATCATTGTCGTGGCTTTGGTGCCGGAATACGGTAATGATTATACGGTGTGTTGTATACAAAGGTAGTCACAAACAAGACGGGTTCTTTGAAAATAGTTGAAAGTATGAAATGCATAATTTGGCTAACCTCATTGTTGATTCTACGAAGTAGATAATTATTCCCAAACTATAATGATATGTGACAAGACAAAAAGTAGCGAATTAAATACTTAGAAGGTTTAAAAAAGATGAAGATACCACTTCTGATCAATCTATTAAACTCATTTGATTTTCTTCAAGAAAATTTTTTGAAACCGAGCATGTGACAAAGGCATAAAGCATACTGAGTTTTTAGAATTTTAATGTTTGCAAAACACTTGATCCAATAATTTTGTATGAGTCTCGTTTTCCACATCATACAATGAAACACAATATTTTATCTTTGCATTAAAACAACTTCAACGCAAAATCAAGACCGATGAAGATTATTGTTACAAGAAGTTAATTTGCAAACCCTCAACATGTATGGTTTGAATAGTATTCTTTCATTCGATTTTGTCAATATGCCTACAACTTTGTTAAATACTTACGTTTGTATTGAATTGAGTAGTTGGTCGAATTATTTTGATTATAGAGTTCTAGTAACGTGGCACGTAAAAAGACCCAACGTAAAAAGACCCAACGTAAGAATCCACAATTTTTGAGACCCAAACGTAAAAATCCACAATGCGTAAAAAGACCCAACGTAAAAATCCCCAAATAAAATTCAGAATTCATACAATAACCAGCATAAATAGCAAATAGGATTGAAAGGTAAATAATTGGTAAATACATAGTCAAAATGTCGGTTTTCCTTTAAATGTTCCTTATAGTTTTCGGAGTCTACATATCTATAAATGTCTTTACATTTATATAACAAAGTCATATCTTTTCACAAATAACAATATTTCGTCACAAAAAGTCCCAACATGCAAAATGCAAAATATCCTAATGTGTTGTCCTTTAATTTGCATACAAGGATAATGCATGAATCTTGCTGGTCATTATTGATTACACTTCTGACTACAAAAATTGAAAAATGCTCCCAATTCATTTTAACTTGCGGAACAGTTTGCATCATAAACTAGATTAAATACTTAAAGTAATATTAAGTCACAACAAAGATGGGTAGTGAATCAGTCTCAGTTGTGGCAGGTACTATTATTGAGATAGTTATTCAAGTTATTGATAGTTGCAAGGTAAAAAGCTTGTTTTGCGTGGCGGTTCATGCACGATTACCTAAATTAGTGTAAATACTTCAAACTTTTAAAAAATATGACTTTGTTATATAAATATAAAGATAATATATGTAGACTCCAAAAACTTTAAAAAACAATTGAATAAAAACCGCATTTTGACTATGTATTTACCAATTGCTTACCCTATTTGCTCTTTATGCTGGTTATTGTATGAATTCTGAATTTTATTTGGGGATTTTTACGTTGGGTCTTTTTACGCATTGTGGATTTTTACGTTTGGGTGTCAAAAATTGTGGATTCTTACGTTGGGTCTTTTTACGTTGGGTCTTTTTACATGAGACCTCTAGTAATCCATATTATATAATATATTGTATATTTACACTCGAAAAAACGGATCGATTCTCGTTCATTTGTATTCGGATACTCAAAGAATTGCAAAATAATGTAGTTTTTGAATTAGACACCAGTATTTACATGGGAAATGCAATCTGGAAAGTACTTCCGCCATCCCTACGGGTTTTGGTTTCATTCCACTCCAAACAACACGATTATCTACAAACACCAAAATCCTTTCATCTCCCTTTCCAAGCACTCTTTCAGCTCTTTACATCCACTTCTAGCTTTTACACGAGCCGTTACTCAAATCAAACAAAATTTTGGTTAGATGTTCCTAACTCCCTGACACACTATCATCTCCCGCTACAAAGGTATTGTTTTCAAACAATCATCTAAAAATATAGTTAACATAAGAATGTATATTTTATAGCGTTATTACTTATAAACTTCATGAGAAAATTAATTGAAATTATTTTACATTACTTTTTAATAAAACGATAAAAGCGTTTTACTGGGATCTTTATTTTACTTGTTTCAAGTTCCAAAAATAAGTCATTTCTGGCTATAAACGAATTTATGAAGCAGTAAGTAAAAATGACAAAAGTATAGCGTTCCAAAAAAAGTTTGTTTTGCACTAAAAGTTGCTCAAATACATCATCAAAAGCCACTGGTTTGGTAGTGTTGTGTTTCAAATTTCATGCAGATAATCCTGGCAGTAGTAACAGGACAACCTTCGTGACTCGTGAGTGTGAAGTATAGTGTAGTTAACAGATTTAATAATTTTATATGGTTCTCATATGTGTGTGTTTTATATGGTTTTGAACAAATTATATAAGTCTGTCATCTGTACAAATAAAACAAAATTCATTTTTTGAACCAATGTCAACTCTACTTTTGACTTTGTGGAAGAGTGGTTTTAATGGAATAATTAAATCATTTTCTGTTATGGATTGTTGATCTAGTTTTTTCATGCTTTTTAAAATCCCAAAACTTAAATCATAAAATTTTACTGTAATTTGGTTTGAATTTACGATTTTTAATGTAGCGTAAAGTCACAATTTGTCTCTTTGAACTTTGATTTTATTGTTTTGTAAGTTCTTATTTTTGACCTTTGCATCAGACGCTTTCTAACCAATGCAATGTTCCCTTTAAAAATGAATTGACAAATGCAAACGGACAAGTACAAGGTCTTAAGGTCCCTGGAGGAGTCAACAAAAACAAATCTTCATTTTAAAATGAAGAAATATGAGTATATCCTTTTAGTTACAGATAGAATTTCCGTCTGGGCCAAAACTATACTGGAATACGAAAAATTGCAGAACTGCAATATTAAGGTTCATGCAAAAAGACGTCATGCCATGTCAGCACGTTATTGCATACTTAAAATATATATTGATCCATAAAAAGCTACGCATATGTTAAGCTTCTTCTCTGGATTTTTATAAAGTCAGTAGGATGAAAATGCTTAAATAAAAATTAATCCTGCTAAAGGATTTTTATATTTCAGTCTGATCTCGTGCTTTGCATTCATATTTTGTTAAACTTTGGTACAACGTTCAGTTGTGTTTTCCGTTTCTATCTTTAAAATTAGGCTTCTGTATACGTTTCAGCTTCTGTTGTTGTGAAATTGAAATTCCAAGGGATTCGCTCTCCGCTAAACTAAACACCATTTCTGCGAAAAAATAATGGTCCAAAGGCTTTCTGTGGACAAATACAAGAATGGGATATGAAAGAAGAAATATTTAAAAGAACAAGCCATGACTGGACGCGTAAATATTATTGGATAAAACGAATACTTTCTTTCGAATTAACAGGATGACTAGATTTCCTAGTCATCAAAAGAATATGGGGCTACGTCTCAGTCTATAAATGGCCTTCCGCTATTTATATCCAGAATGTTGCTATAAAGCGGCCAGAATTTGATCTTCCTTTTCACCACTCCTTTTCCGCCTGAGGAAAAGTTGTGCCTGCTTAGTTTCCAAAATGCTACACTTTCACATCCACTTTCCCTCACGTCCGTTCGACTCCCACGTAAATTCTCAGCGAGTTTTGATGTACTTTGTGCGAAATGAATTTGCATGAAGAAGTCTTTTTATTTGCAACAAACTCTGCTTTTTCGTTTTACTTACTGGAAGTTCGGGCTTATCATTTTTGTAGAAATTTATTTTCTGAAAGGACGGTGTTTGTTTACGATGAGAAGGATGAATCGCCTTGTTCTATGAAAAGAAAATGACGATACTTGTAGCTAAACCCGACAACTTTATGATAATATATCAAGACAATATGTTTAGGTTTAGTAGAATCAAGTTAAAGGCTTGACGGTGTAGTGTAATAGAAACTATGTAATTTTAGGAGAAAAAATCTGGATTTGCCAAAATAGCTGGTTATATAGCATAAAATTTTTGTACGAGAAAAATGTAAAAAGGTTTATGTTCATGTTCATACACAACCGTACAGTCAAACTATTATTTGTTGACTGATGCGTCTTATTCTGCCTCGCTTCCGCCCACGTTTGTCACTTTTCTTCTATTACTTGGAAGCTGCATGACTATATCTTCTTAACTTACGCTAAAAATCAAGTCTTCTTCCAAAATTATGCCGGCTTGTGTCATTTCTCTTTCTCTTTTTCCTCGTTTTTGCTAACTTTTCGGCGAGGGAAATGTGAATTCTGTTTGATGATTCTTTCTCGTGTTTCTCAAACGCTTTGTTACTTTCATTTTTTCTCTCTGCGTCTTTCAGGGAAAAGGGAGAACAAAAAAGTAAAGAAAGCACACAACAACACGTGTCCGCTTTCATTTGTCCGTGAATTATGAGCGTTGGATTTGGTTTACAGTGAGAAAAAGACAACCCATTTATCATAAACATGACAGTTTTTCTACGTCTCTCTTTCCTTCACTTGCTCTGCATAGTAATGTTTCCTTATTTTCTCTCCCAGTTTGTCTCATTTGTTGAAATGCCCAATTCCATAAAGTATTAAGGAATGAACCTTTTTAGCACAAAACCTTTCCCAAGTATTTTTGTAACAAACAATATGTGACTGTTTTTATTTTCATGGTAAAGGGCATAAATGACAACAGTAGTAAACCAGTGGTACGTGCAATTTTGAGCCTGGGTCAATGACACGTAAAACCCAATGTTGAAGGTTGCGTATATGAAAATAAGTTTATTTATAAATTGATTACGCAAACAGTTGTTAATTTAAAGGTACATTTCTTCCCTTACAGTATCTTAATTAATAATATCTTTAATTTATCTTCTCATCAAGTCCCTTGCCTTAAAACTTTGAAAATACAGCAAACATGATCCCACCAACTACAGTAAGTACACTAAAGGATAGCCCGTTTCCAGTATTGCATCCGTCATCTTCATCGCAAACGCAGACCTTACCTCGCTTGACAAATCCATATTGTGTTTCATATGTCTTTGTATTTTTACAATCTTTACAACTATCATAGGTTTTTCCGGGACTGCAAGCTCGTCTAATGTAGTTTTTATTTTCATCGTCAATCTCAATACGACCAGTTACTTTGATGCATTGCCATACGGTTGTATCTGTATTCTCCGCTAGTGAAATCATTTGGAAACAGTTAATGAAAATAAATGAAAGTATGATACTAGTTTGCAATATAATGGAAATGTCAGATATGTAATTCTTACTGTATTCAGTGCAGTTGACGTAAAATTCTTCTGGGGGAGGATTTTCTTTGCACCTTTTGTCATTTTTACCTAAACCCTCAGCGTCACTTGCTCCCTCAAAGTATTCACACTCATAGCAGAACTGTAAGTCGTAAGCTGCAAGAATTTCATTATGATGAGAACACTAATATATTTTATATTTTAATTTAAATATATTAAACCAATATTTAATTACCTGCGTTTGAAAGCTGGAATACCACCAAAAGTGCACAAGATGTCAAAAGAACCTTGAACCACATTTTTTATTTTTTGCAAATTATTTCATCTGTAACTTGGCTTTCGAAGCAATGCAGTGCAGGTTCTGGAGCATGAAATATTCAAATGATTAAAACTTATTAACTAAAAACATGGACTATTGCATCAGTCTTAAAATTGTCACTGTCACTGCCAACAGACAGACATTGAACTAACTACAACAAGCTGATACCAACCCAACAATTTTTGCCCTTTAATAAAACGCTTATACGTTGTTCTGGCCCTGTTATGTTATCACATTTGTAATTCATGGTTATCATATCAATTCCAAAAAGTAAAGGAGGACATATCATATCAATTCCAGAGGACACAAGGCTATATTATAGTCTAAGTCGTAAGCTGTATCTATTGATGATTGTATTTCTGGAATGCTGATTGTCATCAAAACGGATGATAAACGAGGTCACATAATTTCCCATAACTTATCTCACCAACTTATCAATGTACAGTTCGAAGTAGTGGTTCAGTGCCATCATTAAGAGCATGTCCTGTTGCATTTACTTATTCATAAGCAGGTGGTTGTAGCTGATAAGAAAGTAATGTAGGTAATTACACAATGCTACTTTGTATTTAATCATGTAAATGTTCTGTTAATTTTTTATAAAATCACGTCAATATAATATTCAGAGATATGATGAGTACCCAACTGACCAAGTCTTCGTCAAAGGCAAAACCAATTTATTTCAAGTACAAAATTTCTGTGAGTTTCAGAATTCAAACACTAACTTGCACTCTGAGTAAAAGAAATTTTACGTTGACATGCAAAGTTTTAATTGACAGGAATAGAAATATTGAGTCTGGAAACTAACGTTTTTCATATCATTTCTGTCTGTGGAAAAAGTGAAAATATGCCTTTATTTTCACCCGATGACAAACCAGTCGATTTGTTTTTTTTTTCTTTTAAATAAACAAAGGTTGCAGTTGGTAGCACATTTCAAGATAGCAATTCGGTCTAAGCCTAGACTGTCTAGGGTTTCCCATAAGCCAAATCGAAGCAATTATTTTGATGTGCTTTTAACTCTTTATGTCGTCATATGTCAGTATTCTATCATACAACATTTATGTACAAAACTGGGTCACACAACCAAGGCCACACCAAGATTTATTTGCTGAAGGAAGTTTGACTTTACATAGCTTTAATATTAATAGATCACATTACAAGATGAAAGGTCATTGCAATACATTTGCCATTACTTTTAAATCATCTTTCTTGCCTACGAAAGCTTTTCAAAACATGCCCAAATCCTATTTGGCAGCGTTCAAAAAAGTCCCAGTAGACGCCATTGTTGTTTGCGTGCCACAGGCCATTCTTCATATTCAATATTACGCTCTCTACTTCCCCATTAACATTTCTTTTTCAACCATAACCACAGCTGCAGGTCCAAACGTTACTCAACGGGCATTACGAAATTCAAAAAACGATCTCCTGAAAAGCGTTTTGTTTATATCACATTTTTGTTCATACAATAACCTTCAACCTTTCCGGAATCTAACAATAAAATAATCTGAAATTTGCTTCTTACTGCCGAGCCTTATATTTACATCGGTACTACATTATGTAGGTGGTTAATTTTCTTACAAAGTTGCACATATGACTCTTCCGAAAAAATTAGCATGGTTCTAGTTATTTGTTTCTAAAAAATCATTGTTTCTGTACATGGGCTTGCTTTATTATGGCATCATAAAATACGAGCACCTCATATTCTATGTTAAATTTTCTTTCTCAATAATCTTTTTTCCACCGCTGCTGTACAAGAAGGGTACATGGTTGCAGTTTTTCTGCAACAAAAGCAAGATAACGAACAACGACTAGTTTTAATGAATGTATGCATTTTATTCTTTTTTCTGTAATATGGAACAGTCATAAATTACGCGAGAAATCTCTAGAGTCAGAGGGAGCAATATTTTTAATACAGTCAGCTTACCCCTACCGCTTGGTGGTGCGCAAAAAAGAAAATACGAGCACGATGTTGGAGCACAAAGTATATAAAATGCAAAAAATAATGAACTCTGTGCACATTGGGATTTTCATTTAGTGTGAATACAGAACGGGAGAAAATATATAGCATTCAATTTAAAGGACTTAAAAGTATATGTTGTTCTAGTTGTATGCTTATTTGTGTCACACTAGGTTTTACTGGCTTACAATTTCGCAAAACATTTATACATTCTTTTTTAGCAATTTGAGCATCCAACTTGATCCTTTTTCCGCCTTATCTTTTGCAAGCGCTTTTAGCCCATTTTTTGTTCTGTGGAAAAAGCAGCTAATAAGAATATACCTACGTGCAATAAAGTATCGTAAAACATTGCTCCAAAGATCTATACCATGCTAACTTTTTTTCTCAGAAGAAGTAAATGAACAAACTATCAAAATGGTTTGGGTAGTATATGAACAAATTTCGTTTACATTGCTATTCAAATCTTGTGTTTCCTTTTTATGCCAGCTTGTTTTAGAGAGGGGAGCACGTAAATCTAGGGAAAAAACAAAGCAAAGCACGTATAAATATAAGAACAAAAGAAAATCTAGCAATCCAAATTGTACGCTGTTTGTATTTGCTCTTCCTGATGTTGTTGCTATTTTCTTTTCTTTTATGGCGGAGAAAAACACGAACGGATAATATTGAAAGCTTTTGAATTTTCAAAAGGTCAAATAAAAGTAAAGCAAATACCTACACATAAAAAACTGGGAAAAGCTGCAGAGCTTCGAAGAAAATCAAATAGGATAAAAACGTGAGCATGCTTGCTTGCTCTTGCGTTTCTCTTCTCTCTCTGCGCTATGCTATGCGTATTTTTACCCCCGACAAATCTTGCGAGCAAATAGAAAATAATTCCACTTTAAATTCAAGAGAGTTTTTAGAAAGACGATACATGATGGAAACAGTGGGAGAGCGAGAAAGAGAGAGGGTATTGAAGGAAAGCAACTTATTGTTTACTATCTCTGCCTTTTCTCTTGGACCCACTCATGCATATATATTGTTACTATCTTTCACTTTCTCTGGCTCTTTTTCTAATGTAACCTGCTCATTTATTGTACTAGAGAGAGAGTATGTTAAATAGTAAACATTTTAGAAACCTTTCGTTTTCTCTAGAAAAAACTCACAGGCTCTAGATTTTTATCAATTTACGAGAAAAGACTGTTGCAAAAAAAAGTTTCCCGTACTACGGTATATGGCTCGCGCCTCGCCCGACTACTCTTCCAGCATAGCATCGAGATACGTTATTTTCGTTTAGTATATCATGCTTACTACTACACATTATACATTGGTCTGTCGCTTTGAATCATATGTGTGGGACATCGGATCAAGCTATAAACATATAGGAATATCGTACGGTTAAATGTGGGAAATATTACTAAAATCCACGATTCAACCAACAACAAAAGCTCACTGTATGACTACTAGTAGTACGTTTTTTGGGTCTTTTTCTTTGTTTGCCTGGATGCTTCCTAACATCTCATCATCTTCACTGAAGAAGAAAGCATTTTACGAAGAGAAAAACTGGTTGCATATGTACCTCACTGAATGTCAGACGAGTACACACCAATTAGACAATGCATGTATATTCCCGTTGCAATTTTTTTTTGAAATATAGAAGATTTTTGTCTTACAAGCAAAACAACAGCTCACATTATCAAAGTTTACCCAAGCAAAGAGCAGGGCACACAAAAGGTGGTGCTGAGTGCTGGCATAAGTAATATTGAAACAGACAGAAAATATCCTTGGACAAGTATGAAATTGTGTGTGCTCATTCAAGTGGGTAGATACATTCCGGGAAATGTAATATTACTTTGTTACTACTTTACAACGCTTCATCCGCTTGTTGTGTCAGGAGTGGTTCTGGGCTATACTGAAGAGTGACGACTTCAGAAGAAAATACGCTTGTTTGTCCAAAAAACGAAGGATCTTTCTATGGAAAAACACAGAAACAACTAAACTTTCTATGAAACTACCCAGTGGACAAGACTGAGAACGGAGGGTACGGAGATGTAAAAGGGGTATTTATTGTTCTTTGCCACCATCATCATCGTCACCACCAGAAATAGTAGCAGAAGTGCGCACATCTAAAAACGTTAGCCAGCATCCGTAGAAAAAGTCTTGGAGAACAACAAAAAGAAATCCGGGGAAAGTCCTCTTGAACTATTTATTCACAAGGAGAAAATGAATGTATACAAATACACAGGACACTACATAAATATGCTATTGCGTTCTAACATGATAACGGAAAAGCACAGCAATGTTTTTTGTTGTAGCTTTCGTAAAAATACTTGTTTCAAATCTATGCTCGTGATAAACAAAACTATAAGCATTATACACTCTTGAAAAACTGGAATAGTTGTAGGCGTTCGGAGTGGGTATTAGGTGTTTCCTGTAAATGTGCCAAAACTATATTAGCTACTATATACCTAATGTATATATTTGTCTACTGTTGCTTGACGTTGCGAAAATAACCAAATAAGGAATACTACTACTAGAGCATGAATATACGTTTGCTGGGTGAAGTGGTGGGAGAATCGCTTTTTGACAGGATTTTGGCAAAAGCCTTTACTCTTTTCTTCTTCTTTTTTTACTTCTTTCCTGTTTGGTGTACTTTCCAAAAAACGTTGCTCTTTTTTGTCGCTTTACCATACAACCACCACTAATGTTATATATTTTGGCAATATAATGTACGCTTACCCAAAACAATAATCTTTTTTCTTGAGCTTTTTTTTGTGTCGCTAAAAATATATATGCATTTTCCAACTAACTAGGTGCTTATATTGCTGATTTTTTCTTTGCAGTATTCATGTTGCGTTCTTTTTTTACTTGCATGAGTGCAAAATGTAAATGGTTAAAATAATCTTGTGCTGTGTAGGAGCACAAAAACATATACTTATAAAGTGCATGATGCCATGAATATTTTGAAATAGGTATTCGCCAAGTTGTTTCTCTCTCCCTAGTTAGTTTAGGAATTACGAAATCCGCCTTCTTCATGCAAGCCTGAAGTACATGCTTAACCTCAACCGAGTTACTTTTTGAGGGGTACTTATGTCGTCTACTACTACCACGACACGATATTTGATAGAATACCAGAACAAGAAAAAGGAAACTTTTTATACACTTTTCAATGTCTGCCTTATTTTCTCTTTTGTCTCGCCCTCCAACAAAACGTGGAAAAGTGATAAACTAAGCAAAACTGAATCTAAAAAAGCAAACAAAGTTATAAAATGTACATGCATCTTTTGCGGAGAGGAAAAGTTAGCAACTAACCAAACCAAAAGGTAGAAGATTGAATAAATTGCAAAATGCAAAAAACACAATACGCTCACTGTGCATGCTATTGTACCATATAAATTTGTATACCAATTGTTGGAAGCGTATCTGATTTTATACTATGTTACAAGTAAAAAAATTGTAATAATATAATCATAAGAAGCAACAAAAACAAGTAAGTGCCACCTCATATATTATTTTTTCGTACTCTAAGCAAACGCTTTATTGTCTAAAAAAAGTACAAAAACAGGAAAAAAGGAAAAAGTTAGCAAAACCTTGTAACTTGAAAAAAACATTCAACATTATTTCGGAGCAAAAAATATATACTCAAGTGTTTTGTTCATAACGCCTGCAATGGAAAACTCATGCAGGGATTTATTCTGAGAATAGTGTATCTGTGCAGATAAAAAAACTCAAGTTGTCTGGTTTTTTGTTTTTGTTTCATTTTTTGTTGAATGAACAACGGTTTCTAAACGTTTCCGTAGTTGAATTCATGCAATTTAAACAAGCGCATAGTAGTAGCAGTTTTGTGCAATTTTAATTTTAAAACTTCATTTGTATTTCTCTTGTGCATGCGTGTACACAATGATCTCAATTGGGTGGAGCAAGAACAAGTTACAAGTACTTTTTTGCATTTTTCAAATACGCTTGTATTATGTTTGCGTTGAAAATAGTTAATGCATGCAATGTTTGGCTTTATTTGTTTTAATTACATACATTTTATTAGTTTTCCAGAAAGCAAAATCTAATTAAATTATCCGTATACTATAATGAGAAAAGATTATTGTAGAGTAAAAGTACACCGTTGTAATTGGTAGAGGAACGGAAGTGCTCCAGACCAAAACAGGAAACCACTTTGTTGCGTCAAAACAAAAATCTGCTGCCAAGTGTTTTATAATTAGCTTCACGTCTAGAATTTTGAGGACAGATGTATTTTTAAATTCCACGTGGAATTTTTTGAGGGTGTTGTATTTTTGTTGAAGTTGAGGACCTGAGAATCAAAGCTGTTCGTTATGCTTTTTGCTTTCTTCCTGTTTTACGGTTTCGTTTTATGTAAAATGATATCAGTAACTGACAACGAAACCGTATACCTAGTCGTATTTTATCTGGCCTGTGTACAAAGAGAACCTAAAAACACACTTTTTTGAACGAACTATGTCAAACTTGGAGTATACAAAATTGCTATCTACTTTCATGCAAAACTACCTACTCAACCTATGCACACATATTTAAATCCCCTAGAACATATGACGTTGAGAAATAGCTTATATACCTTATTTGCACAAGTGAGATAACAACATGCATGTATATCCTTTCTTATTCCCTGAAGTATTCATTTGTTGGGAAATCTACTTTCTCTCTGTATCATGCACAAGTAAACATGATAATGTGCAACCTTCCGCTGTAATTTTAAAAATTTTGCAAACCGTTCTTCCTTTACTAGATCCACTCAAGTGAAATATTTCACGAAAAAAGAAGGCGAATGTTTGGAAAGAACCTTTATGCAAATGAATAAATATCAACCTTAAAACTTTACGTGTGCTTCTACCTAGAACAACTTTCTCCTTTGTTGTAAATCTTGGCTTTCGTTTTTACAAAGGCAAACATACTACCTACGAGAAATGGTTCTCATCATCATGCTGGTTTATTCTAAATACATAATATGCCGTTACACCGAGCTACCAAACTGCCATAACTTTCCTTTCGCTGATATCGCTCATTATCCTCCAGTTTATATTTATCTGCACAAATTTTCCAGACAAGAAAAGAAAACTTCTTTTCTCCTTGTCGTGTTCAGTGTTTGCACTTTTTACTTGCATGAGAAGTGAAGTGAAATACGGCCTAGTGTGTGTTTGCCTTAGCGTGAGTTGTTTCCCATTTTCATTGAGACAAACTGTAGAAGAAGAAGAGTCCTTATCATCAACTATCACACACGACGTGGTATCAAGTATTCTAACCACGCAATGCATACTAATGAGTATTGGATACCTATACCTCCAACCAAATGTGAAAAAGAACTTGCAAAACGACAAAGTTGACTGTATAATGACAAAGATAATAAGAGTGCCTTGCAATTTAAACGTGTGTATTTTGTCTTTGTGTACGAAGTACGAATCTCAAACTGAAATCATAATGATGTGCAGTAAAGAGGCATGTGTTTGTGTATATGTAGGTATATTACAGCCCTTTCTTCAAATTTTCACTTTTCGGTTGACTGCTTTGGCTCTCCAGGTTTTTGATTCATGTGTCTCATGGAAATGTAAAATCTAACCTTGAAAGTAGAGTAGCATGCAATACGAACTTGTGGAGCAAAAAAACGGAAATATTGATGACCTGTCGAGAACGACATGACTGTGAGTAACGATCTGCTCCATATATCGTGCCACTGACGGGTAGTTTTAAATTCTGAATCGGGACAGCAGTCAGTATACTATGCACATATTACATGTTGCTTTAAGCAACTTGCTTACAAACATGTATTTCGTTTTGGAAAAGCGCTAATAATGGTAGCCTTTCTTTTAGTAACATGATTGTGTGTAGAATAGTGTAATGCGTTCATACATTAACAAAATGTTCGTGCTTTTCTCTTCCTAGACACTGGTAACAATTATTACACCTGGATCTTAAAATTGTATTTTGTTAATATACAAGACTTAAATATGCTACTAGTATTAGGAAATTCTTCATCAATATGACATCTCGCGGCCAATCAAGTGTCAGTTGCATACTAGCAAACAGTTGTTTGCCGAGTTTCTTTAGAATTTTGCAAGCATTATTTTTTATTTGAAATTTAAATCACTCCCATAAAAACTAAAAGAGTTTTATTGGCAAAAGTGCAAATAAAAGTATTCCCCTTTACCCCCAGTTTCTCAACGCTGATTAGGATTGAAAGTTTGATATTTCAGAGTTTACGATTCTGAATCTATCTTATGGATTAAAAACACTGTTCATGATATCACGCGTGTGAGCTCTAGTAATCTGACTTTGCGCATTTCATTTATCATTTTGGAAAGAGTCGAAAGTATAACAAACGCCCTTATGAAGATGAGTACACACAAAGGAAAGTTTGAGGCTTCTGTTGAAGCAATGTGTGTGCTGGCAGTTGTGTTACATTAAAGAATGATATTAATATATACATATAAAAGACGGATGGTAGATCTTGACTTAAGAAAGTTTTTGCAAAAGAGCAGACGAGAAAGGGAGAGAGAAACCATGAGTGAAAGTTGATGAGTGGGTGATTACGAACTGAAAATTTGCATATATTTTAAATGGCAAGTTTTTTTGTGTGACAAAGACTAACATTAAGACGCAGAAATGTGAAAGAAGGAATGCTCCCTTGGATTGGGTTTTTAGGAAATGGGAAAAAGTATTAAAGTGGTTCTCAGGAAAGTGTAAAAGAACTATTAGTCAGGATAGGCAAGTAAAATGAGGGTTATGATGACGAAGCGGAAACTGCTTCGTGTACCTAATGTATTTCGTACTTTACACACTATAATGTTATCCTCCTTTAAGAGCTCTTGAAAAGCCAAAGGGAATTGGATATTTTATTATATTCCCTAGTTTCTTATAGGAAACATAAGTATATAAAATTTTCCCAAACATAATCGACTGACTGCGTAGGCTTTGCAAAGATAAGGATTAGAAATCATTGAACAGTGTCGAGAAAAACTGAGTTTGTAGTTAGTTCTTCTTTCGCTTTTCTTACACCTCTTCATTTATTTCGTGTAGCTGAAGTAGCTTTTGTGGAAAAAATGTCACGAAAGCGATATCACACGGTGGTATGGATGATGCTGATGCTGAAGAAAAGTTCAAGTGTATAGTTTTTTGTCCCCTGCCAATTTTCTGTCCTTTCATAACTAAGCCTAATCCTTAGCTAGAGTTTGATGCTGCAGAGATGGAAAGAAAGCCTAAAAAATGAAATGAATCTCGTCTAAATTACAGCATCAAAACTTGTATCAAGACCAACAATATAACTTATTTCAGTGAAGTTTTATGTTTTTTTGAGAAATAGCTCGAGATTTTATGATTTTATTTTATATTTTAGACGCTAAAGTCAATATGGGCAGGGTTTTGACAAAATATTGCTATACTATAAACTAGAGGTTAGCCCGTTAAAAACTTTAACGGCAATCTAGAATGATCGGAAATATTTTTATATTACCATAGTAGCAGTGTGCAGTAAGTGTAAACATCTGTTTAAATAAATTTTGGCTGATGTCTGAAACTTTTTTTTAGCTGATTTTATATTTTCTAAAATGAATTAACTGAAAAACTAAATGGAGGTTTAGAAATGGGTATCTTAAGTTATCGAGATTCACATCAACTTTAATATCTGACATTGGACTTTAGTGAAGTGCTTCCAACTTAAAGCTTCTTTCTTAGGATTTTTTGACTAATAGTCAAAAAGGAATAATTCCTTTTGGCATCACCCAGCTCCTTGGCTTCTTGCTGATGTTGTTCGGCCACTGGAGACTTAAGAAAGGCTTCCTCATTATCATCTAGGAGCATGTCTTCGGTAATACCATTCATATGCGCCTCATCTTGATTTTTCACGTCTTCCTTAAGCTTTTTGTGTTCCACCCTTTCGTTCTTCAAAGCCATCTGCAGTTCTCGGATCTGTATATTCTTGTTTAATTTCTCCTTTTGGGCTTCTGCTTCCGCCAGTCGTCGCTTTCTTGAGAAGGCATCAATATTGGCGCACTTGCAAACACCACAAAATGAGTCCTCTCTCACAATAAAAAATATTTAAATAATTAAATTGCGTACAATATGCCGGTGCGTGGAAGTTAAGTATTGATATTTTGTTAACTTACGATGGACGTAAGCAGCGCACTGTTCACAAACACGCATTGAAGAATTGGCCAAATCTGGGATAACATAGGCAGAAACCGCAAAGATTTCCCGCATAGTTTATTCGGGCATCGAGCTAAAGTTAATATCTATTAAAACATTGCCTTTGGGCCGTCAATGCATTTTAAAGTCTCACCCAGCTTTCGAATCCCTTGGTTATAAATCACGCTGCCACACTCAGTGCAATATCGATCGGTCAACGGGTTGTACGGCCGACCAAAGGCTTGGCCACGGCATGATCCAGATCCCTGAAATTTCAACAGCATTGTTAGAATCATGCAGTAAAATTTAGGTGGCTCAAAATCATAGAAAAGCTATAAATGATAACGATTGTATTTACCTTAGCCTGATTCATTATTGTGATGATGTACGCTATAAAATCCGTCAAAAGTGAGTGACATGTCAGCAGGTAGCGCGATGATATGTCGATTTATGTATAAAAATCAATCTGGCACCTGAAATTTAAAAATGAACAGAATTTTAAATGCTTTACTCACATAGCACTACAACAAAATAAAAAAACTCGATGGATGAGGTAAATAATCTCTTTCAAACTTACTAAAATCCTTCAAGTCTTCCCCGTACTTAATGCCTTCGCCTTTTCCTTCTCTCCAAGACAAACTCGCCAGCAATTCTTCAGTCAATCGGGAATAGCGGCAAATGTGTGCTCTGTGTCCTCCTATCCTGGAAGAAAGTAAACGGGCAAGTTAGTTTTGACGGATTTCACATTTTTTCATCATATAAATTTTGGACGCGTAGATTAATGGAATACTTATCCATCTTAAGCAAAGTACTTAATTTAAAATCCTTCAAAACCCAATCTGGACTCTGATCCCTGTGTTGAGAATCCTGAAGACGAACTTGCCAGGACTCCTTCAAAGGATTTTCCCACTTTTTCCATTAACACACACGTGCACTGAACGGGTGATGATCAACGAAACAGTCAACCATCACAAATTAAGTACTTACCTAATTATCCGTCAAACCCCGATTTAAACTCCGTGTTTTCTGCGTCAGCAACAAATATTGTACACGAACAGCACAAAAGAATGATCATCGAAGGGAATGGATGATAGTAATTTATTATGATCAGCAGCTGAGCAGCTCAGAAGCCAACGTGCAGTTGAGTAGTGCGCCACGGCCATGAGGTAATGGAATACTCGATGGCATGAGGTGAGTGAAAGAGAAGTTCAGTAGGTGGCGCGGTGATATGCATTTGGTTTGTTGTGCTGCTTCAAGCATTGCATCGCAAAGAAGAAAAGGAATAGGCCGCTTGAACGTAAGCAGAACGTAAGCAGCCAGAGAACCATGTTCAATCCTGCTCAAAAGTGCACACACACGTTACATTTCTTACCATTTTAGAGTTATAAATACAAAAATAGTATATGGTAAAGGAAAGGTTGACAAAAAAAACTTTGCTGCTCTTCTTGTATAGCTGGAATTGAGCCTTTACATGCAGAGCCTATACATTTACACATTTTGTTTGCAGTAAATATGTTGACTGCTAAGGTAGTTATTCTGAGGTGTTATGTTGCTAAGCCTTAGCAGCTAAGGTGTTGACATTGAATCCTAAGGTAGTTATTCTGATCACCATTATCTGTTTCTATGGCCACCAAACCCCTGAATGAACCCTCTTTGATGGCCACGAACTCTCCTGAAAATTCAGAGCTAGTAATATTTGGAACTAGTAACGAAAATCGCATAACGACGACTGAATAAACAGGTACTTGTAGAGGGAGCAGGGCTTCGGCTTTACATTACGCTAAATGAAGAATACGAGGAGTAATGCCAGCAAAATGAGTCTAACTTCTCCAATTCGCATCGTAGAATCACAAAATTTAGTGAAATAGAAAGCTAAAAGCTTGCTTTATAAGGAGTACCTACTAGGATTTCAATTTGACTTATGGTTAGAATATTATAGATTACTTAATCTTATTTTTCATATTACTCAAATTAGAAAGCAATTTGAAGGTGGAGAACAAGTACTCATTGTAGCCTTACTCTTCAAGTACATTTGTACAAAATTTAGGACAAATCGGTGAAAAAACCACGAAGCTAGATTTAAAACGGCACAGCATTCCAACACTGTTAACTCGTTGCTAACATAGTTCCTAAGTCTTCCTTAAATTCAGAGGATATTAGATGTTTTATGTATGAGATACAAACTTGTTTTTAAAAATTATTTTATTATTTTAAAATGTCAACTTATTGCGCAATACATTTAAGAATACCTGGTTGCTTGTAACTATTTCCGTACTTTCGTGTATAATAAAAAGTAGATTAAAAATTTACTGTGCGCGTGTCTCCCAGAAGTTGATTTCACTTTTGACTTTATATGTAACAACCATTTGTAGCAAATGTGTTTTGTCGGATGCTGATGAGACACGGCTTTACAAGATGACCTTTATCATTGACCTTTTAAATGGCTTCTGTCGCATATTGAATGAGGTATAAGAATGAATTATTAACCAAATAAAAGGTTTTTGAGTTCATGATTCCTTAGTGTAAATGGAGAGATTGCGCAACGTCTGAGAACCCAAAACCAAAACAAGCCAGACAAAACTACGCGTAAAGCTAGAGAACATGCATATTTAAATAATATTCAAGGAAAGTAATTTCATATTCTAGTAAAATTGGATGATGATATTTTCATTAAAAATAATAAAAATAAGTTTGCTATGTAATGTTATTAAAACAAAATACGATTCTGTAACATGTTTTTACAGAGATCGTGTATTGAAATATCTTTTTTATGTTATATACAGCCTTAGACGAAAGCCTGCTGCCTGGAAAATTCTAGCAATATGGTCAACTTACATACGTAGTAGTCTAGTCAGTAGACTTTTAATATAAACTAGATCTAGAGCATTGTTTTAATGTTAGTTTTAATGTTAGAGTGACATTATTCGCTGTCAAATAGTAAAACGAAACGAATTATTGTAAGAACGCCGAGAATGTAAAAATCAACACACAAAGTCCACAACGTTAATCGATTTTCAGAGGTGGGTTGGCATAAGCAATGCACATATTTTCATTTTCCTGTTGTCAATCTTCTTATGAAGATCGTGTTCTGATAAGACTTGCGCTCCCCTGGATGCTGGAAGTAAAACGTTGTACTTTGTGCCACTGACTTCCACCTTTGCATATTTTATGTATGTGTAGGTTACAAAAATTAAATTCATGTAATGGTAATGGCATTGGAAACATTTTCCAACTTGGACATATTATCTTGATAACATTTAGGGCACATATAACGATTACATCTTCACATATTCACACCTCAGGCAAATAAAAACAGTTGCATACATTTTAGTAGATCACCAAGCAACTACAATCAATCCATCTTTTTCTTATTTTGGGAAGCTAGTGAAGCATTAGTCAGCTTCTAGAAATAGTACTGAACGTCAAGGTGGAAAATCATTACAGAAAGAATGTTGTGCATACAATACATACTTAAAAAATACGTATTACCAATGTAGATTTGAACATGTAAGCACAACTTATCAATGTGCACATGTCTTTGTCATCATGATGATTGCTTGCTCTCACTCAATTTTCATACCGACCGGATGCAGTCATACAGTCACCCTTCTTATCAGATAGTGTGGCGATAAAAATGTGGTGAAAATATGAAACCCTATATGCACTCAACTTAATTAAAATATCTTCAGACATGATATCAAATACAGACAAAGTCTATATCAAACAATTATGCACACTTTTGTATTTAAACACATTTGCTATGCCAACCAATAAAATATTTTAAATAGCGACATTGGTCACTGATAAAAATACTTGCAAAAATTGTAAATACAATTATACTTTTATGAGAAATGCAAACCGAAGAAGTCAATATTTAAAAAATGATACTCATTGAAATAAACTACGAAAGCCGAGTAATTCTTTTCTTTTTATTACAAAACTTTTCAATGTGAGTACTGGTAATGCACCTTTGAAGTAATATATCATTTTATAATCCATACAGTAGAAAATCAGTGGTAATCAAAGGATCTACTTATCTAAACAATTATTTTCGCACTTGAATTGTTGTTGAATTGCAGTCTCAATGTACAAAATTAATTACTTTTCCAAAAATAAAGTAATGAATCATAATGTCAAAAAGTCATTCGGATATATTAATTTTTGATACTTTTCACTTCCTGTGCCCATGCCTTTCCATGCTTGTGCTAAGCCGCTCCATGCAGACATATAATTTTTCTGAGCTCTTTTGGGTTGAAAAAGTCATCAGGATAATGGCAGGGTGTGAGATTTTGATTATCTTACTGCTCGATCTATCTTTTTGTCTATGTTGTCAGTGGGCACATGTGGAGGGGATTATAGGAGTGTGCAACCGGCGGCGTAAAAATATGCGTCATACTTTTCCGGGATATGTACTTATGACCTCCACTCCACTTCACACTTGGAAGCAGAGGCTCAACATTCATAACATTGGTGTTGCCTAATGTTTGTCAGTGTTTACGAGTGCAAATTGCATAAAAAGCTTTTTATTAAACCCTGTACAATATTTTTAACGTGTAATATTGATCACGCGTTTCTAGTTTTTTAAAGAAGTGGTGGGTTTTCTGTTGAGGGTTCTTACACTTTCGAACAATTTAAGCTACTTTGTTTTTAATTGGTATAATGATCTCTGGAAAAGATCCGGTGAATACGGTTAAGCCATTCATTGTGAAAATACAAGCCAATTATGATACGTCTAATTAGTCGTGATTCAAATTTAATTTAGCAATTTTTTGTAAGCAAAAGTAGGCGTTGGAATGAATGCCTTTGCACTTCAACTCATTTGTTTTTTCTCGAGACTCAAGAACATACTACTTTCATCAGCATTCCATTCATCACTCATTTGCAACATCAGTTTCAAGGCCAGCAGCAAGAGGGAACAACAAAAAAAACATTTCATCGTTCTTCTGTCAAGGACACTGTCTAATGACCTCTCTTCGTCTCAAGTTTTCAAATTAAATTATTATGAAATGCTCCTAATTTAAAAACTTTTTAGACGACTTTCTACATTCCAGTTTTCCACGTGGCACGAAATCCGTTAAGAAACGGAACTAATGCTTAATGAAGTCAGCAAAGTAAAACATTAATAATTACTACGGTACACAGTTCATCCGGCAAAGAGAAAAAGTAGCAAGTTCTTGAAAATATAAATTTATTTTGTAGTTGTAACTTGCCCTTAACCTTTAACTTTGGTTTTTACATTTCAATCAATCATAGTAGCAGTGGTTTTCCTTAAGTAACAAGCGGGCGGTTGGATATTCTTGCAAAATAGTTATTCGATACACGTTTACTTCTACCCTACAAATCGTGCGTTGGCTAATTATGTAGGGAATTCCAGGCAATATGTCACGCCACGTGAACAAAACGCAACAGTCACCCGTGCCACAGCATAATCATGATTTCACAGTCTCTTGTAGCTTTCTTTAGCTACTTTCTCCTGGTGTTGGATGACGCATTTCCAATGTATTATTCATCTGCAGACAATATCTACAGTCATGAAATGGGAAAATACTTATGCTAGACATGCGAATGTGTGCTGTGACAAATAAACCGAGCCACAAGTCTGAAACAAGTTTCTAGACAGTCCGTTATATCCTTATGGTACTATTTTGTAAAATCTAACACCTATACTCTATACTTACCAGGATTTTCACGTGCACACAATTGAGCAAACTTTGGGGACGTCGCACTCACAACCAACCTTTGGCCTGTTCGACGTTCGTTTGTTCCTGTATTCTGGACAACTGCGTAAACTTTTTCTCTTTGCGAGAATCTAAAAGTATGCAAGGTTTCATAATCACAGCCAAAAACAAATGTTACCCCAGGAGCAGCAGCAGAAGTAACCCTTTCAGCTAACTTTTAAAAATATTCATTCATCTAACTACTCGTATATGCCGCTACTAATAGTATTGCCGTTTCTTGAGTTGAGCAGGTTGCTTACTTTCTCTTTTTTCCCTTCCTCGTCTGCTGGTATAAAAGAGTAATGTTCCCTGAAGTAGAAGTTTTTGATGAATTAGGATTAATGACTTGGGTATACTTTCTCGCATATCACAACAGCCAAAAAATTACAGTCTCGTGTTGGTGCCTACCTTTTATCTACAAGGCTGCATTCCTATACCTAAAACTTGAAATAGTTACTTTCACTCATTGTGTTTTATATTCTGACAGCTCTTACTATCACGTTTTTCTTTTTATATATTTCAACCCTACCAGCAAATACGTAAACGTAGTTCAAACTTGTAGATAGTACAATAATTTCAACGTTTGTCATCTAGTAAAAACCTTTGCATTTTTTCTACTTGAATAACAGCTGCGTGAAAATGCGAATTAAGTGCAAATGCCTGCAAGTGAAGCGTAGAAGAAGGAAACACGAGTAAATACAAAAAACAAAAACAGATCAAGGTGAGTATGACACAGGAAAAGGAAAAAACTTTCTCCACAAATATTTTTGTACAAAAGGATGAAAACAAAAACAATGCAAACGTAAAAGAAAGAAAAGCAAGGATCTAACAACTTCACATTTTTCAACCTTGTGGAATGTTCCTACTACATATTACACACTTGTCCAAGACATTGAAACATCCTCTACAAATATTCGACGCATGAGAACTTTATAGCAGTTAGACTTGTCAATTTATAAAGGTGGAGTTTGCAGGAAGTGGATACATTAAATAGCATTGATGAGATGTACACGTATTTGTAAGTGAAAATCAGACAATGCAAAACGAACAATAGAAAACAGAAGAAAAAAATCTGAGTGATTTTGTTTTTCGTTTGGAATCTCAGATGTTGATATCACCCCTCGTCGTTTGTACGTAGACACAGCTTGCCATTACTTTCTTTTTCTTTTTTGTACTTTCTCAGCCTATAATGTCAAACTACTTCAAAACAGGATGTCGTGATATAATTTGGGAATAAGATAAGGAAAAGTAGTGAATAAGTAAAGGAAAGGGGAAGAAGAAAGTGAAAAAAGTTTCCTGTTTTCTTGGTTCCCATTTCACTTATATTCACTCAGGTATCAGCCTTGTCTAGTTGGGGAACGAAATGAAAAAATACGTGTTGCTTTTAGTTGCTATTTATTTTCCCTTTGAGCTCAAAGTCAAAGCGAATGCAACCACGCTATTTTCAGTGTTACATTACGACCTTCAATTCATCCATGCATGTTTATGACATGTATATGAGTTTACCATATTATTGTTATGCATAATTTTACTCAGGAAAACACCAAATAAATGCTAATATTTAAAATATATACATATATGTAATGTTATATTATATTTAACATCGTAATACTTTCATCCGAAACCCCAAATACATACATTTTAATACTTGGCACACCTTACGAAGCAAATTGATACGTCATGGCATAATCTGATGAGAATATATTAACTTTATATTCAAGTCGTTCAACGAGGCTGAAGCTAAAAATAAAGTTGGTTTGCAACAGTATAAACGTTTTGGGTTGGGATGAACTGCACACAATACGAATTACGATACATTTAATTGTAGTAAAACCTGGTAACCCAAATTTCTTATAGTAAAATCTTACAAAATATAACATTTTTGATTCCGGTTTTCAAACAATGTTTGTCAACTATACTTGCGCAGCTAATAGGAGCAAAATTGAAGCTAAACCAAATCAAATAAAACAAAAAGTTTTCTTTTGCTTGTTTTTGCACAAGTCAAATTTAACAGGGAATAAGTTTTCAGAGTGATAACAGGTGATTCAATAGTCATCCCTGCCCAATAGTTTTGTTTAGTTGTGGGAATATTTTTAATTGAAAAGTTTGTTCGGTTTGCGTTAAATAAAAAAATCTTCTTTTTAAAGAACCAGAGCCAGTTTACGAATGCAACCAACCACATCCCATCTTCGTTTCAAAATCATAAGCCAAAACTTTTTAAGCTGCTGTTTACAATATTAAATTTCCCCATAACAGGGTAATCCCAGCACACAAAGCTCTTTGCATTAATTCACTAATTCCCACGACTGCATTAAAACGCAAAAAATACGAGGAAAAAGTATCTCCAGAAAAATCACTTTCATTTTCCGCATCCAGTTTTACAACCAATTCATACACCAATGCACCTCACCATTATTGCTTTCTTGAAAACTGAACATTTAAAAGAATTTTTTTCTTCAGAAAGCGAAAAAGTCAGCAAAAGAAAGGAACAGAGAAATATACTTTTTACTATTTAGCAATCAAAAGCTTGCACTTGACAATAGGTGGTGTAATATTAAAATTGTACATGGGAAAATAAATGCAGACATCAAACATCAAAAGAGTCGCAGCAATAACAAAAAACTTGCTTCTTGTTTCATTTTGTCTTCTTTATTCTGAACTTCATCCTCACATTTTTTCATCCTTACATTCCATTTGAATGGCACATTCAAAAGAAAAAATGGATATGCATTCATAACAGTCTGTTGCTTTCTCTTTTTTTCCTTTCCCCAATTTTACAACAAGCAACCACCAAAAACTACTACGCACAAGGTTCTATTCCATTTTAGCATTATGGTTACTTCACTTGCTTATTCTACATGTACACATTTTTCTTTTTTCTTTCTTTCCGAAAAATAAGCCTTTACATTTTCTTTCTGGTGGCACGGCATACACCGCAACAGATTCGGATGGTGCTAAACTTACATTCAAATGCCAACTTATATTCCTATGAATTAAATATATGTCTGCCGCTGCGTTGTCTACCGACTTACTAGCACATCAGTACCTTTCATTTCATATTGTTCTGTTGCTCTCTTTGTACAATATCATTCGTAGCAATACATGCTTAAACTTTACTTTTGCCTTGGGAGATTTTCATTTTCTGTCTTGGAGAAAGTGATAGGATTAAGAAAGTGAAAGCAGAGAGTGAATCCAAAAACGGCTTAATTTTTTTTTCCTGGGAAAAAGAATAAAAACGGCAAAACGCACTCGTGTGTGTCTGCAAAGCATGATGGCTTTACATGTGTAGTATATATATCTTGCATGTCTGGAAAGTGTACAAAGTAGGATATACATCCCAGTATTTATGTTTTTTCCTACTTCTTTGCCTCTCTTTTTGCGATCTTGCTGTGCGACTTTGGATAAGATAAAGAAGGAAGGAGGAGAGGAAGAAGAAAGAAAAAAGAAATGAAGTTGAAATCCTATGGGCTTCTCAAGTCTACCACCGCAGCCCCGCTTTAATTAAGAGATGCGATGTGTGTATTTGTGCGGGTTCCATGTCCTTTTCCGTACTACTTCCCGTGCCTACTTGTAGCCTTGTAGCTCAAGCTCCGGTTAAACGTGCATTTTCTCTTGTTTGTATTATTCGTTGTTGTTATTCAGGAAAAGTGCAAAGAAAAAAACGATTACATAACAAAAGATATACATACAATATAAAAGCATAAACCGTTGAAAAGAATACCCTCATTACTATTGACATAATGTGCAATTCCAGAAGTTATAAGGGCCAAATACTTTTCAATATAACATCCAATCATACTATTTCTAAAAGCTGTACGGTTATTTTCTGTCTTCAGGCCTTCAGGTTCTTGTACTTTGAAAGATAGCTTCAGTCTCCAGAAATCTACTACATGACCAGAAATTCCTTTAACAAATACATTAAAGTGAGATCAACAGCAACAGCGTAGTACCATTTCATCTTTTTCGAGATGGGGATCACATAACATCTATTATGTGATTTCTAGCGAAAAAAGATGACATAAATGAATGGTGAAACTAAGCCGGACTTGGACTACTTTTTCTGGCCTTGATCCTTTCGTAAACAGTAGATAGTGTATGGGCAAAACAAAACACACTGTAATTACAAAAAATGAATGCCTTTTTGTCTATTTAGGTTTCTGTCATGTTTCCGTTTCACCACTTTCTGTGTGACTTTGTCCCACTTTTGCTGCAATGCATCAGGGAAAGCAACGTGACATTACAGCAGAAATGTATTTCGTCGTCATTTGCCAATTGACAACCCATGGGCAACATTGAAATTTTAAAAATTAGCTGTTGACAAATGTCCAAATTTTCAGTAAAAATATTGTTTTTATAAATCTAATTATTTATTATGCATATCACAAAAAATTATGATTTAATCTCGTTATTGTCTAACTAATCATCTTTTATTTCGATACCCAGCGTATTTGTGAGAAAGGTCCAGAAATGAAGCGCCGGTATATGAATTCTGTCTTTAACGGAGTATGGACATCTGTCAAAACGGCTTTGGCAGGTTGGAGCACCACCACTCAGCCCTTCTTGTAAAGCACGAGTATATCGATAAAAGCGACTGCTGTAATTTTCTGCAACTGGACCATGGTCCACCCTACAATGGAAATTCAATCGTGAAATTAATCAGAGTTAGGCAGACAAATGCATATGTCATTCTTACAATAACTTCTTTGCAAACATATCGCTTAAAGGCTTATGATTCTCCGGGTCGGCAAAAATTTCACAAATGAGACGTTGCTGACATATGTCTTCATCAACCTGTACACAAGATAAATTTAATTTGTTGTAAAACATTTGTACGACAAGATGGTAAACTTGACACTATTAATGTATCAGTTTAATTAAATGCTTACTCCGAGAAGTGTAAAATAGGTTGTCATTCGTCCAAGCTCAATGGCATACGCTGGATCGTCATACGACTCACTTGGTAAAATTTCTTCTGCTGTCAAATTGGCCAAAAGCTCATTTTCCTTTTCAATAGATCGTTTAAGACGACGAGACGTTTCTAAATTGAATCTTGGTAGTGCAAATGTGTAGGGTACGGCGATGAGAAAACCTTCGTAAATTGAAACACAAAACTCTATTTAGATTTTCAATAGCTTATTGTATTTTCATTTTAAATTAATAATTAATGGCTATGTACCAATATCCACCGGTGACTGTGTGTTGATATAAACGTATCGTTTTTGTCTGGAGTGAACTCTATTTGATTCTTTGTACAGTGGTTCATTGCTTCCATTTTCAACATTTTCAGTTTTTCCATCATTTGCGATGACTGCACGAAAGTGTGCTATAGTTGCAGCAAATATGCACAGATAGAAAAACTCGGTTCTGTAAACTAATTAATAGTTAGATTAAATGCAACTTTCCACAAATATATCACAAAACTGTTAAGGGTTTGCATACAGACTCACACCTTTCAAAAACGTTTGCATTTTTAAACGATAATATTTCCAATACTAGGATTTCCAATATTCTCCCGTTGATCTTGTTTTAAAAATTTCAATGACAAGCATCACTAAAAATTTGGTTTAGCAAGTATCGGTTACTGTTATTTAGCAGGGAGGATTGAGTATTTCTTAAAACAAGTACAAACTGGGACAGAAGGAATTATAAAGTCAAATTATGGAGTTTTTCGTTACGGCATTGCTACACATTTTTAGCGGTTTTAGTAATTTATATGATAATACTCTCCTTGTGGATTGTGGAAGTAGCTGATAAAGCCTTCTTAGCTCACATTCTGTTTACTCTGAGTCTGAGAGCACATCGACCTCTTAAACTTGCTATGTTGAACGCTAAGTTAATGATTTTACACGTCCATTAAAATCGAATCTCTGCATATATCACAAGTTAGAAGTAGAAATGAGAAGTACCGGCAAAACGATTTCTCTGCCAACCTCGGGTCTTGCAAAAAATACAATATTTGCGTCTGTAGGCAAATGACATGTCGTAATATAACTTCTACATAATTCAAGTTATGACTTGCATAACAAGAGACTCTCAATGCAATTGTAAAAAAATGTACAGCATTATCTCATAAAATACAATACAGGCTTTCCCAAGACCAAAGAAAGTTAAAGTTTTAGTCTGTTAGCACTAATGTTTGCTTTTCTGAGGATGTTTTTAATGTGCACTACTGGTCCAAGCTACTAGTCAGTATTATGTTAGACATACATCATCAACACATACTAAGCCCTTTCTCTGGTGTGAATACATTCTACGCATACATATTAATAATTTTTCCACACGCTCCGTTGTGTTTGCAAACGATCTAGAGATAAATTCGGCACTAGTACTATCGAGAGAGGTTAAGCGCGAATAACTAACTATCAAACACATAACGTATAACAGCAGTTTTCTATAGTTTTAGGACACTAAAAAATACTCAGCAATAGTTCTAGCTACAACATAAAGCTTATACTCTAGTGTTTGGGTCTTCCCACAAGCAAATGAAAGAATATATCGTAATATATCTACCGTATCTTGGTGGACTTTAAATTGTCTCTTGTGACGAAATAGAAAATATGCTGATACGGTATTCCAACTACCAACGATGGCCAACAGTAAGTAATATTTACAATGCAGTTATGTCCTAAGAACCCTTTATCCCAGTAAGAATATTTTGTGAGCACAGAAATGGAATGCGAGAGAAACCATTCCCCACGTCCATTTGGGTTTTTAGGATTCTTCACTAAAAGTGTGCAGGAGCACACGCCAACGTATTATTTGAATGGAATTTATCTGCAATATATCTCTTCACAGGGCTGCATCCTTGTCATCAGCCGAGGGACTATAAATTTTATTAGAATTGAAATTCAGGTAGCATAGTACGAGGCTCTTAAGTGTAAGAGGAGCAAAAATAGCTTCATACTACCGAATGTGGTGTGAAGTGTATTCTTCTTTTGCAAAGGCGAAAATGAAAAAAGCAAAGCGGAAAATGTTTCATTTTGAAACACCATGTGTACACACATAACATCTTTCGGTACAGTATTTAGCCAACCGGCAGTCCCCAAGTAGGACTCGTTATCATCTTATGAGTATCGTCATATTAGCACTAGTCTTCGAAAGTTTTAGGATGCGCTTCCGATCCAAAACAAGGGAAAATAAAAGGAAACATGAAAATAGCAAGCCGTAGAAAAAAGAAACGAATGAAGGGAAACGACAAAAGGAGAAAAGTAGACAATGTTTCCTCTGCGCTATATATTTAGCTTCCTGTTTCATTGTGCCTTACTGGGCTCTTTTCCTGTGTTTTGATGTGTCTCACAAAAAAAAGTAAATACGTTCTTCTAACAGGAGCGTGGTGTAAAAAGCAAAAAGAAGAATACGGTATTTTTGCACAAAAAACATAAACGAATATTTTCCAGTGTACAAGATTGTCATGATCTAGATTGTATGATGTAATATGATCTCGCATAAAAATCCACGACTTTCTTTTCTTCTGCTCCCTTTGCTTGCATAGATGCAGAAAAGCAAAGGCGAAAATTTCGAACAAAACTGGAACCCATTTCATCTTATTTTTCAGGATCTATAAATATATCTCTTTGAATCATGTGACATGTGAAGGAGAAGAACACGCTACGAAATCAGGCGACGTCAACCACGCCATGGTCATGTGAAAGTGAGAAGGAACATGACAAGGTTTTGGATAGAAGAAAGTAAGTAGGTAAGTATGCATGTCATGTAATGCACATAACGCATTGTTGTGAAAGTAGCCTTTTTATGAGACAAAAAATTAGAATCGTGTCAAAGGAAGTGTATCTTTTTTGGAGTGTAATGTAATGTAATATGTTGTGACATACAAAAGGAAACCAATCCGAGGCAAGTATTCTTGGTAGGATTGGTTTCTTTTTTTCGGGGTATCATGTATTAGAGTATTGAGGACAAAAATGTAGGCTCTTGGAGGAACTGGGAATAGTTTTTGGTACACGCGTGACATACCGATTTTCTTGGATAAAGGATTACATAAATACCCGTGCAATTTTTGTGAGTGACTGAAATTGAAATGAAAGTCAACTGAAAGGAAGGAAATGTAATACGGTTGGAAAAAATATGGTTGGATATGCATGACAAAAAAGACGATGATGCATTTTACATACTCCAGCACAGCTAGGGAAAACGGATGCTGGGAAAAATGGAATGTGACAATGTGTCGAATGACAAGAAAGTGCACATAACTTCCACTGGGACTATTTTCTTGAATTTTCTCGATTCTACCTGTAAGGAGATTACATATTGTGTTGATGCCAAGGTCATGCTTAATTTTCAGATATCTGACAACAACATGTGTGTCATCCAGCTAATTCTCATAGTAAATGTACCTTACATCGAGTGCGACTATAATATGTAGTTATTACAACTTTACACTGTGCAAACTTATTTAATCAGTAATCACTCGTTGGTAAATGTAGATCTGCGGAAGTAAAATTCTTTTGAATCTGCGTTTATATTTTTGTAAGATGTTGTTAGTTTGCTTTAATATAATTCACTGTTGAATGAATTTATTTATTTTTAAAATTGAAAAAGTGTTTCACCGACCGATTTCCATTTCCGACCCTATTATGCACGCAGAAGTGCACTGGAAATGAAAAACCTGCAATGAACGACATTCTGATATCATCTATTACCTGCTTTCAGTTTTTTATATATTTCCATTCTATTTTGTATTTTGGATGCGTCATGAAGCTTGTTGATGCAATGCTATTGACGTAAAAAGACACTGCATTCAAACTCAAAATTCCTTCGTTTTAGGTCTTACGGGGATGTTGATGCTGTAACCATTTCAAAGTTTCAATAGATCGTATCGTAAAATCTAGTGTAAAATCCGTATAATAGTAATAATATTACATTAAAGGTCTTCATCCGATATTATGTATGATATTTCGAGCCGCAGAACCACTTTCTTCTCAGAAATTGCATATTATTTCAGCATAGCCGCGATTCCTTTGAGTATTACGTAACCACATTATCTAATATCAGTGCAGCAGCAACGCACTCCATTTCCACTGAACCACCAAAGGAGCATTTTGTGGTAAAGAAAAAGAAGAAAAAAGCTAGCGAGAAGCTATAAGTGGGGAAAAGGGGAAAGGGATAAGTTAAATCAGTAACGAGTGGTAGTATATCGGCGGGGAAAATTGTAATATGCAACCGTACACACACACACCACTCTACCCTACCAGCACGATAATAAAGACAGATTTGCGTATAAGAATCTACACAATGAACGCTCATAACCTCAAGTAAGTATTATGGGGTTTCGACTCTACGAAAGAGTACACATTAGAGAACTGTTTTGTACAAGAGTTATGACTCGTTATTCCATCCAGGAGAAATCCAATCATAAAGGTTGATGGGATATTAGGTAAAGTGTCGGAGGAGATTCCATGAGATTATATTATGACGGCCCCACTCTACTCGACACACACTCTCTTTCTTCTTTCACCCACACACACACACACTATATTCCTCTAGTTTCCTCTTCATAACATCTATTTATCAGAAAGAGTATTTGTGCACCACAACTGCCACTACTGCTACGACACCAGTGCTTTCACAACTGCAGTATATCCTGGAGCCTAGTGACAGAAAAAACGGGTTCTTGAATGTATTTACGAAGATATGCATATCATTATTACAGTTAAAACTGAAATTCAAGGATTTCGTACAAGTGTCTATTCGTCTCATGAACAAGAGGGAATAAACTATTTTGTGCTTTTTACACGTGTACTTTTGGCATAAGCATATATGCAGAAGCGATGCATACACAAGGGCAACCGATTATATAATATTGCTTTTCCCCACGAGCAAAAACGAAAGAGTTCAACGTATCCGCGTATATGACAATCTAAATTTTCTTTGGTATTATATGCATATACATATTCCCTTTCACTGTGAACTTGAGCACACTTTGAAAATCTTTTAGTGTCTAATACCATATAGATCACTTGCTAGCGACAACCACATACACCGCAGCGCTAGAGTGTATAACTACTACAACCAACGCCACTTGTCTCCCAACTTCATTACTGATCTGCTTCAATGAATTTTGTTTGAAAGAAGGAACCGTGTATCCCACCACCATCACCTCAAACGTTTTATGAGAAAATTTTAGGAGAAACTGGAGCCAATGCGAAAAGGCATGAAAAAGGAAGGAAGAAAGAAAGATTCGAAATGAGAGATGAAGGAGAAGAAAAGCATTCTCGTGTACGTACCGTTATATAGTCTGCTCCCTGCTCATTATTACACAACGCTTTTGGCTTTTGTATATAAATCCATTATTGTTAAAGCTCTGCTATAAAAATGCACGGGATATATACTACTACTGTCAGACGTATAGTCTGTCTTCTCCGTCTTTCATTGTCATTTAATCCGCCAAGCGATTTTCTCTCCGGTAATAATGTAATACCCTGGTACAAAATGCACCACTAATAATAATATTCCTTTGTGAGGGCGGCTGTGTAGCAGAGAGAGAACTGACGCAGAGATGATGAAGAGGAAGACGAGAAAGTGAAGAGAAGGATTTTTAAAAGCTTTCACTGAACTAATATAGCGATTTACTATTACTGGTGTCGTTTTATGTGGGCGCATGAGAGAATGATGATTACATGACGATGCCGGTACGGAATAAGAGAAGAATGAGAGCAAAATCACATCAGTCATTTCAGTATCAATCACTATCATCATCTTCACAAAGGATGACGGGAAGGAGGAAGAAGAACAAGACAGCAGCCCAAAGGCGCCCAGGCAGCTAACCACCCGAATCAATGCATAACTTTAATGGTCTCTGCAGAGGTCCGTGACATTGTTTTCATCTGTGCTTAGGAGAAATAAAAGGATTATAGTTGCTTATATAAGAACGTGCATTTCTCTCAAAGAATAAATATTTGTGGTTTATTAAATGACTGATTATTGTAGTAATCTTCTTTGAATTAAGAGTAACCCACTGAATAAGGTAGATAGAGTGTATATAGAAAGCAAAGAATATATCAACAGTGTGTTAAATTACCCTAATGGTATTCTTGTATATTAATTCAGAGTTAACAAATGTCCTACATTAATTGGTTCTTAATATAAGAATCAATTTATGGAGACACTTGCCTTGGTGAGTGTGAGTAAACATCTAAAGGTTGAAGGACCCGCAAATACGCATACTAATGTACTACTAAACTTTTCTTTATCATGGTTTTTCAACTTTTAGTAAGTAGCAATAATCCCAATTTATCAAAAATTCAAAAGAAAAAAACAATTCTCTTATAATTGATTATAATGATTATCCCTGATATCAATCTATGATTTTTTCTGCATTTAAATCAATTATAGTTTAAGGATGCAGCTGAAAGAATCCTTGATAAAATAAACTGCAATTTGAAATCGTACGTTACGATAATGATAAGTAAACGATTGTTATTGCCTTGTGGTTATTTTCCATTTAGAGCATTCGCATCCAATTCACTTGACGATAGATGGTGGATATTATGACTTGCCTGCATAGTTTTTTGGTTTCTAGTTATTAAATGAATCAATATTTTAGGAAACGTGAAACTCGCTTCGATCTAAAACCACGCAAAATGCTGATATTTTCAATCTACTTGCATTGCTTCTGGCAAACTCCGGCTTACCGGTTGCAGTCCTGATAGTTTGCCGGAAGGACGAATCAATGGGAAAATTGGAAATATGGAAAACATGTAATTGTAACTTGTGTACTGTTTATCATACCCCCTGCGCTCATCTTTTTTCTGCAAAAAAGATTCAAGGTGCTTTCTTTTATTCGCCTCAAGTAACAGACAATATATGATATGAAAAGAAACAAAAAGCAACGCCGTGAGCACATGATTTTCAGCATGACAGCGGGTGGTTTGCACTACACTTTTAATGCATATTACAATATTGTATAAAATAGTACCATATCGCATTTCATTTCACTATCATCATAACTATGATCATTCATTTTGTCAAGTAGAGTACAACGCAGTAGTGGGTATCCACTACGCATAATATAAATCTGCTGGAGGATATGCATTGAAGAAAGACCTTGATTCTTTCTTACTTTCATCAGAACAACTTTTACCCGAAACAATAAGTAGTAGAAAATTCAGTTGAGCAAAAGTTTTATGATTTTATACTCTAGTATTAAGATAATAGCGTCGTATAAGCAAAGTATTCATGCTCTTTTCTGTATCATCATTATCATCATCCCGGTTTGTATGGCCTATTATGAGAAACCACAAAAACAAAGACTGTATTTATTTTATGCAGAAACAGCAAAATAAGCCTGCTTTCTGAGACTCAGCTAAAACACTCACAAACCCGAACGTTGGAGTCGTTACCCAAAATCATCATGCGGCTTTTCCACACATTTAGTATCCTATACCCAGGATATTGCATCTTGTAGCCGGTTGATCGTGAGAGTTTCGCCGTTGGATCCTTAATAACTGATGCTTAGACTAACCTTAGGTTTGGCAAAGTAGCATAAAATAACGGAGATGCTCACATATGGTAATTGCTGCCATAAAAAACTACCTATATCTAAAAACCAGGCAATTTGTACTTAAGTTGCAGTGCAAAAATATAATATATGAGTGCTCAGACTACACTACACACACACCTATCCAAACATTAAGCTTGCTTGGCCTAGATTTCCTGCTTTCTCAACTGCATCTCGTTAAGTGGTACACTTTTTCTTATCGTTGCTCCTTCCACTTCTGGCTCCAGTTCCAATTTTGCCGGTTATATTGATGACCACCCGGAAAACTTGATATTGCGCACGTAGTAAAGCCGTACCCAGCACACTCCGCATACCATTACTAATGTATGTATTCCTTTACACACGCGTATAAAATGCACTTGTGCAAATAATATCATGAACTGCTTGTATATTATAACCTTATTTCTTTTGATTGCACAGTGCACGGTTTTCCTTTTTACGGGGCCAGCAGTGGCAGCGTAGAAGTAGTATTGGTAGCCACGAAATGGAGCTTAACAACAGCAGGGGCATCAGAGATCACAGCAGCATTTTACCTCCATGTGCTTGCCAACTCGCTCGGCAGCATATCTTTTTGCTCTTTCCAAGGAATAGTAAAAACAAAATCGAAAGAAATAGAAAGAAAAGAACATTTTTGTTCTCTCGTCGAGCAAATTTTTTAGTTTGAACAGAGTGTCCCCGTCAAAAAGCACACACATAGACACGGTCAATGCAAAGAGAGTCCAAAAGAAACGAAAGACAAGTTCACCAAAATTTTCCTCCGTTTTAGGTACCCAAAACCATCAAAACAACACGCAAAGCAACAGAAAATCGGCGAAGCAGTAGTGGTAGCAGCCAGCTTTAATGCAGCGACTTTGCTTGTTCTCCAGTTGAAAATGCTAGAGAAAAATAGAAAAAAGAAAGCAAGTCGTTTTCCCGACTTGTTTCTGCTGGCTTGTTGCTGGTCTCAGTGTATGCGCTCGCAAGCTACCCCACATACTATGGATGAACATGTATTCGGTGTCGAAATATCAACCGAAAGAGCAGGCAGCTCTCTATGCGTTCCCCATAATCGCTTCTTATTATACACACAGTACACATTTCCCCTTTTCTTTTTCTTCCCTTTTTTCCTCGCTACCGAGCAGTGGAAACATCAGCCGCAGCAGTCTATCTGCTTTCCGCAAAATCTCTCAAGTTCAGTTTGTCTCTGACCTGGAAAGTGGAAAGAACGTAGGTTCTGTCGTTCGTCGTTCCACACACGAAACAATATTTTCACTTAAACTAGTAGTTCCACTTTCGCTTTTACTGCAGAGCAGTGTTGCAGTATAAAAAGCGCCGTAGTTTGTTTCGGTGAAATGCAACAGCAAAAACACAAGACAGTGACACGGCCTGTAATTTCACATTTTGCTATCTGGCAAGATTGTTGCAGAAGAAGCAGTTTGTGTTATGAAATTTAGAGGGAAAAGAAAGAAAAATTGTAATAATACAGCAAGTCATTTTCAGTAAATCATCATCTTGAGAGCGGCATTTTCCTCTTTTCACTTGCTCATTTCTCTTATCAACAAACTCATCATCAAAGAAAAGAGGAATAAGACCAACTATTGCTTTCTTCTGCTGACTCTTTTCCTCCTTAAAGTTTCATACCTGATGTGATGAGGAAAACTGGTTTTTCTCTTTCTTCCATGTGCACTTTCACATTTCTCTGTCGGACTGGTGGATAGGGAAGATAAAACTTGGATGATGATAAAAAGAAGAAACAGTTCAACAGAATCAACCGTCAGTGGCATTTACTTTTATTATTGAACTGGTACTTTTCTCTCCAGTGACGCAGTTCTCCTGTCTGTTTCAGCATGTGTTGTGTAATGCGACTCACAGGAAAGGAAAAGTGAGAAACGGAGAAGAAAAGCTGAGAAGAAAGATAGAAACTGAAAATTGCAAGTTTTGTTGAAAGTGGATACATTTCATTGTAAAACTGTTGTACTTTTGTACACTAACTGAGTGAGGTACACACAAGGTGTACTTTCTTACATGTTTGCAAAGAATCTTTGCATTGTAGTGAAATTTCATTCCATTCACCAAATAACCTAATACTTTTGTGCTCGTGTGCTGTCCTGAATGAGGAACAAAATTGCAATTTAGAATCACAAGAAAAAAGATACTATGAAGCGTTGATAGAGGTACTCTGTGAAACACAATATAAGCTTTGCACAGTTTTCACATTTTCACAAAAATACAACGTTTCAACTTTTGGTTCTATATTCCGCTGACGCATTCCGAGAGAGAAAGAAGAGGCCTGAAATGGCAACATCAAAATCGCAGCATCAATTCATCCAGAACAATATATTATTTTGTATGAGTGTGTAGCGAGTGCAGATAACTTTTGGAACAATAATATTCTGCATACCACACTTTGTGTTATACATTCCTCTGTTATTGGCCCTAGGTCAAAAATTTATAACGATTACGATTATCATCATCAAGAGAAGCCGCATCAGCAGCGAAAAAGCTCGTCAAAACGCGAAACCCGGTTCCAACAAAATTTTCTTTGGTGATGGGCTTTCTTCTCAATGAAGCACATAGGCGCACATTGCATTTAGTGGAATTGTGACCATTTGGAATTCGCCGTTATTACTTATTCCTTTCATTCTAAATACAGTGGTATATTGTGCCAGCTGTTTTGAAATAATTCTCTGGAAGGCTTCTTACAGTCTGGATTAAGGGAAACTGGATAAATGCATGCAGGCTTTTTTGGGACAATATACACAGAGTTATATGTGTGCCAATGCCAGCAACCATCAAGCAGTAAAAAATTGGAACTGGGGAAGAGATAAGCTAAAAAATTGTAATAACCATTTGCATGGTGCGTGTGTATGTGATTTCGAATACATATGTGCAGAAGCAGCAGCATTACTGTGAGGGACATTCACAATCCGATTCCAAAAAGCAATTCCATAAATGACAAAAAGCGCTACCAGACAAATACAGAAAAACATCATGCTCACATCTTCCCCTATAAGCCAGCTTGTGTTTTAGAATACACCCGCAATTTTGCACGTCTGTAGCTGACTCAATGTGGTATATGTGTATGTGAGAGTGTCTGTGCCAGAAGAGAATGAAGAAAAACATTCCAATAATGAACTCGCATTGACCTCGGGCCATGCTTAGAATTCATACACACGCCACTCACTACTACAGAGTACAACATTGTGAGTAAGAGGCGAGGAAAACAGAAAGGGAGAGACACTGAGCGAAACCCAGAGAAAATGTTCATCTTCCCTGGCTCTTTGTGCTGAGAAAATGTGACTATGATGATGCCCCTGTGAGTGAGTACAAGTTTTGGGTCAATGTGAAACAAGTGCTGTCTCTCGTACCATCATCATCGTCCCCAGCACCGTAAAGAAAGCAAAAACACATGGTGCGTTAGATAAAGCCATATAATATTTTATACACGAGTGTATTCTCCAAGAGACAAGGCGAGGGACGAAAGAACAACGAAAAGGTTTCTCGTTTGCTTCCCCCGGAAAAACGCACAGGGAGAGTGAAGTCAAAAGGTAAGCTAGTTTAATAATAATAAAATAATCAGTGAAATTGTCAGTGACTGCCACTACCAAGCAAACTGCATGGAGAATATTGAGAATTTTCCAATGCTCTAGTATTTACGATGGAAATAGGGTGCGAACGCAAACAGGAACCGAGAGCATTACAGAAAATTAAACAAAGATATACGAAACAATAAGCTAGAAGAAAGTTTTAGATTGAATCTAAAAGACAGGATATACTGATAGGTATAGATGCTGAACAACAATATTAATATTGATAAAGAGCTGTAGGGAAGTTGAGTAGGTAATGGAATAGGTAGGTGGAAAAAGGGAAGGAGGAAACGACTCATTTGATTTAAGCAAAAAGTAATAACAAGGGCAAATGCATTTTTACGAGAACAAAAAAAAAAGCTAAAAGGGAGCCGCTGTTGCAATAAAGCTGATTAGATTGACTGTGTAGTTGATTATATGCTGGTTTAAGCAGTTTCACATGCAAATGAGAAACAAGCACACAATAGGTCAATTTAATTTTTAAATATAGAAAATGCGTGCTAGCAACACGTTTACAATGTGCAAATGCTCTACGTCTCGTGCCCTGTGAAACTAGTTGAAAATTATATCAAAGGGTAATAATAACGTGCGAACCGCCTCCTTCTTTACGGAGTGGCCTTTGACAAGGAAAATGCAGCAGGGGACAGGGTGAACATGAGAAACAATCAAGAGAACTGATGACGACATAGGAGGGTCAAATCGAGTCGCACTTTGAAAGTCACGAGAAGACTGAATTATATTACGAAAACGGAATTTCTGCTTGGATCAACGGTATACTTATTTTTTGTTGACTAGGCGGCCTTCTTCGTTACTCAGTTCCACCTCTATTATCAGTGCACCATGTGTGCGTACAATAAAAAAGGGAACGCACCCAGCAAAAAATACTTCACAAGTTCAACCTTGCAGTTTTAGCATTGGTGAAAGTTGGTGAAGAATAAATGTATACGCTGCGACAATGTCTAGTTAGTAGTTTCTGATGAAATTGCCCTTTTTGTTTGTTCTGCTGACGATTCACTTTACTTGCGCAGTTCTTATACGTGCGTTTACACCGCCTGCGTTCTTTATGGATTATATGCGTGTTGGCACTCTAGTCACCTTTTCCCTTTTGTTTTTATAATGAAAGAAAATGAAAGGCTTCCTAATACTAGTACTTTGTCCATTCCCATTTTATGTATTCCTCTATATGTGTGCTCTTTGAACTCAGATCGAAGTCTAGTAAAGGTGCACACGTCAAGGATGACAAGGCATTTGAGATTAATGTTATGAGCTTGCTATGCAAAATGGGCTAATACGCAGTACCAAACCTGCATAATGCCAACTGCCAAGTCACTTTTCAGGAAACTTTCTTCAAAAGAACTTAACGTTGTTGTGCACAGCAAGGGTTAATGCTACTTAAAACGCTTTACTCGATTATGCCTTAAACATCATTGAGAAATTCCTTGAAAGTCCTGTTACAAATGCATAATTTATTTAGGTGAGCATACAAACTCTAATGACTTTTTACTGTAAAGAAAATATTTTGTGCCCCTGAGCAGAACTCCTGCAGTTCAAGGCAAACTGCTCTGAAAACTGCAAAGACAAAAGGCAAAGTGGAAACGAAATGAAAAGGCCATTTTTCTCTTCCCATCCATAAAACTCATTTTGTCCTTATGTTCCTGCTAGATTACAAGTTATAAGCACGTGCTTTTCCTTCTCTCTCATCATGATCACCACCAATGTTTTATTCCCTATGTAATTTACATGATTATATTAACCTCCTTCCAAAGTCTATGCATTCTAATAAGACACGGACGAGACATTGCCTGTGGTGTCATTCCGTGTGCCTATTTCCATTCCTTGTGTCTCTGTATCTGTTATTCTTTCCACTTCCTCTCCCTGAAAGAAGAGAGAAAAATACAGTAAACTTGACTTAAATCCTGGAGCTCAAATTTCTACAGCAGCGGTTCGATCCATCCAGTAGGCTTTTTCTTCAGTCAGACAACTTTTAAACACACACACGACTGTATATACTACAGTGAAGTGCTGGTTTTTCTTCACGCTGTGTTGCTGTGCGTCAAGACAGAGCAACAACCCTCCACTGTAGTGGCAAACACACAAACCTCCGTTTTAATGCAATTAGAGCAGGGTAATTTTTCAATTTCATCAAAACCTTGACACTGCATAAATTTTCAGTGCTACGCTGCCGCCGCCGGTGTGTGGCATACACTATGACATACCATAAAAGAATCATCGTACGCAAGAAAAAATCAGACAGATACAACAACCTTTTTTGTAGAATAAAAATAGCTTATGTATGTTTACTTACCCTTGCACACGTGGATAAAAAAACAGAAAAAACACCCCAGTGCCGGGCTGACGGTGTGTGGTAGAAGATAACGTTATTATAATATGCAGTAAAATATATGTGTCCGCTTTTATGAACGTTTATAGCTGCATTACTGGCACTTCACCTTTCACAGGTTTAATCAAGGAAAGAAGCCGAGAGTGAATGTTTTTGTCTGCCTACCTGACTGACTGTCTGCGCGCGGGTAGTGTTTGTGTGTGTGTGTGCGAATGTGTGCATGCAACTTGTCAGTGTGCGGTATTTTCTCCGAGGCTAGCAAGCAAGGTAGCTCTCATGAAGTTTGTATTAGGGAGCGTTATGATGATGAGCTTATGAGCAGCTTAACCAACCAACTTTTACTTGTGCCTATCCCTATACAAAAAAGAGCGAGTATCTTCTTAGTGAATGGAATTCCCCACAGGGAAGATGAATTCTATAGAAAAGGCTGCACTTTCTTTGAACAGAAACATGAACACAATTAACCCCACACTATACACCGGAATATACATAAAAGTTTACAGTACGAATCGCTGTTGTAATCATAATGATAAAACAACAACGCAAAGGAGCAAAAGTATTTTGGTATTATTTGGTTGGAGGACCGGAAAAGGTGAATGGACTGGAAATGTAGGGTAGGAAAAATGGAAAAAGCTCGTTACTTACGCTCTCGTATTTTAATACAATTTGGAATTATTATGGATGTTCCCTTGCGACTGTAAATACAACCTCCACCAAGAGAATAAACACTGTTATTATGATTATGTATGCAATATAATATAGGATTATTAAAAAATGAGGGTTATATCTTTCCATGTGCTTCGCAATGAGATTATTTTGTGGGAAATAAAAAAGGGGTGAAGGTAAAAACCAAAATTTGAAAAAAAAATATGATTTGTATACTAACATGAAAGTGCACACCAATTATCCTATAAACATAACATTATTATTGCGACAAGACGACAAAAGAAAATTACTATAACCTTTTTCATCAGGAGTTTATATCGTCTGCCCTCTAAAATAATAAAACGCAAATTAGAGACAAGTAGAAAGTATATCGTCTTCAATTTTTCTTAGTAATTTATTGTGTCGTGTCTTTCTTCCACTGTATTTGATTACATTGTGTGGTGCACCTTTGCCACAGCCTTTCTAATAAATAATGCAATCAAAAATTACACGGTGCGATGAGTGAGCATTCGGCTGGATAATAGGTAGATTATGGCAAACCAAAAACAACCATTGAAAAAAATATTTAGCAAAATGACAATCAAGAAAGGAAAAGGTGGACGGAAAGAAGCCAGGTAGCTGCATTACAGGTTTCATTTTATCAACCATTCACACAACTCACGCGTTGGAATGAATGACTGGATTGACACGTTGTTGAGTAACCAAAATGCTCTGTGCATTTGTAAAAAAGGCTTTTTGCTTTAGATTACATTCAAAAGAAGGTATCTTTATGCAGTATTTTCATCATGTTGTGTAATGTGTAGTGAAAGAGTGGATGGGCAGTATTTGTTGTACTTGTTTGTGGGTGCAGATCGCGAAAGCAACTCAGAGCAAACGAGAAACCACCATTCACAGGTCGTAGTTTTAATATAGTGGCATGTTTTTACTTGATTGCCCTAATTGAACATTATTACTGTACTCGTGAAATGGGAGGGCAGAGAGGAAGTTGCAACTAAAACGGAATAATATGCATTTATATGTGCAGTAACGCAACAGAGTATTCATTCTACAAGCATTAAACCAACAATACAACGGTAACAAACTGAGTAATAACACGAGTCATAATATACAATCAAATCAAGTTAATAAGAAAAAATGAGAGTATACGCACAAGGGAGAGTGCAATGTTATGATGGAAAAATGCAGTGGAGTAGCTTTCATACCTTCCCCTTCCTTCCAGTCAACATATTTATAACTGCTTGTTTTTATAGATTGACGTGGGTGATAATAATGATGAAAAATGTTACAATGCATTTTTTCGTCCAATATGGTACGCGCCAAAGGAAATAAAAAATGCATTAATAGTGCGGCTGCTAGGCCATGCAACAAGACCAAAGAATTATTAGCCAAGTTGTTTTTTATGAATTTCCTTTTCTCGGCTGACTTTTTTCATGAAAGGTATACATCACCATAAACACATTTTGTGTTTTATGAGTGCAAGGACCAACCAGGTCGATAAGGTTTATACGAATGCTTTTTTTACTTTTAATGTTGAATGCAATATTTTTTTCCTTTATGTTTTTATGATGAAACAAATAACGAAATTCAGAGATTGGTATCGTAAAACATTTTTATGCGTTATGTTATGCTCATGTTTTATAGCTTTTGCATTATAAATTGTAGATGGTGGGTGGTGCACTTTGCTCCTCCGGTGCGAAACGTGAGGGAATTTACTGATGAAGAAGAACAACTAGTAAAAATAGCTTCAAATCAAGTAGTAAAGTATGGCTGTGCGTATTGCACTCTGATGAACGCTTAATATTTTGGGTAATTATTCCAGTCAGTTACGTTCTAGGCGGTGCTTTTTATTGTTGTATTAATTTTAACAACAGTTATTAAATGCACACTTTGGTTACTTCCCTTTGGTCAGTAGAAGGGAAGGGGTGTTGAATAGCGGGGTGTTGTATGAAGTGTAGTTAATAACGGGAGTAATTACAATTAACAATGGCCATTTCACGTGGTGACCATTCCAAGTACACAATGTTTCATGCTTGCTTAAACTGGACTCTCAAAAATGTTTCGTGTTAATAATAAAAAATGTTATGACATTCGAGCCAGCGTTGCTGGAAAATAAAAAGTAATAACTGCAGACACTTAACTCTTTCGCTGACAGTGAGAATAAATATGCCAATCTTATTCATAATTTAAACTGCTATTGCTTCTATTGCAGACATGCCGAAAGGAAAAGCGTGTTCACTGAAATATGGAATGGGGTACGTATCTCTATTGCATTTTATCAGAACTGCCGCAGAAAATAAATAGGGTTTCACGTTTCAACCGGGGAATCAGTATCAATTTCATTTTCGAGCCAGAAAAGCAAGGCAAAGGGCATTAGTAATATCTTTAACAGCGTAGTAGCATTTGTATCCATATCCATCATCGTATAATAGATCGTTTCTCTGAGAGCTAGGTGATAGGGAGCCGAAACCATTACCGTTCTCTTGCAATACACCGCACCACATAGAATCAAACAGGAAAAAGCGAATGTGAGAGGTTTTGGTCTTTAGTTTGCTTCGTCAGCTTGTCTTGTAAAATGAAACAGTATAGTTGATGATGCTGATAAGTTATTACCCTTTTACCGCATCACGCATAATGTATCATGTGATGATGGAGAGGAATAGATACCCTTACGCACCGCACAAGCATACATCATTGCATAAATTAGGGAAATCAACGAGTAAATGTCATAAAATGTGTAGTATAAACGATTCTCATTCGCAAGAGTACGACACACGCACATGGTGGCTTTCATTCTATGTACTGGTTGATGTCAACTTGGATGAATCACATCATAAATTAGATGACTCAAACTAATACCATATTTGTTTTTACAGCGCTGCTCAGAGTTTTCCGAGTTAGTTCATCGTAGGTCTGTGTAATATTCCTTTAGACTATTAGACAATGTAGTTTTGCATGTGTAGTAATATATAATGAGCTAGTACAGTTATTTTCTTTAAATTGAATGGTGTCATGAACTACCGCCAACCAGCTCATAGAAGCTAACTCGCTTTTATACTTGGGTGGCATACAACCAAGCATATATTATGTATAGCACGAGTCACGTTCAATTGTATTACGAATTCCAATAGATAGTCGCAACAGCCAAATTTCGCAAATAAGCTTTACTAACTTTGTGTCTAGCTTTTTCCAACAAAGATCAATCAATAAAGTTTCCTTATTTGCCCACAACACGAGAGGAGCATCAGCATGAAACCAGAGCATTTTATGTTGTAAGGCTCGCGTGGGTTGTTCACACGTTTTTATTTCATTCTTCCTGTGCCCGTTTTCACCTTGATTCTAATTTAATTAAAACGATTTCGGATAAATTAATTTTGTTGGATTTCCTAGAGTTTTCCACTTGGAGGAAGATATAAATATATTTCCTCCAAGGTTTTCCACGTGTTCTTGTACTTGTGGCGCTAATAAAAAAAATTCTTCATTTTTTATATTTTCACTTTCACTTACTTTGTGTTGTTACCTTTTTCAAGTGTGGGTAGATTTTCGAATTTTTCATATTCGTAGTTTATTTACGCTCCAGTAATTTAAACCTACTGCTAGCTCTGCAAATTTCCACGCACTCCTACTGTTCAAAGAATTCAATTTAGTTTTTGATCATATCAGCATATACTGCGTAGTTTGGGTCTTACCCGTCTGCCATAAAATAGGAAAATATCATAACACGGGCTTTTAAAGAAGCGACTCCTCCTATATCGTGCTTTTACTTTATTTGCAGTGCGTATCAGTTCACTAATCAAAACAGGCAAACACCGAAAAGTCTAGTGGCTTCAATTATTAGTATAACTGAAAACAACTTCATTAGACTGTTTGATTCCTTTATTCTCCGTCTTCCAGAAGGATAAGCAACTACAATGCAAACACTATTATTATTTTATCAGCAATACTGTCGATGACATGAAGCTAAAAGGGTGAAAGATTGGTAAAAACAAATATTGTATGATATGCCAATAATACATGTTCATCCTAAACAGACACAAAACAACACTACATATTTTAATGCTAGGATTTTATGAGTGTGTCTAGAGCAAATATTAAAAGAGAAAAATATTAAAGAAAAGGGCTGAGTTGTCAATAATAATAGGGCTAGGGATTTTCTATTTACTAAGCTAAAACTTTATGCAAACAACTCGATGAAGTAGTATTGAAAATGGTACACTTATTGCAAAGTAATGAATAAGCAGTGGGTTTCTATCTAGGTACGAATTTTTTCTATTATGCTGACTTAAATTTTGCCTTGTATGGATGTATTTATAGATCACAGTCACAATACGAAGAAAATAAATACACCAGAAGTACTTTTCCTTATGGTGGTTTTCATAGATATTCTTCTACTATTCTTTACTCTTGTTGACTATGTTCAGCGAGGCGTACAAAAGCTCATACAAATAAAACAAGTTTAATTGCCCTAAATACAGCATGTCCTATAATCAAGTAAAGTGTGTAATTAGTCGCTCATCATCAGTAGACCAGACTGCCTGTTACATAACCGGGAAAGTAGACAGTATAATGGAGGGGAAGGTAGTTTTCCAGTGCTGAATGTGTGTTGTTAAATAGCACTTTGTCATATAATAGGAATTACAGGCCGAGAAGATAATAATGAAAGTCGTTTGTGGGCCGCGTATTACCAAACGGTGACTCTTGGTTGAGCAGTTTATGCATGTCGATCTACTTCTTTACATCTTGTGGGAAACTGGAACTATAAAAAGACGGAATTAGAAAAAATACGTTGGTGCTGTGACCTTAAAATAGTTTGGCGTAGGCGACGAGAATGGGGCCACATGTGAGCAAGCATCAACTACTTTTAGCTTTCCATTTATTTTCTCTTATGCAACTGAGAAAAGTAGGCCCTGCAGTAAAACAATTTTTATCCCGGTAACTGGAACGACGTAATACTGAACAGGAACATCTCGAATGCTAAACTACATCCGCACTTTTTTGCGTAATTTTCCTCCGAAAAACTATCCTTGGAAAGAGAAAAAGAAATGTCTAAACACGAGTGAAACATTATGTAGAAGCGTACCAGTAATTTTGAAAATGCAGTAAGTTTTTGCGTATTGGAATAATGTCGGCTGTTGGTAATAGTTAGAGACAGGTAGTTAGGTTTGAGAGCTAGACATGGCAAAAAACGCATATCCCACGAAATAATAAATAAGGTCATTACGAACACAACATGGTGGTGTCGCGAATTTGCAGACCTTTGTCATTTCCTGAAACGAAGGAATTTCTTCTAACGATGCATAATAAGCACAGAAGAAAACTGGTAGCCGCAAAAGGGAACAAAAGAAAGTCTTTTGTTACACATTGATATTCCGCGATATCAAACACCGGAAAATATGCAGAGAACAGTGTACAATAGGAGAGAAGGAAATGGTGTTTCTGGCACAAGAAAATATTTCATTGTATTATTTTGCATGGCAATTTCCCATAGCTCATATTCCTTTGCTTCAGTACCAGGGCATGATCACATATCATGCGCCCCGTGTCTAACATGTATACATTCCAGCCAAGCCTAACGGTTGATAGCCAATTTACTTGTTGGTCATTTTGTACTGTCGCCGTAGTATAAGATTTCATTGAAAAGTATGGCATGTAACAATTTATTTTATAGGTATATTCGCAGAATCGGTGCAAATTCAGACAATAATAGAAAATACACATTGTATACTAAATCGCACTTCATAAAAACCCTTCTATCACAACACTGACCAAGCAGGGCAGGGCATGGAGGAAAGGGGCAGAGTACAGTTTTTATCTTAAGCTTATTCCCGTTTTGCACACACACAACCACACGCTAGTCCTTGATAAGACGAAACATAAACATACATACATTGAATTCGGTAGAGTTCATGGAGCCCAGGAACGGAGGATAAGCATAGGTAATATCCTTCCAACAACAAACGACTTTCGTACACATTCCAGTACACAAGAGTATACACACGACTGCCCTTTCTGCCCATAAACCAATTGCCATTTTTCTATTATTTTTCTCTCCAGCTACTACCTTCAATACACCTCTACTTTCTCTTGGTCCTGCTGCAATGCACTTTGCAAAAACGGCCAATTTTCTTTCTACCGTTCTCGATCTCACTTTCCACATCAGCTTAGTAGCAACAACAACAACACCGACGTCGACGGAAGATCGATTCGGAAAAAATATCCATCAAGTCTCCTGCAGCTGCCGCTATTGTGTATACAGTTGTTAACCAGTATCCTGTAGCAGAGCTCGAAAAAATCCATTCTTTCTTGACTTCATGCACTCGATTCCTTCACGTGCGTGTGTGTATACTTATATTTATTTGCATTGATTGTTCGGATTGTAGTTGCAGCCGACGCTAGAGACGTTCCCCAAAACTCAAAGCTATATACAATATAAGCGTTTGCATGCACGAAGAGAGTTTAGTCAGCAGTTTGGCAAAAGTTTATTCTATTCGTTTATTTTCCAGACGCAAGTATTTCGATGGATGCATTGGATTGCAAGAACATCTACAAACAAACGCAAACATCTGCTGTTGCGATGTTGTTGGAGAGAAAGCAGTTTAGCATTCTACAATTTTCTTGTCCATTGGACAACTTCAGGAGTGCAATATATCCATACATATATATTCAAAAGTAGAATGCATGGTTGAGCAGAAGTTAATGTTTACATGGCGAGTACCGTTTCTCCTCCTCTTTCATTGGCGAGGTGCATGTTTGCCAGAGGAGAATAAGACTGGGCTAAAGCCGAAATAACAACAGAAGAGGGTGAGTGGTAATGGCGGAAACTCTGGCTGAGAAAACTAACAATAACTTAAAGACAGAGTAGAGTAGACTGTATAAATTGAACATTTTAGCTAACTCTGCTCCCTTTTAAGGAACTGCACAACAATAGAAGTCATAGCCATTTTACCGTTGTTTCTGCTGTTTTGGTTGTGGATGGAATAACGTACTTGATCGTAAAGTAAGTCAAGCACAAGTTATTACTTCAGGAAAAGTGTTGCGACGACTTTCACACAGCCTACTTTTCACTGCTGCACTCGAGAAAATGGTGATACTGCTTAGTTATTGTCGGCTGGTAGTAGTTAGTAAGTACCAGGAGCAGCAGCTCTGCCGTGACGTTTATGTAGGTATAAAGCAAGTGGAAAAGAAAAGAAGCATATTTTTTGTGCAAAGCATGTAATGTTGATGATAATGATGATTATGCTCATGAAATTGTTTAAAATTGTACCTTTTCCCACTAATTTATGGAAAAGTTCTGTGAGGGATAATCGCTTTCTAGGTAAAATCGGGATGTTCATGTACACAGTATGAAAAGCTTGTTTATGTTACTGTTTGCTGTTATTGTAATAATGGTTGCCGCGCTGATTATTTCTTACGTCACCACTACCATAATACTATACGCATGCTAAAAAAAACTTTCATCCTGTAGCATTATTATCAGTAATCACATAGTCAGTTTTGTCAGAAACCTAGTAAATTTCGTGTATGTTGTTGGTGTGCAAGTTGTCTATAAAATTTACACAAAGTGGGCAGATTTTTTGCCAAAGTCAGTCAGTCAGTCATGCTAAATCATGATCGTTTAGGTACGGAGCAGCAATTTCATGTTGGTCGATATGCGATTTAGTAGTTAAATTACGTGTAGTAAATAAAGTGGTAGTGGGAAAGCCAAATGGTTGCGAGGTCAGTAGGTCCACGCCCTATTCATGCCTTGATTGTTCTCAAAACGTTTGACCATCATTTAGCGCGTATTGTACAAAACTTTTTGCAGTCATTGCCCAAACTAATGGAGTACCGATTGAAAAAGGGGATTTGGCTTTTTTGTTATTCCCACAAAAAATTCCACCCATATCTAGGCGAAATTCGGGGTTTTTATATTTTGACTCTTTTTGACTTGCCTTGATATCCGATTCGTTGTAACAGTGACGGTTTTTGTACAGATTAAGTGAAAAGGTCAAAGAGGGTTTGAGAATATTATTTTTGCTTCATTTTCTAAATGTGTTAAATTGCATACATATGTTCTGGCTTTCGCTTCGTTGATCTCCTCACGTTTTGGTACACAAGAAACCAACAGCTCTCTTGCTCTAAGCCGCAGCTCGACTTTATCCTGATGTTATTGCTAGTGCTTTGAACCAGTACTAGCAAATGGCTTCAGGGGCTGTAATAATGGAATGAAATGAAAAGGGAGAAAAAAGCAATTCTCTCGGTCTTTTACACTGACACTTGCTATTTAATAGTTGTGTACATATACACACAACATGAATGCAGCTAACAATAGCCACGGTTCATTGCTTCATTACATTGTTCTGTAGCAGCAGTTTTTTTCTTATTTCCTCTCTGACATTTTTACATTATCAGTTTGCATTGAAAATGGTCTTTTCCCCAAGCGTACAAGCAAATATAAAAATAGTGAGGGAGTTCGTGTGGGTGGATACATTATGATGGTAAATAAAGTAAGGAAGGGTTAAATGAAGAGAAAAGTGAAGTGAAAAGGGTTATTGCAACATTTACACTGCATTGTAGCAACTTGGAGAACCAAGCATATCGAATATCAATTCATGCACATGGAATGACGGGTATATGGTACAAAAGTGTCAAGAGACTAGTAACAACGAAATAGAAAAAAATACACAAATTCTTAAGAGTATAATCCACGCGACATTTATCCGTGTTTACTGAGCGACTACACAAAAAGTAGTAAGAAACAGTAAGCACCACAATGTTACTGTGTTCATGAACTAATAATGCACTTCTTTCAAAATAATAAAGTGGCACAACAAGGGATGGTACTAGTGGCGGAAAGAGGAGATGTTGCAAACATGTGTGTGCACATTAGGGGAAAAGAGTCAAGTGAATGACACCACTTTATAGACACTTTATCCTGTCGCAACAAAACTAACTGCAAATAAAACAAGTTGAGTGGTTTGGTTAATACAGAGAAAAGAAGCGTGTTGTAAATTGTGTGGCATTGTTGCTGTAAGCGCATTCTATTTTTATTCTATTTTTTCCTATTTATCTCTCTTCTGTCTGTTTGACTTTCCTTAATCACTTGAACAAAAATGCACAGCTTTCATAAAACTGGATATTGCAACAGAAAAAAATATATTTTACCACTTATGGTTATTGTTGTGCTTCTGCCTGTCACTGCGTGTCCTGTATTGAAGTACAGGATTGCTTCACTTTTTTGGTGCAACCGTCACTGGAGAATTCCCCAAAGTACTTGAACTTTTCCCCTATTCTCTCCTTCTTGTTCCTCTTTCCATTTTTTCAATCAGCCAGTTCACTTTACCAAACTTACTAAAGCTCGACTTACTCACGAACCATCTCGTCTTCCGGAATGAATGACAACTTTGAATGGATCATTCTCCGCTGTCTTATTACTACTATTGAAGATTTGTATGCATGACCCCTCACATTCAAAAGTTCATCTTGGTGCATGCAATTTAAAACCAACATACTACTCCATTCACCCATCTCTTGCTTTGTAGTTGTCACGATTCACACGATGCATCGCATGAATGATACAGCAGCAATGGTATCCGTGTTGTGCTCCTTTTTTATTTGTTTTTCTTTCCTTTTACGTATGCATGCATGCTTACATTATATGGGAAGGGTTTGCCGGATCTAGCAAATAAGTGCAGCGGCAATAACACCAAGAGAGAACGGATGCACCACTCTGACATTCATCTCAACTCTGAACAAATTATCCCCTTCATGCTTCAGTTCCAAATGACATCCACTTCTCCTTTTTAGCTGATGTAGTGACATCGTGTTTTCTTTCTCGTGACGCGTCGTCGTCATCAGAAAAAAGCATTAGTATGCCCTAGACACTAATAATGAAATAATCGGTGGGAGATGGCTCCTCTACTACATCTCGTTTTTTCCTCATGATAATCTAGATCATCGTTGTCGCCGCCACCACCACCAGCCTTGTGAATCGTCATCATGCTTGAATGGTACAGGCATACATAAAACATAACCTGGGCGGATGAGGGGATAGTTTTATAGCGTATATCAATTTCGTATATTATGGACACTTGGTTGAAAGTTGTGCACTCTACATTCATATAAATTTGTCTAATGACGACAGTCATAACGTCAATGTTTTCTTCAACTCTCTCTAATTTGACAAGGCTTTACCATTTACGTTCACCATCTTATTATTATTAAATAGACGGCAACGGAAAGAAAAGCTGAAAGGGGAAACACGCTTACAAACAAAGAAAGCTTTGTAGTCAGAACGAGAAATACGAAGACTTTTTCCACTGGCAAGTTTTCCTCTTTCGCTTTCTTTAGTTTACTTTCTTTTGTTGATGTATTTTGCTTCATTTAGCACGGAGAGAAGAGAAAAGAAATGAATTTTTATCTGTTTGCAAGCAATGTGCTTATGTATGAATGAATGGAGCTTGAATTTGTTCAATAACGATTATCTGCTGCATATACTCCCATTACACTGCAGTAGTGTGCATTCATGAGAAATAAGACTGTTTATTCCTGACTTTGTCTTCGTAAACATGCTTTCCAACTATACGAGTCAATGCTCGTCTTGAAATCCGGTCTACGTACATTCTATCAATAAAAAAGTGTAATCACGTAAAAAGAGAAAAAAACATAAAGCTGTGCATATGAGCCAACTCTTATATTTTCTATGCTTTTATAAGCGCAGTAATAAGTAATGGGATACGTATCTTTATATACGTCACTCAATACACATTATCTAACAAGACGTACTTCACTTTTATTCCGCACATATAGACAGATGTAGAGAGAAAGCAATAAGAAAAAAGTATTTTAGTTTGAAAAGTTTTTCCTCTTATTCTTCTGCTTTTCTGTCGACTATTACTTATTGCTCTGTGTATAATATGTACAAATGCAATAGGATATGCTGATATGCATACTATGTACACTGCGCTATTGTAAAAATTGGCTAGAGACGCGAAAAAAATAAGAAGAAAAAATAGGAGAGAGAAAGATGGTAGAAAAACGAAAGGAGAAAAAGTTTGAAAGTGAAAAGTACACTTTACTCACATAACAAGATGCGTGCCTACATAATCTATGTATATGGATGCATACATGCATATATTTTTGTGTATATGTTCACATGTAATTTTGTTCTATAATAAAGTTTTAAAATATATGAGCTAAGTATAGACCCTTAGCAGTATAAATAATAAGAGCTTAGTTATCTGCATCTCTGCTGGCGTTGTAGTAGTTTTGTGTGCAAATCTTTGAACAAAAAAGTACTAATATTGTGTGACTGTGCCCATATAAAACTTGTGTGTGATAGCTATACAATATAAAAAGAGAACATGTTATTTGTGGTGGTAGCAAATAAAAAGGTACTAAACTCTGATCACTTGCAAAGTAAAAGCCTTACACTCTCTCCAACAGCAGCCAACACGAATTATTATTGTACAAGGAAGAGTTGTCTGGTCCTTTAACTCTCTAGAAGATGAGTGGATTGTTCGCTCTTCTCTTCTGCTGGTGGTGAGTTTGTGCCTCTGTGTGTGCGAATGAATGGAGGCATAGGACGTCGGCAGAAACAAAAAAAGACAAGACAAGAAGAATTGTGTGTGTGTGTGTACGATGCTCATTCTACAAATTCAATACTCAAGCACGTATAAAAATGTGAGAATATATATGGTACACACACCATGAAACTGGATGCGAAATTCTACTCTCATTCTCTCTTTGGCAAACCAGTATAATCTTCAGACTTCACTGCTATCAGCAACATCATCATTGTCATATATACGCAGTAAAAGGGAAAATGGGAAGATCATGTGTACGGCAGAATAAGAATGCTAGGAGGAAGTTTCTGTTCTCTCTCGTTGTCGCATCATGCCCGATAAAAAATAAATAGCAGGGTCTGTTCGACACAGGAGCAATGTGGTGGCACATCAGCTACTCTTGAATTGATTGAATTGAGCCTGAATTGAATTGGCTGTACCCGTGTTTTCATCTTATATTTATTTTTCTTTTCGTGCACGGCCAAATGACTCAAACGAAGCTGCTAGACTGCTCCGTACACAAACGTGCCAATAGGTTTTTTTCCTGGAAGGATATGCGTACTACGCAAGGATGCGGGAAAAAGTGATGCTGCTACTATACAAGTTCAGACATTTCAATTGAAATAACATAAACTTTTTTCTACTTTTATTCATCCCAGGGTGTACAAGACATTCTTTTGGAGAGAAGAAAGGTTGTTAGCTTTAGCGCTGCGTGCTCTTGTATTGCTTACATAAAAAATCTAGAGAAGTTCTAAGAAAGGACGAGAAAAAAGGAGTGAACAGTCCACTTGTCTGGAGTGAGGGAGAGAAGAGGGGCAATGTCCAGTATTGTGTGTTTTGAATTACCATTGCCAATATCATCACATAACACTTTGCTAGCACCACATAAAGATGGATCTTAAAGATAGCAAGAGACGACTGACTGGCTGTCTGTAGATTTTTTTCTGGAGTAAAAAATGGATGGATGGATTGAACTGTCGGACAGACGTTTTTTATGCTTTCCTTCATCACAAAAAAAAGTTTTCACAAGAGCATACATACGAAGGACCATATATTCAAAATCGAGCACATGCTTCACATCATTTGTTATTCTGGCTTTCGTCGTTCTCCTTTTTTCCTAAGATCACATAACAATTGCCTTCATACCTTGTATTACTTTCAAAGCAAAAAACACTTCCTCTTATTCTGGAGGAAAAGCACGAGATTTCTATTCATGGTTTAGGTTTACGCTGTAGAATGTACGCTGCATCTGCTTTTATACACATAAAAGGTATTCCACATCGTTCGGTAATGCATTGATTCACAAAATGTCTACCGGCATTATTGCCTATGTTCCTTTGAACCTATCTCTTCTCTGCCCCTGTTACAAAAAATCTTGATGCCTGATATTGATATCTTTTTCATGCAAAAACTGACACTGGCGTATACGATATTTTATCGTTGCTCCATCGTTTTTTTTTACAAAAATGAAAGAAATAGATACATTAAGATAGATAGCGGGCGGCATTGCCATCCCCGTTACAACGGCTGTGTCGTTCTCAGTTTTTTTATTCTCGCATCTGTCTCTTTTGTTACCGTACCTCTTCCTTTTCTCCTTCACCGTGTCCTCCTTTCCAACTTCCTTCTGACCATCATCGATTATGTTGCAAAAAAGTGCAGAAAGACAGATGGTTAGCAGATAGTTACAGCTCCGTCGCTTGTTAGTTTCTACTACGTTTACTACCCATGCAATAAATATGATGTGTGTCTTTTTTCCTACGTGTGTACTCTCTCCTCTTTGTCTTCTTTGTGTACACAAGAAATCTAGTGGAAAAGTTCAATAGCCGGCATTGCAGTGCCGATAGACAAATTCACTTTTTCGCAGCAGTAGCTGACTGCAGACAAGTGTAGTCGAGATTGAAGTGACAGGCACAGCAAATTTTCCTCGTTGGTAAAATCGATAGAAAGGAAAACATAATGGAATAAAAATGGTGAAAGGAGAGAGGTACAAATAGACAGAGACACATTTTATTACGCTTTCTCTTGTACAAATGATCGTCGCGTACAATCAGTTTTTTCCTGTAGGCTCTGTCGTAGTGCAATCCCTTGCTACTCTCCATATTTTTTGCTACTAAACTTTTATTTGCCCGTAGACAATCGTAGAAATCGAGAGGAAAGTCGTAAACGAAAATACATCATCAGTCCTTTTCTTTCACGCACCCGTCTTCCTCTCTCGTCATATAATCTGCACGAATTAAAATGACATTTTAAATATGAATGTGTAGCAAAAATTATTATTGTCCGTGAACGTCTCTGTGAAAAAATGATTTTTCCCTCGTGCCGATCAACAACATGGACAGAATTACCAAAGCTTGTTTCACAACCAGTCGTTCGTCTTTTTGTTTGGAAGCGGCTTTACCCTCTCTTTCTCTTTGATGATAACGGGGCAATAACAGTAAACGCATATAATAATGATATTCTTGCTTCATCTCAAGACAAAAAGGCTGGGCTTCACCAAAAAAATTTTACTTGAGCTTCATTTCTGTGCTTTTTATAACGCAATAGCGAGCTCATACTATACTACTTTGAACGTTTATATGAATGAATGGAGAAGGAAATAGAATTTTTTGAAAGGAAATGGGGAATTTATTGTTGAAAATATAGAGCTCGATTAGTAGTTGAAGCTAATGGAGCGGTTTGAAATGATAGACTAACTGGAATTTTCACTCCATTGAGTCCGACTGGGAGAAGGAGAGAGAGAGAGCTCGTGGAGCAGGGCTACTCGCTCTAATATCACTTGTACTTTAGTACTGTTTTCCGCTATTATTTCAATCTTTCCCAGGATTGTTCTCTTCCAGTCCCAGACCATCCTCTGACTGACTTTCAAGTTGAAAGTTGCAGTGCGCGGCGGGTTTTTACTGTAAACGATGATGATAATGGTTTGTACTACTGCTAGTTTATTTGATTCCTTAAAAGGATACTAAACGGATCTGACTGTTCTTGAAAAATAATGCGTGTACATAAAGCTTTCTACCAGAGTTTACAATGGCTTGTTGTTTTCGTACCACACACTAGTCACTCACTCGTAAAAAAGAAAGCTTTATGAAAGTTATTGTTCAAAAACAAAGGGCCAGAAAAGCACGAGAGAGTGATTTGGATTTTAAAAGAGCGTAAATTTGTAGCAGGCACAATAAAGAGCATTAAAATAATATTATTATTTATCGTTGAAAAAATTTGGTAATAAGTAGAAACACAACCATAATCGTGGAAATGCGTGTTATGCAGCGTTTAATCATGTAGGCACATCTGATGTAAAAAAATACACACACTGTAACTGCTTGTTGTGTGTATGGTATGGTATCAATATTATGAGTACAAGCAACACAAGGAATGTTGGCAAGATATTGTGTCAGGATTATTAACTGATAATCTCATATCGTTATACTACCGGCAAATGTGTTTATTCTATACAGTTGTATATTTGTATAACTTGTTATTTCTTGTCAAGTGAGAAAATTAATACCTTTTTTGTTTATCACGCGCTTTACGATTTTTGTATACAGCTCTGCTTCTCGGTTGTACTGCCAAGAGGCGGGTACATTAATAATAAAAAATTGAGCAAAGCGCTCTACGAATTACACTCGGAAATTAAAAAGTAATCGAGATCTTAATAGCAAGTTAGCAAATCTTAATTGCAAGAGCACAGCCATAAATAAACGTTAAATTGACATTTGACCCTTCCTTTTTCAGTTTTTTTTAAGAAAAAGATTTTTTGTTCATCACAACAAAGAAAACTTAAGATGAAGAAAATCCCAACCACTGCCAACGAAAACTTTTATGGTGCCGTTCATGAGTTTATAAGTGCAGAGAACTTTAGAGAAATGTTTTTTAAAAACTTGATTCACTAACGCCTTGATTTTATAAAAAGCTCTGATGTAATTTATGCTGTTCCGTTACTCCAGGCTTAAATTTTTAGCCCTTCAAACAAATCTCTCATCTGATAAATTTATTATGGCAATGTTGTTGAGCGTAGCATGGATAATGGTCTGGGTAGTATGTGCAGTGTGCAGTCACGCGCGTGTTTAGCAAAAATACATTGATATACTTTATTGCATAACAAGTTGTTGTGTATACTAACTTTCTTTTTTTTCCTTGCAGGACAGAAATTATGACACGGTGAATTCAATCCCATAACTGGAGAATGCGTTATTTGCCACAATTTCCTCATCAAAGCCTCGAGTATTTTGCGTCGTTCGGTGAAAGTGGAGTATAGCAAGCCATGTAATTAGAAACTGCAGTGCCGTCGGCAATTCCTTGTTCAAAAAATATTCACTCCTCTTTCCCTGAAGAGAAACAAAGTTAACGAGCTAAATTCCCCGAATATAAATATACAATGTAGTATACTAGCAGCTACCCGAGAAAATCAAGAGAAAACAACCAGTAGACTGCTGTGTGTATAAATAAAACACTAGCTACTCAGCTCCTACTGAATAAAAAAGAAGAAAGAACAAAAAAACGTCAACTTATACCCGACGTTGTCGACTAGTCTGCTCCACTGTCACTTTATTCTTTTACTTCTCTCGTAAAATTATTCAACAAAGAAGAAAAACTGTGTTATGTGTGTGTGTCCGTGAATAATGTACTCTTCTTATGAATAACCCACCAACTTGTCCTTTTAACTTTCTCCTTTGAGTAAAAGTGAATGTGTAAGCGCCACTCTGTGTATGTCTGCTACGTATGCACAAAATATTATTGAAAAATATACACGTTCTCTTTTTTCTTCGTCATATTATCTCTTTCGTTCCACAAACTGGAGAAAGTTGAAACCCCTTGGGGAAGAGTGAAAGAAGAGAAGAAGAAAAAAGAGAAAGAAAAAAGAATTTTTTCTCTATATGAGTTCCCATTATAGACTTTGCCTCTTCTACAGATACCTATCTACATACATTTGTTATCCCCATGTGCTCTTCAACGTTACGTCTGTTGTGGCGTAGTGGTGCGCACTTTTCTTACGCCAAAACCGAGTGAACACGTTGTGCGTTACGTCGTAGTAAAAACATTATAGAATCAGCACAGCCTTTGTTCTGCAAAAAAAAAACTTGACTTGCTCGTTGTGTGAAAAGGATGATAAAGCGTACTGCTATCACTTTTGGTGGCGGTGGAAATCCCGAATAAAGTACGACTTTCACTTTTTTCCCTTTTCCAACAAGAAAATGATACAAAGTTGACTGGAGTGCGAAATATATGATAAAAAGCCAAAGAAACAAGAAGTTGGAAATACATACAATATTTCTATATTATTATTGCCGCTGTCAGAGTGAAAGTGTGGGTACCTAAGTACATATTAACCATCCTGACAGTACCGTATATCATAATCATCAGGGTATCAGCAAGTGTATCTACACTGTGTAAAAAAATAATGACGACACTACCACTACCACCCCAACTTACTGCTGGGATGATCATCATGCTCAATGCTCTCTGGCAGTAACAATAATAATGATAGGCGAATATGAGTTGGGTGTATAAAGCGTTATTATTCAGCCGAAACATTACGCAAGCAAGAGAGTTATATAGGTACCTAAACAGAGTTTCCAGCTGGAAGGAACAAAAATAATAATATATGATTCTTCTCTGCAGAAGTAGCAGCATCGTAGTAGAATTCACAGTGTGTGAACAAGTTCTCGCAACACCATCGTCCTCATCATCTTAACACCAGATACTTGTTAAATGTGTGTATAAAGTTTTCGCTCCCTTAAAAAGAGAAGAAAAGTTGCTTCCTTTTTATTTTCCTCCTCCTATTTTTCTCTCTATATATATTTCCCTTCCAGCTTCTGGATATTACAATTCTCGAAAACCAAAGCTGTACTCAACAGAAAGTGCGGGTATACATGTATATGTGTGCTATACGCGTACTCGACAATTTGAGACAACTTTTTCTCTGTGAATATGAAAAATGGCTAATCTTCTTGATGGAAAAGGAGGGAAGGACTTGTACTTCAACTTGAGCTGTAAGACGAATACTCCTACAACCACTACGACTCCTCCTGGTTCTTCTATATATTATGCCAGTAGCAGCGCTACCAACAGTGGCTGTTATTGTTGCAGTGATCACCAAGATTGTATGTGTTTCAACAGCTCACACAACACTTTTCCAAGCACAACTTTACTTGTAGAGATTGCCAAAAATTGTCAACTGTTCCCGCACAAGGAGTCCTGTTGTGAAGGAGGCGGCTAAAAAAAGCAGCACAATCCAAAAATATCTCCAGAAAACGAAGAAAAAAGTATACCGACCAAAAAGCACTTTTTTACAAAGGATTTTACACTCGATAAAATATATATCATCGAACGAATAGTTTGCTACTTTTGCTTTACGTACCACAAAAAAGTCAGTGTGTCGTAACAGCGAAAATTTCCCCCCTTTTCTTTCTCTACTTTGCTCCGGCTCTTATTTTCTATTAAGGGATATTACTCGCAGAAGAATACAAGGTAGTATATTTATTGCAGCGCCATGTGTTTTACACCTTGTTGGTTGCCTGCTCGTGAGAGGACTGTACACAAAGACTCATAAAACATAAATGATATGTTAGATATACTGTAATCTATTATTATACGCTTAAAGCCAAGTCTACATTATAGATATGCTTTTATATAAAAAGGATTTTACTCTTTGTGTATGATGTGTACAGACAGACACACAAACCCATAATCATATATCTGATGGCTCCTGTAATAAAAGTGAAAGTCACTCACGGAGGAAATATTACGATTGCTTTGAGCTTTCCAGCACAGCCAGCATAACGCAGCGTCATCATCATCCCTCATTGCTGGCGCTACTAACTTTAAAGCTCCCATTTTCATCACGAAATGCACTACAATAATAATAATAATCATAATAATGGTCTAGAGAAATAGAGAAAAGAATAACCGTGTTTTTCTGCGCTGACTATGTAGGCGGGAAAAAAGAAGAAAAATGAATACCCTTTGCGAATACACTGTTCGTTACACTTTTTGTGTCGTCGTTACTTCTTAAAGGGAAATAAAAAGGTAAAACTTTAATGTTTAAAGTGGAAAATGACAATTGGAGGATTTTCTTATATACTTCTTTTTAGTGACGGTGATTTACCACTCCTTGGAGAAGTGTAAATTGAACAAAAAGAAAAAAAGTAGTGCATTGTGAGACCAACCGTGCAAGATAGCGCGACATACTAGATACAAAAACAAGGTGAAAATTTATAGATGTAATGCGAGTCTCATTTCCACGCTTGCTAACTACATCATAAAAAGCTTACTTGTTTTTCTGCAAAACACTAACTCAACTTTCAAGGAAATTTATTCTTCAAGAAAATGTGCAAAAACAAGTTGAAATAATAATAATAATAAAACATCATCTAGGAGGAGTCAAAGGGCAAAAAAGAAGCTGGATAATGATGATTTTCGTAATGTTTTATAGTATGCTCCCCTCAACAACGTTCCTTATAAACTAGACGAATAAGCAGAAAGCGGATTACAAACTTTCTTCTTGTGGGCAAATCTGTGTAAAATACACGCATATTCCTTACTTTTCCCATTATATCCAACAAAAAGCTTTTAAATGACACTCCAAGAGTATGCCTATAGTAATTAGGTCAAACTCATAATTTTGGTTTCTGAACTCGCTGAGGTGTAGGTGGATTATTACTATTTCCAGCTAAAGCAAGTAATAATATCATGTCAGGTGGTAACAGATACTCTTGAACCAACTTTGTCTATACTCCGCTTACTTTTCTCATTTAGGCAGTGGGAAGAAAACCAAGCTGAAATAATAAGCTTCTTTTCATCATCCCCTCATCATCGTCAAGAAGAAGAAAGAAAGTAAAAACGAGAAAAGAGAGATTGAAAAGGAGTGGCTTAGTCTGACTGTGCGTCATTCAAATACCATAATATATGCAAGCTCATAATCAGCAGAGCAGTGTTAGCTGAGGGAGGAAAGCAGCAGACTCTTCACACGCTCTAATCACTTTGGACAAGGAAGGAGAAGAAAAGCCGACGCGTAAAGAAAAGAGCGAGAGAGACACGACGTGTTTTCACATTTTTGCAAACATTCTATTCTGTACTCTTTCTCATCCAAGTCGTTATTATCATCGTCACGCTGCTGCTGATGATGATGAGAAAAATACCATTTGAATGAAGGAATAAAAAGTAATACGCACACCTAAAGAATATATATGCTATAAGTATAAGAAGGAGCAACAGCAAAACAAAAATCCTGGTTTTATCTCTAGCAAAACAGAGAGAAAGGGAGTACTTGTTAGATATACTTATAAGTCAACTTGGTTGTAATATACACTCCTTAAAAGTAAAAGAAAGGAAAATTGTATTCCCAGCGAGTAACGTATTTACGCTTAGCAGCCCACATTTTCCACCCGTTTTCCCTACCCTTCATTGAAAACGCAGCGAGAGAGAGAATATAAGTGAATGAGTGAGTGAATGTAATAATCATAATACGATTATTATTACAGCGTCAACTTTCACAAGCGTCACTGCAACCTTTCCTCTCATCTCGTCATAATCACCGTTGTCATCGCCGTTCCCTGTATCCCCTCATCATCATCATCAGGATGATGGATAAAATGAATGGAACAGGAAATACAGATATGAGGATGAAAAGCGAGCACACAGATAATATGCCTACCTCCACTACTTCCATGTCTCCGGCTGAAGTGCTGTCGTTGTCCTCGACAGCTACATTATCATCTTCATCCTTCTCATTATTGTCAACAAAGACAACGACAAAGGAGGAGGAAAGCAAGATGAACAGCGGCGAGGACGATAGTAAATGTGGTGGTGGTGCTTTCTGCAATGATGATTATGCTTTTGACAGGAACAGAAGAACAAGGAAGGGCAGAAATGCTACTGATTCCTCTTTTTGTTATTATTTTGGTAGTAGTGCAGTAAATATGAAAAGGAACAGGGAAAGCAAAAATAATAATGATAATAGGAATAATGATAGCTGTAGTAGTAATGCTAAGAGTATAAACCATAGGACAACGCGAAGACTGCGAATTTCTCAGTGGAGTCACCATCATCAGCTAATGGTCATCATCACTTTCGCAGTCGTTTTCTTCCCGTTTCCCCTTCTTGACGCATCATTCCCAATGGTGGCTGCCATCAAAGAAAGTAAGTTATTTATTTAATTATTTTTCGTAGAAGAGCGTAAAGAGTAGAGAATGCTTGTGGCTTTTAAATTCCGCTTTTATATTAAAATGCGTGTATATTCTTTATGTAGCTTGAAGATGAGTACTTTACATGGTTTCGCTAAAACGCGTTTTACCTCTAGGTACTTTTAAATTTCGCATGAAATTATGGACCATTCACGAATGTTCTTTCACAAGATAAAAAAGCGTGAACCTTTTGATAACAGCAGTTTTGTTTTGAAACGTATTCTGCGTGATGATAAAAGGGCAACGGAAGCTGAATTAAAAATGAAATGAATGAAGAAAGTTTGAAAATTAGGTCATCAGTACCTATTATGCAAAAAAAAACTTAGCATGCTGAAAAGAAAGTTGTAAATTTAACATTTTGTGCGGTAAAAGTACCTTGAACGTAAGCGTATTGAATAAGAAAAAGAATGTTTATGGCTTGTGTAAAATACACGCAAGAGACTTCGTTTTCTCAAGGAAAAAAAGCAAATTAATATTTTATAGAGTTTCTTTTGGTATAAAAATGGGCTCATCAGAAACTACAAGATCAAGCCCTAGAATCTCTCCGAGAATAATAGCACGCAGAAAATTCTACACAAAATATATTCGGCATATTTTAAAAGACTTACTTTTATTACATACGCACAGTGGATATTAAATGTATGAACGTATTGCATATAAGTATATAACCTTAAAATAATATGCATCGTTTAATATTGCTATATGAAGCTAGAATTATTATTTTGCGAGAATTTACATCATGTTGGGATGATTTTTTATGCATAATAATAAGTGAACAGCATTTTTACTTACTGCCCACGCGTATCAAGATTTCAATTCCGTCCTTTGTGTATTTTCATCTTTAGTGTAAAATGTTCAAAGAAATCATTTGTACGTATTACCGACGTATGATGTATGAATTTGCACAATGAACATATACATAAAAGCACTATATAATGGCAAACATACATGGTACAAACCCCAACACATTTTCGCAAAATTGTAAAACTTTCTCATGACAGCAAAAACCTCAAAACTCTTTCCGGTTCCGCTTTTTAGGCTTTATTAAAATTTCACGGTGATTCGAAATTCTGTCTACATGTTACAATGTACATAGGCGTAATATTACTACAATGTACAATGAAAAAGTACCATACAAAAAAACTCATCATTATATGATCGCCATTCCCGTGAAGCCCTTTTCTCTTGTGTCTTTGTCATCATCATTCCATATTCTCAGTATAGCATTTCATTACATTCCAACAACAAAAAAGCGAAAAAAACCTAGAAATTGTTGTTCCATCCAACAAATAGAAATATATGTAATATGTGCACACTCTTCTTTCGACGCTGTTGTTGTTCTCCTCTACTCGTCCTCTCTTCTCTTTTAATATGAACGACAACAAAAGCAAAGAGCGTGCCATGTGTGTTGTTTTGTTATTTGGCAGCGCGCGGGCACGGGCACCGACGACTCTGCTACACAAGTCGGTCTCCGGGTTTCTAATACCACTGCTAACAGCAGCTAACATCTTTTCTACACACGACCTTATCCGCTTTCTCCTTTTTTCTTTGCCACTTTTTCCCCTGGCTGTACTCACAATATAATGCAACAACAACCAAAGGAGCAATATTAACGGAGAAAGCACTGGCAGGCCTGCTAAACGAAAACTACCAGTGAAAGAATTCAAAGAAGAAAAAATGAAGAAAAGATATTCGATGTGATGCAACCATCATCAGAACATATCCACATTTTCTCTCTCTTGCCATTCTTGAGGCTAATACAAGTAAGCACTGTTTCTCCAGTGTGCTATTTTCCCTTCTTGTGCTTGAGAGAACGGGTCTGTGTGTGTGCGATTTCTCCACCACAGAAATATCCCGCCCGCTAGTTTTTGCCTGCCTACTTTTCTTACTATTACTGTTTCATAGTTCCGTCTTTGTGGTGTTGTATGTGTATCCTATATAATATTCTTCTTCCAGTTCGTTGAACATTTTTCATTCCCCCAAAAACATACTCAGCTGGAGCAACGCACTGCTTACAGCAGAGTCGCAAAAGCGACGGTATAAGTTACATGTATACTCCAAGTTGGAAGATTGTATTCGGTTGGCAGATTTTTTCGTCTGGCTTACTTTTTTCTTTATATTTCTCTTATTTCTTGTAGACGGGAAAAAAAGAAACAAGCGTGCTTCTTTCCCTGGGATTTTCTATTGTATTTTTGTACAGAAAAGTAGATGGAAGAAATTGCGAAAGTAGATCTTTTTGTGGCAGGCTATTGCTGCATGGTTTCAAGAATGCCGTTGGTGTTGGTGGCATAAAAGGAAGCACGGAGCCGATGATGAGGATAGTAATGATGAGACTTTTTTTCTCTTAAAGATGAAGAATCGTTGGTTGCTATATTGTGTATACGTAGGTACACAAGATACACAAGCCTGCTACTGCATTTCATTCTCCTTTTTATATGGCGGAATTTCTGAAGGAGAAAAGCACTAAAGTACTTTGTTCTTTTCAGAGAGAACACACAGACACACACACTTTTACGGAATAATAACATTCTTAAATAATATAATATTTTACAAGATGCCGTCGCCGTCGTCGTTCCGTAAGAGAATAGAACCACCGCCAACAAAAACCACTATTGCCGTAGATATTAAATACGCGCATATCATCATTTTTTCTGGACGAAGCTCAGTCTCCCTCGCGCAATTTTTCCCCTTCACTTTCCTTGGCCTACATTTTCCCATAATGCTATTATCATAATACATGCACATAGCTGTGGTAGATGTACTGCACACACACAACGCTTATATTTTTATGGTGCATGTAAGATTGGATAGAAGGAAAATACTTTTTAAACTCCTGCTGGGAAAGAAAGCAAAACCCCGTAGAACAATGCTTATAACCATTTATAAGACACAGAGATTCAGCAGAAAATAGGTATAATGAATTACGAGAAAGGACTGTACGTATAAGCCCAAAAATAGTAGTCTTTTAAGTACAGATGTGATGTAAGAACGTTTCCGGCTGTAAGTAGGCTTATCAACATCATCCTCTTTCCTTTTCACTCTGTTCCTCTTTTGTAGCATATACATACATAGGCCAGACACAGCTTATTATTGTATAGAAGTTTGCAGGATATGCCAGAAAGGAAAATGTGCTTTTGCAATTCGTGCATGCCTTCATCATAAAATTAGGCAATGTGTTGTATTGCCATCATTTTTATCCACTTTTACAACTATGTCAAGCAATCCAAATAATATACATTATGCACACAACAAATGTTGAATAGGAAGAGTGGTGAAGGAGGAGGAACAGCGATACATACAACGAAACGGACATGTCATAAACCTTTGAAGGCAAAGAAGGAAGAGGAGTTTTCACTACAAGCGTATGTATTTAGGAGTAGGGTTGTGTGTCTGTGTTACCATAAATTATGACAAGTACACAACAACAGCTGAAGTAAAGTATTTGAGGGAGAGGATGTTGATAAAACAGACAGCATCAGAAGGAGAAAAGGCTGTAAAAATTTATGTAACTTGAATAGACGTATAATAAACAGGAGAATATATTAGGTTATGTTTGATCATATGAAATACATTCATTTATCATATTTTAATATCATGTTCATTTTAAATTTTACTAGTATGTACATTATATTCTTATTGCCGTCATTGCACTGTGTATTGCATCCATCATTATTACCAACAATACAACCGAGATGACATGCAATCACGTCCTGTTACAATGACATGTTTTGTGCGCGACGTAGTTTTACGTTTTGTAACTGTTTCACAAGACATTTTTGTCAGTCGATGTAATGCTATTGTGTAATCCTGTTTTTTAAAAACAAGTTTTGGCACTACATGGAACAAGAAAAAGGATAAAAATAGTGAAAACCCTGTTATATAAACAACAAGGCTACATGTCCCATACATACAAACTGTTTTCTGAATGACTGCGGTTTTGGCCGTTTTACCGCATTGTCATATGTACCGGTTCCGTTACATGTGGTAAAACAATAGTTTGACTATAATTTCTAGAATATTTTTTCATATTTCCACTTGTGCAGTTGTTTTGGCAAGAATTTATGTAGGCGTTCCAAAACCTTTGTCTTCAGCTTCGATAAAATCCGCAACATTAAGTATGACATGACAAAAATGGTTGACGGGCATGCTGGTAGTAAACAAAAACAAACATGTACCTCTATATTTTTATTTTAGTAGAGCTGACATAACGCTGTTGAAACTCATGGACAAATTAATAACATAACAACGTACGTTTATAAGTCCAGTGAACGTTTAGGTAACAAAAATAGCTGCTGACAAACTGGACAGGGTAGATGAGTAGGCGGCGATCGTCTTCTAGGCATTTTAAGAAAGAAGTTAATAACACAAAATTGCCACCTATTAGGTACCAGGACGCTTTAATAAAGGTTTGTCTTCGGACTACACATTTGTCATCCATTACTTTCTGTCAAGACATGTAAAGGTTCTTTCATACTTTCATAACAGATTTTCATATACATTTTATGTTTAACAATTCAGAACTAAATTATATATGCAAAACTGGCCCATTTTCTTGAGTAGAGTTATCTGTTTGTGAATGACAGTACTCTTTCAGAAAAGAATTGGCCTCTGGCAAGTCACAAAGCAGTACAGCAACAACAACCATTGAACTTCCGTGTGTTTTTAATGAAAATGGCAGCAGTCACATAGTCTCCTTACACAAAAACATCATGTTTCATAAACGGGGTTTTTTGAGTTGGAAGAAAATGATAAGATATACTGGCCATTTCTTTTTGTGTCTGCTTGCCCTTTACCACATCACGATGACATTCATATTTTGGGAAGCATGCTTCCTTTCCATACTCCAAAAAGCTTTGCTGTCGACTTGTGGAGAAATATACACACTTTCATTTTGACATTTATACTTCAAGAAAAAATGAATATAAAGCTGAAGTTGCTCTGAAATCGCATACCAAGCTTTACATTATCTAGCTCAATTTCCGGTTGTAACTGCACGAAATATCATTTGCCATTATACTACTTTGCATGAAGTTAATGGCAAGACAGAGACAGGTAAGAGAAATCCAAGCAAGCGTCTCTTTTCCTGGGGCATGGGTAAGTTTAGCATATTATCATAATGAAGCATAGAGTGTGTCACTATTATGACTACTCTTCATGACATTAGGTATAATGAAGCACTTCTCCAAGAGTATATTAACGGCTGTTTTAGCAAAATTAAAAGTGATGAAAGGAAAATTTAAGAAACACGGTGTACAAAGAAGAAAGCATAAAAACTGGAATGAACGACCTGTTTCATTATTAAGTGTGTAGATAAAGAATAACATTACCCCCCCACCGGTGTGTAATCGTCATTCATATGATATAAGCAGAGAAAACTACTAGATGGGAATCATGAGAATATTTTTTCTAGGCGGAAACAGAGCATGATAATCTATAACGATATGTCGTCTTTTTTGTGTGTCTACGAGTGTCTCATTATTGTGAATCCCTTTATTTCCTATTTCCTGTACGTTCGTAAGCACACACTATTTAACAAAGTGATGAAAATAATGCTGAATGGTAGGTTTTGTATGCTAAGCATACATAGACTTTTTCATTTATGTAAAAATGCTGTTTATTTGTTGTATACGGTACAATATGTACATAGTCAACGAATAATACAACCTATTGATAAAGATGAGAAGAATCCTTATTGGATATATAACAATGTATGACGACGTGCGATCAGCACTGCTGACTCACAATCACTTGACTTACTGAGTGTGTAAAAGTTAACAATTTACATTGTGAATAGTCAGACTTAAGCTCTAGAAAGAGTTGCTCCTGACTTTCACTTTACCTTGACAAACTGAGAGATCGTCATAATAATGAATACATTCCAGGGTACCTTAACTTATTGCTTGTCTGCCAGGTTTTCTATAGAAAGAGAAAATAAAAATGGGAAGCTTTTGAACGTAAAACGAACACTTTCACTTGTTCTTCAACTACTTTTTCACAGGTTCATTTCCTTATTCATTATACACCATCTATTCAATCTATATAAGACAGACACAGACACACGCTGGTTCGACAGCATTCAATTTTTAGAGAGTTTACAAGAGAAGGAAGAAGCTACTCAACTTTTACATAAAGAACTAAAGTCAGTCTCAATATAAAAACTATTGTACGCACATATAGTATGTATACGGCATCCTTCAGCGTTTTTCATGATTCATGATGAGACGAACGTGACATTTGAGAAACTAATGCCTTTTCACGTTTCTTCTCCTCCTTCTAAATTTTTTATAAGAGGAACCTGTCTGGTATATAGAGAACGAAGGAATGCGGAGATAGGAGAAGGGGTAAAGCTAGCTGAGAGTAAGATGGAAACCTAAAAAAGTGACAGAAAAAAGACGAGACGTCGGTATGATGGTGTGTGGTAAAGGTAGGAGAGAAGGAGAACGACGATGACAACGAGCTGTTTTAGAGACGGTGAGACAGGCCCGTTAATGCAACGAGGTTGGTAGTCGAACTTCAAAACAACTATGTTGAGTTTCCGACTTATGGAATATTTGTGTTGTTGTAGGCGGTGTTGTTTCCTAATTTTCCTGAGCGATACTAGGGCAATGTATGCAAAAGGATATTAAATATTTCGACCGAAAGGCTATGTATGCATTTGTCTGCTATTTTCGGTAGAAAAGCTTATAAAGGCTATTTATATCCAACTCAATGAGTAAAGTGAATGTTGAGAAGAGACTAAAAGGGAAAAGTCATAACAAAATGTGTAGCAGATTAACGTTGACATTCCCGGTTAGTGACATTTTCTGCTTGGAGGAAAGCTGTCATTTAAAGTTATATGAATATTATGCAAAAATAGACTTGCCTGCATAAATGTGTACATTTGTAATACCCGTGTTCTCAAGCTCATACGAACAAAATTCTTGGAATGGTTTAAGAATACAACTCTCAAAGCAGCCACTTTTCTGCAATAAAAAGGTGCTCTCAGATGGTTAATGTTGCTCGTCATAATGCTCAACGCAAAAAGCTGTTTTTCTTGAGACACAAAAAAACGAGAATAAGTATAACAGAAGGGAATGTAAAAAAAGCATTGCGTATTATGCGTTTTTTAACTTTCACTTCTTGTTTTCCTCTTTTTTGTGATGGTACTCCCACTGCTTCATCTTCTAGTTTCCTCTCTCCACTTCAACCCAACCTTTTTCCCCATTCCCAGTTTAGCAGTTCCCATTATGCATTTTCTTATTTTTTCTTCTTCCTGTGCTCAAAACAAGCGGCAACGCTCATCTTTATTTAAGAAGACGATGATGGCCTGGCATTTCCTTTTTTATTTTTTGCCTCCCTTTCTTCTCCCTTTTGCTTCTTATTTTCATACATATTCCCTTTGACTCGTTTCCTTTTTAGTCTCTCATCTTTTCTTGTTGTTACTGCTTGCTGAATCTTTACCCTTTTCCCAAAATAGGAACTGCAAGAGAGTGTGTCTGCAACAAAAATAACTTTTTCCCTTGCTTTCAAAAAGCCTTTGAAGGTTTTCTGGTCTGAGAAAATGTTTTTGTCCTCATGCGTATCTCATCTCCACACACTAACATGTCTCTAAGCTCCTATCTTCTTTCATTTCCTTTTCACTTATTTTTCTATGCAGGAAATGCATAAACTCTCCGTTCCTTGACTTTATCTGCATACTTACCAACATACGTGAGCAAGTGCAACTTTCCATCAAATATGCTCGTACGTACTTTCTCCGCTTGTACGCACATAAATAAGAGGCACGTGTGTGTTTGTCTGTCCTCTGATGCTGCTGCTCATGGGCTCAGTCAAGGATGGAAGATGACACAGTGAAATTTTAAGGAAAAGCCAAAAATAAATGGAGGTACCGTCCTCCCACGTCTTTCTACTTATTTTTTATCAAACTAAATATTACAGTATCCCGTTTGTAGTAGTAGTAGCCAGGCAGTGAAGGAGAAAGCTTTAGAGAGGAAAGTTTTTGAAGGAAAACTTTTTGAGCGAAATAGGGAGAGCATTTATCATGCATTATCTTCTCGCGCACAGTATTTGTATGTGTGTCTGCTCTGTGTACCCGCTACTTTACTTATTTACGCATACATAAATACTTTCGTAATAACTAACTGCACTACTGGCGTAGCACTACCAACGCCACTTTCAAAATCATTTTGTAGCACATGAATTTTACCAGGGAGGAAAAAGCTATCTGCCGGTTGAGCGCACACAAAGTATTGTGTGCTTGGCTTTGCTTCATAGAAAAAGCAAGTGAAAGCGAAAAGAGTTAGTAGCCTTAAAAGTTATATAATGCGGATGAGTTGTGTGTGTTTAGTGAATATCAGTTCCGCTTAATATGGCCGGCACAGGAAGCCCAAGCGCAAAGTTTGCAGTTACTGCTACTATTCGTATAATAAGTAGATATATGGGAAAGTCAGATTACATGGAATGTTGTAAGGATATATGTTATTTTGAAGTGGTATATTTACATGAAGGAATGCTAGCAGAGATAAATGAAATGAGGGGAAACTTGTTCATATTTAACTTGAGTAAAAGTGAGCCCGTCATTCGTGCATGCATAGTTTACTTGCCCTGCCGCGCGCTACTTTGATGCGTGTTATCAAGAAAAAACCGACCAGAGAAGAGAAAGTCTGCTGGGAAACCGGTAAAACTCTGCAGAGTAAGCAATGTTCTTCTAGTAATATATAACAAGAATCCCTCATTTCACCCAAAGTTAAGGTTAGGGTTAGATATAAAGCTGGCTTAAGTATGTTGAACTAGACACAGTAATCACAGGAGAAATGCCAAAAGAAAGGTAGACTGGGGAAAACTTGATCAAAATCAGAGAATCCACTAGTTGGTTTAGCGGTGGATAATATGCATATGCGTTTATTCTCATCGCACGATCATCAGGCTTTACACTTGTTTTGTACAGCAAACACTTCTTGTGCCTCTCTCCATTTTCACTCCTCAGGTATGTGTCTGCTGGTGTTTGCTTGTGTACTCTTCCCCATCTCATTACAACTTGACTTTACTTTTGCTACTCCTGCTTGTTTGTAAAACGCTGCAAAGCCCACCACGAAACACACATTTCATGACAAGTGTATTTACTTGAGCACTTGACTTGTGTAGCTTTTCAGAAAAAAGAGGGAGGGGGGAAATGTAGAAAAATAAGTGTTTTACAACCAAGCTTTTACTATACGCTTCTACAATATTTGTTCTTGTGATGGTAGCGGTTGGATAACGTTACGTGAAAGCATTAATCACAAGACGACGTATGCAAACATTAAAGTACAAAAAACAGGTACAGGATAACAATGGCTAGTCATCCATCTATCTCTTCATAATGTATTCAGGCAACACGCAACAATATATTTTACCACACCGACACCACACTCACTTTGATTTCATGTACGCACTACGGAAGTAATAACACATCTCCCCTCCTTCAGAATTATTTACGCGTCTTGTTCGTGGCGGCTAATGGTGATGGGAAAAAGTGTGAAATTATTCAGTGCTACTCTTGTACTCACCTTCGTATTCCGTCATCATCATCGTGCCATTCAACATGCAAATGCAACACAATGTCAGTCTCTGTCTGAGTGTGCGTTGTGTGTGTGGGCTGATGATGTAATGTGTACGTGATCGTACATATTCAAAAGTACACATGTACACTGTAAATGGCGTAACTTACTTTTTACCCTGAATTATGTAAACAGTAAAGCAGGCTGTCCCAACAAAAGTAAAAACTAAATTGTTTGCAGTTGTAGTTCTTCGTGCATGTTTTTGTGCGGTATGTTCCATGAGAGTAGATATAAATAGCTGTTATAATTTATTCACAAATTTGGCTTTTGCTCAGCCATTCTTTTTGCCATGAATCAGAAAAAAGGTGTCTGAACCCTAACATTTCATAATTTCATTTAACTGTTGTGCTGTGTCAGAGCCACATGTTCACGATAATAAACGTGAATTGTGCACTTTCACTTGCCATGTTTTATGCTAGGTGCACTCAAGCCTTGAAGCGGTACACTTTATTAGGCAAGGACGACCAATGACGAGTCCCTTCGCAACAAATGTTTCGGTCAATGACCGGTGGAAGAACAATGAATCTTAACAATAATTGTTGACAAGCCACATATATTTTAATAACCTGTCAACCCAAACCCGTGTAAAAAAATTTGTTTGCATTCATACAGGCACTATCATCAAATCACTTTGTGTGAGTATGAAATTGTTGGAAATCTCTTAAGCATGCCCATTCAGACTCCAGCATCTTTGTGCTCCCCTGGCATAGCTGGCAGATAACTCCTTGGAAATACATAGCTTGATCTCTAGTGACCTTTTTTAATTATCTCTACAGGACACTAAAAATCAAGCTGAAGCCCTATTTCCGCCAATATTTTGCATTGGTTGCTTGCATAGACAAGAGTACATGGTTCGCACATGGAAAATAAATATATTACACGCTTTTTTCATCGCATTATTTGCAAAACTTGTCATTAAACAAAATAAAAGTCAAGTGTACTCGTTCAAAACGTTCAAAAGAGAAAATATATCATACTTGATCAAGTAAAATAACATAATCAACACAATGTGATCTCTGTTTGCTTTCTACATACGCCCATCGACGCATAAACGTTCATCTAATGACCCCTAATATTCGAAATGTATGCGGGAAAATGCAAATTTTAAATTTTGTCACTTCGAATAAACTAAATTGACAATGAATGAAAGTTGACTGATTTCTGATTTCAGCCTTTCACAGGTCAACAAATGAGCTTTTCCGTCCTACATTTCATCTGTCGTTTCATCTGGTAGTACAATTAAATGAAGTCCATGTTTCATTACAAATATATGCTTCTGTGGACATCGTCATCAAAGAGCTCTTAGAATTGTTTAACTGCTGGGTTTCACTCTCTGAGTCACTAAACATTTTTATGACACACGATGACTGCTTTTAAACGATTCTTCCTCTAAAAGCCAGTTTTCTCTTAAGAGAAGTAGAGGACTAACTGCTCATAATATATTTGTAACCATTTTTGACGGACCATTTAAGCAGTGTCTTATGTCAGATTTCTGTTAAGCATAGTAAGTAATACTGCTGATAACTGCGATAACAATTGAATAATATAATGAAAGTTGGCAAACCCTTGTCTGCCTATATTCAATGCACGTAAATATATGTACCTATATTATTTCTGCTTTGCCCGGAATACTGGTTTAGCTATGGGGAAATTGGTTATTAAATGTATACGGGCTCTTTTAATTCATTAAACATTAGATTACTTTTGTTTCACCAAGTCTCATGTTACCCCGTGCTGGAGAGTTACATTTGTGTGGTTACGGGTGATTTTCCAGCTATGCCACTTCCGGAAAATTTACATAGAAACTCGAGAAAGGAGCACAAAAATGCTGGAGTCTGGAACATCAAATTGGAAAATGATGATTATCATTAAATTTTGCGCATGAGTTTGCACTATGGAAGCATCTATTTGCAAAAATGGCTTTCTGTCCCAAATCCAAATCCTTCCCACTCAGAATGCCCCTTCATTGTAAAGCTTGATCAATGTCCTTTTACTTTTAACCTATCATCTTAAATTACACTCTGCAACCAAAGGATAACAAGAGAGCATTTCCACAAAGTGATCTAAGAAATAACTCACTTCTGCTTGTCCAAATTGTAATATCCCATCTTTGTTCATGCCTAGACAAGCAAAGCCATAAGACCAAAAAGCAAACGCATAATTCAAAAAAACAAACATAATATGTTGTACCTATACATACGATTATGCACACACATGAAAAAGCGAAAAGTTGATGTTGCAAATTTTTCCCAGTAACTAAACTAGTTTGGCTTGTTTTCTACATAAAAATGTAAATCGCTTACGCAATATTGAACAGCACAGTTATTCGCACACACACACTATTCAAGCTTTTACCAGGGAATATCCACTTTTTGCTTTTCCTCCTGCTTTTTTGCATTTGCTCTACTTTATAAAATAAACAGACACACATGACATGGTAAAAGAATATAATAATAATAAAAAATAAACAGAGTTTGTGTGTGCTTTCATCCGTACTTTTTTGTTGGATGTTTGGGAAAAAGTTTAATATGGACACCATCAGTGGTGGTACCTCTTTCTTCCTCCTCCGCCACCAGCTCCGATACAAGCTCACCAAAAAGAAAAATAATATTATTTTTTGCTCCATAATATTACTCCTGTTTGTAGCCAGTCTACATCCTATTTCAAAATACAGCCTTTGGTGGTAGCGGTAGTACACATTTCCTCTGTTCATCCGAGGCCTCCTTTTTACAATTTACAACTACATTCTCTATATCCACCATACACAAACTGTACACTACTAAAGGCAGCAAGCAGGTAGGCATATGTATAGGATATTTTTCTTTTTGGTCTCTAGAGACGTTCCCTTCTCCGTTCTCTCGGTTAAAGGAAGAGAGATGAAGGTAGCTATCTAGATTATTACTTGTGTCTTCTTCTTACCACCACTTTTTATGCAGAGAGGCGTATATACATTATAGAGATACATAGATACTATTCTCCTTTTTTACATTACATTACACAAGGAGGATAAAGGAAAGTGAAGCAAGTAAACAAACTCCTTTCATCCTCCTTTTTTTCAAGTGAATGGATGTAGTATAGTAGCCATCCTTTCCTTTTGCCAGCTTGATATGCTGTTACTTTCTCTCTTTCACTCTCTAAGAGGCTTGAGGACTAGTGAAGAGTAAAGAAAAAATATGTATAAAAATTCGCAAGAGGATTGAAATAATGTTTTATAAGTAGAATGTATACACTACATGCATACATATGGAGGGCATCAAGTATTTACGGTGTTCCCTGCGGAGTGCAAAAAATACACAGAGTAAAAAGGATGGCAAGGAAGAAAGGATAAAGAAAGGGATGCTGCGATAGGATGTGCAAGCATATTGGATATTATTATACATAGTTTCTTGTAGAAAAATGCAAAAAGGTCTCTGCCGCGCGCGGTACCTACTGCAACTAACGTTGTATGTAAGTCACCTTGCCATTTTATGACTTGACTGTTCGCATGTGATAGCTTCAAAAACGTTGATCGTTATGCTAAAATACGGGACTGTTTTCAACTAGAGAAAGAGAGAGGAACAACTGCTTTCTGCTGCTGGTGTCTGTCCGTGTGTACGTGTATGAGTACCTATATGAATCTGAAAGAGAAAGTCCAATAAAATTCGGAAGTGCTCACTCACTTGGCTTTTGCAACTGAAAGACAGTCAAGCGAGAAAAGCAGAAGGCAAAACTCGTATGGTAGTAGTAAGTAGTTTTGTTCCTGGATTGCATATGGCAAGGGATTGTGGAGAAGGAAAAGGAGGTAACGACAAAGTGCAAAAAATAATGCCAAAGGAAAACCCACTGAATGTAGAGTAAAAAAATCTTTCCTTTTTTGCATAAGTAAGTATCAGTATGCATGTCGAATGTGTAGGATAGAAAACTGAGTGTGGGAAAGGAGCAGTAGTAGCATCACCACTCACCACCATCACTGCTCCTACAGCGTCTTATACATTTATTTTGAAATTCTACGTGTTCATTCAAGCATACTATATTCTTCCTCTCTTCTTCTTTTATTTTTCGTGTGAATGAAGAAGGGGTACTTGGCTGCTGAAGATATCTGAATCAAGAGAAGGGGGATATATAACGAGCAATTTTTTGAAGAGACATAGTAAAAAGCATTGTGTGATGTAAGCTCTAATATTATAACTACAAAAAGGTACCCAACATCATTGTGTAGTTATATGAGAATAGGTAGTAAAAAATATTTTGGTGCTACGTCTACAATGCTTCAGTATCCTAGACCAAAGGAAACGGGACAAAGTAAAGGGGAAACATCAATTGAATAAAAATAGACAATGGTCTTCTTTCTCGAAACAAAATCCTGGCATAGACGTCGTAAAAATCGCAATATTTGCAATAAGACCCTTTTACGTAAGTCAGTCGTCTTGCAGAAATTGCTGCTTCATCCGTGCATTTCGGTAAGGAATGGGGGCACACAACAAGAAAGCTTCTATACTGCGCAATAATAAGCTTCTGTTGTATTATGGACTACCTTTCAACCTTAAAAATGTCAAATCCCTGTCCCATTATGGACAAATGTGAGTCTTTTAAAGAGTTTGCAGATGTCATGTCGCATTTTCCGTGGAGTAAATTTCCACCGAAAAATTGAAGCACGTGTACGCATGCTGGAGAAAGGGTACACACAACCTACTTTTTCATTGGCTGCATTAGTATCGACAGAGAGATGGATGGTTTGATGGGTTCCTTGAAAAAAAGAATGCTAGAAAAAGAAGACGAAGGGAGTCACCGTTTTTTGCATACGGTGACATGTCCTCTTTTCTCACACAAACAGTCAAATTGTTATTGGAAAACTGGAGTAGCAATATTCCACTCTTGTATGATGAAGGGGGAAAAGGCAAGCAAAAAAGACAAACACGAGGCATGAACATGCTAAGTACACAGGATAAAGTGGAATAGTTAAAAGGCACACGGGTTATGCTGAGGGGTTTCATATTAAATCGCAAAGGTTAGAAAATATATGCATATCAAGTCAACAGAAAAAATCTTTCCAGTCTACACAAGAAAATTACTTTTCGGGGAAGGAGTAGGAAAGAAAACAATTTGTCTGACAAAATGAAGAGCAGAAGATAACGAATGAATTCTTGACTTTTGGCTATAATGTAATAATAAATGTATTTTGGCTGCTTTCATGACAAATGTTGTACATATTACCTTAGTATGTTAGGTATGTAAATTCATGGGGAGTTTGTGTTTGAGGATAAAACAAGGTCGCTTACTCAAATTTCATTATCTATTCATTCCGATGATGGAATTATTTTCTTTTTTATATTAAATATGAGGGTTTGATTCGTGTCATCTGAAAGTTTACACTATGAATGCTTGCTTTTTGTTCGTAGCTAGCACAGCCATTCGGCGTAGATAATAAATAAATGAGTGTGTGTAACGTATACGCATAAACAAATATTATACATTTTCAATAGTGTCATGTAAATTTTTCTCAACGTGGGATAGAGAAGCAGCCCAAACTAATAAATTTTATATCAACTTTTGTACTAAAAGCATAAAGTGTTGGGTTAGTATTCTAAATTGTAATACAGATTAATGTGGGAGCCAGTATGTTTGACCAAGTGACATGCCCTGTACGTCTATATATATGCATAAATTTTTATGGTGCTATGAACTTCACACGCTTCAACTCTGCCATGGGCAAACAGTTCGAAAGGAAGCACACGCAATGTCAAAAAAATAAACAATAAATCCGTATACTTCTTCTCTGTGCCTTTTTATAGCTAGCTATTTCATTGTTGATGCCTCTACTTGAAGCAACTACTGTTTTTACTATTATCGTTTTCTGTCGAGCACCACACACCATTCATAAAGCTACGGTTTTGATATCTCTCGTCTCATCGTCATTCCCTGTGTTTTTAGCACAAATAAATAGTATACCAAATACCAGTAAGCATAACTTTCTCCTGCAGATCATACAACGCATAAAAATGGCTAGTGAAAGCAACTTATGTGTTTGCCAACACACTCTACACCGTGGAAATTGGTTCTCCACCATAATGTGTATAGTTTTTTCTTATAATAGTAAATTATTGAATTTCCTGGATTTACGCCGGCAGTGTTTTGCCAGCAGCAGCAGTAGTAACCCTGTAGTCTCGGATTGAGACCAGCTGCTGCTGCTCCGTGTGTAAAATATACTTTTCTGTTTGTTCTCGAAGTAATGACTGCGAAAGCAATGAATGTAGCTATACTACATTTTTACTGCTTTGTCTGAATATCAGTTTAGCCTGTGGATAAAAAGAGGTTTTACTTTATATTTCTAATGGCTAGTTTTCTACAGCTCCGCCTGTACTACCAAAATTACATCTAAATATACATTGTTGCAAAAAACCTATGAGCGTTGTGTAGGCATATTGTATGTAGTTTTGATCGGCTTTTTCTTTCTCTTTTTTTATCTCGCCCGGCTCACTTTTTCCTTTTTTTCTCTATCCTTTAGTACTGCTTTTTACTGGGATTTCACTGTACGAGCTTGAATTTGCTTGGTCGGCCGACTCCGCTCTTTTGGAATACATCGAACTTGTTTGTGTTCCATCCAAGTGATTTATTTAGCCCTTTTCATCCTTGCAAAGAGGACAGGCCCAAGTCCCCAAAGTCTAATTTTTGTTTCCCTGCCATGAATACATAAAAGATACAATCTAGGTGTGTTCTTAGGCTTTGCTTTTATACTGACTTTTATTCGACGTATATGACTTTTAGCTTCATTTAACAATACCACCACTTATAACTTCTACTATCAGCGTACAAGGGGAAATGTAATATTCCATTTCATTCTGTCGATAAGGCATTTTACTTACATTTTACAAGAGTACAGACAAAGTAGCAACCTGTGCAGTTCCAACAAAGTTCTTCACTTACCATAACATCGTGTTAGTGATTGCGATAGAGAAAAATATATATTATTTTGCTCGAAAAAACACGAAACTAGCAGATATTAGATCCACATTTTGCCAATGGTAATGATAATAGATCCATCCGGATTCATATTCGCATTCGATCGAACATGGTCACTTTTATATGTTCATCTCCAAGCATGAAAATTCACTAATAGAACAAATAGCAAAAGAGTGTAGGAGATATTGGCTCTTTATTTGAGATTGCTAGATGGAACAGGCTCACAAGCCTGGCTCTCATAACTTATCAAGCAAAAAGCAAGCGACAATATTTTCTTATCAAGATCCGTACATAAAAGTCTGTCTGCTTTGCCACAACGAAATTTTCTAATGTTTAGACTATATCCAGAGCTGAAAGGCATATAAAGTAATTATATTCTAGCTAGCCGAGTGAAATTCACTTTTCCTATCAAAGCTTTTCTCGCTGTCATTACACAAGCCTTTCGCTTTGCTCCTCTTTTGGTATTCACGTACGTTTGCCAGAGAGAATGATAAAATAATGTTGATGGCATGATTCGATTTTGATAGCAGTTCTCTTTCCCCTCTTTTGTTTTTGCTTTCTTGCTAAAAGTGGTCGCCACGCAAGTTGTATATGGTACGACAGTAAACGCACCATGTATTTTGTATACCAGGGAAGATTTCATCTAAAAAGAATCACTCCATTCCCATTCCCATTCAACGATAGAAACGACTCGATACATAGTTGATATGTTTTCAGTGGACTAAAAACGAGAAAATATAATTGTCCTTTTGGCTAGATTACGGCATCAAGCTTACATAACGTACGCTTACATAACGTACTCACAAAAGCGTATATGTGACGCATTTCAATGATATGGTCAGTTTTTCGCCGTTCAGTTTTACGAAAAGTTGGACAAGCAAACTATCAGGAAAACACGGGAAATATATTGGGAAATCTATCAAGATTATTACTGGCTTGCTCTCTTACCATTTCTGAAAAGTGTGTTCCAGCTTAGTATTTGTCGTAGTTGGATAACATGTATATAGCATTGAAAAAATGTTTAGGCACTCGCGGGGACCATCAGCGTATTTGAACATTTGGTTGTTTCTGTAACGAAAACAAATTTAACAGGAAAGGGGCATGGATAGCTATATGATGATACGATCATCACTATGAGGAAAACAATCTTATCGCTCAATCTCCTTTTCAAGAACAACCTTACTTACAAGGCTTCATGTTTCCGCTGACTATATTCTCTTGCTTTAACGGAACGACAATGTATATCCGGTACACTTATAGGAAAAAATACCAGTGTGGATTTTATAGCAAGAGTTTGGAAAATTGAACACAATTTTCTGTAAACTGGGATACACGATTGAAGTATATTGGCTTTGTGCAGAGCGGAGGAACCCCCTAGGCTAAACTGTTACTTGTGTAGCATACTTTACCGTTGAATTTAACAAAAATGACCATCATACCTTGCCTCTTGGCTTTACAAAAAAACTTGATTAGTTCTCGACAGACATGTTTCATTTGTTGGGAAACTAGTTTATGGATGGGCCTCACATAAAATGCGGGTGTACCTACTAACCAGAATGGTAAAACTAAAATCATTTTCCGCACTACACTGTTCTATCAACTTGCGATAGAAAACTGGCCAACAAAAAAGTGGCTCGTGAGAGCTAAACAATTTGGCTGAAAAATCTGTAGCCACATTTTTGTTTAAAGCAGCTTGCACAAGTAAAAGCAGAAAAGAAAACTTGTACATAGAGAGCTATATAGCTGACCTGGTTTGCTAAAAACTTGACATGAACATTGAACTAGTAAGTTTTAAGCAGTTTCCTAGCTTTATTGAAGAGTATATTTGAAGAATACAGAATTGGATTGAATAAACGTATAAAAAGTTTTTAGTGGTGGTAACTTGTCGAATCTATAGGCGAATGAGGAAAATAACAGGAATATGATCAAAGAAAGAGGAACAGGAACATGAGGAAAAAATAAAGTTTTTTGTGCTACCCTACAATTTCATAGATGCATTTTTCTGCCTCTCCAATATTAGTACAATTTAACCTAATAATATATAAAAGTACCCATATTCGTCGTATTTCACACAAAAAGTCTATAAAACAGAGTTCTAGAGTTCCAAGCTAAACTTTTCATGTAGATGATAGAAATGTATATGAAATATATGGATAATTTGCTTGCCACTCTTATTCAGTTAAAAAGAAAGAAAAGAAGAAAGTTTTATTTTCAGAGCAAGAGTTTTCCTTCGTCTTGAAAAAGACAAGAAAAAACTGATGACGACAAAAAGTCAACTAACTCACTTAGAAAAAGTACTGTGTGAATAATGCAGTATATAGCAGTGGTGGTATAACAAAAATGTGATGAAGGGCATAATTTAGAAGAGTATAAATTGTCTTTCCCACTCTGCTTTTAGTCGCAAATGCACAGAGTACATCGTACAATGACAATGGTATAGTTGCAAAGTGTACGGCTTTTAGACCAAAAATATTATTGCAAACTGTCTTTACTAGTAGCAGAGGAGTATAGCATTGTTGGTCTGAAATAAAAGGGAAGTCCCTTAAAATGGTAAAATATTATGGGAAAAGATGGCCAAGTTTTGGGAAGATGAGAAGAGAGGAGCTCCAAAAAAACTGGATGATAGAGATCAGATGAAGAGTGAATTGGTTGAGAAAAGAAGAGGAGATGGATGTGTGTGATAGCTCAAGTGGAGAGGATGAAGACGAAGAATAAAGGAGACGAAGGGTAAATATACGGTGATATTTATAAGCGCCGATATAAATAGAGATATTGAGAAGACTGTATAAGATTGTAAGATGGCAAGAATAAAGTCCGGCGGTAAAAGAAAAAGCACTTCTAGTGATTGGGCTTTTAGTAGTTCAGCAATAGCTAAGCGTTGGTTGGATAGCAAGGGTGTAAAAAAGTAGTATTTACTTGGGAGATGAGCCTGATGATGAGGATGAAGAAGATGATGACGATAAGATGAAAAGAAAGCCTAAGCTCCAGAATATAGCATGTATTTTACGTATATATTTGTGCTTCAAAAGATATAACAGGGTGGCTATAATCTCTGTTGATGTCGTCATTGCTAAAATGCCATCAGAAGTACATTAACCATGCATGATTTTATGTTTTTGCACAAGGCATAGTAGGCAGTAGTAGCAATGGCATTAATTCTTTCACACACTGTGATCCAATCCGGAGAGAGGGAGAGAAAGCAGAGAGCAAGATAGAGGAAGTAAAGTTTAAAAGAGAAATTAAGGGGAAATGGCAAAGGAGTAAGGACAGATAAAGGCCACCATCATCCTCATCAGCAACTGCGCGCCATTCCGATGTGAATGCACCAGATATACCGTATTATAATGGTTCTTCTTTTAAAAGGAATCACATTAAGATGATAACCATCTAAAATTTATAATGATGAATATATTAATAATAAACGTAATGATAATACCGTGTGTGGCATATGGTCTATCTTTTAACAGACTTTTGCCGCATCCTAGACCTCAAAAAGCTTTCCGTTCCTCTTTCAAAATTACACACTTTTATTCTTCTAGTTGAGTTCCTTCTCCCTCTTCTACCCCGGTATTTCCAACTAATAAGCATAATTTCCGTTTAAATTTCCCTAGCACACAGACACACAAATTTTCTTGGTGAAAATTTTCCACTTTTTTGATCAATGTGTACTGTGAGGGGTATATACGAATAGGATGCGCCTGCAGTTAAACGACAGGGTACTAGAACGGTAATGAACTAGTTGTAGTGAGCAGCGTAGTGACAAGAAGTTGAATAATGTTGTCGAAAAGGTTGAAATGAAAAAATAAGGCACAAGTCATATAATAATATTAATATATTATTTATCATCGGGAGTAGCAGCATCCTCCACCACACACACCACGAGAAATGGAGAATTTCGTACCATCTTTTTTCTTCTTCCTTTTTCCTCTTCTCTGGTTTCTATCTCTGTGTGAGCGTTCTCCGATTCACTTTTTCACATGATGAGACATTCGAAGCGTAATGTACTTCACCTCGTTTTCTTTCCCTTTTTCCTTCAATCTGTCCTATTTACTTATACTTAACTAAGTAAAAAATATATTATCGTAGAAAGGAGAAAGAGAACCAAGTCGGAGCAGAAGACCTACAAGAATTGCATTCAATAGCTGTGAAGAAGGAAGAAGACCCGCATAATCATCATGGCTGTACCACTGCTTTCCTCTTTGAGCAGTGGAAAAGAGAGAAAAAGAGAGAAAGCCAAGAATGGAGAGAAAAAAGACATCAAAATAGGTCGCTAAAATGTATTCGCACAAAAAAGAGGTGAAAGTAGGACTGAAAGAGAGAGAAAACACAGAGACCTTTTATTTCCTTTCGCCAACAGTTTTTCTTCACTCACATCTTATTATACAAGTCTACTGCTTTATAGAGTCACTATCTATTTATGCTTTACATGCTCATAAAGTTTATGTGCTGCATATATACCTATTAAAGATATATGCACTCTTTCAATTTCTGCTGCCAATGCTTCTACGGTTAAATAGTGCAAAACTATACATTGCTATATACTAACTACACTTCTTGGATCGCGTCGTGCTCATGCATATCATCAGCATGATCATTGTGATCACACTGCCATGCCACTAATATATACATATGCGTTTCTCTGTTCCTTTCTCTCTTTTGCGTCGTCATACTTTTTACTCGGTCGATTCATTTCTCTCATGCATTTTCCTACTTATTATATTAGAAATCTATAGGCACACTCCTTCATAAAGCAGTTTTGGAGTGAGTGTATGTTTCTCTGGTTGGCAGCCTTTGTTTAGTGGCGCACACAGACACACAGTACGGTTTTGTGCGCTCTGAATCTTCCTCGTCGCTTGCTGATGTTATCTTCAGCATCCGGTTCTCTCTGACTCTCGGCTTTCTCCTCTGCACACGACTGACTGATACTATAAACTATAATGTGCTGTAGAGGCGCTGCAGCAGCAGCAGCAGTTAATGGCTTTTTTCTACTTTGGAGCATGTTTCACTGTGTGCGTTGTCCTATTTGGATCGTTGGTATTTGTACGGGAGCTTTTTCTTTTAATCTGTTTAACCGAAGCATATAAAGCAGCAGCAAAGCAGGGCTACACTCACAGCAAAAAGATCAGAGAGTACTGACAAGTCTTGCGTGACTTTCTCCAAGCGTTTTTGAATACTTTCTTTTCGCTCCCTCATCCTGCTCCAATCCAGCGTAGAAATCTAATATATTATATGATGGGGTGTACACACATGACTTAAGACGGCAATGTGTATGCATATAAGTGTAATATTATGTATCCAACAGCTTAAAAACTCTGGATAATGGGTCGAGATAAAAGATGAGCTATTATCGTCCCTAGTGAGAAAAGTTTAGAATTCTTTGAGAAAAAAAGAATAAGAAAATAGCGAGTAGAGAGTTAGCGACGGAAAAGACGGAGACGACGACCGTCTCTCTGGGAAAGGAAAAGGGTTGTATTCTAACTGCTATATACATATTGGTCACATGCTAGTCACACGCTAGTCACACTGGGTTTGGTGGTATGTGTGTTTATGCATATTATATGCACACAAAAAGCCAGTAGAGTGCTTTTTTATACTCAGGAAAAAATAAGACGGCAAAGTTCAGTCATCCATTCCATTCGATTCATTGAATGAAACCAACACGCGTTACTGCTGCTCCTGCTCTTCCCGTTCGTTTCTTGTCCCGTTCTTTTCTTTTCCAGCTTCCTTTCTTTTTTTGGCTTTATCTTTGGCCAAACCAACAAAAAATAGTAAAGTGCAAAATAAGAAAAAGCGAAAAATAACAAGAGCGACGAAGCAAAGGAATAATGAAAGACAGAAGAGCAAGTATAACAGAAAGTGAGGATGAAACGGAAGCGGTGAAACTTTTCAACAGAGAGAAAATAATGGAAGCTGAATTGGTACACACAAACTGATGAGTTTAGTACTACAGTAGAATATCAGGAGTCGAACCCTTTTTCATTACTAAGAATGCTATACTGACAAAAGTGTTGAAAGAAAAAAAGGCAAATAACAAAGAGAGAGAGAGAGAGTCAGAAGTTTGTTTGAGCAAATGAGCAAAGATCGTGTAAAATGACAATTAAGTATACTGTTGCGAAAACTCATACATGATATTATCATTAAAAGAGAAGGAACTCACAAGAAATTTCTGAAATTAATGGTACTACACTGGTCTATATTGACGTGATCTTCTCTTTTCGATTTTCCTAAAGATGCGTGCTTCTAAAAATCTTTTGTATGTCTTCCTGATTCTTTCTTTACATCACGAGGAAAAGACGAAAACTGGTAACTTGATCTTGACATGTTTTTTGTTCATCTTTAGTTCCCCATTTTATCCCTATAATGTAAGTATACTTCCTCCATATACTCTATACTTTCTTTTTTAGCTTCCTCTGGAACAAAAAAAAACTTGGTCAAACAGACCATCTAAAAATACGGTTACGAGCTTGGGGAATATCCGTTTCTTTTTTCTTTCACTTCCTGATTTTGCTTTTGGTGTAACTTTTCTATATTACATTTAGTCCAATGACGGATCATACACCTAGCTTAGGACATGCTCAGAAAAAGGAGAAAACTGTTTTGCTGTTTGGGAAAAAAGGTCATTGCTCACTCTTTTGTTGTATTTTAGCCTGTACACTCTCCTTTTGGAGTATTGTGCAAAAATATCATTAATTTTTCTTTACTTATTTTTATCCTTTCAAAACTTGTTCGTCATTATTATCATCAGTAATAACAATCCATGCCCTCTTTCTGATACTTTCTTTGTTGCTCGTTTTGTTTCCTTATTGACTAAAATGTAATGAAATGTGATCCGCAGACATGTACATTCTAAGTCAAAGTGAAAAGTAGACGAAAGTGAACGACTTCTTCTTCTTGCAAGAAGAGATAACATGGGCAGCCGGCATACAACTTCATTTTTTTTATTCCGTCATAATGGCAGTGGCACCATAAGTCTCGTATTGTTTGATTAAAAGGGACAAAGAGAAAATACCGAGTTAACTGGCTAAGAAAACTTTGTGAGATCCTTTCTGAATGAAGTGACGTGTTTTTGTATAGACCACCTTGTGGCGCAACTCATATTCCCTTGTTATTTCCAGCTTCCAAGAAAACAGTCTGAGCACTGCTGAGGGAATCACTAACAAGAGAGCGACTGTACTAGTAGTCGTTTTCAGGATGATTATCTCGTGTTGAGGTACCTATGAGCTGATGCATCTACCTTTTTAACAAGTTTACAAAAGGCAAAAAAATGCTTAGACCGTTGTCTTTTCTTTGGAGAATGTGAATAAGTAAAACTGACAAAAGGTAATAGTTATCCTGTCGTTTTTCCCTACTAACGGTATAATACGCATAAAGTATGGGTCTAACTTTTGCTAAAAACTGCGTAGAAGTCATTATCATTATTGTTGTTGCTCAAGCCGTGTGTCTCTTCTACTTCCACATAAGCTTTTAGTTTATTTCTCTCCACTGGAGTTTTTCCCTTTGTTTACTTTCCGGTTTTTATCAGAAAAACAAGAAAAGATGAAAGATAGAGTGAGTGAGGATGAAATATCCTCAATGTATGTGGTCGTTCTTTTTGGAGTGGACGCCCGCATTTACTTATCTTTTGTGTTCCGTGTTTACCAAAAACCATATATATGCAATATGTCGGCGATAGGCAGATATACTGTGTACTGTGTATTGCCTTTTGTGATAGCGGAAAGAAATGAGTGCTCTGGTCATGAGAAAAACGGCCAGGGAAAATTGCTTTGTTTGGATTTTGTGTTTGTTCATTTGCACATAAAGTTATTAAGTTAGTGAAAAAAACTGGAAACACCAGTAAGAATGGGCGAGAAAAGTTCGCCAACACAAAATGCGATTAAACACTGGAGGAAAAAAAGTCGGTCAAAACTTTACGGTTTTTTTTTCTCTCCCAACAGCCATATGTGTGCTAGTGGTAGTAGTCAGTTACTCTGGTAGTTGGAAAAGGAGTAGAAAAGTTTATAGCTGTAACATTTGAACGTAAGAGAGTGGTGGTGGACATACACACGCAGGCACTCACACAATCCCTATCACCGCATCCATCTGTTCAAATTTAGAGGTATAATTTAATTAAAAACTTTGTAGGAGAAAATAAGAGCAACGGCAAAAGAAACACCGCAGTGTGTAAGTAGAGCCAAGCAAGCCTCAGAGTCTGGCTGCTGAAGAGAAACGATAGCTTAATTTGATTGGGCCTATGATTAACCCATCTTTTATATAAATGCAATTCGTCGTATGGTAGCGATAGTGGAACTGGCTAATAGTAGTATATCAGAGAGCATTACTGGAAGAACCGTATTGTAGTGTAAAAGGAAAAGTCGTCTTTGTATACTCTGCCATGCACTATAATATACATTCCTTTGCTTATGTCTACAGTGGCTATCTATCCTTTATGTCCAAGTTTGCGCATCATTGCCTTTTTCGCTTTTGCCATTTTCTGAGAAAAAGGGTGTCACAAGAATTTAAACTTTGAAGTGCGGCTAGTTGGTCGGTTTGCTGGGTTGTCTTTTTACCTAAAAACTTTTCTGGGTGGTGAAACCAGCTAAAAGGGTACCTATCTTCTCAGCTTTGCACAAGACTTTAACACTGCAGCACTCTGACTTTTTCGTGCGTCTCACAGTCACAGAATCCTCTTTTGTGAATGTTGTCATGAAATTCAGGAAAAATTCAAGTATCTCCACTTGTCGGACAAGAAAGTATGTCATGTAATGTAGACTAGAGCGGGCTTTTGATGTTGATACAAGCTATAGTTATATAAGTATTGCAAAGCAAGGTCTACATACACAGTCAATTTTTTAAAAGTGTAAAAATCCCGCAGGTAGATAAAGTAAAAAGGAGAGCAGACAAGTGAAAGTCACAATGACGTACAACGTAATAGAAGTAAAATATGTACTAGAAGCAGCGGTGCTAGTATAAAGTAACAAGACAGAACCACGCTTTAAAAAAGTAGTCTCACGTAACAATTTATAGTACTTCAGAAATACGATCTATCCATCCCATATATCTGTGTGCTAAACTATCCGTCTCGGCCAAAAGGGAAATCAAATGTGGTTCTTGTAAATCACAAAGTCTAACGGTGCAGCAAAAGTAACAAACCTGGCTTCATTTGACACAATATTTTTTGTTGCAAAAAAAGTGGAACGACTAGTACATACGCGTTATTTTTAAAATACGACCAGAAACATGAGACGCGTAACTCGTTTATACTGCCTCGTGTTTAAGCCTAAAAACCTCTGAAAACTGAGTAAATGTAAAAAAGAGTAAGTAGAGAGCTCTATACAGAAAAACATAAAAACGGGCGATTGAGTTTTTTCTCTCTTTTGGTTCTGTAGTGAGATTGTATAATGGGTAATGTAAGAAGTTTATAGTTTAGTATAAAAGCAGATCTTTGTTGAACAAGATGAAAACTCTAAAGGTTTCACATGAGATGGGCTCGATGGGATGGGCAGAGGACATTGAAAAAGTGTATTTTTTGCTTTTTCCGTTTTGAGCATTGCTTCACTAGCTAACAGTGTGTTTGTCGGATTGTCGGTGACCTCACATAGACAACTGGGTAATTTATGCGAACGCTGAGGGAGAATAAGTTTTGTGCAATGTGAGTGAATTACAGCCACTTGAGAGGGAATAAAATAGGGTAAAGCTACACTGGTAATATCCACCTTCATTTAAAATCACGTCGACGTATGTGGGTAAGTGCTGGTAAAAGTGAAAAACTATCTGGTTGGGGAAAATTCCAGGAAATAAAGCAAATAGCATATGCCTACCCATATAGTTGTTCTCCCTATAAAAGCACGAAGAATTCTCTTAATCCGGAACTCAAAACACAACTAAACGCTTTTTTAATCGAAAACACTAACACATATTTAAGTCACTGCTTCATTTTCATTAACAATTTAACTAACCATCATTGCTGAGATTTTAAGCGACAAATTGTAAGTGCATTATCGGCGGTAACCGACATGACAGTAAGAGCATACCAAAAAAATATTTGTGCAAATTCTACCTTTAGTATGGGTGTAGCGTTTCAAGGAAACCGTAAAGTGCTATACAAAACAAACCGAATTTGATCCATGCGCTGATTATATTTTGTTTTGCACGGGCTACACGTGGCAAAAATAAATGACGAATGCACGTTTCCATTCCCAGGTTTAATGAATTGATCAAAATTTCATGCATATTGTTCCACTAAACTCGTATCATCAACATTGTCCTACTTCACAATAGTATGATTATTAGCGTATACAGCTGTCTAGGGAGAATTATGTTATACTCTACCTTGCCATTCATTTTCTCTTGTAAATAAATGGCATGATCGTTCCCATCATCATTATCCCTTTTCGCATTTGGTACTGCGACAGCAACAACACTGGGGCATGACTAACAACTGCGTTTAAGCAGCAAGCAATATGTGCAACTATGTTTTTAACAGTTTGCTACATGTACATTTCGTGTATCATGAAATCATTTTCATAACGTTTATCCCACTAGAAAATGAGAAAAGCAACGAAGGAAAAGTACGGCACCAGGCTACTTTTCTCGGAAAATCCACGCTGGTACAATAGGAAATATACATACATGTTTTATAATGATACAGTACGTAAAGCTTTTGTTTCCGGTTGTCACTCCGATTTCATTCCCTGCCAGTTTGCATTAAGTCCACGCACAACACAGAGACTTAAAAGGATAAAACTTGTACATAAATATCAAACCTACATCTCAACCTTCTTCCCAACTATCAGCAAGGCAAAAGAAAACGAAATATGAAAACTTTTCAATATAAAAATATAGCATCTATATATGCGTGGATATTAGGATATTCTGACTTTCCAAAACTCTGTCACACAAAATAAGCAGCTACTACTAGAAAAACCGCAACAAAGCACATTTCATTTAGTGTCCTTCTTGTGTGTGATAGCTTTTTTGATGATGATCATGATGATGATGGCAGTCCCGCAGCAGCGGTTTGATGATATATTCTCCTTTATTCCCGGAACATGAAGAATTAATAAACAAGATGGAAATGAATATTTAGAATATGGGAAATAATGATGGTGGCAGTATTAAACGTAGATGAATAAAGTGGAACAGGGCGGAAGTAAATAGAGCCTCTATGTGCATTTCACAAAATGTCCTTTTAAAATGTCCTACTCCAATTGTTGGTATTCATTTTAGTTCTCATATCTAAACCAAGCCATAAGATATTCATGACTCATGAATCATGAGTATACTATAGTGTCTGGTAAAATTATACATATCTACCAGATGGTGAATATTAAAATAGTAAAAGTCAATATTAGCCAACATGTCAGTATTATAGTCAGTGCGGAACTTCTTCGCTCAAAAAGCCAAAAGCATGTCAGCGGCACACATGGATCATCATAAGAAAAGAACATAAAATCACTACGCCGAACTCTTCCTTGCAATTTTCGCAAGCTGTTTCTTATCGTAGATAGTTGTGTATCTATTTGAGCGACATGTTTGTGCGTTTGCAAACCATGTTCGTCTCTAGTGTTGGTTTGAGGTAAATGATTTTCTTTTTCCATTTTTGTCACTTATTGTCATCTCACATGCCAATTTTATTTTTGCAGTAGGCATCTTCTCTCTGATTCCTATGTACCTGTAGGTGACGCGTAAATAACCACAACTCACAGAACACACGAAAAACGTACAGTATTGCAAAGGAGAAAAAATCGATAAGTAATTTACATTGTCAAATCCAATCATTTCCAGCTGACTTTTTATTGACGCTACCACTCCGATCGTCAAAGGTTCTTATCTGGCACACAAGCGTGTGCTGATGAGTTAAAAAAAGATGTAGGTGGTGCGGCAATCATTGGTGTTCTGTCACGTATGCAAATAATATGTCTTCTGGCAATAAAGAAACGCCTTATCATCATCAAAGCTATATGCGCACGAAAGATAGGCAAATGAGTTTTCCAGTACTGACACAAAAAATCTCTCTGGGAAGTTATATTACGACGGTTTTGATGTAGCTGGTGTATGGAGTGCAATGAATGGAGTTTATACGTTCGCTTTCAATGTGGAGCAGTGCGGTAGTGAAATCATCATATGTTATAGTAGACGCGAATAAATTTCGATTTTCCTCATGTGTCCTCGACAAAGTTCCCTCTTTTTGCACCAACAACAATATCAAAGCACAATGGCCCACATAACGAATGCAGCTAGCAGTCGGATAATGTGTACGCATGGGTGTAGGCAGACATGTATAATACATTGGTTGAGTGAACATAACACAATTTTCACTTTTTCTTTGGGAAAAGATGAGGAATGCTGGTTGCTGGTGTAGTAATCTACTTTGGTAGCTGGTAAAAAGAGAAAGTTGTGTAGAGAGAAAGCGAGAGTACATGTTATTATGACATGTTATGTGGGATACGGGATGACATGTGTATTATATCGTACCACTACATAATATGCTACTGCTGCGCCATGCAGGTTTGTGGCGATGATCACAGTGATAACGTGTATGAAATGGTATTTATTTGAAACGAAACGAGAACTGAACAGACAGATATACTGATGATAAGGGAGAGATAGAAAGAGCAAAGCACACAACAAAAGCGATACACAGACAGACATATATGGGTTAGCTAGATTATATTCATTTACTCGTTTTGACAAGATAATGTGATTTCGAAAAATGAATGAACAGAGAGAACAACGACGACAGCGTTGAGAGTCGGAAAGGACCAAAAAACAGTCTGCCTGCATACAATGCGTAGTAGTGTGTGTAATAGAAATTATATCAAAAGATGGATGGCAATGTTGTTCCTTTCACTCCAGCGGCAAAATAGCAGCGGCAGCTTTTTAAAAAGAAAGCGACTTATTATGGTATGTCTGCATGTATGTGCATTGTTTGTTTGACGCTTCCACTTATTACGGGACTGGAAAAGCGAAAATGTTGGTAGTATTATACGAAAAATATGATTTTTCCTTGTCTAACCATCATGATGTTGGAAACATCAGAAGAGAACAGAGAAAAAGGGACAACCGGAAGGCTATACATTTTACCACAAAGACTGACGACGCAATAATAAGAGCAGCGATAAACAAAATATGGCAAACCATAAAATAATGCTGACATTGTCAATATTCCCATTAAAGAATATTATTTTTCCGCTGCAGAAAACATCTTCATGTTGTGGGCACCGTTTTTATACATTCGAACTAATTTCCAGTTATTTCCTACCAGTTATAAAAACATGCACTGTCATCGATTCTGACTGAGCTAGATCTAACAGAATATTTAACCTTAGAACTGACCATTTGTTAGTTGACCTACCATCCATACATTATGCAATAAAATTGGTTTGACATGGATTTTGGCTATTTTCTGCAACTTTGCCACTGTAGCAGATATTTGTATGTAGTGCAAAACCTCGCATGCTTCGAATGATGTAAGCTTCTTGTATAATTCAATCAAAATACAACCCATCAAAGGCTTGATTGGTGGATGAGCAATTTTCAGTGCATGGTGCCCTGTCATCATCACGTGCATGCTTGGCACACAATAAAATATTGATTGTCTTTGAACAAGCTTCTAGAATCTTGCTGGTAAGAAATAGCAAGTAACTTACATACTTACACCCAAGAACCAAGAACGCATAGCATACATATAGGTAAACCAAGCATACTAGATTTATTAGAAAATTGTAATGCTCAATGTTTTGCAACTGGCAGTATAAACTAAAAAATTAAAATTGTTTACTTTGTGCGTAGCTCAGTTTTAGTTAAAGAGTCACGAAAGATAAAACATGGGGAGAAAGGTAGATAAATATATACTTTGCCAAGTCAATCTTTCCTATAAAAACGTTTGTGACCTTCACGAATTATACTTATTATTGGTTTATATATGTCATTAAATCCTTCGTGATTGTATAGGATTCGAAGGACAGCAAGCAATTACATTCAATTTTATTTATAAACTATATTTTTTTAGTATTTTCATATCATCTATGCTTTGATGTTTTGCTGTGATAACTAGTCCATCCTTTTTATCCGTTTCCCATCAAATATTTTTTTCGGATACAATAAACAACGAGAAGAAATAAATATATGGTGCGGATAGTTGGCTTTATAGCTGTAAGACTTTCCCTTGGAGTTTCCCCTACAAGATGCAATGAAAAATAGGTTTCAACTTCGTGAATGCGTGCGGGATCCCATGATGATGACCATACCAAGTGTTGGAGAAAGTATCAGAATCCACACAGTTATGGCAATCATTCTTGCTTTTACTTTTCACTTTAGTACACCTCCTTCTACAAAATTGATACTTTCTCCCAAATACCAAAAACATCGGTCGACACTGTAGTTACAACGATGATGGCCACTCGTAAAAATGATATGACCACAACCGGGAACAACAGCAGCATTGCAATAACAAGTAGGAACCTTGAAGGCATCAAGGATTGAAGTAAAGTGATATTAGATGAAGAACTAATGTATTAGTGAGTGGTATTACTGTGTGCAGAATATTACAGAAAAGAGTAGGGGCGATTTTGTCCTTATAGTCTCTTGGCTGACTGGATTGGGATTGAGATGATGAAACATCAGACAGGCCAGTCCAGCAGAAGTAGCAAGGCCACATAAAATGGAATCGTTACAATCGCAAGCAGGCACTGCCAGGATTTTTCATTGGTGTACGTAGAAATAATCATTCTATGATCCAGAAAAAAGTACGAATGGGCGGATGAGGAGGAACAGGAAAATGCGATAAAAAATGTATCCTTATGTTCAATCAATCTATGACGGTTGTTGAAGAAAACGGGATAGCTAAGCCGAAGGAATCCCCAAATGCATCGTTCCATAGCTGTCTGTGAGAATGGTCTCAATGAGATTTCTGGCACCTTGAAAAACCAGACTATGTGAACGTACATTTACGCTGCTGTACTGGTTTTGTAATAATAACATCAGTGTGGTGAAAAATAGACTAAATGAGAAAAATGCATTTTCTTCATCCGCCAATTACATAGATAATGCATTATTCCGCCTTCAGTCTATTCATTTCACGATCTTTCCAGCAATTTCTAAAGTTGAAAAAAGGACTCGTATGTAAGGCCTTGTCAGTTTACTTTGTTGCAGGCAGAGTTACATAAATGCACTGAAGTTTCAAACTTTAGGAGTGTGAAACAAGATAAAAGGAGAGGAAAAATTGCTTACTCGTTCAGAAACGATGTACAATTGCTTTTTTTCTTTTCTGGATAATTCAAAGACATGACATTCTTTGTACAGGACAGGAAGATGCATAGTAAGGAAACTACAGGTTTAGTAAAAGTGAATAATAGTACCAAAGAGAAAAAGTAAGAGTTCGTAGGTGGGAAATGTGCAAGGCCTCTTTATCCTATTTATATGTAATGGTATTCCCACCAAAAAAGTAAGATTAGAACCAGCTGCATTCTCCTTTCTATTGCGACTATTACGAGTGTGGTCTATCTAAAAGTAAAAATGTATGAGTTGGTTTGCTAGAACTAGTACTTTATGAGCACTTCAAAGTGGTGATTGGACTTGGTCGAAGCCGTAATAATGGTGGTAGTGGCAATGACGAGATTTGGTGTTTTTACCTTTAAACCTTTACTTTTATTCCCAGTAAATGCTGCAGGATAACTAAAGAAAAGTATTGAGTTTTCTTTGTTAAGCCGTGCTTTATAGCCGGTAGACTACTCATGAGAATCCTTTTCCTCTGCCACAGGAATTGTTCCTAGTCCTTTGGTGGTACTAGTGGAAAACACTTTTAAGCAAATATACGATCATCAAATGTTTGGTGATGCGCCATTTATCTGGAAATCTTATAGCGGTCGATAGGGACTACGCTTGTGTGGGATCGTATTTTGCAGTGTAGCGTGTTAATAATAGGAACTCCACCGCCACCGCCAAAAAACCTTTAAACTAACCCAGCAACTAGACGGTAGTCGAGTCAAAGAGCAAAGAACTCACAATCAGAGATTTTTGGGTAGCTGCTCGTGGCAGAGGCAGACAACGGAATAATCGGTTGAATGGAATGGAAAGGCAAAAAATGGTGAAATGTGAACGTAGTATTGGGAATATGTACGGCATCAGCACGACCATAGAGCCACCATCAAAACACCGTTGAAAAACTTTTAACGGCTGGCGTCATTTCCCTTTGCATAGCTTGGGTTTCTCTGCTACCACCACCATTATTCCATTCCATAACCGTTTTCAAATACGCTTTTTTGCATCAATAAGCATGGCAAAAGCGGCATAAGCAAGCAGTATATTACATCTCGGACTAGTATTTCGACTGCTGATAAAAAAATCACAATCATATTGTAACAGAAAAGAGGGAAAGAGATATGAACACACAAGCCATGCAGGAAAACATTTTACCACATACGCCATCCAGGATCATCTCATCTCATATCGCAGACTTGGTAATACGTGAACGGGCTCGTTTATAGCAGTCCCTCGGGTTGAAACCAAATCTTGCATTTTCGACTATTATTGTTACATGATGATTTCATATTCCTGCCAGTATTACTCCTCCTCCTCATCCTCCTCTTGCTACTTTCTCAATTTCTGATAGCATCAGCAAAGTTGATTTTCCTTATGAAAGAAGAGAAAGCAAAAAACCAAAGAATTTTTTTGCTGGTTTCAACATAAAGATGTAAAGGAAATACTTTTGGGAGAAGGAAAAGACAGCACGCAGCAAGATAGGTGTATAGCCCAAAAGACACACATGAGCTCAATAAATATATATGCATCGATGACTAAAAATAGATAAGAAACGGGACTACATTCCATCTTCTTTGTATTCCGTTACATTTCCTACACTGCGGATATAAACTAGCGTACTAAAAAGTAACACCGGGTGTGTGACTGTGGCTTTGAGAATAAAAGCAAACGGATTCAAAGCGCAGATTGAAAGAGAAAGCGTGTGAAAGAAAAGGGAGAAAGGTGATACCTATTTATGGCACAGGTCCCTAGGCATGACTCAGTTATGAAAAAGAAGATGATCATATCAAAAGTGAGAAGATCCAATGCCTATAATATTCCCCCTTTTTTAAAAAGGCTATGGAAAATGGCAACTCTTTACATTCGTTCTTTCATTCATTCATGACTCGTCCTAATAATATAATTCATTGGAGAGTATCTCTACGCTCTCTGTCAGGAGAGAGAGAGGGAATAAGTAAGTAAGTACCACAAGCTTTTTTATCGAAAGTAAGCGGAATACGAGAAAAATCCGGATACCCAACACATCTTTTTTCTATCCAGAAAAAAAGAGAACATTCAATTGAATGGTAGTTTTCCGGAAAATTATGACACTTTGAGGTGTCGTATATAGACAGGCTATATAGAGAAATTGAAGTGAACAGATAGGAATACCCCGTAGACACGGAATTCCTGACTGGCCTTCTCGTTCTTTCACTTTCATGTGTTCTTTATGTGGGCTTACGTAAGCTGCTCCTGGGTTTGTGTGTCCTCCACTGTCTCCATTTTGAATTGAATGTGTACAGGAGATATAAATTGTGTTAAGTGAAAGGTCTACAGGTTCAGGTCGTTGGAGAAAATAAAATGTACAATCCTTTAAAGAGAGAGAAGAAAACAGATGTGTAGGGAAAAGCAGGCAACAAAACTGGATAAAAAATTATATGAATTTGCTTCATAGAAAAAAGGCGTGTAAATAGAAAGATAGAAAAAAGGTTGTGACTTTTTTCAGTTGACTGGATGGCCAAGTTTGCCGTGAAATATGAAACAAGTTAAACACGTATTGGGTGTACTGTTGGCGCTTCCTACGTACCTTTGTGTTCAAGGGTACTGCGCACATATATTTTTGAAAACTATATTCTTGCAAATTATAATGGATGGCGAATCTACTAGTTTTATTTCTAGAGAGAAGGAGGCTCGAAAGAAAGAGCATGACTTTCATCCTGATTTCTAAAAAAGGAAGGAAGCTATACTACGTCTTCAAACTTTGCTCGGGTTGTTGGAGCTTCTTCTGCTTATATGCCCAGCTGAATGGCTTAGTGTGTGTAGTCACCGGATGTTACGTTTAGATCTGATACTTTCTCGCTCTCTCTTTCCAAAAGGAAAAAGTAGTACAAAAGGGTAATAGCCGCTGCTGCTGCGCTTCTTCCAACTCTGCTTTCCTCTTTTGGTTACAAGTACATTTGAAAGTTCCACTTTTTCCTTATTTTTTGTCCTCCTTTCTCCACAACAAGTAAAACGTGTAAGATGCACATTTATAAGTTGGAGGTAAAGAATTAGGGCCAAAAAACAAGGTTACACTTTGTTAGGCAAAAAAACCTCTCGACCTCATCTGGCGCTTCTGTTGGTGACTGCTCTCCTACACGGAGGAAGTTTGGATGAGGAACATGCAACAAGGATGTTTACGGAAGCATCAACCCGTGTATAATGGATAGTTTACACACAGTCAGAATGTTAGATAACTGGAAAGGCTCTATGCTTTTGTCAGGAATAGAACAAGACTGAAAACAATGGTAGTACCAGCTTGTTATAGATTTTGGAATCAGCGGCAGCAGCAAGGACGCAAACAAAACTTCCCATTTCCATTCATTACTATTTATACAAAGTTAATGAATGTCGGTGTATGGCACCAACGCAAGTATGAATGGCTGGAAATGTGAGTGAAAACAATTTTGTTTGAAAAAACAATAAAAGACAAAAAGTAATTGTTTTACATCTTTATTATGGACAAGACCACACAAATACTCCACACAGTGAGTAGTTCATTATTGTTAGAAATCATAAGCAGAAATTAAGATATAACAATATTGCAGTACCAACTGACTTTAGCAACAACATCAGTTTAGTAAGTAGTATAAAGGTCCTCTCTATCCTATTCGTTTAGTGGAAGGGATGTCTCTTCAATGTTTACTGTAAAAGTTTTTAGCGGCCATTCCTTTTCCTGTTCATGAACTCTGTGGGAGATCAAATCCTTGTGATATTAATATTACCGAAAGCTTACCATTAGGTAGGTTACATATATATTAGGTTACACAGTCTTGTAAACATGTTTACCTTGATGGAAAATTGTAAATAAATTATGTATTATAACATAACCCAACAATCTTTGTTTAAATCCGTACATAAAGCCTTTAGATTTTCATTAAACTTGTCTAACAAAAGAAAGTAAACTGCAGTAATGGTTGGAGATAATATAAAACCCGAATAGTCAAGCGAAACAAGCCATAATAGTATTTTTGTAGCACTAGTACACATCGAGTTGCCGGACACCATGTATACTGTGTACACAAAATTATATTGCGAGGTAATATTTTTTATTGAAACGTTTACTCTGCTTTTTATGGGCTTTTTAATACAAAAAAGGTGCATGTAGGGATCTCATAAAATATAATGTTCATCATATGTCCGTGTCCGCGGTACATTATTGTTGTTTTGTGTATGCTCTGGGTGTTCGTAATAACCTTCTAACATCGTCTAGTTTGGCTTGGCTGGAGGGCTCCTCCCATTCACTTCAAGTTGTCAAAAAACGAGAAAATACTTCTTGGAAAAAATATGTTGAAAAAGGTCATAGTCGTAATTCGCAGGAAAGAAGCAAGGAAAAGAACTTACTCACTAGTACCACCAGAAAGAAGCTATAACTTACGCAATCATCATTTTTTATTGTGTGCTGTACACAATAGGTACATATACTCACGTACAAAACTACAAAGAAGAAGGTTAACGAGACAAATAAAAGGATATTTTTTTGCAAAGGAAAGTGTATGAGCAAAAACGTGACCAGTAAAGTGCATTTCAAGAATGTTCTTGGGTAGCACTAAAAGTGCATATAAAAAGACTTTCCGTGCACAACTTTGCTTTTTGTGATCCTGTCCAGCTTACATTGTTTTTGTGGTTGGTTTTGGTAGAGGGTCATTGACATATCCGATGAAAAGAGAAAATTAAAACTGAATTTTCTTTTTGGACTGATGTAAACGTGAACTTGTGAACAACCCCTTTCTTTTTTCTCTGCATTTAGTAAAGGCTGGCTTTGTAGAACTAAAAAATTCGCAATAAACGTCGCAACTCGCAAGAAACCTTATTAGTAGTTTACAACACAATAAAATGTCTTTTTTATGACTAGTCACCATTTCCTCGTTTTCCTTTTTTCCTTTCTGTGTGCTTCTACTGCACCACTTCCTTAGGAAGCCATTGAATGGTTTAATTGTTCCGTTGTGGTTCGCTTTGAAATAAGAGAACCTTTAGGGCACATATAAAAACTAAAAAAGATGAAGGAGAAAGTTCCTTTTTTACTTTGGCTACAGAATTCAAAGCACTTTCTTTTTCTTTCTTTGTGTGAATGCGTGTGCGCTATTTACCAACTTCAGAAGAAAGAGAAGTCTTAACAAGCCGTTTTCTCCATACCTTTTTTCATTTGTAACCACTCAGTCACATTTCATCATAAATGATGTGTGTGGTGTGTACACACACATACCGTATTTATTCGATTTATACCCCTCGCTCGATTTATAACCCCCCTCGAATTATACCCTCCTTTAAGAGGAGAAATTTGAAATTTTGGCCCCCCTCGGTTTATAGCCCCCTATCATTTTTGATACGAACTTAAACAAAAAATATTCACTTTTATATTAAGTTTTATTAATATAATAATCATTGTCAATACGTTTGACGCAATTATTTATGCTAAAATACATTTTAACGAACCTATAGCTGAACATTTTCATTTAATTATAATCTTCCTTCCAAAATGTAGCATCAAATTTGAAATTTTGGCCTCCCTCGATTTATGACCCCCCTCGAATTATACCCTCCTTTGAGATATGAAATTTGAAATTTTAGCCGGGGGTATAAATCGAATAAATACGGTAGTCAAATGAAGATGTGCCTGCTCTGCCATTATTTTGCAAACACGCAACAAAAGTAAGCTAAGCAAGCAAAAAAGTCAAGGCAAATAGGAGGTTGAAGGAGAGAACAAATGTAAATCGAAAGGAGAAAAGGAAGAAAATGTAACAAGAACAGCAAAAAAGATGACTACGATGATCACGAGCACGATGATAAGTTTTTTCTGCAAAACTATAACAAAAAGCAAGTAAATATGCATTGGTTGGTTATAGTTGATTGGCATATGTTCTTATTATTGCTATTATTGTTGAGATAGAAGTTTACCACAAAAGAAAAAGGATATGAAGAATGAGAAAGCAAAGGAGAAAAGTTGAAGGGACCGTTATTAAATTTCACGATGTGGTTTTCAAATATTATTTTCTTCCTCTCTCTCTCTCCTCCTTTCTTAGAATTTCAATTTCTCGAGGTAAAACATGTTAGCACAAAAAGCCAAAGCGACTACTTACTTTTACTCCTACTTCTATTGCTACTACTATTGTGTGTATACAAACTCATATAAAAACGAAAGAGCAAGAAAATGACGAGGATGTTGATGATGATAATGTTGAGAGAAAATAAGCAGAGCAAAGAGAGAAGGAAGGAGGACTGGGTTGACGATCATGAAAGTAGGGGAAAGTAGAAAGTAACATTCATATATTGCAGCATCAAGTGAAGTAATGTGCTCGTAAGAGAAAATTGAACATTGTTTGTGCTGTAGCCTGTGCCTCTACACATCTGTACCTTTTTATATTATTGTGCTGTGCACTCTGTCCCTATGTAGTTCTCGGTAAGTTTTCATACTTGTTTTGAGTTAGAGCGGTGTAGTAGTGCTTGGATCGATTGTGCTTATGTTGTACTTGTGGAATCATGTTGCTCCAGGCGGCAGCTGAGAAAAGGAAAAGTAGACTGACAAAAAGGAGCAGCATCAGCTTTACTGGCAGAATTGGTTTCCACTTTTGCTGGAAAAAAGGAAGAGAAATGTATGTACCTTGGAACCATTTCCCCACAACCTTTAGCGCTTTTCTACAATAGGCAGCCTTTATAAAACGACTGTATGTATGGGGCACACACTTACTCCCATCATTTCTGCTATTACCATTACCACCACCGCCCATCATCATCACTCAAATATTACGTGAAGGCGGTAGGTGACGAAGACGATTGTGCATGCCTGGTGCTCACACGTCTGCTTACTTCTCTTACACTTTGCCATGAAGGATGGATGATGCAAAAAGGAAATGTGAAAATTGTCTGTGGTTTCCTCCTCGGTGATTCCATACAATTTCTTTGCTTCATCGTAGCCCGTTCTCTCGTCATCATATCATCTTCGTCACTACCACAGGGTTTGCACACGCACGTCTACAGTTCATAATATTCAGCCATTCAGGTCAAAATTGGAGGGCAACAGTCTTTGGATTCCAAGTAGTAGTGAGGCTCGGTTATATTTACTCTTCACTCTTGTGGCAGTTAGCATTAAAGAGTATCATCTTCAGCGGCATCATGATCATTGCACACATGTATCTATCTTCTTTCTTTACTTTCCCGTGTCTACTGTGGAAAATCCAATCAAAACGATATTACAAATTCATGAGAAGACGAATTAAACCGCACATTGGACTCTGTTACTCCTTCCAGTCAGTTCTATCACAATCATCATCAGAATCAACCACAGAACAGCGAGAAAGACATTAAAGAAATATAAAAGGCATTTCTTTGATGATGATGATGATGATGATGACTACGACGAGGTTACGTGAAAAGATCAGGTCACTATACCCACTATAATATTTTGACTGCTGTATAAATGTTTTAAAGGCAATAATCGTCCAAATAATAATCATAATCTTTGTTTGATACTTCATTTTACTTGTTTCTCCCTCATTGGAGGATTTTCTACTCTGATAATTTACTAGGCCACGTTAGGCACCAAATACAATGTTATAGCTTGAAACGTACGTTTACTTTATCCTAATTCTAATAGAAACTGATGCAGGCATGACCATTGCTACCACTACATGAAATATTAATTAAAGCTAATGTTAATATTTGAGGTAAGATGCCATGTCATAATGTCATCATCATCTTGATATGGTTTAATAATAATAAAAACCTTTTGCTATATTAGGTACATTTCTCTTTTTGTAAGGCTGGCCTATAAATAGCACATCAAAGAAATAGAACACAAGAAAGTAATATTAGCTGTCTTTCAATTTAGACTGAACTACGAAACACCGGTAAGGTTTCCATTTACGTTTGTTCCTGAAACAACTTTGTTTATTCTGAGAATACAAACTTAAACCAAATGTTTTGAAAGATGCTAGCAGTTATTTATAATTTGAAAAATAATTGTTGTTTTTCTACAAACTGTTTTTCATATTTATATATCTTGTTTCTGTCGTGTATTTAGATTGGCAGCTTATATCACTTTACATTTAACTCAAAAAGCTGGCAATTTCCATTCTTTTCTTTTCTTCGAAAGTATCCTTGAAGAAGGTAATAAGAAGTAACAGAATAAAGCTTACCTTCCTTGCCTTTATTCATCTGTTTGTAGATAATTTTTTTTGAACGCGCTCATGCTCTGACGACTACTTCCTTGTACTCGACAACTTCAAAGGAGGAAGCAAATGACTAAAGAATTCGATTTCGAAGTGATGAATTTGTTAAAGAAGGCTTTTATCCTTGGCGTATTTTTAAAGTGGAACTTTTTGGAAGTGGGAAAAAAGTTTTGACAAAAATAGAGTATGGTAAAAGTAAGTCAAGTAAAAGCCGCATGTGTTTACAAGGCTTTTATACTTTCTATACTTTCTTTTCCAATGCCACCAACTATCATTCGATTTCCTATATATTTCAACTGTTTACTTTGAACACATATTGAACAACGATTTTCGTTTGTTGAAAGAAGCAACGAATACATATAAATGTATATGGGTTATTTCCTTATAGCACATTTGCTTCTGTCATGCCGTCCGCATGAAAATTAATCAACAAAGTTTTTCTACAAGACGACTTTCTTCCTTTCATTTGACTCTCTCTTTCTTCCTCTCTCTCTTGGTTTCCTTTTAGAAGCTCTTTATTCCATGAATCTACTTGTGCACATTATTCCATTTCTCATGTGAGTATTTACACATTTGCATGCACTTTTCCAACAGAAGGAGAAAAGCAGAGCAGCTTATAGGTACATCGTTTTTTCGTTTGCCATACTAATTCTCCGCTACTCTAGTGAAAGGTGCTTAAAGCCATTTTGTCAACCCACAAAGTTCTTTACGAACAAAAAGTACTTGTCGCGTACTTTTACTTCTTACATCGTTCTCCTGTAATTATTTAATGTGCACAGTCTGTGCAATTTCCATTTGAATTTTCTTATAATCCGGATAAATTGGTACACTTATAGTAAACTGTACGCTACTTGATATTTAGTGGTAATTGTAATACAAAATGAAATAAAATTCATCATGGAGAATGCAGTATACTACTGAGTAGTGTAATTCACCAGGAATTTAATTACGTAATTATCCAAGTGTAAAACATAATAGTCATAATATTACTGTGCTAGTCATTTCTCAAGTGGCAGAAATTGTGTAACTTCTTTTTTTGTCTGCAGAAATCCTAGTATTTTCCCAACCGAAATGTGTATTTGTCATTTGCATGCTTGCATATATAAAAGTAGGAAGTGCAATATGTTTCCAGCATAATTTAATTCATAGTAATATTATGACATTTTACATACGACATTGTATATAACCTGTATATTTGGAACAGAGTTAACTTTTATGTTATGAGTACATACTCGTAATGTTGCGCAACTTATCGTAATTTACTGGTGGTACAACTTTTAATTTGATTTCTTTTTGGCCAGCAGTACAAAAGGTCCATTTTCGTTATTACCTTTCATTTCCTCTCAGACTTCATATGTGACGCTATGAGAAATTGCATGAATTTTATATACTGTCCTAGCTTCCTTCCTATAACACTCTACAGAAGCACAATTAACAAATACACGTTACTCCAAGAAATCCAATGTCCTATAAGTTTGGGTTCTCCGAAGCGCAATTTATACATCTCCTAACGACTTCATCGACAATATACCAAATCATGCGAAAAATTCAATGGAATCACTGCAATGCCTCGCGTCTTGGTGGCATTCCTCATCGAAATAGTGTCACGCGCCAATGGAAAAATATGTCTTTATGCAGTATTACAGTCTTTCAGTGCTGACGCTCTGTGGCAGCAATCAACATAGGCGACGACAATTTGGAATCCAGACTTATTTTTTTCTGACTTGCCAGAGAAGCATTCATCTGTGATGAAAAATTTCCCGGGAAATGTTTTCCTCCTTCTGCTCCAGAAAAGAACAATGTTGCTCAAGAAAATGCATACCTACACCGTTTTATTGCATTTTTTCTACTTGATGGTGCATGTCTGCAATACAGATAAAAATGGACGATTGGACAGGTTTAAGAATTGAAGCTAAATCTAGTATTCAAGGGAAATTGCAATAGCTCGGGAAAAAACAATAGAAAATGATATAACGTCTTTATATGTAAGCCGGAAATGAATATTATGTATTTTAGCTCTTGTGAGACCTAATATTCTAATAGCACATGCATTTCCACTTTATTTCCCACTGTAAAATTTATTTTTACTGCCGCTTATTACAATAGCAAATTCAGAAAACGCTCCAAAGAAAATGTATAGCAGAAAAAGCAGAATAATATATTTCAGGGCAAAATTATTATTATGACTGTTTCTGATAGACGAGAAGGGAAAAGGCTGAAATATTATCCGATTGAGTGCAAAAACATTAGTCCACTGACAAATTATACTCAGTATGTATTAAACTAAATCCACATGGCTTGATAACGGTTTTGGCAAAATACAAAGTAAGTAGAGTGTACCAGTAGCAATAAAATATGCACATAACATTGCTCTTTGTGAAAGGCAGGCAAGCATGAATGAATGATCTATGAAACGTTTTCCCGTGTTTTCAACCACTTACTTTTGAGCTCTTCACAGGAGCTCAGAGAGTAGTCAGCACAGAGAACAGGCATAGAAAATAAATTTTTGTGCGTAGAGTGTGGTTAATAGCTGTGCATGTAATTGTATTTGCCTGTTGTTACTGGTGCTGTCATTCACTTGGGCCATAGCCGGTAAATAATATCATGTTCATGAATATTGCCAGAGAAAGGTTGATCACGAAGAAGAAGAAGAAAGCAATAAAATACATTAATAGCCTGAAATAAGCAATGTGTTTTAAGTATATATATATGAGTACCCAAAAAATATTTGCCTAGAAGCGTTGTAGTGACTGTAACTGGAACTACACCCTTTTTGCTGCTTTACTTTCTCCCTTTTTTACTTTCACTTTGTATAACAAAATCTAAAATGCTTGTGTGCTTACGCGCAAACAAACACAGCCATTAGGGACGTAAATGAAGCAAATAATTCAGCGTAATTGGTTTTTCCTGTCATGTTAATGACACAGGGGCTCTCATTTGCATAAATGTCGAAATCAGGAATTGAAACACTATGTGGCATGAAGGATCAAAGTGCAAAAGTAGTGGACTCTTTAGGGTATTGACTGGTAGAATGAAATCATGAGTTTGTTTAGCAGTTGTGCGTTAAAAATTCAAAGACATGCGAGCATAAAATAAGTACACTTGGGAATAATATAGGCACTTTGTTCACTAAATAACAGATTGACCGCTTGGTTTTATAATATTTTTCTTGGGTGGATGGTCCGACACGGTGAATCAGCACGTAAATGAGATTGGACTCCACGCTTGGTTGACGTTTACTTTCATAATAGCTTTATTTATGTAGTCTAATATACCATGCCATCATCGTCATCATCAAGACACGCAATAACCATAAAAGTAAATCAAGAAAGAACCTGGGAGGGTTTTTGTGTATTTTATGCCATGTCTCACCGGTTGAAGAACAGTTTGATTGTAAGTCGAGGTAGCAAATAAGCTATGTGTCCTTATATTTGCAAAAATACATTTCTAGGTTGGTTCTCCAAGATAAGGGAAATTTTGGGGGATATAGCATTTTCACCTAAAAACTGCTGGTATACTCAGGTGTAAATGATGCTGCTAAAACGTTAAACATATGGCTATATCCTTTTCATACTGTTCTGTTGGCCCTGCCAAATAGTTAGGAAAGTTTCGTCATTCATTTTCATGGTCATTTCATTCGCCAATCTCTTGTTTTGTTCTCAAAGACAATAGATAAAGCAACTAAGCTAAAATATCGTGTTTTTCCGAACAGTTCCCTCCACCTCATTGAAATTTTATGAATTGTGAAGGTTAAAAGCAAGTAATTCAAATATTGCATGTCACATGTAAAACGAGACTACAGAGAGTTTATTTATTATTTGTCATCGTGTATATTATTATGCCACATAATTTTCACCTTTGTGTCATGCCAGATTTCACGCTTCAGAACTGTAGTTATAAATTCGAAAAACGTTCATAAATTTAGGTGGCACATACAAAATGTACGCGTTAAAGCTCAAAATTTTTAAAATTCATCAAATTCAAAAGCATGTCAAACAACCAACAAAAGTACAAGTATTTCAGGTTATGTTAATTTTTGGTTATAAACGGTTGATTTTATTTAAGTATTTCAATTTAGACGATTTTGAGTTAAAACAGTCAACGCGCGTAATGAAACAATATCCACCTTCCACCTGGATGAGGTCAGACCATTGGCAGTAGCAGTACAACAATTTTAAAAGCTTGTCTAAGAAATTTAAATATTTCCATTAAACTTCATTTTCATGATCACCACACGTTAAAGAGAAGTGAAAATGAAAACATGAAAAGTTACACAATGATACTTTTCTACATAAAGTTGCATGGATAAAACGTATTATCTTAAGTGCCTTTTAAACATACACATGATCATGTAAAACCTTTGGTAAAGATAGCACCGAATAATGTCCCAAAATCAACAACGTTTTCCCATATTATTTTCTGTGAGCATTATTATACAAAAACGTCTTACGTGCATACCTACACTATGTAAATTATAATAATACTTTTGTTTGGTGAAACAGAATATTTTTCACTATTCAGTTCAATTATTTTTCTTCTGAACTCTACTCCATTGCCAAAAATGTCATTAGCAGACTCCAGTAAAAATCGTTATACATATTATAAGTGAAGTAATTCATTAATCTATTTTGCATGTAATTATACGGGTTGGTGACTTAATTCCCCCGGACAACTCATCCCCGGACTATTTTCCTTGGACAAATTTTCCCTGGACAATTTTCCCCTGATTTTATTTGCCAATTCAGCGAAATTTCCCCGGACAAATTTTCCCCACTCAAAAATTTCCTCAGACACATTTTACCCTGACAATTTTTTCCTTATTTAAAAAATATAAAGTATTTGGTTTTTTGAAAATAAATAAATTTACAAAGTCTGCAATCAAATAAAAACACCCATGTTTGTACTTAGAAGTATAAGAAATGTTGCATGAGCAATCCATTTAAATACGTTAAGACTACATTGACAATGTTCTGTGGTATATGCTTACTCTTACATTGACCATGACGTAGATTTTTTGTATATGGTCTTTTCCCCTAATATTAATAGGCTGTTCAGGAATGTGTTGTTAGGGGAAAAAGTGTCTGGGAAAAATAGGACGAGGAAAAAATGTCCGGTTTGGGGGAAAGTTTGTTGGGGTAAATTTGTCCGTTTTGAGGAAAAATGTGTCGGGGGAAAAATGTCCGCAGGAAAAAACAACTAGGGAAATTTTGTCCAGGGAAAATTGTCCGGGGAAAATTGTCCAGGGGAACTGGGTCCTGTTCCCAATTATACTGTTCATGACATTATATAAAGTTCAATGCCCTCGACTCGTATTTTTTAAATTGTTGAAAACTCTAATCCTTTCAAATGAACCTAAAATATAGCTTCATTAAAAATAAAAATCAAGGGTCAGTCACATGGGGCAAGGGTAAATGCTGCATTTAAGACTTCTGATGTAAAATTCATTTCTTCATAAACTTAATTAACTTGCGAATTTCTAACAAAATCATCCTTTTCGTGTGGGTAAATCCATGCTATATGGATATATTTATGTAGATATTTATTCTTGAAAAACTGTCTACTTTAGCCTAGTTTATTCTCTTTGGTACTTTTGCTTCTGGCAAAGCTGTCATTTTTTAAAAATACAGCTGTGCTTTAGGATTTTTTTCCGTTTCTTAAAGAGCGAACTGATTAACTTAAAACATGGGGAGGGTATGCAAGATTTAAAATAGCGCATTGGTTTTAAAAGCCGTCTAATATAAATTCCATCCTTTCATGAAATGAAAAAGGAAAAAAATTAAAAATGCTCTATATCCGCCGTATGCCTTGAAGGAGAATACAGCATCCATTACCAATTTCGTAGTATTATGTATAGTCTCGTTTGGAGTCAATTGAACAAACAAAAAAGTCTGTGCTTTGGCTTAGCTTTAACTATATGACAAAAAACCTTCAAAAAGAAAATTCACAAAGTGAAATTGAGAATAATACATAGAAAAGCTTTGTATAATATGTCATTATCAAGTCTGAAGAAAGTTCATCAGAAGCCTAAGATCAAAGGCATACTTGAACTGGAACGACAATTCCGACAGAGGAATCAGGCAATAATTCTCAAGAAGTGCATAATGAATGCAAACTAGAACAAAGGAGAAAGAGGAAACCTGTATGTTTATGCAACTGCTGAATTAAAGTAAAAGATGAAAATGATGATGATATAATGGCAGTATTATTTCAGCAATGTAATGGCCCATGTTCATAGTAGCATTTCCTCTGGAATTTCTTTAACTCTGTGTTGCACAAACATAGGATCTCTTATAAATGCATACGCACGTTTCTGTTTTTTGGCTGCTCTATACGTGTCCAAATATTATGCTCCTCTTTCTGATGATGACAAAGAGAAAAGCTTGAACTCAAGTAAAGGAAAATGAATAAAGTGGTGAAAGTAAAGTTGACTCATTTTCAGATTTCCACGTGTACGTTTGTCATTGTCGTTGGATATTTTCAACAATGTTTTATCGCACAAAACAATCATTGTAATCATCATCACGGTATATTTGTGTGTTGTCCGCGGCCCTCTAGAGTAGTGACTCTTTCATCTTGTTTCTATTTACGTTTCTACAATAATATAACTTTCTTTTGGATACTTGACGATACAAATGTAACAATACGGACCTAATATATACGAACTAACATAAACACACACACACTCACGTTTTTAACCTCTCAAGTTTTCAAGCCATTTATTTCCGAGACAGATGGCATTCTATTCCATTCCATTTCTCCCTGTTTTTGGTGGATGATACATGATTCTGGAGTTATTTGTATGCACGGTGGCATGGTTGAAGATCACCGTTCCAAAAACTACACAACAACAATAACAAAGCTGAAAGAACAGAAACGGTGGCTAAAGCAGCAGTAGCAGCGGCAATGTAGTGACAAACACAATGCAAACCGATTATTTCTCTGACGTTGTTGTTCCAGTCTGGAGAAAGTAATATATTTCTTATTTTCCGTGTGTGAACCTGATGCTCTCTCTCTTTCGTTTTAGCTCCGCTAAAATCTTGCTTTGCTGGTGTTGTGTAGCAGAGTTCTCGTTTCTGTGAACTTTTAGGAGGATGTTATTTTGTTGTTTGTTGGCAAAGTGGAAAGTTGACACACAATATTTTACCTTTTGTAAGAGTAGTAAACCAGGAATGAAAGAGAAGAGAGAGAGAGAGAGGTTTTCTGTAAAAGGTAGGCATTCTCTTTTTAGATGACTTTCACTTAAGGTATTAGATATACTGCTTGCGAGAGAAATTATCCTTGCAAAAAGTATACATCTCTAGTCAAGTTTGTGTGTTGCTTTCTATTTTGAGATTCGAAAGTGGAAACAGATTGAGATTGGAATTGTTAATAATAGCATGTGGTAGTGGCATAATGCTAAAGAGAGACACATTCAACATGCCAACTTCCCAACTTTGGAAAGCAGTTTAGTTTAAAGTTTGTTTGTCTTGTTTTTCCTTTGCTACTCATCACCGGTGTGTCAGCTTGAATTCTGTGTTTTATTGTACAATAAGTAAACTCTACGCATATTTTCTACCATTTTCTACCACATAGCTGCAGACTAAAAGTATATAAACGAACCAAGTTATAATGCAAATCTTTTACAGAAATGGTTGGCAATGTTGGCATATCAAGAAAGATACAAGCAATTCGTATTCTTACGTAATTTTCATTTGCGCATGTTGTCAAACTTACAAACAAACTGATATAAAACGTCAATTTTCACAGTTTTAATACTGCCAAACTGAGTGCATTAATCCTAAATATTCTAAATCTCAATAAGTATCAATGTTTCTCATTTGACACTCTTGCTTCCGGTTTATTTTTCCTCTAATCTACATTGTAATATCCTGTCGCCCTCGCTCTAACAACTGTGACACTGCTTTATACCTTCAACCTCCTCCACCACAATCTCCTCTTTCTCGATTACACAATTCTTTTTAGCCTTGAGGTTTGCCTCGAAATGCCTCTCTCAAATAAAATGGCTCACTTTCCCCTTCACCTCCTTGTGCACACGCACACCCAAAATTTGATTAAACCTTTATCGTTCTCCCGAAATAATATAAACATCCTGAACTGAAGCGCATTGGAAGCAGCCGAGGGCTTTACTCTACACACTAAGCAACTAGTATTACAAAGCCTAGTTTGCCGGCATAATATGGAAGCTGACAGATTTCCTGAAATTTACGACGATGCTCGCGAACTCCATTTTTGCCTCTTTTGGTTCAATTTTGGGTAAAGTAGCAGAAGCTACTTTAATGCAACGCATTTTTCCTTGCTCTATGCGACGGGTATGAAAACAGATACAGTTTTAATAAGCCGATTGCTTTGATTTCTCTTGTGAATTTCAGAGAAGGAAACATTGCATTTCGTTTACTAGCTAAAGTTCATTTTCTTGTTTTGCCACTTTATCTCCAAAAATTGCACATTCCATTCCAGGCCAATACTTATAGTCATTTATACTCATCGTCAAATCATCCTGCTAATATTCATAACGTCTGTGGTAAGTGGTACAGTACTTCTCTTAAAACCACACTATGTAACAGTGGTGCGGCAGTGGCAGAGAAAGTTGGAACGATTATTATAAATTTTATAATAAAAGTGATAGATATATTGCATTATGATTATTATTAATAATAATATATGAACAGGGAGAGCTTTGTGCAAACAACTTTGTATTCTACAAGATTCACAATAATATGCAGAGTTGTGGCTACAATTATCTCTACTGGATAATACCGCGCTTATATAAGCCACTGCCTTCACCATTCTCATCATCTTTTTCGTTTTCCTAGTTCTTCTTGTTATTTGCACATCTGTGGAGACTGCCTAACCAGTTGATATGCAAAAGGTTTACTTTAAGCGAAAGTGGGCTAGTAGCAAGAACTCTTTTACTTCCCTTTTCACACAGCAGAGTTGTGCGTGTATGACGGAGATCTAGCAGATTGTAGACTTTC